>CM052703.1:17288292-17303695 GCA_028551405.1 Uromys caudimaculatus | reverse complement strand
GCACAGAGGACCTAGACACAGAGACCAGGGGAGAGCACAGAGGACCTAGACACAGAGACCAGGGAGAGCACAGAGGAGGACCTAGAAACAAGGGAGAGCACAGAGGACCTAGACACAAAGACTAGGGGAGAGCACAGAGGACCTAGAAGCAAACTTACACATAGCTACAGTCATCTAATTTTTGGCATATGTGTCAAAAACATATATTGGAGAAAAGATAGCCTCTTCAACAAATGATGCTAGGAAAAATAGATATTCACATACATATAATACAATAAACTAGACCCAGTGTCTCTCACCATTTACAAAATCAACTCAAAATGGTTCAAAGACCTTCAAATTATCTCCTGTAGGCAAAATACGTAGGTCTTCTATGTCATTCAACCTAAGTGTCCTTGCATTAATTATAGAATTTACAACAATTATACCTAGTATAATTACTGATTTAGGTATGGTTAGGCCTACCATTTTTGTTTAATTTCTGACTTTCCTATTTATTTTTATTTTCTCTATTTGTCATTATTTTCCTCTTTTCATAATTTTTCAAAATTAAATCACTATTTCTTAGCATTTAGTTGCTATTTCTTTATGATTTAAAAAAATATATGACTGTGTCCAGTACGTTAAAGTGAATCCTTCAAGAATGAACTCTCGCTTGTGTTCCAGTCTTCATAAAGTCAACACCATATTAATCCATGCAAGAGAATGTCACAACCGTGGGCTTCTACTTAATGCCCATTTTCCTTACCCTCATGGAGGCATTGTCATACATACTTTACAGCCACAGATGTGGTAAACCCCACAATATAATTCACAAATTCACATTTGCCTAGTTTTAAGAAAATAAAGAAGGAAAGTAGTGTTTTTTATTTAACTAAAACTCTGTGGTTTCGGTGCTCTTTGTTCTTTTTGAACATCTGAGTCTCACCTGGCATTATTAGCATCTTTCTGTCTGAAAACCTAGCGTCTTGTCCTTTATTAATCAAAATCACCTTTATGTCATTTGCATTTTTAGAAGGCATTTTCCTGATGGGATAATATGTGGCTATTATAAATAACGAATTCCTATCATTTGTAGCGACATATCTGACATAAGTCAGGCAAGGAGACAAACACTGCATATTTTCACTTCTGTGTGGAAGTTTAAAGTTGATTCTGTAGAAGCAGAGCATAGACTAGTGTCACACAGATCACATGCAGTTCTGGAATTTTCCCCTTGGGCTTCTTCCAGCCTCTGATTCCTCCTTAGGATATAACCATGTATTTCTGCTTCCATTCTAGCTCCTGTGTGAAATATGGATTGACTGACTACCAGAAAAATAAGCCTTTCATCTATTACCATTCACCTTTATCAAGAACTTAGTATCCAACCTCTAGTTTCCACCCCTTTCAGAAACATACCAAGTGTCTGTTTTTAAAGTATTTGGATATAAGCTATTTCACTGTACCTGTAATTTAAATTTAATATCAGTATAATCGTTGCTGAGTTTCTACACAGTGAATAGATTAAACTGAATATTTTGACCCTAAAAACACAGCAGATTTGGGAGCATGACCTTCCTAATCAAGCGATTTAAACCATAGATCAGAATTGGTCAATGTATAAACTCAAGGAGAGTCTCTAGTTCACTGTTGTTATCGCTGTAGCCATTATTAATTCAGCAGTTAATGCTTAATAAACAATTATCTCAATAGGTACTTAATGAATTGAATAGATACCTTTTAATTTGAAAAAAGTACAAAAAGGTGAAAAAATTATGAAAAGATTTTGTAGATTATTTTAAGTACTACATAAAATGAGCAAGAAAAAGATTAAAAGAGGACCTATTGACAGTAAGATCGTAAAGGGAGGTCTCTCCAAGGAGGTGATACGAAGGTTAACATTCAAAAGATGCCAAGGAGCCAGGCACGTGAATGGCAGGGAGGAGTCGAAGGAACAGCCTGTAGGAAGGACTGAGGCACACAAGGCAGGCACTGAGGGACACATGCACAGGGGCCTTCAGGGACAGAAAACCTCCAGTGTGCAGGAGAGAGTAAATACAGTCAAGTTATGGTCCAGCGACAGCAACTGACATCAGGAGGTAGGTTGTTAGTTACTGCCCTCTGTAACTGAGAGAAAATTCTGTGACCAAGAGCAGCTTAGGAGAGGAAAGGGTCTATTCTGGATCACAGAATAGCAGAAGTTTTCTTCTAGTCAGAAGAGTAGAGTTTGTCATGGAAGGAAGACTGAGAACAGCCAGGGCCATGCAGGGCAGTAGGCCAGGAAGCTGGAAGGTCACATGTCATCTGCATACAGTAGGAGCAGTGAGAGAGAGGTAGAGGGATGACATGCTGAGGACCGGGGCGGGGCGAGGGAAGAACAGGAAACGGGGAAAGTTATAAACTCTCAAGCCTGTCCCCAGAGACGCACGTCCTCCAGCAAGGCTCCACTCTGTAAAGGTTCCATAACCTTCCCAAACGGCGATATTAACTGAGAACCAAGGGTTTAAACACACGAACATCTGGGGAACACGTCTCATTCAACCCAGAACAGATAGTAAATCAAAGGCCAAGGAACAGTTTGGCTCTCAGTTTTAGAGTAGGGATGAGTATCAGTGACAAGCTGGAGACTTCCTCTATCACTCACGAGAACACGATGAAGGAAAAGAATTTCTGGGGGAGACATCTTGAAACTTCTTGTTTAGATAAACTGGGTATGAATATAGGCTAAAACAGTTCTCACAACGATTGAGTTATTGATTCCCAACATCCCAAAAGTCCTTTCTGGATACTTTAATAAATACTCTATCTACTTCCTTTTCCTTTCTCACTCTCATTGTTCCACAATGGACCCACATAACACAGGGGACAGACAAAGGGAGAATGGGCTGCATCCAAACTGCATCATACTGACAAGTGACTGAGAAGCTGTTCAAGGAGAAAGTTCCAAAATTCAACATCCCAGCACAGACAGCAGAGACTTAGAGAACACCTATATGTACACATTAGACGGCTACCCTCACACTGGACAGCTACTCTCACACTGGATGGCTACTCTCACACTAGATGGATACTCTCACACTAGATGGCTACCCTCACACTGGACAGCTACTCTCATACTAGATGGCTACCCTCACACTGGACAGCCACTGTCACACTAGACGGCTACCCTCACACTGGACAGCTACTCTCACACTAGACAGCTACTCTCACACTAGACAGCTACTCTCCCACTGGACAGCTACTCTCACACTAGACAGCTACTCTCACACTAGACAGCTACTCTCACACTAGACAGCTACTCTCACACTAGATAGCTACCCTCACATTGGACAGCTACTCTCACACTAGATAGCTACTCTCACACTGGACAGCTACTTTCACACTAGACAGCTACTCTCACACTAGATGGCCATCCTCACACTGACAGCTACTCTCCCACTAGATGGCTACCCTCACACTGGACAGCTACTCTCACATTAGATGGCTACCCTCACATTGGACAGCTACTCTCACACTAGATGGCTACCCTCACACTAGACAGCTACTCTCACACTAGACAGCTACTCTCACACTAGATGGCTACCCTCACACTGGATGGCTACTCTCACACTAGACAGCTACTCTCACAAGGTGAGCTGCAATTGAGGCGACAGGACCTGTCAACATGAGCTTCTTCCTGGAGTGCTGAGGTTTATCTCTTTTCCTAAAGCTGCTTCATTTCCGTAATAATGATTTTTATAAATAAATAAATAAGTAAGTAAATTTTCTAAAGAAATAAAAATAAAATAAATAAAAATTTCTTAATTTTTCTCTTTTTAACCTGCTTTATTTCATCAAATTTCTTGGCACTAATTAAAACCACATCTGGTAATATACCATATTCCTATGTTCACATGATATACTGAACACTCAAAACTGTTTCCTCTCTTAAACAGGGAAATTCATTTCCAAAGGGAAAGCCCACAGGGAAATGGTGTCACACTTCATCTCCATTACCCTTCATCCCTGACAGATTAATTTAAGAGCGTACATTAATAGGTGAGATTCCAGATTGTCAGTACTGGGGGGGGGGGTTATGGTTTTGAAAATAACAACATAAAGTCATAACACATCAGACAACACATGTTCTAATAACAGCTTTAGAAGTGATTTTAATTTTTCTTGAAAGATAAAGGGTAGTTTATTAAATGTCAGCTGTGAACTTGGTGACAACTAATTATCTTCCATTTCACACAGCCTATAACAAGTGAGATAAAAACGATGAATACCTACTGTTGCCAGGTAACCGCATCCACTGTGCTCCCCGCCACCTTCATGAATCTGTAGGAATAGAGAAAAAAGATGGTGTGACTTAAAATAACCATACCTCCAAAGCTAAAATAATGTAAAGCAAGAAATATATTGGGCCAATCCATAAACTGATAAACTTTCTCAGAGAACCCATAGCCCCAGCAATGGAATCAAATGCCCAATACAGCACCTTCCCTACATCTGTCTTCCTGAGCCTATGCCTGACACTTCTCACATTGATTTTTGTATGATCCACACATACCTGTGCTGTTTTCTATTCTCCAAAGACTCTGATCTCAGCTGGGAAACAATGCTGTTTCCCAAGCATGGCACCACAATAGATGCCTCTGGAAATTGCAGGCCTATCTCCCTGGAGAAAGCATGAGAAAACCCAGTTTATACATCTGCAAAGCACTGTCAAATATGCTCCAGTGCAAAGCTGCCACATCTGTGTGAAACATGATGGGGCAGAAACATGAGCACCACAAAGAGTAATTTATCCACTTCTGGAGCAGCCAAGCAGAGAACTAAGTATCAAACAGTCCCAGCTCTAACGCAGAGGGAGGCCTGGCTCTGGGCACAGTTCACAGCAGAACCGTGTGAGCAATTGCTCACTGACCTCTGTGACCCCGTGTAGGTTCAGAAGAACCAAAGAGAGAAGGATGCATTTGTGATTCACAGATGCCACAGGCCACATGCTTGAAATAACTTTCTGTCTCTGCTCACTTGATTGAGGGCACGTATTGCCATGGCTACTACTTTTCTTTGAGAGTTATTACTCAAAATCAGGAATCAAAGAAAACATCCCAGTTCTTTCAAATGTTCCTTTCAGCCTCAAGACTCCAAAGAAGAACGTCTCTTCAAAGGAAACATTTAATTGTGTTTTAAAACCAAAGAGCTCTTGAGCAGAGGAGAAGATGGGCCTCTTTCCTGAAAACCTTGCTGTAGCCCGTCCTAGCAGGATCTCTCCAGACAGATGGGTGAGCAAAGAAGGGGCTGTGAGCAAACCAAAAGCTTCTGTCTTGCTGTGATGGTGGGAAAGAACCCAGTCTACCTGTAGAACAAACTGGACAAACGTGGAAACCAGGAATTTCGATTAGCCACAAAGTGAGGTCTATAAAGGAATAAGGGAAAAAGGGAGAAGGGGACCAAAGAGACATCAAACAGGGCAGGAGGGACAGCCGGAGGAAGAAGCAGCCATTATAGTGGTCTTAGGTTGGATTTTGTCTTTATGTTTTTGCTTTTCTTCTGTAGTACCATTGTACATTCTGGAATCAAGAATGACAAAAATATAATAGTGTATATAGTCCAGAACGGGGTTAGTTAGCGTGATGGGTTGGCTCAAAATGTCCATGTGGGTTGATAGATAGTTGGCATTTTCGGAGTACTTAGTGCCCACTCTGTGTGTGTGTGTGTGTGTGTGTGTGTGTGTGTGTGTGTGTGTGTGTGTGTGTGTGTGAGAGAGAGAGAGAGAGAGAGAGAGAGAGAGAGAGAGAGAGAGAGAGGGGTTGCTTTACTTGGCGATGAGGATGTTAGGTGTTATCGATCCGTTTTTACAGATGATGTGCAGCCTCTCCACTGGCGAGAAAGGCAGACTTTTCAGATTCCCACACGGTGGACTTTATGTGGACTGTGCTACTTCACCTCATTTCACCATCAGGAAAACCTTTGAGTCTGGCAGGGTGGTTCACCCTCCTCCCTGCTTCCCTGCCCTGTGTTGAGGAGTCCCCTTTCAGAGTTAAAAGGACAGAAATGTTTATGCATTTGGTCCTTTCCACCCTGGTATGTGCTACCCAAGTCAATAACCACATAGGAAGCATCTGACAAAATGTAGAAAAATGAAATGAAAAACTACAGGGTCAAAGGAAATGAATGAGAATCTCCGAGACTATTTCTGCCGCATAGCAATGGAGGAGTCAATGCCCTAGAGCTAAAGGGAAGGAGATGGAATTCTTAATCTTTTCTTCAGGATATTATAAAAGTCAGAAATTCTAGACAGCCTTACATGTAACCATTACTGATTTTTTAAAAGAAAAGAAACAAAGATTTAAATATATATTTGCAAAGGATTTACTCCTCCAAAATAGTTTCTATTATCTCTGAAATAGTAATCGTGTTTTAAAAGCTGTTTTCAAAATCATATAAAAATAACCACAACGAAACTGACATGTTCTTATAAACTGTTTTCAGTTTCTCGTATGTGTAGCTCACACCCTCTCCAGGAGAAAACAGCTAGGGAGACACGTCTATTTAAGTACAGAAGACCACATCTACAAGGGGTCTTGAGTTGTTCTATTCAGTCAGGTTCCAAATCCAACCCAACTTCTGAAACCCTGTGAGGCCTCTAAGCTATTTTCACTAGAGCTGAGTAGTATAGGAAAACTCTAAAATGGAAAAGAAAAAGTTGAAATTTTATGTTGAGAGAATACAACCATATTTATTAGAAAACATATCGGGCTTAAATACCTTCTTTACATTTCTGGTTTTGTTTTTTTGTTTTTTTCTAAAAAAATGTAAATTCTTCAGTATTTATTTGGAAGAAAATGTGCTGAATGTGGACATCAAAAAGGTGATCCAGTCAGTGCCAGTCACAGGACAAACACAGTGGAACACAGAATGTACGCAGAAATGTACACAGTTAACTACTAATGTTACTCTGTGCCCTACCAGTACCAACCTAACTGCTTATAGGGTCATAGATGAGAGAGCAGCTAGCTCTGCTGCTGTCTATGGTGTTAGAACGGACGTGAGTGGAAAATAGATTCATATCATGCGTAACTCTGAATAAAAGGAGGGTCTAGCTTGTGCTATGAGGAACAACCTGGTTTTTGGTAGGCATGAACAAGACAAGCTATGTTCTCAGGGTCCAGTGTAGCTGGAGGCCAAGAAACAGGGGAGGGAAGAGCAGGAGCCAGGCTGGCCAGGGCTCTAGCAAGTGGCCTGTTACAATAACCCGACCCTTGTCCTAATAGGAAGATGTGCATCCAAAGCCATTTGTATCTGTGTGGTGAGCTGCCCGCAGGGCTAGGGGACATGGCTAGTGTGTCTACAATGTGTGGCTGTTCACTTTATCCTATGCTTACACTAAAAGACATGTCAGGAGCAGATTTGGTTTTTAGGAAGTTACTCTGGCTGTAGTGAGTGTGAAGGTTAGTGGTGGGAGTAGGCTGGCAGGAGTCTACTGCAGGGGGATGAGAAGCTTTGAACTGTGACAATGAACCATGCATGTTAGTACGGTAGAGCAAGAGCGGCTGTGGGGGTTTTAACTACAGCACTGATGAGATCTTTCTAACAGCGCTTTCTAATCCTACTGAAGACACATTGAAGGACTAGAAGCAAATAGTCATTGAGCATAGCAGCTATGTAGTCACAAGAAAATTAGGACAAAAATATCCTGCTTGGTCAAAAGGCCCCGGAAAGTCAATGAAAAAGGCAGTTTTCCATGATGAAAACTAGAAACCAACTTTTCATGATAGCTTCATCTTAGAGACCTGCATATGCATTCAGTCATTTGTTCTGCCAAATATGCCAATAAATCCTTCAATAAATCATTATTAATCAAACTAACATTATATGAAGAATGGGGAAGTTATAAAGTTGGGGACATTTAAAATAATGTCAATATCTCTCTCTATAACCATAAATTATATGATATGATAGGCCAAAAATAGAGTATTTAGAGAATTTACAGAGAAATATTATGGTGGTTTGAATGTTTGGCTGAGGGAGTGGCACTGTTAGGAGGTGACTTTTGAAGTAGGTATGGCCTGGTTTGAGTGGCTGTGGCCTTGTTGGACAAAGTTTGTCACTGTGGACATGGGCTTTAAGACTCTCATCCTATGAACTTGTCAGGCATCAATGGGAGGAGAGGCCCTTGGTCCTGTGAAGGCTGGATGCCCCAATGAAGGGGTATTTGAGGGCCGGGAGGCAAGAGTGGGTGGGTGCGTGGGGGAATACTCTTATAGAAGCAGGGGGAGGGGAATGGCAAAGGGGGTTTCAGGGGGACTGTGAAAGGGGATAACATAATGTAAATAAAGAAATATACAATAATAATAATAATAATAATAATAATAATAATAATAATAATAAAAAAAAGACCCTTATCCTAGCTCCCTGGAAGCCAGTCTTCTCCTGTTTGCCTTCAAGAACAAGATGTAGAACTCTCAGTTTCTCCTGCACCATGCCTGCCCAGATGCTGCCATGTTCCCACCTTGATGATAATGGACTGAACCTCTGAACCTGTACACTAGACCCAATTAAATGTTGCCCTTATAAGAGTGGCCTTGGTTGTGGTGTCTGTTCACAGCAGTAAAACCCTAACAGAAGTTGATACCAGGGACTGGGGTATTGCTGTGATAGGCCTTTGTTTGGAAGAATATGGATTTTGGGACTTTGGATTTGGAAAGCAGTAGAATGATTTAAGTGGGGTTTAATGGACTATTCTAGTAGGAATAAGGAAGACTTTGTTGCTGAGGGTGATTTGAACTGTGGAAGCCTGGTTCTAGAGGTTTCAGAGGAGAAGAATTTCAATATGTGGCCGAGAAACTGGTTTTGTGATATTTTGGTGAAGAATGTGGCTGCTTTTTGCCCTTCTCTGAAGAGTCTACCTAAGGTTAAGGTAAAGAGATTTCTATTAATTTAATTGACAAAGGAGGTCTCAAAAGAGCCCAAAAGAGATTTTGTTTTTGAATGGTTATGTCTGGTAAAGAGTGTTTTGAACAAGCATAGCAAGCTTAGAAAAGAAAAATAAAAAATGTATGGCTCAAGTAATAAAGAGGCACCAGGAAGTGAAATGGAGATGAATTCTGTGTTCTAGAAGATAAACAGATGAAAGGAGTGGTGACTTTAGGGCAAAATCCTGCCCAGTTAAGTTTAGGTCCAAAAATGTTGTTATACACCTTTAATCCCAGGCAACAGGCAAGCAGATTTCTGAGTCCAAGGCCAGCCTGGTATAGAGCAAGTGCCGAGTAGAGAAAGCTAAGTCCAAGCATTTGCATGCCTTTGACCCCATCATTCAGGAGGCAGAGCCCTGCATATCTCTGAGTGCAAGGTCATTCTACAGAGTGAGTTCCAGGATGGCCAAGCTTAGGCAGTGAAGGAGCTGAAAAGCTGGTGACAATGTACTAGAACAAGGGGGCTATATTCCGGCTAGAGCAAGCAGCAGAACTTGGCAACTTCAGCTATGTGGCTCTGGCTTTAGGGTTCAGAACAGAAGGGACTACTGGGACAATTGATGCTGGTTAGCTGGAACTAAAAACTGGTGATTATTAGGAAGAGACCAACATACTGAGATTTCATACTGAGATGAAATCTTATGGGAAGTGTTTTCTGAGAGCACAAAGAAGCCATGTTCCAGAGATAGCTAAGGTTGTACCTTGTGCTGCAGCCAGACTTGCAAGTGTGTAAGAATTATCCACGTGGTACTGTTTTTGAAGGTATGAAAACCTTCAAGGGTCATGGGGAACAGTTGAGGCTTGGCTTTGGGAGAGGCCATGGAAGGCCTTTGGTGAAGGTGCAGCCTCAGTTGCAGTTGATGGCCCAGAACTGAAGGGGCCAAGAAAAGAAGTTAAGGTTTGGCACCATGAAGAGAGCCTATGAGAGGCTATTGGTGAAGCCTAGTTGCAGCAGAAGACCCCAGTGTATTGGAGATGCCAGTACCATGGGATGACCACCGAGAACATCAGCAGCAGTGGAGGGGAGTCAACCAGAGCCTAGAGTACTATGGAGAGCAGAGCTGGAGAAGTGATGCCAGCCCTTTGGAGGAGCCCAGAAGATCATGTGTGGATCCCAGACATTGGAGTAAGAAGCTGTGAAGTTGAAGTTGACTTGGAGACCCCGAGATGTTAAAGATGCCAGTGCCTTGGGATACTTGTGGAGGAAAGCTGCTAATAGGAATGGAACCAGTTCAAGAGAAGGAAGTTTGTTGTAGTGAACAAATATGAAAAAGGAATTGGAGATCTGAAGAGCTCTTTGACATCAGACATGGAGATGCAGAGTTTGGAGTTTGCCCAGCTGGTTTCCTATCTTGCTTTGGGGATTACAGTTAAGTGATTGGATGAATCTCAGAAGAGACCTTGAACTTTGGATTTTTAACATTGAGACTGCTATAGACTATGGGAACTTTGGAAGTTGGGTTAAACGTATTTTTTTTTTTATTATGCTATGGCTAGATATGGCCCCTATAAACTCAAGTGTTTGAACAAGCTTGTGGGGGCTAGGGAGTAGAATATGGTGGTTTGAATATGCTTGGCCCAAGGAGTAGCACTATTTGAAAATGCAGCCTTGTTGGAGGAAGTGTGTCACTGTGGGGGTGGGCAATGAGACCTTCCTCCTACCCATGTGGGAGTGGGAGCCAGTCTTCTCCTGTCTGCCTTTGGATGAAGCTGTAGAACTCTCAGCTCCTCCAGCCTCATATATGCCTAGATGCTGCCATGCTCCTGCCTTGATAATAGATTGAACCTCGGAATCTATAAGCCAGCCCAAATTAAATGTTGTCTTTTATAAGAGTTGCCCTGGTCATGGTGTCTGTTCACAGCAGTAAAACCCTAACTAAGACAAATATATTAAAACCAAATATAGTAAAACAAAACAAAACAAAACAAAAGCAAAAACAAAACCCTATGGTGATCTTGAAAAGGAAAAAATTTATTTCTTACACTAGCTTATGTACTTAGAGAATTTTAATACAAAAGGCCCGGTAGGTATTTTGAAGATTTACAAAGTCATTTCAATTTTTGCCTGAAAGAAGTCAAGAATATTATGATAAACTGCAATAATAAAGAGCTATCTATTTGTTCTATCATGGATTAATGTATATCTCCAACATAGTAATTATTAAAACAGTCCTAATTCAGGAATTAGTAAGATAATCATATAGAATAAGAATAGCATTTTAAAAAATATAAAATGTAATAAATTAACAAGAATTTACCATATGAAAAGCACTTAGAATAGTACCACATGATTTGTTTTAATGTTTTTGAAATAGAAATTAAAGTCAGATTCTTACCTAATACACTATTTTGTAGAAGATATAAAAATACTTAAATATAGTTTAACTTCATCACAGCCTTTAAACTATCTTAATCCCCAAACATTTGCTATTTCCAACAATTTATTACCATTTGACTCTAGTCGTATATTGAAGTAACAGAAGAGTTGTGGCTAACTTTGAGCAAACACTACTAGTGAACATTTGAAAGTTGTTATAAACTAAATTTTCTTTTGTTCTTCTTGGTAAATTGATGAGACAGAGCATATGTAAGTATTTCTATACTTTTTATTGGGAGGGAAAATAATTTTATGAATAATGTTGAATACCCTATGGATGTTTTGTTTTACCACATGGTCAAAGACAATCTTCTGTTTTGAGAAGGGTTAAAAATACTTATCACAGGTTCAAACACTTTGTTTTCACAAGTCTTTGAATAATACTGTTTAATCCACCAGGAAAAGAAAAATTAACAACAGAAATAGAATAAGGGAAATGGAGTACACAAAATCCCAAGAAACAAATGCAATAGTCAACAGGTCTGAGGCTTGCTCCTTGGCTCCACACCCTTTCCTTGAAAATGTGGACTTTCGACATCTACTTGATATCTATATCATGTCTACACTCTGCTTTATGTCTATGTTGTCACCGTGGAAGACAATGCATCCCAGAATATCATAACCTTGGATCATTAGAGATACTTCTGCTCCTTCCTCCTGCCTCTGTCTCAGAAGCAGGTTGAAAGCACACAAACGAACACTATTATCAGAGGTGCACCGTGCTCAGCAGTAGTGGTGTTAAAGACGGGTTGTTGATACACGTGCAGAAGAGCACTGCAAGGCTCTAGCACTAGCTGAAGCTCCCAGTGTAAGTTACAGGTTACCCAGGATGTGAGTACTGACAAGGAGGGAAATTCCAGTTTTCCACAAATTGTATGTTTCCAATCCTGGTTGTGAGGCCGGAAGTCTGCAATATGACCTTGGAGGACAAGTGCTTGCCACATGACCTTGAGTCATCAAAGGGTAGCAGTGGAGGGAGAACAGGGTCCAGTACCAGGTAGACATTCTGGTCTCTGGGTGTCTTTCCCTTGGGAGGTGATCTGCTGCTCCCTTTCAGTGTGAGAGGCCTTTCTTCTTCCAGGAGACTCTGGACCCGGAAGACATTCCTGCTTTGTCATCTACCTGCGCTTATGATGTATCTGATACTGCGGAACCTTCTCTCCAGATCACAGCTCTCACAGTAAGGTCCATCTTTGCTCACGATCTTTAAGGTTTGATTTCTGTTTCCAGACTATAAAGCACAACCTTAGAAGCTTGTTTCTGGATTTTATTTCCCAGGAGAGAGAACAAATATTTCACAGAGAATTGGTTATCTAAATGAGTGCACACTTCAATGAAAGTACAGAAGCTCGACCTGCCTTGTCTACAAAAAGAACTAGTGATTACGTCAGAACACAAAGAAGGTGTAACAGCGATGCTAAAAGGCCCGGGAAAAACTTGAGAGAAACATTTTCTATTATTAAATCAAGTTGACCTGTAAACTGATGGAAAATTTCAGGACTCTTCATTTGGCCTGCTACTTAATGTTTTCCTAGGCTGCTTATTCTGGGCCCTGGGTGGGACAAATAAACTATTGATTCCCCCCCCCCCACCTGCTGCTGCCACTGTAGCCTGCTCTCCCCCTTTCGTCTATGAGTGTGGCTGTCTCTCTCCCTTCATGTCTTCTTTCTCCTGTCCTTTGCTCTCCCTCTCGGCTTCTACTGTACCTGTATACAATAATTCAGTGACAGTAGAAAGACAACATAGCTGACAGCTGTGGAGGTCTCTGGGCTACACCTCTCTTTGACACCTTATACATCTCTCAAGGTAGTTTACACAGCTTTATACACAGGGTTTGAAATGAGTGAGACTCTCCAGCCAATCCCTTTTTAGGATAAAAGTTACACTCACATTTAATGTAATTATGCTATAATTATCAGTAACATTTACTGATCGATACACATTTGTTAAGCAGTTTACATATCTTATTTATTATCATTTTAATTTATTATTTGAGAATTTTCTACATGTATACAGTATGTTTTGATCAAATCCACCCCAACCCCCTCCTCAACCAGTCCTCCCATACTCCATCCACCACTTTCCCCTTCTAACTTCAAATATTCTTTTTAAATCCACCACATAGTGTTGCCAGTAAGCGCACGAGTTTAGGGTCATCCCATGGAGCACAGGCAGTTTATTGGGTTTTCATCCCCAAAGAAAAGTGGCTTCCTCCCCAAAAGCAACCATCAACTAGGGGAGGTGGTGGCATTATCTATTTCTTTGACAAATGAAGAAACTGCTCAAGACTACCCACGTAATTCATTACCGAGCAGGATTAAACCTGATTCTACTCTAGAGCCCTTATTATAGCCATGTAGGGAGCAGATTTGCAGCCTTGGTTGTGCTGCTGCTTTTCCTGAGTCCACGGCAGATGCTGGAGTAGACCACGTACATTACCACCTGTTTGGGAACTGGCTGAGAACCTTTCTCAAGACAGATCGTCAAGCATTTGTTACCTGTGACGGGCCCTCAAGGTAAAGCCAATTTCCTCCAGAGGTGGAGGGGGCTGAGAAACTGGAGATTGTAAGATAGTGTCTGAAACAAGAAAGAAGCACAGGTAAGAGAATAACAAAGTTGGGAGAACAGCTGGAAGATTCTGGCTAGAAGTGAAAGGGGCTGGCTAGGGGACATTCTGCTAGGCACGGCTTGGCAATCTACAGTGCTGCTGAGGAGCCTATACAGCCTTGGGTTCAAGCAGAGAGGGCTTTAACTGACTCCACGGGATTTGTCCTGGCTGTGGAGGGAAGAGATACACATCAGGATATGATTATGAATTTCATAGAGGAAGGAAAATTTCCAGGGGATGACGCTGTGGTAAGAGGCAGGGTGAGTGAGAGCTACTGTGGGCCCTGAGTGAAGAAGGTTATATTTTATATTCTTGACTATTTATAACATCCTTAGTTGAAAATTCAGGAAAATGGCACCACAGGAGTACAACAGATATATATTCTGAATCCCGGTGCCATCATTAGCTATGTGAATTTGGTTACGTTCACTTCCTTGGATCATCTCATCTGGAGAGAACAGCACTACTCCCCAAGGATGCTGTGAGGATTAGCAGGAAACAGAGGGCACTGGATAGTACAGTGTAGTCACTCGATAACTGTGAACGCCCTTTTCCTGGCTATGGCTTGTTATCTTACCATTTGTATACATCTATTTCTTCATCAATAAAATACAAATAAAACCTGCTCTGCCTATACATGGTGGTGATACTCACATTTTGGAGTATGAAGAATTCTTTGGGGACTGGAGAGATTGCTCAGCAGTTAGGAGCATTGACTGCTCTTCCAGAGGTCCTGAGTTCAATTCCCAGCAACCACATGGTGGCTCACAACCACCTGTCAATGGGATCTGATGATCTCTTCTGGTGTTCTGAAGACAGCAACAGCGTACTCACATACATAAAATACATAAATAAATCTTTTTTAAAAAAATTTTTATTTTTATTTTTTGATACTTTATTTACATTTCCAATGTTTCCCCCTTTCTAGGTCTCCTGTTTGGAAACCCCTTATCCCCTTCTCCTCCCCTGCCTCTATGAGGATATTCCACCCCACCCCCCCCAATTCCATATTCCCACCTTCACATTACCCTTTACTGGGGCCTCTAACACCCTCAAGCCCAAGGGCCTCTCCTCCCCCTGATGGCCAACAAGGCCCTCCTCTGCCACATATGTGGTCTGAACCAAGGGTCCCTCCATGTGTATTCTTTGGTTGGTGGTCCAGCCTCCAGGAGGATCGGGGGGGGGGGTCAGGCCAGTTGACACTGTTGCTCCTTCCATGGGGCTGCGAATTTCCTCACCTCCTTCAGTCCCTTCTCCGACTCCTCCATCTGGGACCTCACTCTCAGTCCAGCGGTTACTGTAAAGTAAAACTTGGGTATTCCAGAATTTTGGGCTAATATCCACTTATCAGTGAGTACATATCATGTTTGTTCTTTTGTGACTAAGTTACCTCACTCAGGATGATAATTTCAAGTTCCATCCATTTGCCTGCGAATTTCATGAAGTCATTGTTTTTAATAGCTGAGTAGTACT
>CM052703.1:17249176-17287792 GCA_028551405.1 Uromys caudimaculatus | reverse complement strand
ATCTATTATCCTTTGTAGAGCTGGGTTTGTGGAATCATATTGTATAAATTTGGTTTTGTCATAGAATATTTTGGTTTCACCATCTATGGTATTTGAGAGTTTTGCTGGGTATAGCAGCTTGGGCTGGCAGTTGTGTTCTCTTAGGGTCTGTATGAGTTCTGCCCAGGATCTTCTAGCTTTCATAGTCTCTGGTGAGAAGTCAGGTGTAATTCTGATAGGTCTGCCTTTATATGTTAGTTGACCTTTTCCCCTTACTGCTTTTAATATTCTTTCCTTGTTTGGTGTATTTGGTGTTTTCACTATAATGTGACGGGACAAATTTCTTTTCTGGTCCAATCTATTTGGAGTTCTATAAGCTTCTTCTATATTTATGTTTATCACTTTCCTTAAGTTAGGGAAGTTTTCTTCTATAATTTTGTTGAAGATATTTACTGGTCCTTTAAGTTGGGAATCTTTACTCACTTCTATACCTATCATCTTTAGGTTCTGTCTTCTCATTGTGTCCTGGATTTCATGGATGTTTTGGGTTAGGAGCTTTTTGCATTTTGTGTGTTCTTTTACTGTTGTGTCAATGTTAGCTATGGTACCTTCTGCTCATGAGATTCTCTCTTCTGTCTCTTGTATTCTGTTAGTGATGTTTGCATCTATTACTCCTGATCTCTTTCCTAGGTTTTCTAACTCCAGGTTTGTCTCCTTTTGTGATTTCTTTATTGTTTCTATTTCTATTTTTAGCTCCTGGATAGTTTTGTTCATTTCCTTTGTCTGTTTGATTGTGCTTTCCTGTAATTCTTTAATGGATTTCTGTGTTTCCTCTTTAAGGGCTTCTAGTTGTTTAACCTCTGTTCTCTTGTATTTCTTTACCGGTGTTAATTTCTTTCTTAATGTCTTCTATCATCATCATGAGAACTGATTTTAAATCTGAGTCTTGCTTTTCTGGTGTGTTGGGGTATCCAGGGCTTGCTGTGGTGGGAGAGCTGGGTTCTGATGTTGCCAAGTAGCCTTGGTTTCTGTTCCTTATGTTCTTACCCTTGCCTTTTGCCAACCTGTTAACTCTGATGTTAGCTGGTCTTACTCTGGCTGTGGCTTGTCCCTCCTGCAGGCCTCTGTGTCAATACTCCTTGAAGACTAGCTCTCTCTGAGAGGTAGTTGGGTTTGGAGAGCTGTGGCACACGATCTGCTCTGGGATTCAGGCGGAAACCAGAAGGATCTTGTCCCAGCTGTTCCTTGGTTCCTATGTCCTGATGGCTCTGCAAGGGTCCCTCTTGATCCAGTGAATTTGAACAGAAGTGGTGGTTTTGCCTGTGCTCAAAGGTGTGTCAGCACTCCTGGGGTTCCAGCTCTCTCCTGGAGCCCTGTGGCCCAGGCTGAGGTTCCCAGGCACAGAAGGAAACTGGAAAGTTTCTGTCCCTGACTTCTCAGTCCGTTTGTCCCAAAGGTTCCGGGCTGGTCCCAGTAAGCAGTGGTGCTTGCCTTAACCCCACTCACTGCTTTTCCATGATCCTGGGAGGGTAGCTTTCTCCTGGCACTAGTTGGCTATGGATCCCTGGTGGCTGAGGCAGAAGTCTCCAGCCACAGATGGAAACTGGAAGGTTCAGAAGTTTCCTGTCCCTGACTTTACCTCAGTCTGTGTGTCCTGAGGGTTCCGGGCGGGTCCTGGTGAGCAGTGGTGCTCGCCTTAACCCCACTCAAGGCTTTTCCACGCTCCTGGGAGGGTAGCTTTCTCCTGGTGCTAGTTGGCTATGGACCCCTGGTGGCCCAGGCAGAGCAATCTTTTTTTTTTTTTTTTTTTTTAATTCTTTGGAATTTGAAAGGACAATAGTTGGGCTCCGTCTCCACACATTCTGGTTTGGAACGTCTAAGCTGGAGTTTAAGAATCAGGCTGGAAAAGAGAAGCTATGGGATAGAAATGGAAACTGAACATTTTCTGAGCATACAACAGAAACCAATGGTAGTTAGGAAATCATCAGGGAATATTGAAAACCTTATAGACCAGTAAGCTGGAAACTGGAATGAAGAGCTCTAAGAATTAATCATCGTCAAGCCTCAAATCCATCAATCTTCAAGTCCATATATGTGCAACATATTGGACAAGCATCTTCTCAGAAGGAGGACAAATGACAAACAAAGAGATGGAAAGTAATGTTTTAAGTCACTGGGGAAATGCAAACCAAAAGTATTCTGAGATTTCCATGTCAATCCTGTTGGAATAGCAGTCCTTAAAAAAAAACAAGCAAAAATGCCAATACAGGAGAACTGCCTTGAGATTAAGGCAGCCTAAGCTATATAGAGAGTTTCAGCATGGTTTGAAACACGGTGTGAGAAATTGTCTCATAGAAAGGTGCAGGGTGAGGGAAAGCCAGGGGCGCACTCATCGTGGCAAGGATGGGAGGAGAAGAAAAGGAACCAAATAATATTAGTAGGGATATACATTAGCATAACCACCAAAGAAACCATTATGAAAGCTTTCGAGAAATTTAAACACGTGCGTGTGCGTGCTCGCCCACACCCACCCACCCCATCGTATGAAATGCCTTTCCTGGTTTATACATATAAGGGTATCTAAGTGAGCACACTTATGTTTATATCAGTAATTTAAGATGCCAGCACAACTGTGTTTGCTGTAGCTTTTTACAATAACCAACTTACGGAATCAGCCTAGATATTCAAAACTGAGAGTGGGTAGAGAAAATGTGGTATAGATACACAATGAAATCAATTTTACTCAGCCCCAAAGATGACTAAAATGTATGTCTTCTACAGGAAAATGAATGGAACTGAACATCATCAAGGTAACTGAAAATATCAGAATCCAAAATATAAACATTATATGTTTCCTCCCAGAAAAAGACCTGAGTTCAGAAGTGAAACCATTTGGGAAGAGGAAGAGTACAAGGCCCAGGTGAGGACGGAGACAAAAGAGGGAACTAGGGGTCAATATAACCAAACCATAGAGTAAGAAGCACGAAATACCATCATAAAATCCACTGTTTCCAATAGTGACTCTAAATAATGCAAGCCGGACCCCTGCTACATGTCCATCATGGCTGAAGGTGTATCTATTGTGGGCAGCTGGCGGCCTTTGTGGTTTGCATGTAAGATTTCCCCACAGGCTCCGGCTTGCACTCTTAGCACAGTACTGGAAGGTGGCTCCCAGCTGAGGAAAGTGGCAGAATTACAGCCTGGCCTGTTTCTCGCCCTGCCTCTGCTTCCTGGTCTGTGGAGATGTGCTGACCTCTCCAGTGCTAGCGACACAGAAATGCATCTTTCCTAATGGCAGTGACTCAGAGGCTGGGGTTTGGGTAAGCAACCAGGCCCCTTCACTAGCTAGGAAAGAAGTGCTTTCTTAAAAAAATAAAAAGTAGCAGCGAGAAGTTAGAGTTATGGGTCATTAACATAGTTGTCAGCTAGGCAGCAGACAGCGCTGGGGGCAGTAGCCAGTGCTTCCCTGTTAATGAGCACCGAACAAGCTGGATTTCTCTCTAGGGGCAAAAAGAGGTAAATTCTTTTCTTACGAAGTAAGAGAGAAATACATTAATCTCGTATGTCCTCCTGTAGTTTGGTGAAGTCACATAATGCTTTCACATTTGAAATAAAACAGGACAATTATTAGAAATAACACTGTAATAATTACAGCAAACAATCCCCAGCTGTGCGTCTTCTGCTCCAAGAAAGAATGTGGCAGAAGGAAGTCTTCCCAGCAGAGAATGAGCTGGGATCAGCCTCGTAATCCCGACATGGCATTCCCGAGCTTGTCTTCAGATTTTCCTTCCTCACTCAATTACCCAATGCCTAGGAACCTGCACTTAAAGTCCTGTGTAACAAGTCCCAAGGCTGAAAATTGCCCTTTTCATCTTTAAAATGCATCTGCTCTCCACCATCGTGGTTGTCATTTCTTTGGGTGTCAACACATGCCAGGAGCTGTGCTAAGCACTTTAAATTCATTACCTCGTTTGGGTTTTTATGAAAAGCCAAGGCATGGGTCACAGTCGGACTTTACAAATTGGAGAGATTAAATGAGTCCTCAGATTGGTGAGTCAGTAGATGCTCAGCTCGCCTCTGGTTTCTAAATGTACTCTCTACCGCTCCTCTGCATTTACCGCACAAGACAGGTCCCAAGGGTTTATGTTACAAAATAAAAACTAGTTGGGAAAAATTTTTGTTGTGTGCTAAACAAAGGATCTTCAAGTTTTAGAATATTAGAGGTGAAAGGCGCCTCGGGAGAACCCCTGCCACTGTTTAGTGGATGTGACAATAAATAAATACCCAACGTTATCTTTTTTCTCTGCTTGCATTCTCTGCTTATAACACAGTTGCAGAATTGACCGCTCTTAAAAGGCACATAAGTCCCTGTCCCCATGGCCTCAAGTTACAACCAGAAGACCAGAATTAAGTTTTAAATTAAAGAAAATGGTTTGATATATTTTGTTGTACACCAAGAACCTGAGACAAGATAGACCATGGGCCTAGGGGAAAATCTAATACTATTATTCTGCTAAAGGAACATAGCAAGAAAACGACTCCTAATGACACACTGTTACACCCGTAGATCAGTGTCTTCCTCAACCCATGCCAGAAAAGCTTCTTCTTGTAGTAGATGGGAACCGATACAGAGATATAATCTGGACAATGTACATAAAGAAGGAGACTTTGGAGCACTCAAGACTAAATGAGATCTCTTTGCCAACCCCACTCCCCTCCCCCAGGACTCAGGGATCTCTGTGAAGAAGAGGCAGAAAGATCACAGGAGCCAGAGATGGTGATGACTCCAAGGAAACAGAGTCTTCCAGACACAACAGAACTGATGCCATTTGAACAGAGACCGGGGCAGCACCTACAAGGCCTTCATGGGTTCAAGCCCGATGGGATCCCAGCACTGAGAGGGGGAAAATGGAAATGTATAGAGGAATTTTAACCCAGCAACATGGTTGCTCAGACAAGGGATCACATCCAAATACCTAGGTCTATGTGATCAAGCTAAAATGCAGACAGGACACACACCTTTATTTCTTTTGGTTGGAATCCTTTAGCACATACCTTTAATCCCAAAGAATATTGTCTAGTTGAGGGGCAGAAAAACAGAATGAATCAGAGAAACATTTGACAGAATGAATCAGAGATAGGATACATCCAACTCTCAGGAGAAAAGCTATTTAAGAGCAGCACTGGGAGAGAGAGTTCAGTTGTCAGTGGGTTGGGAGTCAGCGTAAGCACAATCCAGTTGAGCTCATTCGTGAGTTCATACAGTTCAGTGCAGGCCAGCAGAGGCAGTTAAAATTAGAGAATAAGGAGTCAGAAGCCAGAATTGCTCCTGTCTAAAAGAATAACAGGGACAAAAATGGAGAAAAGACTGAAGGAAAGACCCAAATTGGGACCCAGCTCAAGGGAAGGCTCCAAGGCCTGACGCTATTACTAATGCTATGGTGTGCTCACAGACAGGAGCCTAGTATGGCTGTCCTCTGAGAGGCTCGACAAGTAGCTGACTGAGACAGATGCATCAGATACTCACACCCAACCAATGGACAGAAGTGGGGAACCCCTGTGCTTGAATTAGGGAAAGGCTAGAAGAGGCTGAGGAGGAGAGCAACCTCATAGGAAGACCAGCAGTCTCAACTAACCCAGACCACTGAGATCTGTCAGACACTGAGCCACCAACCAGGAGCATACCTGAGCTGGTCCGAGGTATACAGCATATACAGCAGAGGACTGCCTGGGCTAGCCTCAGTGGGAGAAGACATGCCTAACCCTTGAGAGACTTGAGGCTCTAGGGAGTGAGGAGGCCTGGCAGATGGGGGGCATCCTCTTGGAGACAGGGGGAGGAGGAATGGAATGTGGAACTGTGGGAGGGGGGGACCAGGAGGGGGCAATGGTTGGACTGTAAAAAACTAAAAGTAATAATAATAATAATAATAATAATAATAATAATAATAGTAATAATTCAGAAGATTAGAACAGATTGTCAGAGTTAGTTTGAGGCTAAGCAAAGCAAGTCAGTGAGAAGCTGAGAAGTCGGTTTGAATCAGTTAGTTTGAAGAGAAATTTGAGCCAGAAGAGCTGAGTTGAACCATCTAACCAGAGTTCAGAAAGAACTAGAAAGAGTGAGCTTATTCAGTAGTACACTTTCTAGCCAACAATTACATCAGGTGAATAAAAGTTACTTTTACAGACATCTCTAGTGAAGAAGCTATTTTCAATTGAAACCTGCTAGCAAAGAAAAAAAAAAAAACACTTCATTTTCTCCAATGGAATGTCACTGGTATATTAACCATATTCCAGGGCATGGAGTAATTGGTCAGCATAAAATAAACTCCATGTTGTTGCTGTTGTTGTTTTTATGGAGTATTTATTTATTTTGGCAATTTTTTGTCTTTTTTGTTTTTTTTTCTCATGTTTTCCAAGTTTTTGCTTTTGAGAGATGGAAGCAGGTAGAGGTAAAGGGGACAGGGGGGGGGGAGGAAATAAAGTCAGATGGGGAGGGTCTGGGAAAAATGGGTGGAAGGGAAATATAATAAAATTATATTGTGCGAAAAAGAATTTTAATTAAAAAAGTTCCTAGGATTCCAAAAAAAGTCACAGTAAAAGTATAGTTAAAGTAACAGGGCAGTTTCCATCACCATCCACCCATACAGGCAATCACACATAAGCAAAGACCCGGACCCTAAGTCAAGTTTTCTATTTCTGGTCTGTTGACTACTGAACATCAAGTACTTGGAGAAGACCACATTTGTTTCCTAGTTCTCATCTAGTTACGTCCCCATTGCTCTAATTTGAATGTTCCCCATAGATCGCTGAGACCTTGGGAGCAGAGAGTTAGGCCTGGCTTCTGCTTTTTTGGTCTTTTGTTTTGATTTGCATTTTTATTACTATTGTCTTGTAGTACAGCTTGAAATCAAAGATGGTGATACCTCCAGATGTTCTTTTATTATACAGGGTTGTTTTAACTATCCTGTTTTTTTATTGGATATTTTCTTTATTTGTATTTCAAATGTTATCCCCCTTTCCCCTCCACAAACCCCCTATCCTACCCTCCCTCCCCCTGCTTCTATGAGGGTGCTCACTCACCCACCCACTCACCCACCCACCCACTCCTGCCTGCCCGCCCTGGCATTCCTCTACACTGGGGCATCAAGCCTTCCCAGGACCAAGGGCCTCTCCTCCTATTGATGTCCGACAAGGCCATCCTCTGCTACATATGCGGCTGGAGCCATGGGCCCCTCCATGTGTACTCTTTGATTGGTGGCTTAGTCCCTGGGAGCTCTGGGGGGTCTGGTTGGTTGATACTGTTGTTCTTCCTATGGAGTTGCAAACCCCTTTAGCACTCTTAGTCCTTTCTCTTACTCCTCCATTAGGGACCCTGTGCTCAGTCCAATGGTTGGCTGCTAGCATCTGCCTCTGTATTTGTCAGACTCTGGTAGAGCCTCTCAGGAGACAGCTATATCAGGCTCCTGTCAGCAAGAACTTCTTGGCATCCACAATAGTGTCTGGGTTTGGTGATTTTATATGGGATGGATCCCCACAAAATGGCAACCAACAGATTAGGAAAAGGTCTTTACCAACCCTACATCTGATAGAGGGCTAATATCCAATATATACAAAGAACTCAAGAAGTTAGACAACAGAGAACCAAATAACCCTATTAAAAATGGGGTAGAGAGATAAACAAAGAATTCTCAACTGAGGAATATCAAATGGCTGAGAAGCACCTAAAGAAATGTTCAACATCCCTAGTCATCAGGGAAATGCAAATCAAAACAACCCTGAGATTCCACCTTACACCTGTCAGAATGGCTAAGATCAAAAACTCAGGTGACAGCAGATGTTGGCAAGGATGTGGAGAAAGAGGAACACTCCTCCTTTGCTGGTGGGATTGCAAGCTGGTACAACCACTCTGGAAATCAGGCTGGCTGCTCCTCAGAAAATTGGAAATAGTTATACCTGAGGATCCAGCTATATCATTCCTGGGCATATATCCAAAAGATGCTCCAACATATAACAAGGACACATGCTATGTTCATAGCAGCCTTATTTATAATAGCCAGAAGCTGGAAAGAGCCCAGATGTCCTTCAACAGAGGAATGGATACAGAAAATGTGATACATTTACACAATGGAGTGCTACTCAGCTATTAAAAACAATGACTTCATGAAATTCTTAGGCAAATGGATGGAACTAGAAAATATCATCCTGAGTGAGGTAACCCAGTCACAAAAGAACACACATGGTATGTACTCACTGATAAGTGGATATTAGCCCAAAAGCTCAGAATACCCGAGATTCAATTCATAGACCATATGAAGCTCAAGAAGAAGGAAGACCAAAGTGTGGATGCTTCAGTCCTTTTTAGAAGGGGGAACAAAATACTCATGGGAGGAAATATGGAGACAAAGTGTGGAGCGGAGACTGAAGGAAAGGCCATCCAGAGACAGCTGGTCTGGCTTCTTCTATGGGTTAAGATTAGATTATTCTGCTGTATGATGTGGTGGTAACTTACACTCTTCATTCACAAACTTATTCAACAAATGTGAGAAACTATGTAGTAGGCATTTTGCCAAAATAAATACAATAGATTCTTTACACCTTCACAGATTATAATCTACAACCAGTAAGTAAGCAAACAGTAAATATAGAGCTATAAGTATTATAAATGAAGTAATAGCTTGCACAGGAAAGGACTCTAAAGGATGAGAATAGACTAACCAAGTGGCAGGCAGAGAGAGCTCTGGCAGTGGTGAAGCCGGGATGAAGCAGGAGGGTGCTTGGTAGATGTTAAACACATAGGGTTGGGCGGGAGCCAGATCTCTAACTGTGGAGTCTTGGGGATCAAAATAAAGCGAGAAGCTCACCGCTTATTCTAACAACAACAAAAATGTTACTGGCTGACATCAAATGAATTATATCTTTAAAGATATTTTTCTAGAAACTGAGTATTGAATAGAAGGGAGAGGAAAGATGAATAATAATTCTCCCGAAGCAGGCACACATTCTCTGAATATTAACAAAAAGAAATTTCTCATTTTTGCTGTGTTTGTCCTACTACAGTCCACCATCCAAGCCCATATCCATGTTCATTCCTGGACTTTCTAGTGTGTGGAACTTTGAGGAAGGAAATGTCTCTTTAATAACCACCAGCTTTTAGGCTTCTTGTGCTAGTAGGACAAAATGTTACCATTGTCTAACCCTTATTTGTGGCAATGCAATATTCTGAGACTATGTTTAACCTTCTAAGAGACTGGAACTTTTGTAGACCCTCACGGCCAGAGTTAATTGCACACCTGGAATTCACCATAGACTTAAGAATACTCTCCTACTGTGTAATCAAACGTTTGTTTAACCCGTCTTTAAGAGAACAATGTGACAGTCAACTTTGCTTCCCTTGGATTTTCCATGCAATTAACTTTTGTGGCCTAAGAGAATGCATGGCTGCCATCTTAAGTCACTACTCTTCCATGCTCCTGACCCAGAATAATACACATGTATAATTTGCTGAAAGCACCAAATACATAAGTTGAAAGCAGTTTCTTAAAATCTACCATAAAGGCTGAAAGTGACTACTTATGGATATTGGTTGAAAATAATGATATTTGTTATCGTGGTTAGTTGGAGCCAGTGACTTAAGCCCTTTTAAAACTCTGTTAAAGATTTCTGTAAAGTATCCCATTCCCCCATGTGATACTATCTATGCTAGTCAATAAATACAGATCAAAACCCTTTGTTGGAGCAGATATACAGCACACAGACACACACACATCACACACACAGACACAACACACACACACACACACACACACACACATCACTCACACATAGACACAACAGACATACATATATACATAAGGACAGAAACACAGAGATGCAGGAACAAGCAGATTCATAAGACAGCCCTTCAGGTAGGCACAGATTTTGGCTCATACAAAGTTAGAGGACAGGAGACACATGGAGCATGACATGAAGGACTCAAATCTGGACTCCTTAGCTAAATGTCTTCAAGGAGAAGTGCTTTTACATTTTTCCTTTTAATGACAGACTGATACATTATTGGCAGCCTGCATTTGGTCACTAATGCAAATAATCCACATGCTTACTAAGCTTAATTTCAGAAAAAATATTTTAAATGTTTTTATTTGCTCTGATTACATATTTTTCATAGAAATATGTTTTTAATTTATAAATGCAATATCTTACCATATAGCTTGGTGTACATATCTTGTCATATACATATAAGGATACTAAATTATAGATATTTTAAGGATTGATCATAAGTTATAATTTCTCTTAGGTTAAACATTTATACTTGTTCATTTTTAGTTTTTCTTCTATGCTATTGATTTCCTATGTGGTTTTTGAGTATTTATATTTAAAATGATATTGGGATATTTTTCTTGGTCATGGGTATAGATTTAACCACTAAATGAACCAATGTTTATATTAAATACTTTTTTTTTTGACTGGAAGTTCTATTGTGTGTACATAGCATATTGATCAATGTGAAACAGATCAATTATAGTGAACTTTTGAAATGAGAAAAATATGTTGCCTGGTAAAAGTAGTGAATTGGTATAAATTGTCATCACATAGATGTCACATAGACGTTTATAGAAGAAAACCAGGTGGAGGCTGGAAAAATTCTTGACTTGTTTAGATTTAAAACAACAAGTCTAGAACCAGCCAGGTCCTGACTAGGAATATGAAAACCATAAAGAAAACATTTAAGTATTTCCCATGTTCTGAGAAACCTGCAACTCCTGATGTCACAAACAGAAGGATGTGATCTCTACCTTAATTCATTTCATATCCTAACTGGGAGGCAGTCCTAGATATTCCCATTTTCAAAAGCTTAAAAGCTGGTGTGTGTGTCTACAATTTAAAGCTATTATTATTTATAAAATCAACATGATTAACTCAAATGACATACTAACTATATGGCTTCAAAATTATAATTCATGTTTACTATTTTTTCATATCATATAAACTTAGAGTTATTTGTTTTATAGACATATACTATTCCTTTCAATAAATACTTATATGATATCTACTACATTTCTAGGTTCTAAGGATATAAAGCAGCAAAATCTAGATTATAGTTCATGGTCTATTGTGGGAGAGAAATACATAAACAAGCACATTATCATTAATTTGGTAAATGCTAGAGCAGAAAAGTAAAATGTCATGCAAGATCAGAGGAGATCACCAAAATCTGACCTAAACATGTGGAAGAAGATCTGGGGACGAAGAGAAACATAACCTGGTCTTCCAAACAATTACACAAAACAAAAGGTCACACAGGAAAACAGAGTGTGTCATTTTCCAAAACGTATACTACTTTGGCACACTTGACAGCAGTTTGTATAATGGAGCCAGCTGTTTACTAGGTTGGAAGTTAGGAAGACAGAGAAACAAAAGGCCAGGAGTCAGTGTATCTGAAAAACATAAGACTTCAAGCAAAATTGAATTGACTAGATATCACACTTAAAAATGACTCAGAAATCTACATGGTAAAATTATTAGAGTCTGAGAACAGCTACAGATAAATTATTAAAAAGAAAAATGACAAGGTCTAAAATAAACATAAATGAAGATGCATGTGAATGATACAAGGAAGTTCAGAAGAAATGTGTTCCCTAGCAACCTGAGTCTGTGTCCAAGGAAAGCTGAGTCTAAAACAGCCGCCACCTTACAGCTCAGGTGTCTGTGGCATGTGCACTTGCGTCTGGGGCTCCAGTTCTAGTCCACTGTGCAGCATGTCTTCCTCATGCCAACTTTGTTTTCATTACTACAACCTTGTAGTGCCACTTGAAACACCATGGGTGAAGGCTCAAGCAGTTCTTTATTATAAAGTATTGCTTTAGCAATCTTGGGTTTTGTGTTTTCATATGAAGTTTAATATTATTTAATATTTTGTGATATTCAATGCTTTTATCAATATTATTCAACTTCTATGAAAAATCGAATTTTGATTCACATTGAGTCTATAGATTGCTTTTGGTGATTTCCCAACATTTATCCTACCAACTATAAACATGAGAGATCTTTGTATCTTCTGGTATCTTCTTCAGTTTCTGTCTTTAATGTCTTCAAGCTTTTATTATACAGGTCTTCCATTTGCTCAGTTAGAGTTTTCAGACAAGTTTGAGACTATTGTAAAAAGTACTGTTTTCCTGATTTCTTTCTCAATATGTTTGTCATTTGAATACAGAAAAGCTACCTATTTTTGTATGCTGATTTCATATTCTGCTACTTTGCTCTAAAAGTCTTTTATCAGTGGTTGGAGTTTCCTGGTGGAGTCTGTAGAGTATTTTACATATATATCACACCATCTAAAAATAAAGACATTTTTATCTCATCATTTCCAAATTTATACCCCTTCAATCACCTACAGCTGTCTTATTGCTCTAGCTAAGACTTCAAGAACTGTATTAAATAGGTATAGAGAGAGTAGGCATCCTTGTTCCTGATTTTAGTGAAAATGCTTTGAGTTTCCCTCCATTTAGGATGGTGTTAGCTGTGGGCTTTCTGTAGATAGCCTTTATTGTGTTGAGGATTTCCTGGCATCCCTATCCCCCCTAGACTTTTATCATGTAAGGATGTTGGATTTTGTCTAAGCCTAATAAGATGATCTAAGAAGATGATTTTTTTTTCTTTCCATTCTGTTTATATGGTGGGTTACATCTATTTATGTATGTTGAACCATCTCTGATTCTCTCAGATTAAGCCAACTTGGTCATAGAGAATAATCTTCTTTATGCATTCTTGAATTAAGTTTTCTATGTTCATAAGGGATATTGGTCTTTAATTTTCTTTTTATTGATAGGCTTTTGTGTGATTTTGGTATCATGGTAATATTGGCCTTGTAAAAAGAGTTAGGAAATATTTCTTCAGTTTCTATTTGTGGAATAATTTGAAGAGTATTGGCATTATTTCTTCTTTAAGGTCTGGTGGAAGAATTATATGTTGAATCCATCTGGCCATGAGTTTATTTTGGTTGGAAGACTTTACTTCACTAGGGATTATGAGTCTGTTCAAATTTGTTTATTGTTAACTTTGGCAGGTCATACATAACAAGAAATCTATCTATTTATATTTCTCATATTTTGAAATATGTCCTTTTGATTTTCAGAATTTTCTTGGTATCTGTTGGTCTTAGTTAGGGTTTCATTGCTGTGAAGAGACACCAAGACCAAGGAAACTGTTATAAAGAACAACATTTAATTGGGGCTGGCTTACAGCTTCAGAGGTTCAATCTGGTATCATCAGGGCATGAAGCATGGCAGTGTGCAGGCAGACACAGTGCTGGAGAAGGAGCTAAGAGTCCTACATCTTGATCCAACTACAGTCAGAAGGAGACTGCCTCTTCTGCACTGGGTGTAGCTTGAGCATAGGATCTCAAAGTTCACTCTAACAGTGACACACTTCCTCCAACAAGACCATACTTATTCCAACAAGGACACAGTGTCACTTCCCATGGGCTAAGCATATTCAAACCACTACCCTGTTGTAATGCCTTTCTTTTTGTCTTTAATTTTATTAATTTGAATCTTCTCTATGTGTCTTTTGGTAAATTTAACTAAAGGCTTTTAATCTTGTTGATATATATCTATCTCTATCTCTATCTATTAGCCTTGAATGCAGACAAAATAGTCATTGCATTATAAATCAAATTTGGGATAAGGGAACTAAAGACATGGCTAGGGATAATGTCCATTGGTAAAGTACTTCCTGTGCAAACATGAGGACCTGGGTTTGGATGGTAGCATGTACATAAATCTGGGCACCATGGCACATTTCTGAAACACTAGCGCTGTGTATAAGGAGCAGAGACAGGCAGATTCTAGGGTTTCCCAGGCCAGTCAGTCCAGGAGAAATGGTAGCCACTATTTTCACTGAGACCCTGTCTCAAAATAACAAAACAGATCCCCAAACAAGCAAGTAAGCAACCAAACAAACCCAACCAAGGAGGAGAGCACAAAAGGAAGAGACCAGATGTTAGCCTCTGGCCTAGACATGCTCATTCACAGCTGGGCACAGTCCACCTTCCCAGCACACATCCCCCCACATACATGAACATAAATAGAGAAAGAAAGAAAGAAAGAAAGAAAGAAAGAAAGAAAGAAAGAAAGAAAGAAAGAGAGAGAGAAAGAGAGAGAGAAAGAAGAGAAACAAGGAAAAGCAATGAAGGTTGGAGAAAATTCAGCTGTTCTTGAAGTTAGCAAAATTCAAATATAAACAAGCATGCAATATGATCCTGCATTAATTTACACAAAGTCAATTAATAATACTGCCAATGCTCACTGTTGTTGATATTTGGAAATGATATAGTAATACAGCACTCCCTTTCACCTAGTGAAATCATTCTGAAAAGAAATTTGGCAGCAAATATAAAGCTATAAAAATTAATGTACATTTTTTTTTAACCCAGAAACTCAACTTTTGGATACAGCCCAAGGATATGATTCAAAAGAAAAATTTAAAAATCTATTTGTATAAAGATATTTATAGTTGCATTACACTACAAGCAAAAATTGGAACCTGGCCAAATACCCAATAGAGGGAGAATGCTTAGGTAGACTTGGTACATTAATGCAGTGGAGTATTTTATTTCTTACTAAGAATGACAATTATGTGAATTATGCAGAAATAAGGGCCATATGAAGCAATGAATAAAAATGCAGTGCTCAAAGCGATGGCTCTACCATGACCACATCTATGTAACAGTGTGCCTGCGTAGCCAAGAGAGTTGGGAAGAGCTAGAAGCTGGCGATTACAGTGCTTCCCATTCTGCTCTGTTAGTTATGTTTCTGGATGTTTCTTTTTACTTTTATCTCACTTTTCATTTCATATATATTGATTAAGAAAAGTAAATCCTCATTTTGGCACCAAAAAGGAAACACAAATGTTCATGAATATCTTTCCTTGCCCTAAAAGACTTCTGCCATTTGTGTTTATATTTACATATGGAGGCAGTATGATCTACGTTTTTGCCACTACGAGACTGTAGCCACATGCTTTGTTTGTTAGATTTCCTGTTGCTGTGACAAATACCTGAGAGAAATGATTAAAGTAAGGAGGGCTCATTTGGGCTCATAGTTTCAGTCCATGGTTAGTCGACTCCATTGCTTATGACCTGATGTAGAACAGGATACCGTAGTGGCTGGGAAGCAGAGAAACAGCAAAGGGCCAGGGCAAGCTATATCTCCCAAGAACACCCACCTCCACTGTCCCAAGAACACCCACCTCCACTGTCCCAAGAACACCCACCTCCACTGTCCCATGAACACCCACCTCCACTGTCCCAAGAACACCCACCTCCACTGTCCCATGAACACCCACCTCCACTGTCCCATGAACACCCACCTCCACTGTCCCAAGAACACCCACCTCCACTGTCCCAAGAACACCCACCTCCACTGTCCCATGACCTAATTCCTCTAGCTAGACCTCGCCTCTTAATGGCTTCAGCACTTCCTAAGACAGTGCTATTATCTGGGAGGCAAGCCTTCCACACAGGAGCATGTGAGGGGACATTTCATATTCAGATGACAGACAGCAGCACATGCTCTTCTCCTTCATCACTGTGTTGCTTCTCAACTCATTTCTAACATACTAACTTACATTCACTCATGTCTACATCATGGATACAAACCCAACATCTTAATTACACTAACTGGTAGCAGATTTTCCTCATAAACATGGCTTTTAAAACTTCTCAATGCAGAAAAATATTTGTGTCTTATCTTTTACTACCATGGGAGAATTGTTCTCTACAGGACAATCATTCTGGTTTTCATTTCTTCTAACTTTAAAGGATCTCTTAATTTGTCTATATCTCCCTTCTCTTATCTCTGGGTATACCTTAACCTACAAACCTATTTTACTCTATTTTGCATTAAAGGAAGGAAATAGTCCTCTTTGATGACATACTCCCTTCAGCTGTCTTTGTTTTTCTTGGCAGTAAAGGTTGTTCTAAGTATCTTACCCACATCACTGCCTGCCGTCTCTTACTCCCCACCCTGCAAACCACTGCAGGCCTCCTTCAGCCTTCATACTCCTCAACTCTCTCAAGGTCATAAACATCTATGTGCTGCTAAACCCAGAAGATACTTTTATGTCATCCCATGAGACCACCTCTCTTTATTTACGGTCTATTTTCTTCACGAGGCACCTTCTTTCTGCCCTCACCAGTTTTCTTACTTCTTTAGATACACAGGTTCCTCAGGCTATTACCTAAACTCACTGTCTTTTCTTTTTGTATGCTAACATTTCCTTGATTGCTATGGCTTTAAATCTCATTTTTGTGCTAAAATCTTCCCAAAAGAATAAATATCTCTAGCATCCAAAATATCTCTAGCATCTCAAATGAATAAATATCTCTAGCATCTAGCAGAGAACCTGATGTTGTTACATCTGTTAAATGATACTTTTGACATCTATATTTAGTGTCACAGGATGAGAATCGAAGCCGCTGTTTTATTCCCAGGACTAGTTAGAAGGATGCCTGTCTTCTCAGAAACGACACCATCCACTTCCCCACTGTCTCCATCACGTCCTTGAATGCATTCCAGCAAGCTACCACACTTCACAGAGTTCACGGCCCACAGCCACCTCTCACTTCAGGCCCTCATTGTCTCCCTCTGTGTTACTGCAGCAATCTTCTCATGGATTTTTCTGATTTCGTTCTAATCTATTTTCCAGAGTATACATAACATTCTTTTCATACAATAAATAATTTTCTTCTCCAGCTTAAAACATCCTCTGTCATCCTGCATGCAATTAGCAAGAACAGCAAGCTCTTCCTTATGCCTGCAGGGCCTGATAGAGCACACCTCTTCCTTCCTACTCTGATACTGCAGCAGCCTAACCAGTCTTCATCTTTGGGGTCTCTGTACGTGTTCTTCATTCTAAAACTATATAAACAAAACTAACCACGACACTGTTTATTCTCATGGTGTGGAGCCAACAGATCTTTCTTTATCTTACACCTTTGAAGGGATGTTTCCATGATTTCCCTAACTCAATTAAGCTATAGCACTTACAGTCATTAATACAATCATGGAGTGCTTTTTCAAATTGTCCTGCCATAATGCTTCTGGTGAGTGTGTCACTCCTAATTTAACGAATACCTCATGAGGGCAAAGCATGTATCTGTTTTGTTTATTATTATTCTTAGTTTCTACCATATTACTTAGAGCTTAGTTGTTGCTGAAGAAATATCTTTAAGAATGAATAAATGATCGAACAATCTCATGACATGGTGTGTTATATGGGAACACATTAACCAAATCATTAAAGTAAAAGAATACTTTAAGATAATAATGATATATATTTAAAGCATAGAATGATTAGGTTTTCTTAATGATGCGTGAAATATGATTAAGTGCACTAGAATGGGTCTTTAGTACACTAAGTATAACAGGAAAAATGAGAGCAACCTCTGTCCTACTCCTTACCACCCGCACGTACACACACACACACACATACACACACACACACACTCACACAGACACAGACACACACACACACAGACACACACATACTCACACACACACAGACACACACACACACAGACACAGACACACACACACTCACACACACACAGACACAGACACACACACACACACAGACACACACATACTCACACACACAGGCACACAGACACACAGACACACAGACACACAGACACAGACACACACAGACACACACAGACACACACACACACACACACACACACACACACACACACACACGCAGAGAGAGTCTGCAGAAGGAAGCCCCTTGCTGATAAGCAGGGTGAAGGCCATGGCATTTTCAACAAAAAAGGAAGTAAATTGCTACTGAGCAAGAAAAGGCAAACGGGGAAGAAGAGCAGGCTAAGAAGTGGTTTAAATAAACCTCCGTGGCGTAGACAGAGAAAACGGCTAAGAGTAAGCCCTGCCTTGCTGATGCTGCTTCCATATAGATCCCCGTGCCATCCCAGATATTCAGTAAAGTCTGCTATGCTCACAAGCTCAAAAGAAGGTGAGGTAATCAGAAAAGAAACGAGTCTCATGAGCCACTGAGACACACAACCATTCAGGAGACACCGTTTTTCTTTCTTTTCATCTCTGTTTATGCTTGCATGACATTTATCTAACTGCTTGGTCTACATACTTCGTTGGAAACTATTCATTCGAGCTGAGCTGGAGGGATGGCTTTTCCTGTTCTGGACCCTGAGTAATGTCACACATAACACGTGACTCTCCCAACCTCATTGTTCTTATTCTTGCTTTAGTTGAATTTTGACTTTGAACCTTGATTCAGCATATATCTATATTAAGCCCCCTTGCTCTACTGTGGCTCTCTTTAATTCTAATTATTTATTTATTGGCGAAAATGACTTCCAACTCTGTATAGCTAGACCAAATCTGTATGCACACATCCATTATTCAGTTTGAGGCTGGACCACTGCCAAAACTGAGTTAGAGAACATTTAATATTATGCTTTGCATCAATGCACAAAAGATGTTTGTTAGATCAGTTGAAATTAAGCAAGCGATAATAATTCTGCAGAATGTCTGCTATGGAAGCATTAGTTCAGTTCTCCTTTAATTTGTAAATACTTGTAATGTTTTTCAACCTTTTCAAAATATAAAACGATTCAATAAAATCCTATACTAAATGATACGTTTACAAATAATGCATCCTGTTCAAGCCACCCAGAGTCGAAGATATGCCTCCCCTTTCTCCTGACTCGGGAAACCCTCAGTGAGTGCTATTGTTTGTTGAAGAACTCCTGTTTAGGAGAAAGACTTTCCTTTCTTCTTAATCCTGAAAAAAACCAGAGTAAACACAAATACTTCATTCCATTCTATTTCATGAGCCATGCTGTAAGACAGCTAAGTAATCTGGCCTACCCATCTAGGAGAGCAATGACGTTCTTCCTGGGCCGTCCAATATTGGGGCCGTAGAGGCTGGCTCTGGAGTAAACCCGGATGGGCTGGAGCAGGCTCCTCAGCTGCATGTAATCCTTCCCCAGCTGGCTACCATTTACTGCCCGGCCGTGGATGCTCCGGTAGTTATTTGGCTCTAGATTAAAAACAGACATACAAGTTAGAGTGGAGAGGGGCAAGTTTTTGCCAGCCCTTTCCTTACTAGCATGAATAAAATAACAAAAGGAGGCTATAAGTTATCTTAAGGAACACAAAAACAGTCATGTTAGGAAGGCCAACTTGCTAATCCATTCATTTCCAAAGATATCTTCATAAAACATCACCTGATTCACAAAAGAGACCATACTTACTTTCAAATGATACTTAGTAATGAGTGGCACACTTTGCAGAATACAGTCTCCCAACAACTGCTGTTTGTAACACAAAGGAAAAAGACCTTCAGATCCACAGACACAGGGGAAACGCTATGTGGTAATCAACACAAAGCCCAGAGAGAGAGGCCGCTATGCTAGGGAATTCTGGCAGCCCCCAGAAGCCAGCAGAGGAATGGAATAGATCTTCCTCGGAGCTTCCAGCAGCAACCAAGCACGCTGACAGTTTGACTTCAGATTTCTGGCTTCATAAACAGTAAAAGAAACTTTTTTCTTTTGTTTTAAGCCATAGTAATTTGTTATTGCAAAACCTAGGGAACTAATACGAAGGGTAACAAAGGTTACCTTCATAAATATGATTATTGCACAGAGAATTAGGAGAAACACCCATGATGTCCATTGGTAACAAAGTAGCTGAGGGAAATAATTATAAGCAAAACTGCTTTGCCTAAGTTTATATTGGAAGATATGAAAAGTCCTGGTATAAAAAGCAGCAGCTCTTTAGATTTAGAGGAGACCAACAAGAGACCCCCCCCAAGCCATCATCTCAGACAGTTTAAAGCTGTGATTCTGGTAGGGACAGGACATATCAGGCTCACATGAAATTTTAAGAGAAATTTGAGGAAATAAGACAGCCACAGTGAAAATTAATAATCTCTCACCACCCTTAACCCCGAAGGCTGCGTACATTTAGAAGTAACCTTAGAGTTTTAGTTGTCTATATACTCGCACATGAATATGAACCCTAGTGTTCTCACAGGAATGACACAAGAAGAGACGTTACGACCCAAGTATTTACTGGGCCCTCCCTCAGCACACCTCCTGGCCTGGCCTCGCTGTCAGGTTAAGAAGCACAATCTGATCAGTTATTGGCTTATCATTAAGTTATATCAATGTGAAGGAAACCCCAAGTAATTGACCTTAAAATATCTCTGAAGGATTAATTTTAAAAAATATTTAATACGTGTGGGTGCTTTGTTGCATGTATGTCTGTGTACTATGTGCACACACTGCCCTCAGAGGCCAGAAGAAGGTGTCAGACACCCTTGGAAGTGGAGTTACTCATGATTATGAGCCACTTTGTGGGTGCTAGGATTTGAACTTGGGTCCTCTGGAAGACCAGACAGTACATTTAACTACTGAGTCATCTCTCCAGCTTCTAAAGGATTGAGTATTTTAATTGGAGATGCCAGTAACTACGTGAGACAAGAGTGATAGACTCGAGCATTAATTCTGGTAACTAAAAAGCAAAACAAGAAGAAACAAAGCCGGCCTCTGGAATGGACGGCTAAGAGTTCAGCCTGCGCCCGTCTAGAAGGGCACCCAGGATGCATTACTTCCAACAACAAAATCACGAGATGAAGTGTGAGACGCACGTGGGAAGTGTTACCATGTTCAAGGCCGGAAAAGAGCAATCAGTATAAACTGTCCTTTTGAAGTCTTAAACGTTAGATTACTCAGCACCTAAAAACTTCAAAATTATAACTAAGTTCAGAGAGCTAAAAGGCATGAAAGAATTAATGGTAAATATGTTACTGACTTATCGAATAAGGATATAAAAAACATAAGAAATCAGATGGGAACTATTGATCTGAGATGACTCACCACACAAAGGAAAACAAAAGGAATATAACTGAGTTTTATCAGCAATGTTAGAGGGAAGAAGAGAGAGAGTTAACGTATTCAAAATGTTTTGAGACACTACACTGTGTTAATCTCGAATTTAGTACTGCTTGAAATGGATGGTGAAGAGTTAATTCATCACAAAGTTTATGTGATCTCATGTATATCTGCATAATCAAACAGTTACTGATAATAATAAAGAGATTAATTTTAGGGGCTCTGATATTAAGAGCACTGGCTATCTGCTCTTGCAGAGAGCAGACTTGAATTTGGTCTGCAACACCCACACAGCAGCTGACATCTCTTTTGAACAGTTGCAGGATATCTCAGGCCCTCTTCTGGCCTCCATGCACATATAAATGCCAGTAAATACTCACACATGTAAAATAAATGTATAAATATATCTTTTTTAAGAAAGATAACTTTAATACTTTGGTACACAAAAGGTTTAGCAGTTATTAAAGATAAAAGCAAATACATGGATATATGAATATTTTCTCTTTTTTTTTCACAACAAACATTCAGAAAATTTAATGGTGAACAACATAAATCAATTTGATGTCTTGAGGATGGTGATTATTTTGAAGTCTGTACTTAGTTGTATCATACTCAAAAATGTAATTTGCGAGTCTGTATAAAAAGATATTGTCATGAACTCATTAGAAGTAATATTTCTAAGAAATAAAAGAGTGTGTCTATATTTCTGAAAATATTTTCCTTTTTTACAAAGTCTGAAAAAGATGAGAAACAATTTAAAAAGTATATTGAGTTAAATCAATCCATGAAGTATAGATTGGAAGAAGAATGGAAGAAAAATAAGAAATATACAAAAGAGCTAAGCAGGTAAGATTTTGATATTCCAAACAATTCACACATTTATTAAGTAAGTAGTAGCTTTCTCAAAACCTATGAAAAATTTAATTTCATATCTGCATTCCCCCTTTCTGTTCTAATAAAAACCAAAACCTTCTCTCAAATATCAATAAAGCACAACTATTACCATTTTGTAATTTCATTTTACATAAAGAATTAAACTCTGGGGGCTGGGGAGATGGGCTCAGAGGTTAGGAGCACTGGATGCTTTTAAGAGGATCGGCATTCAATCCCAGAACCACAGGGTGGTAAACCTCAGCTCCAGGGGGCCTGACACTCCCTCTGGCTCCCATGGGCATTATACTTACATGGTACATTGACATACATGCTGGTAGAGCACCCATACTCTTAAACATACATATAAACACATACATACATACATGCATACATACATACATACATACAAACAAATAAATAAATGTTAACTCTTGGATGAATGTTTGATCCTGAAGAATGTAAGTATCCTCAATGTTTTCAGAATTTATTGATATTTTGATTATAATCATCAATATTTAGAACACGTTTTTGTATAAATAAAAGTACAAAATGTCAGAAGTATGTTTGGGGCCATTTCAAAAAATTATTGAAAATTCTGTCCTAATTAACTTAATAATTTTTAACACTAAAACACAAGTCAGCAACTCAAATATCAGTTTTTAATACAATCCAATCTGGAGATAATATATACTTATATTCTGAGGAATGATGTCACAAAAATATTAGAAGTCTTTATTTTCCATAATGATTATATCAATGTTTTCTGTAAGAGAGCAAATCTTTGCATTTAAGAGGAAATGTATAATACACACTATTCTTCTCTAAGCTGGGGTGTGACAGGCAGTGTTCAGGCTGCCTAGCAGAAAGGCATGTACAGCACAAAGCATGTGCAGGATGTGGTCAGAACCAAGTCACATGACACAACACAGGCGCGTGCTACCAGAAACACCCCAAATTCCGCACATTGGACTTTTGTGATGTTGGTTTTAACTGCCAACTTGAGACTATCTAGAATCACCCTAGGCCTGTGGGCATGTTTGTTAGGGGTTGTCTTGATAATGTTACTTGATGTGGGAAGATCCAACCCACCGTGGTAGCCGCACTTGTAGGGTTTGAGTCCTGCTCTGTCAGTGGAGAGAGTGAGAAGGGGAATAGCCTGCACTCATTCTCTCTGTTCTTACCTAAGGATAGCTCATTCAGGCCCATGCTTGACTTCTCTGGAATAATAGGTTACAAGCCTAAAATGTCTCCCCTTAAATTGCCTTTTGTCAGAGTATATTATGATGAGACTGGGATAATTCTGAATTAATTTTAGTTATTGCACATCCGCAAACTTTTCCGTTGGTAAATTTTTCTGAACCCCACATTCGGTTACACAATCCCATGTCAGGTCATGACACACAGTTCAAGAAGATTCAAGTAACACCAAAAGTCAATTTGGCCTGTCTGATTGACACAACATTCCACCTATCAATAGCAGGATATATTTTGTTTTCTAGGGCGCACAGGACAACCTTCTAAATAGAGAAATGTTAGGGCCTACATAAATCTCAAATTTTAAACATAATTCAAATAATGCAATGTATATTTCCTTTTTTTGTCTTTCTTTGTTTGATGTATTTGTGTATGTGGAGTTTTGGAGAGAAAGAGGAAACAGAACATGAAGTTGAGTGGTTAGCGAGTGTCTGGGAGGAGTTGAAGGAGAGAAAAAAAAAAGACTCAAAATATTTGTGTAAATCTGATAAAATTGTAGAAAAAGAGAAACGAAGAAGGGACTGGGATGATGCTCAAGTGAGTAAGGATACTTAGCAATCAAGAAGAGTTTAATCCTCACCACCTCCATAAGGAGCCATGGCCCAGCAGGCGTATAAACTGCGCGTGCGTATAAACTGCGCATGCGTATAAACTGCGCATGCGTATAAACTGCGCGCACCTGTGCCCAGGATCACAGAGCAAAGGCGCGGAGGGCTGGGAGACTGCTCGCCACCCAGCCTGGCAGAAACAAAAGGCGCGGGTTCAGTGAGTACCTGGCCTCAAGGAAGTAAGATGGAGAGGAATAGAGGATGACACCTCATATGCTTTAGTTCTTTTACACACACACACACACACACACACACACACACACACACACACACACACACACACACACACACACGAGAAATCTGACCAACATGACTACCTAAACATGAGCTGAGCAAGGACATCCCAAAGTAGGCAGGGAGAGTCAGGAGGATTAAACCCTAAACAAGAGGAGAACAGGCAACTCAGCAATGCTGAGGGGGAGAAAGAATCTTCTCCAGGGAAGAACACAGCAATTGGTTTTCCAGTACCAAATGATCAGCCCTGAAGACATACATAAAGTGACCTTATACAGACCAAGAAGGTTGTGTCTAGGAATATATATGTATATCAATATACGGACATGCATGCAACATAATTAATCAAAAAGAGGCCATGACTATGAAAGAGAGCAAAATGAGGTCTATATGGGAGGGCTTGGAGGAAGCAAAGGGGAGGGGCAAACAGTGTAATTCTATCTTAATTTCTAAAAACAAAAGAAGTGTTACAATGAGAAAATCAACAAATGAAAAAGTTGACTGACACTCCTTTAGTAGTCTTTAAACTAAGGAAGAAAACAAAAAATGTCATTGAATAATAGAATTAACAATGAAAGACCATAAAGGAAGTCAAATCACTAAACTGGCAAAGGAATACTAGGAATAACTTTGTGGAAATGATTTAGACAATGAGTTGATGAAAAAATTCAAGAAAGACATACATTATTAAAATTGACTTAGCTTAGTCTGGTAGCTCATACCTGTAACTCCAGATTTTAGAAGGCTGAAGAAGGAGAATTATGAGTTCAAGGCTAGCTGAGATACGTAGCAAGCCTGAGGCTAGCCCATTACAGACAGACTCTGTTTCACAAAATACACAAAGTACTAGACTCAGAGAAAGTAGAAATTCTAAATAAACATATAAAAAGAAAAGGCATATTGAACTAGGAATTAAAACAAAACCCAACCTTTTCTCAAAGACGCCTAGATTCATTAAGCATTGGAAGAAATACCAATTCTTCACATGTCTTCCAGAAAATGGAGGATGGGAGCATGTTTCACGATTCATTTATGAGGTCAACATTTCTGTTACCAGCAGTGCACAGAGACATTAAGAGAAAACTACAGATGAATCTTCCTCATAAATATAGATGCAAAAATCCTACACAAAATATATACAAACTAATTTCAACAGTATATACAAAAAGCTAAACACTGACCAAGTGGGCCTCGTGCTAGGAATGCAAGGTTGATTTAATGTCCACCCAACAAATATAAACTATTGCTTTGATGGATTAGACAACACAAGTACAACATCAATATGTGCAAACACAAGATGGCCTCTGACAGATGGTAAATCCTCCCAAAAACTCTGACTAGAAACCTCCTCAGCTTAAAAGGGTTGCATGAGAACAACCTACTGCTACCACACCGACTGGTGAGATCCCAGTTTACTTTTCTACCGTGGCCGGTGACAATGACCATGCTTTCTTGTGCTCATTGGCCATTTGTATGTCTTTTTTCAGATGTGTCTGTCAGTTCTTGTTTAACAATATTCTTTCAACTGTTTCTAGTGTTGTTTTTAACACGAAGTGAAACTAACACTAAAAATTACACCCATCTTTCTAAGGTGCTTATTTTCATCATGGTTCAAAATCTAATTTTTTTTTTTTTTTTTTAGTGTATGTCAGTTTTGTATTTTAGAACAATTTTAGTGTTATAGAGAGCTGCTTGTTCAGCACAAAGAGACCTGAATAATTGGTGTTCCTCACTATAGGGATATACACACACTGCACACAGGAGTGCACACATACAAACACATACTCAGTTTCTCATATGATAGATGTCTTCCCTGGGATTGGTATAGTTGATAAACCATTATTGATACATTATTTTGGCACTAACGTTTATAATTTTTATTATGGCATACTCTTTGTATTATACAGGAGCAAGGGCAAGACGATGCGTCTACGGTTCCAGGGGCCCAGTGAGTTCATCTGTCACCTCAGACGCCCCGCCTGCTCCAGGCTCACGTGCCCATCTTTAAAATGTCTTCTCCACTTACTCTGTGTGTGGCTTTGCTTTTCCTAGGATGCCACTTAATCATGGCTTAAAGTCCTTTTAATAAGATTCAGAATTTGGCCTTATGTCTTGTAAATTCTCACCTAATAGTACATACTCAATATAATAAGCAAAAAAAAAAAAAAAAAAAAAGAGGCTATATTTTGTTTTGTTTTGCTTGTGAACCACAATTAGAGAAGCCATTGATATGTCACTGAAGTCACTTGTCTATAAACATTCACTATCAGTTCTAAAGTATTTTAAGATATATAAAAATGACTTAATTTATCAGTAATTTTGTGCATTAATACATATATTTTTAATCCATATTATATGTTACTTTAACAATTTTCAAGGCTTTTTAGCCATAGCAGTAATGAGTAATCGCTTTTAAGTTTATCCTACCTTTAGTTTTGAGTAATAAACTTCTGGAGACTACACATTCTTTATTTAGTATATTCACTCTGAAAATACATGAGTCCTTTACCAAACTCTCAACAATTCTAACACTTCAGAAGTTCAAGTTCAAAGTTTTTATTGAGAGTCAAGATAGATACTTTATTGTGAGCCTTTATAAAATATAAAATGAAATTAAAGATATCCAGTGTCCAGTGGCACAGAGTAAATACCACCAATTCTAAAGGGAAGACTAAGGGTTCAGGGAGGAATGGAACCAAAGTAAGATTGAAATCTAGTAGAGCAAACTTATAAACTGAAGATCTCCCCCAGCATCTGTGTCACAGGGTGGTGTGATGTGAGTTTCAGCCCACCTGACTCCTAAGCTGCTTGTCCTCACTGCGTGTGGATTTTCTCAGCAAATGTTCCATGTTCCTAGCACTGCCAACTCCGTTACCTCCACACACCTTCGGCTTCACCCCCAGAGCTTCATGTACTGCTCTCTTTCGGGGACCACTGGTAAGGTTTATACTGCTTGCTATACACTGGCCTGCCTTCCAGACTTGAATCCGAAATCTGGGTGAAAGTCCCCACAATCTTGTAACTCTAGTGTCTTGTTTACCTAAAATTGGAGCAGAAGGACAAGCAAGGTATGCTATCAGTTCACATAGCTCCTTTGCCCCTCTGGCCCTTGGCCTCAGCAGCCTGAGCAGCTAAGATGGACTCTGCAGGGAACACTTCTTCACGAGGTTCTATAATGACAGCACAGCCCAAACTCTCTTCTCTGAGCAAAATATTTCAAATTACTTTACTCCTTTCTACCTGTGACTCTACAGTGGGTGGGGCTGGCCGCTTCCCAGACACACTCAAGGTATCTTTTTTTATTGTTCTGATGCAAATTATGTTATTGCTTTTTAAAAAATAAGACTGACATCTTCAACCATCCACACCCTCCTTAGTTCCAAATCTGAGCATGCTTCTTTTGCCCAAACTGAAAGTTCTTTAAATCTTTCTATTCTCTTTTTCTTCTCCCAATTTTATAATATACACAGGCAAAGGCAACCATCGAACTCTCCTGATAGCCTGAATTTAAGGCTGGCTGCAATAAAACTTCCTTTGCTAGATTACCTTTAATCTATGCCTTTAACCTAAGAATACCATCACCTTTAATCTAAGCCTTTTAAAAAGTGTGTGGGAATGTGTTAAAATATATAATTTCTTTGCCACAATATAGCATAAGTAGTTTTCAATAAATTTTAGTTATGAAGCATAATATATTAAAAAATTAGCAAAGCCAGACCAAAGACGTCTTATCCTTTATCCTTATACCATTTATCCTCTGGTTTAGTAAAGTTTCTATTATTTTATACCACAATTCTTTTCAAATTTCCTCTATTCCAGGAATAAAGAGAGAATAGAAGAAGAGAGAAGATGAAAGTTGGGTTCCATTCACAGATGCTGCTGAACTAATATAGAATGTCTTCTTATTTGTTCCTCTCTTTGCCTTCTTGTTAGGAAAACTTCAAATTCCAGTATGCAATAAATATGAGCGAGTGCACCTGTGCGATGCATGTGGTGCTCCAAGAATTTGTCTGGCAAAGATCCAGTGAGCTATTTTATAAGGATCATCTTTCAGGACCAACGTTCCCTAAACCATGCACTGCAAAATAAAGCTCAGATTTTGTGGTTTAACATCAAGTTGTTAGTCTTTGATCAGCATACTGTTCGTTCTCTCTCTCTCTCTCTCTCTCTCTCTCTCTCTCTCTCTCTCTCTCTCTCTGTGTGTGTAGCATTTCCACCATATCTGGAAGTAAATATACAGAAAGTGTGTGGTGTGAATTAACTGAATCTACTGTCCTTAACTACTTTGGTCTTATACCATATTGACAGTTGTGTTGGCTAGTTTTATGTCAACTTGACACAGGATACAATTATCTGAGAGGAGGGAAACTCAACTGAGAAAATGCCTCCAAAAGATCATGTTCTAGTCAAACCTGTAAGGAATTTTATTAGTCACTGATGAGGAGGGGTCCAGCCCACAGTGGGTGAGGCCACTCCTGAGCTGGTGGTACCTGGGTTCTGTAAGAAAGCAAGTTGAGCAAGCCATGAGGAGCAAATCAGTAAGTAGCACCCCTCCATGGCCTCTCTATCAGCTCCTGCTTCCAGGCTCCCGCCCTATCTGAGTCCCTATCTTGACTTCTTTCAGTGAGTATGATTTGGGATGTGTAAGACAAATAAAGCCCTTCTTCCCCACGTTTCTTTTGGCAATGGTGTTTCACCCCAGTAAGAGAAACCCTAATTGAGACAGCAGGCAACTCAGTGGCCAAGCATCACAAATGCTTTCTGGGCCAGGGCCCTAAAGAGAATCACTGACTGAGCTTATGCCCCAAGCCAACTTCTTTTCCCTTTATTTTATCAATTCATAGGAAATGACATCCTTACTTACCATTACCCAGTTCCCAAGAAATGTTGTACTTTTTGCTGGCACTGTACTTCAACAGGCTCAGGGCACTAGAACTGTTCCAGGAGTTATTGGGATTACGACGCAGTGCATTTAGAGCAAATATCAGGTGGAGTCCAGAGCAATCAGCAAAGTTATAAAGTTTGTCTAGAGACCTGGCTGGGAAGAAGCAGAGAAAGGCTTATAACTTTCAAATCTTAACAAAAGGAAAATACTAGCTTCTATAGAAAGCCTTTCCTGCTAGCAAGGAACTGTACAGATAGACAAGCTTCTGAACGAGATTTTACCTTCTGCTGTGGGATGCATTTTGAGGTTATTCGGGGAAACAGCACTCAGAATTTCAGACAAAGCTTGCAAACTGAAAACCAAGCCTAGCTCACAGGGCATTCTACTTGCTAAACAACGGGTAGGATTGCTGATGTTTAGAGAGGAAGATTTCCCAAACTAGCTGGCTTTCTAGATTTTTGAAAAGGCAAAGCAAAGCAAAACAAACACACACACACACACACAAAACAAAATCCTAGTACTCTTAAAGTCTGAGTTTGTGTTTGACTGACAGTAAACATGTCAAGTGCAAGACCACAAAAGACTAGCTGGTCAGTCTAAGGAACTCAGCACACAGCATTTCACTCTGGCCCACATTTCTAGTGTTTTTGAGAATGGATATTTTATAACCATTTTGGACTTCTGTTTAAACACAGAAAACAGTGACCTGATACCAAACGTCTCATATCTACGGTGTTCCTTTATTTCCACCACAGCCACCCCTGTCTGGCCCCCATGTCTATTCCCATTCATTAGTACAACGCCCATTTCTTTCCAGATTCTCTCCACCCTGCCAATCAACTTCTCTTTATTACCGCCACCAATTTCTCTCACTCCTGTAAGCCTAAATCAGCCTCCAAAACCAGAAAGTATACGCAGGACTGTGTCTTCCAGATGTGACGAGTAAGCTACCCACTAAGCTTTAACAATATGGCTGCTAAAACAAGAATGGAATGGTGACCAGAGCAGTTGGCATGCCAATGCGATGGGCAAACGTTCCTAGGGCGCTGCCCCCACAGGAAGGACCATAAGCTCTGAGACATGGCTGCCGAGAGAAGGAAAATTTGTGTTCCCCAGGAATGAGCCTCTAAATGGCTATCCAATTTCATGTTGACCCCTAACAAATATCCACACAAGCAGTTAAATGGACCTAGTGGGCTGCATTTATATGCGCACCACATCTACATCCAACAAGTAGAATTTTTTTTTTTTTAAAAAAAGCTTTGAGTTTGAAAGCAAGCATGAGAGTGACACGGGGTGGGGGAAGGGAGGAAGGGCTGGGGGAGGGGATGGAAGGGGAAATGATAGGATTATATTTTAACCAAAAATTTAAAGAAGAAATAGAAGAAAAAAGAAATTAATTCAAAACGTCTGATGGCGTTGTAAGGAACAGGAAGGACACCTGCCCCTGCCACACCTCAGCAGCGCTCACTCACTGGCACTCCTGACAGGACCTCCAGGCCCATTCAGGGCAGATATAAGAAAGACTGACAGGAAACTTTTAAAAAGAAAAAAACTCAAAAATGTTCAGTTTTAACTCGAGATTTTTTTCAGTATCCCATTGTGAGGAAGGTGAAACTCGTTAAAAGAATAGGCTAAGAAACTAGCCAGCTTAAACATATTTAATGAAAAACCATCATCATGTAAGAGCATTGTCAGCAGTCATCAGATCGCACCCACAGCTGAGTAATACCACTGTCATGCTTTGCTTTAGATAAAATGATTTTATCCAGACGTTCCCTGACACCTGGAAATTATCACAGGTGACCCCCAGTAGTTTGACTATCAAAGGATCAGAAGAGGTCCATTGCGAAGCCCTTTAATACATGAAGCCTTTAATACAGAAGGTTAATGATGTTGACAGGAAAATATTTGTTCATCCAAAATCCTTACAATTTGTCAGCTACACAATGACAGGTGTTTGTATTTGGAAGTGCTAGTTTTATTCATAAACTAAAGTTGCAATAAATTAAAGTTATAAGAGAAGGTATCAAAATTTAACATAAATGAGTGGTAGTCACTTTAGATACATAGATTGCCTTGACGTCACCTTTTTCTGGAACGTATTATGTGCACATAACAGTGTTTCATGTATATTAGGTAATTATGCATCAAACACAAAATATTTCAGTCTGAGATTTCATAGGTCGATGGTTCAAAGTAAGGAAAAATAATCTACAAAAAGACCCACTCAAGATAAAGAATAGTTAAGTAGTAATTTAGAGTTTTTAAATGAGGTAAACGTTGAGAAGTAGGATGTTAAAAGTTTAAGAAAAACGTTATGCAGGACAATTTTAATTCTGGCTTCTTCCATGGAGCCCTTCAAGCCCAGCGTTGTACCTCACTGAATCCTTCCAATAAGCTAATCCTCTTGCAAACATTCATTTTTGCCTTAAAGTCATCTTGAAGAGGTGTTATAACCCAAATAATTTATGTTGTATAAAAGTGCCTGTAATGAAATGAAAGTATAAAAACGGAAGAGGCCAAAGAGAGGTGTGTACAATAGTTATTGCTAATTTAAGAAACCCACTTTAAAGTGCATTAGAGAAATACATGTATTTGAGTGCAGAGAATTTAGTAGATGGTTCACAAACATAAATCTTCCTTGCAATGCTTTCCCCTTGAGATTCATCCAAATAAGTAGATACTTGATGCTGACTTTCCACTCTCTCCTCCTGAGTGTATTAGTGGCTCAATGTGTCCTGAATTTCACAAGTATAAAATTCTAAGGAGCGCTGTTTTACAGGTCAGCTGAAGAGGTAGTGAAGCTAGAGCAAGATGTAAATGAGCATCAGTGGGCTTGGGGATCGTTTATGTGTGCTGAGAGCCAGTGCTCTGAAAGTTCTTGGGACTTTTGTGTCTGCACGCAATACACACAAGAAGGAGTGGCAGAGCGGAGAGCGGGGAGAAGAAGAGCAAGAACAAAACAAAATAAAACAAACAACAACAAACCAAGCAAAGGAAACATGGAAGTTCAGTCTTTAAAAACCACAAAGAAGAGCGCTACAAAGCAGTGACTGTGCTGCTGCTGACTGTTAATCACCAAGAGCAGCAGGGAGGGAAAGGGGGGGGGGGCTACTGAGTCTTCAGGCAGTCTCAGGGTGCGTGGGAAGCTCAAAGAATATGGAGAGAGAGAGAAAAGACTAGACTCAACGTAAGTTCTGTAGTAATAATAGAACTGTTAGAAAAACAAACCAGAAGGATCAGAAGTTTGTTTTCTTAATTTAAGATGATATAAAAACTCTTTTTGTCAAAACACCATTTCTTCAGTCTCATTGAATGTATTGGGGATGGATAGGTAAATATCCATGAATGCAAACTGGGATGAAAATCATTGATGATGTCTCAGAGGTTTCTTAGGAGCCCATACTTAAGACATAACCCAGACAAAGAACAGTTCAATACACAGTCAAAACAATAACACACACACATATTTAAAAATGTTTGTTGAGCACCTACTACACCATGTTCTAGGAAACTGCCCTTCTCTCATTTTCTCTCTAGATAGGAGCAAAGCAGGCAACAGTCCTTGCCCTCTTCAAATAGCTCTCAGCATGGCTGCTGGGAGAAGTAACGGAGACTAACCAGGAGCAGCTCCAGCTGCTATGCTGTTCTAGCCATGACTGAGAAAGCAACACTGGAATAGAGATATGAGAAAGGTAAGGGCATCAAGTCAAGTGGGTAAACACAGAAGTAATTCAACACAAAAGCCACAGGAAGAGCAAAGGACAGGACATGCCAGGCGTGACCAACGTGGGGAAGGAGCAGGGGCCAGTGTGTCTGTTCCAGAGTGAGAGAGAGAACTGTGAGGTGAGGTTACAGTGGAACAGGGCCAGGTACCAAAGGCCTCACTGGCCATTGTAAGGACTTTGGCGTTCACCCCAATGCCTTGGAAACACTAGACTCTCTTGAACACAGCCCAACCCGCATTTTAAACACTAGTGCTGGGGCTGAGGAAAACACCCAGGCACTGAAGGGCTTGCCGTGGAAGCCGGGGCTTCGGTTTGGAAGGCCAGCACTCAGCACACTGCGTAAAGAGATACCTATAATCCCAGAACTAAAGGGGCAGACATGGGAAAATCCCCAGGGCTTACTGGCCAGCCAGTCTAGCCAAATTGCTGAGTTCTAGGTTCAGTGAAATATTATGTCTCAAAATAAAAGGTGGAGAGCAATTTAGGAAAATATACCATTTGGACCTCCAGCACCTGCACACAGATAAGCACACACACACATAGACACAGACAACACACATAGACATATACATAGATACACATACAGAGAGAGAGAGAGAGACAGACAGACAGACTTGTGCATGTGCACACACACACACACACACACACACACACACACACGTGCACGCGCGCACGTGCACACACACACACCCCAAACCACATCATTGATGTGAGCTGAAAGAGACCGTAATGAGTAAGAAGAGTAAGCACATGCTTATTCTTGGCCAAAGAGCTTTAAGATCCTGGAGGTTGATGAAATCCGCTTCTGTTAGAACTTCCTACCATCTTTGATAAACTACATTTCTCATGCCCCCGAATCATTCCAGGCTTGTTGACTCTGTCTGGTACGTCCTTGTCCTTTCTCCTCATTTCTTCGCTCGGCATGGCAAGATCAATGGTTTCCTGTGTGGGAGTCTCTGACTTGCCAAGTGGAGACACTGCATCCCTTTTGTGTCTTGGCTCTTTATCTGTTTCTATTACAGCAATTAGCTAATCAGGCTTATTGTTCAACTCTGCCTTTCTCTCTCAAGGCAGACTGGAACATTTGTTCTACCCTTTTAGCATCAATTCAGTATCTGGTGCATAATAAACCTTAATAAATGCCCGACTTAACAAGTGTTATTTTGAACCAGTCAATGCCGTTCACTCTCTGTGCCCCAGCTACCATGGCTCCCTGTTCATTTCCTGTCGATGACATCTATTGCTGCACATGGTTAGGTGTATTCAAAAATAGACTCATTGTTTTACGTTTCAATCTGAAGTGAACAATGCCACCGAGTCCTAGGTAGTCATCTGACAGAGGCTTTAAAAGGAGAAAAAGCAAGAAAATGAGAAAAATGTGAACGAAAACTCAGGGCGAGGCACACTGACCAGACTTTGCCTGCTGACATTCAGAGATGAACATCAGTTAAACTTGAAACCATTTGGCTGGGTAAGGACAACCAACAGGGGGCATTTAATTGTAGCAATTAAGAGAGAGACATCTGAAGATTGCCTAGGAGAACACAGCCATTTTGAAAGGGTGAAGAGAGCTCTAAACTGAGAGCTGCATGTCTCCAGGGTAGTCAGGGCAATGAAACCTTACCTAGGATATAAAGAACTCAGCATAAATGCCTGCATTTAGCCAGGGCTACTGAGGGAGAACGGGATCTTGGAAATGTTTGTGAATGAAAACAACAGCACCATCAGAACACTCGGGCTGGAGAGTAACTGCTGCATCGCCACTTTAACTAGATTAAAGGGACCCTGAGTGCCCGTGAGCACAGCGGGTCTTCTGGATCCCGTTAGGACCATCTAAATGGCGACAGGAGACCTGACATTAGTAAAGAGCCCAATACCGCTTTTAGGAAATGTGCTCCTAAAGCAAGTTTCCAAAAGTGTCTATAGTAATTCTAGAGAATAATCTGGAATATCTATTAAAAATGTAAATATTCCAAACATATACATATTTATATAAGTATGTGTATTTATATAAATACATACACACATATATATCTAGGCATCTCTATATTATTTCTTAATATACACAAATGTACAATTTCTAATATGTACACAATAGCAAGAATTATTCTAGAAACAAGGGATTTCTAGCATAAATGAAGATTCCTAACACCAAGATCTTGATTTGTAATTAGTAATTACCATTTCCTAACAAAACATGCTAGGGCTAGCTGGACCTAGGAGATTTTGTGGAGATAGAATTTAAGGAAGTGATTAAACATGATGGAGGGACATAAAGAGCTCATAGTGGCCAACCAGAAGAAATCCTTCCTTTTAGGACCAAAGCTGAGAGACTTTTAACAAAATAAAAAGTGTTCTATGTAGGGGCATGATTGTATCACGACAGAGAGCCTGGCCCCAATTCCTGCCTCACATCCAACCACACGTCATCCAGAAACACTGCCTTTGAGACTGGGTGGGAGGGAGTGCCACAGCATGGGCCCTCTGCCCTTTCCAGCTACTTTGCCTTATGCGGTGTGTGGATCTTTTCTACTGCCTGGTCTGCTACTCACAGAGGCTCTTTCCACCAACAGAATTAACCTTAGTAATATCTAAGGGGAATCCATCACTCGACAGGTGCCAGCCTTCTTGTGGTCAGGGCGGCCATAATGGATCTCACACATCCTCTGCTGTGTGCATAGGTCCCAGGGCCATTAGACTGCCCCTAATCCTCTCTTTTCCATGGGCACAGTGGGTCACTGCTATGGCACACATGGGTCCATATTGATAAAGTATATCCAAAGAAACTATGGGTGTAGGGCACGATGCTGTTCACAGATATATGCACTAAACAACTTCTATACCTAAAACTTGGAACAATGTGGAAAGGGGTGGGGGTGGAGGGCAGAAAGACTGTAAGAGACAGAGGACCAGGGAGGCTGCTATGACACTGTGCCTCCTGGAAGTGACAGGAAAGCTAAACCCAGGGCACTTCAACAATATGGCTGCCTACATAGGACCTGAATAATGAGAACACAAACAGTCATGCTATCAGGGAGCGGGGAAGCCTCATGGGGCCCCACCCTTACACAAAGAACTATAGGCAACGAAAGGTTGTTGAGAAAGGGAAGAGACTCCTAATTGGCCATCCAGTTCCAAGTGGTCGGCTCTGATATCATACACACACAAGCAACACCAAATGGGCTCAGCAGGTTGTATTCATATATCTATGCACATGTGTACATACGTATGTAACAGTAACTATCAAAGAAAAATAGGCCATCGATTTCTTACAGGGATGAGGGGGATTCAGGGACAGGTAGGAGGAAGGAGAATGAAGGAAATGATGTAATTATATCTTACTTATAATTTAAGACTTTAAAAATACAACAGTCCTAGCATGGTGGGCTCTGACTTCTAGGCATAACCATGCGATCCTATGTATAAGTGTGTACACGTATGTAGCCTTGCAAATGCAGCACTCAGAGTCTCTACACAGACACTGAACTGACCTGAAGTCTTTCTTCCCCATCAATTCTCCACTGCTACCGATCAGTCTTTGGCATATCCAATCCTATCTTGGTGTCTCCTGCTTAGGAAAACTAAACTATTGCAAATTAAAATAGAAATGGTCCAAGGAGACAGGGAGTGAGGTAGGAGTCTGGAAATGGCTGGCATAGCAGACAGGAGACAAAAGGAAGGCCGTCTTGAACTGGGTAAGTGGCATGCATTGAAAATTCCTGACAGGAGGTGACAATTCACTAGCTGAAGATTTTGGTGGTGGTGGTTTGAGAAAACACCCATCTGGGCAGAGGGATGTAGTTTTAATAATTAAGAGATTTACAATATCTCGGAGGAAATGTCTACAAAGAGAACAGAGTTTTAGGTTATACGAAGCTGAATTGAGATCCTGAATCAAAGCAGTAAGCTGGTAAATAAGTAACTACATGTGGTAAGCGAATAAACACGGCTAAAGAGATGTATGGAGAGAGGGATTCTCACAGGTCTTCAGAGGAGCTTGAATGTTGAACCAAGTCTGCTCTGTTACACTGCCAAGAGTTTGGCAGAACCACCCAAAGCTCTAAATAGGGGTTAGGGGCAACTGGTAGGATGTTTCAGGTATCGGAAGTAAATGCCTCGCTGAACACCAAATGTTTTCAAGGTGGCTTCCTAGTAAGAGGTACTACCCACATGGTGTTAGAAAACGCTGAGGACGATCATTTCGATGTGTTCTTGGATTCGGTTTGCAAGAATTTTATTGAGTATTTTTGCATCGATATTCATAAAGGAAATTGGTCTGAAGTTTTCTTTCTTTGTTGAGTCTTTGTGAGGTTTTGGTATCAGTGTGATTGTGGCCTCATAGAAGGAGTTGGGTAGTGTTCCTTCTGTTTCTATTTTGTAGAATAGATTGAAGTGTATTGGTATTAGGTCTTCTTCATTCATCATGATCAAGTAGGCTTCATCCCACGGATGCAGGGATGGTTCAATACCCAGAAATCCATCAATGTAATCCACAACATAAACAAACTCAAAGAAAAAAACCACATGGTCATTTCATTAGATGCTGTAAAAGCATTTGACAAAATTCAACATCTGTTCATGATAAAAGTTTGGAAAGATCAGGAATTCAAGGCCCATACCTAAACATAGTAAAAACAATATATAGCAAACCAGTGGCCAACATCAAACTAAATGGTGAGAAACTCGAAGCAATCCCACTAAAATCAGGGACTAGACAAGGCTGCCCTCTCTCTCCCTATCTATTCAATATAGTAACTGAAGTTCTAGCTAGAGGAATTAGACAACAAAAGGAGGTCAAAGGGATACAAATTGGAAAGGAAGAAATCAAAATATCACTATTTGCAGACGATATGCTCATATACTTAAGTGACACCAAAAACTCAACCAGAGAACTGCTGCAGCTGATAAACAGCTTCAGCAAAGTGGCCAGATATAAAATTAACTCAAACAAATCAGTAGCCTTCCTAAAGGATAAACAGGCTGAGAAAGAAATTAGGGAAATGACACCCTTCACAATTGTCACAAACATATAAAGTATCTTGGTGTGACTCTAACCAAGCAAGTGAAAGATCTATATGACAAGAACTTCAAGTCTCTGAAGAAAGAAATCGAAGAAGAGCTCAGAAGGTGGAAAGATCTCCCATGCTCATGGATTGGAAGGATTAATATAATAAAAATGGCCATCCTGCCAAAAGCAATCTATAGATTCAATGCAATCCCCATCAAAACTCTATTCTTCATAGACTTAGAAAGAGGAATTCTTAAATTCATTTGGAACAACAAAAAACCCAGGACAGCAAAAGCTATTCTCAATAACAAAAAAAACTTCTGGGGGAATCAGCATCCCTGACCTCAAGCTGTACTACAGAGCAGTAGTAATAAAAACTGCATGGTATTGGTACAGTGACAGGCAGGTAGATCAATGGAATAGAATTGAGGACCCAGAAATCGACCCACACACCTACACTCACTTTATCTTTGACAAAGGAGCTAAAACCATCCAGTGGAAAAAAGACAGCATTTTCAACAAATGGTGCTGGTTCAACTGGCAATCTACATGTAGAAGAATGCAAATTGATTCATTCCTATCTCCCTGTACAAACCTCAAGTCCAAGTGGATCAAGGACCTCCACACAAAACCAGATACACTGAATCTAGTAGAAGAAAAAGTAGGGAAAAGTCTCAAACACCTGGGTACAGGGGGAAAGTTCCTGAACAGAACACCAATGGCTTATGCTCTAAGATCAAGAATAGACAAATGGGACCTCATGAAATTGCAAAGCTTCTGTAAGGCAAAGGACACTGTCAATAGGATAAAACGGCAACCAACAGATTGGGAAAAGATCTTAACCAATCCTATGTTCGATAGAGGGCTAATATCCAATATATACAAAGAACTCAAGAAGTTAAGACTCCAGAGAACCAAATAACCCTATCAAAAAATGGGGAACAGAACTAAACAGAGAATTCTCAACTGAGGAAATTCGCAGGACTGAGAAGCACCTAAAGAAATGTTCAACATCCTTAGTCATCAGGGAAATGCAAATCAAAACAAGTCTGAGATTCCACCTCACACCAGTCAGAATGGCTAAGATCAAAAACTCAGATGACAGCAGATACTGG
>CM052703.1:17211304-17248676 GCA_028551405.1 Uromys caudimaculatus | reverse complement strand
GAGCCGGTGAGGGAACAGTCCACATTCAAACCTTAGTTGCCACTATTCACCAAGGCTGGCACGGGCATGCTGCTGAGAGGAACACCAAACCACTGACACCACTGACGATGGCTTTTATCTACAGGCAAACTTCGGTCTTGTCAGAACCATGAAGATGATTCGGGAAGGGGGTAGGCAAGCCGGCAGATGCAGGGCTTGATGCTTACTTTCTAAAAGCCAAGTGCTTAGCAAGGTCAGAGGGACACCAGCTTAGCGTGATGATCAGAGACTTGTGGAAAGGGCAAAACATGACACCCCTAGAAGCAAATATACAGATAAAAATATGGGTCCGTATAACTAAGGGCTACCCCATCTCCCCCAAAAGAAACAAAAACCAAAATGGATCAGTGGGATTTGGAGGACAGCTGCCCCAACGAAACGTTTCAATGACTTGGCAGTTCCTGGCACAGAACCGATTTTCATATACAAACCTTTTAACTGAAGAAATGGTCATGTCAATAGGAGAAAGTTGTAGGATTGTACATTATTATAATTCTCCTTCCCCAGGAGGGTCTATGACCACCTACTCAGGCTACTAAATTCAGGAAAAGAGACGACCCAGACACTGAGAGGGAGGTTTAAACAGAGTGGGCTGTGATGCTGGGAAAAGTGAGGTACAACTGTGACGCTCATTTCAGAGTACCGCAAACATTGAGGTGAGTAACAAATAGAGTTCCAGAATTACGCCTAATTAAAATTAGGTGTCTACCATTTGTTGACTAATTTGATTCACTATAAGAATGGGTATGAAAAAGAGGTGCTTTGTGCCTTGAACATGGCCACAAAATATCAATCATTCATAGTCAAATTCTAGAGAGAAAATGTCATTAGTAATGTTGACTATGAGACTTATTGTTGAAAACTGAAATTCTGAACAGTGTTCAGTTGTGTTCTGTTTCTTTCCTATGGCATGATCATTGGATATTCTGGAGCAGATCCCAAGAGCTCTAAATGAGAGACAAAATAATTCAACATTAGTGCTCTGATCGTCTTTTACTAGTTCTCTTTGGCAAGGCTAATGTTTGAGAGAAATGTTTTTATCTGCTCCACATGTCCAGCGGTGACTGTGATTGGGAAAGCAGACGCTAGAGAGCCGCAGCTATTAGAACAATCACTGCCACCAAAAAATAAAATAAAAAAATCACAGTATGCAGAAAGGATCGGGCCCGTCTTGCTCTTGCCTCTTGGCACTGGCATGTGTTTGCTGGAGTTGCACATATGGGAGAAAGTTCCCAAGCCAGCTCTCTGAGCAATTAGATCAGACCTCTGGTGAAGACTCAGGGTCCACTCATCCCGACCCCCATTCGCAGCTAATTGCATCCTCTTTGCTTTGCTCATCATGGCGCTGGTGGGTGAGGCACTAGGCTGGCCAGGGAATGCAGCAGGGCAGATGCTGCAAGTCTAAGTGAAATCAGGTGTTGCCTTCCCCAAAGTGAGATCTGGAAAATGTCAGCTGGTAAGTAATAGATATTGGCAGCTAACCACTCAGCCTTTTCCACTGGGCTCGGCCTTGCCTCTCCCCACCAGAAGTACTTGGGCTTTCCCCCTTTCTCACATTGCCCGATCTCTTTTTTATCTCGTTAGAGTTCATCGAATAAGAATTTCCATTTTGTAGATTTTCATCTAACATGATTCTAAACCTGCTAGAAATTGGAGGGTTGGGAATAAAGGAATTCACAAGAGCCTGACACCCTCTAGCATTGATGATGTCCGAAGCTTCCGCCTGAGGAGAAAGTACAAAGGATTTTTTGAGGAGGGGGGAGAACAACTGAATCCTGACAATTTTCAGAATCCAGCAGAAACACAGCACCAAAATTTGCTAAACTCAAATTATCCCACAGAGTTGAGAGAACACCTCAACGTTCATTATCTTCTGCTGCGTCCATCTGGAGCTGTTCCTTTGCAGAGCTGCCATCTAGATTGTAGACTCACACACATGTACATTCACAGTGGATTTACCATCTCCTCTTTGTGTTTGGTTGATCTTCATAACATGCCTCCACACACTCCCGGACTGAACCAAATAGCAGTGTGGGCGGGTCTGACAGCCCTGTCTTCGTCGAGGAATGCGTCTTCCCATTGGATCCATGTCATGCTTACCCAGCTGAAACACGGGTCATTGAAAAAGTGGCTGTGAAGTCAGTGTCACTGACTGCTGCTATAGTCTAACTGGGGAAAACACAATCTATAACAAACCCCAGCAAACCTGGGTTTATTTGATGCCTAGGGAAAAAATTAATGGAACAACTTCAGAATTTAAAATTCTGACAAAGTAAATAGCAACCACAAAGAGAGATCCTGGATCTTAACTAAGAGTCTTTTATGCCCAGTCCTTTTCATTGAACACTGATCTGCACAGTCTAATCTGTCTTGAAGGCATTATCTCCTACATTTAGCTAATATTTTAAACCAACAGTGAACGTTAAAGAGCCAGGGACTTGTCCAAAATCCACATCTACCATGTTAAGTAATTTTATTGAAATGTCTCGCCTTCCTTTCTGCTTTCTTGCTGGACCAGTGAGCGGGGACAGCCTCAGCATGCAGAACGACACCGGCGAGTTTGTGGACCTGTACGTGACGCGGAAATGCTCCACGAGCAACCGCATCATTGCTGCCAAGGACCACGCGTCCATCCAGATGAATGTGGCCGAGGTTGACAGGAGCACAGGCTGGTTTAATGGCCAGTTTAAAACCTACAGCATCTGCGGGGCCATTCGCAGGATGGGCAAGTCAGATGATTCTATTCTAAGATTGGCTAAGGCTGATGGAATTGTCTCAAAGAACTTTTGAGCAGAAAAAATCGGGAATAATTTGTTACAAATAAAAGTGGTAAGTACCTGAAAAAAAAAAAAAAAAAAGAAAAAGAAAAAAAAAAAGAAATGTCTTGTGTGAGTTTCAAACTATATATGTAGAACATAATCTCAGAAACAACACACAGTAAGTTTATTCTCTAATTCCCTGAGTTGATGAATGGCAGCCATTCTTCGTAATCTCAGAATGATTACATGTCCTCCCTGCCTGTCCTCTACCACACTAGAGTGGTCATAACATCAATCTTCTAACATCGTTCCCAGATTGGCCCTCAGGCCCTTACCACTACACTCAGATTCAACCCCCTAAATTCTTTACCCAAAGACTTGCCATGCCTGTCCTCCTCTTAGGACCCTTCAGACCTGTCTCTATACGGAAGCTGGTCCACACATCCTCTATGTAGAATCCCTGCCAAGCAGTTAAACAGAATCTAACCATAAGGAAACAATCCTAAAGACTCACATTTGGAGATATTCTACAAGAAAACTAGTCAGTATTCTTAAAACATATAATAAAAATGTGAATGTCGCCAAAGACAAAGGATGATTGGAGGAATCTCTGTAGCTTTAAAGAAAGCTAAAGGTAAGTAGGACCCATTTGGGTCTCTAATATTGACAGGGTGGGGGTGGGCTAGCTACCACACATTTTATTGTGCTAACTGGGAAAGCATATAATACCAGCTGTAATATTATGTGACAATGGATCAATAAGTTGAATATTTGTTAAATGTCAAGCCCAGAAGATACTCAGGACAAACAGCTAACTGTGCTGCCTATTAGCCTGCTAAAAGTACATGCTGGCTTCCAGGCTCTCTCCACATGCTAACACCTCTACCAGAGACTCGGGTGGGATCCTGGCTCTGCTGCCCCTGCCCCTACTGTAAATGTCTCCATGGAATTCCCTTCTCCCAGCCTCTTCTTCCTACATACGTCAGCCGTGTGCTCACCTCCTCCTCGCTTTGTCTTTCTCTTCTGGTCTCCTTGACCCATACTTTCTTTTTCATCTTCACTGCTCCCGCCACTGAATAGTCAAGTCCACCCCGCTGGCCATGTTCAGTAGCATTTCCCTGGACTCTTCCTCACATCTATAATAAAAGCCTTCCCCTCCACCGTATCTTGGAGTGGCCATGTTCTCCCTTTATACTCATACAGTATGGTGCTGTATACTTGTATAGTGATGGGATTGTGGTTATTAAAAAGAATACTCTTATTAACAGGAGGTACATTTACTATTAACAAAAAATGTAGGTAGCTAAGAAAGGAAATATGGTAAAATGTAGGCAATTGATGGAATCTAGTCTCTCAGCTTTTCTCAAAGTTTCAATTTCAGAATAAAAATTTGTGGATGAAGCAAGGGAAAGAGAGAATGGGAGGAAATGAAGGATGAAGTCAGGAAAACAAGACTGAAGGGAGGGGAGGGAATGGCACAGAGAGAGAGGGGGAGAGAGAGAGAGAGAGAGAGAGAGAGAGAGAGAGAGAGAGAGAGAATTACTAAACTGAAACTTTCCCCAGTAGATAGACATCTATATGAAAAAATAAGTGAATTTCTTGAAGATTAAAAAAATAGAAAATCTAGATGCATACAAAATTCTACATACTTATTACATATACAAACTTAATCAAGAAGAATTAAATAATCCAAATATATCTAATAGAGTTGAAGCCACGGTAGTCTCCCAACAAAGACAACTGAAGGATTAGAGTTATGAATTCCAACCACATCTTTACAGAAGTTTCAGCGACCCTAATGCTTCCTCCCTGAGGACTTGCTTTCATGGTACCAGAAGGTGCCATGAAAATTTCCAAGGTAGAGAGACAATCAACACTCCTACCTAACATGACATGATAACCCTAGGGGTGCAGTAGTGGCACACATATCTTGGAGGCAACCAACAGCTCTCTAATTGAACTTAAGAACCAATCAACACAGGGGAAACTCTATCTGGTGCTAGAAATCAAGCTAATTACTAAGTGTTACTGAAGTCACAGATATTGGTGAAGAATCTACAACCACTACTTAACTAAACTACCATAATCCATAATAACAATCTAAACATTTGTCCTTATACCTACAGATAAGTGCAGTCTCCACCCCTCATCAAAGAAACTTTTCTTTGCAAAAGATGGATACCACTATAGAAAATCACAGCCAATCAAAAGGCAGAACTGTGGGGCTCCCATCCCAATGGATACAAAACACTTCTGTACCTAAAGGTTAGGGAACATTGTGGATCAGGGAGTTAGCTGCCAAAGTGAGTCTCCAGTAATGTCAGAGGCCACACCTATAAAGTCTCACCAACGTGATTGGCCATGACATGGCTTGAATAAGGATGACACCAATAGAAATGCCAAAGTGGGTGTGGTAAATACCACGGGGTCTCAACCCTACACAAAGAACTTCAGGCAACTAAGAAATGCTGAAAGCAAGGAAACAGTTTTCCCTGGGGAAGAGCTCACCACTCAGTCATGCAACATCAGAGTCAGCCCTCAAAACACATACACAATGAACATTGCACAGGTCATATTTAGGGATATACATGTATATACATATATGCGTAACAACAAAAAACCTGTCATGAAATTGAAAGAGAACAAGGAGGAATATACAAGAATGTTTAGAAGGAAAAAAGGAAAAGCATAAATTATATTATAATCTCAAAAATAAAGACGAGTAAAAATGTATTTAACTGTTTCATCAATGTATGTAATGTACTTTTATTTATTTTCATTTCCGGTTACCCTCTGTAATCCTCCTTTCTCTAGAACTGAAGTCCCTCTTCTCAACAAGTCTTCCTCCTCACTTCCATATGTCTGTCTGTGTGTGACCCATTGAGATTTATTAAGGTTGCCTTATGAACATGGGTAGGGACTTATGCACTGGGGCCTAGAAAACTTAGTAACAGCAATCTGACTCTTTACAAAAATGCTAAAAGCACACAAATGACACTGAGAAAACTAAGTCTCTGCACGTGGACTTTCTACACAGAACTCCCACTCATTATGAAATAAGGTAAAAATTGATACACAGGGTCTCATGAATTTTAAAAAGCTTCTACACAGCAAAGGGAACTGTGGATCCCTTAAGAGGCAGCCAACAGAATGGAAGGAAATCTTTGCTGGCTATATATCTAACAGAGGCTTGCTTACTTTCTTTCTTTTTTTCCTTTGTTACTGAATATTACTACAGTACATGTAAGAGCCACATTTTTCTTTCTTTTTATTTTTTTGATACTTTATTTACATTTCAAATGTTTTCCCCTTTCCAGGTCTCCCCTTTGGAGCCCCCTATCCCCTCCCTCCTCCCCTGCCTCTATGAGGGTATCCCCCCCACCTGCCCACACACTCTCATTCCCTCCTTGGCATTCCTCTATACTGGGGCATCTAACACCCTCAGGCCCAAGGGCCTCTCCTCCCCCTGATGGCCAACAAGGCCCTCCTCTGCCACATATGTGGCCAGCACCATGGGTCCCTCCATGTGTATTCTTTTGGTTGGTGGCCCAGTCTCCTGGAGCATCAGGGGGTCAGGCCAGTTGACACAGTTGCTCCCTCCATGGGGCTGCAAACTCCCTCAGCTCCTTCAGTCCCTTCTCCAGCTCCTCCATCTGGGACTTCACACTCAGTCCAGTGGTTGCTGTGAAGTGAATTTTGGGCATTCCAAATTTTTGGGCTAACAACAGAGGCTTACTTTCTAGAATTTACAAAGAACTCAAAACCAGACAACAAAACAAACCAACATCCAATCAACAAATGGAGGTTGGAACTGAACAGAGTTCTAAAATAATTAATTAAGAAAAGAAAAAGAAAAAAGAATACAAATGGCTAATAAATATTTTAAAAAGTAGCCAGCATCCTAAATCACCATGGGATGTAAAGGAAAGCCCCTGCAATTCCGTCTCATTGCAGTCAGAATGACTATTTTCAAGAAAACAAATGACAACACTTGCTGGCAAGTGTGATGGGGAAGGGGAAACCTAGCTTACCACTGTATGTGAGGGTAAACCAGCACAGCCACCATGAAAATCAGTGTGCATAGCCCAGCCCCAGAAGACGGGTATGGGAGCAACCAACCACTTTCTGATTGGACCTAAGATCCATTACATGAGATAGAACCCATACCTGGTACTGTTAAAGGGGCCAAGGACCTCTGGGTGGACGATTCCTAGGTCCCAGGGTAGAACACAATACTATTATCTTGCTAAATGGACATAGGATTAAAATGACTCCTAATGATTTATTTTTATACTCATAGATCAGAACATCCCTCAAGCCTCAGCCAAGAGGCTTCTCCTTGCAGATTGCAATCAACACTTGACTCAATCAAAGTGTGGAGAATGAAAAGATTGTGGAGTGCTCAGCCCCCAAAGTTACAAGAACAGCATACCCTTCCACCAAGGGCCCTGGGATTTGAACCAGAGGTGGCATAAATATTAAGTGAATATTTTCCAGAAACCACAGGGCAGTTGCCCACTTGAACTCACAGTGATTGTGACAGCATACATTAAATTTGCACAAGTTCAAGTCAGAAAAATGCCAGTGCACAGACTTGTGAAGAACATGTAGAAGGAAGTTAAAGGATCCAAGAGTCAGAGGGTATGACATCACATCTTGAGAAACGAGTAAGGTAGATACAGGGGATTTTAGAACAATCCTGTAGTGACTCTGACATTCTGAGTTTTAAAAATTGCGTTAAAAGAGAGGCTCCAATGCAGAAGGACACCAGGACAAGGCAACCACAGCTAAAATAGGTGGTTCTGGGGGTACCAAATCAGATGCGGCATGCCTGGCCACAAGGTGGCACTCACAGCCCCTCTTTTCCTGAATTTCAGTCAAACATTGACCAAGGTTTTACTGTACCAGAACAAAGGAACGATCTTGTGTCCCAGCGCTTGCACACAGCACTGCTTTTCTTTTAGGGCACAGAATCTAATGTGCTGAAATTCACTGGGGGTCAGGGTGGGCATGGGGATTTGGAAAAAGGAGCAGAGGTGGTGCTTTTACAGATTCTCAACATAAAACTCAAACAAAGGATTTGACCATCCATTCATGGCCAAGGGACTTCAAAGGTTAGAAAAGGGTCAGAGAGGAAGCTAGACTGCCTGCTGTCGAGGGCTGACCATGTGCTGGAAAGTCGAAGTAGTAAATATAGGTCGCTCACACACCTGCCAGAAGAGAAGGAAGGAAAACAGGTGGGCTTTTTCCTATGAGCAGCCATTTCTAGATGAGGCTTTCTTTAACTTACCTACCTTTCAAATATTTAAACAATTATTTGTTAAATGGTAACTGTTTCACAGAAAAATTATCTTCATGATGCAAATGAAACTATGAGGCAGCCAAGACCACTGGCTGCTCTCCAAGACAGCCCCAGTTTGGTTCCCAGCACTCACATGGCGGCTTACAACCATCTATAACTTCCAGGTCCACAGGATCCAGCACCTCCTTCTAGACTCCACGGGCACCAGGAAGGCACGCAGTGTCTGTACATACATGCAGGCCAGACACCCATAAAACAAACCCAAAACTTTAATTAGCAAATACACTGCATTCCAGATATACTCCTAATAATCATCTTCTAGCTTCTCAGTATTAGAGAACTTACTTATCTTCACATGTCCATCTGTGTTTCATGCAATGATATCCACTGGTATTTGCTTAACGTGTAGCTAGGCAGAAATGTACGTAGGTCAAAGTTTCCTGGGGTCTAGTTTCATATTCCTTTTATTGAATTCTTTGTACTTGTTTTCTAGTTCAAGATTTCCACGTAGATGCTAAGTTGAACTTAGCTTTTATTTAACTGTTTTGCATTTTATTTATTTATTTGGTATGCGCTACAGTGCCCTTGCTGAGGTCAGAGGACAACTCGTGGGAGTCAGTTTCCTCCTACGGTGTGGCCGCCTTGGCTGTAGTCAGCTTTACCTGATGAGCACTGGCTGCTTCCTTTCCACTTTTCCTAGCATGCCAATGGTTCTGAGTCAATCTGTTTTGAATATTTTCCATGCTATTTCAAATACAAAATAGTTAAAAGATTAAAAAAGAAAATTCTGTGTCCATTTTGGGGGGTATGAAAGTGTTTATGAAAAATATGGAGCCTCAATAAACAATTCAAAACAATTTCCCTTTTAACTGATAAATGGGTTTTGTTTGTTTTTGGTTTTGGTTTGTCTCTTTAAATCACCAAGGTGAAAACAATATTATCATCTCTCAGGAGAATCCTTTTTATTCCTTTTCAGTATAAAGAAGAGGGAAATGAAGACAACTTGAGCTTTGCTCCTCCCAAAGGTTCCCCATCCCCAATGTACACAAAAGAGAGTAAAGAGCTTCTATAGACACATCACCAGGAACTCCACACAAACCATCCAAAGAAACAGGCACGCTTGTTCTGTGGCTAGGCCGCCATGGGAAGCAGCCTTCTTACTGAGTTAGAAAGAATAAAGGGTATGTTTGAACTCACAAGGGCCTGAAAAACATCATGTCTGCAAAGTGTGGTTGGCATTTTTATGCATTTAAAAGAGTCTAATGAAGCCCAGCTCCATCCAAATCCCTACAAAAGCTGAGAAATGGAAAGGGTTACTGCCACCCGGGGTCAGAGTGTGGTTCCCCAGGACTGTCATTTATAGATAGCTCCAAAGTCTTGCATTAGCAGGAACACTCTGAAGACTGGCCCTTGCCCAAAGAATTTACTCTAAGAGACATTTAATATGGAGTAAATACAGCCTCAAAGAGAGCAGCTTTGAAGGAGAGCTTTGAAAGGTCGGAAGAAGAAGGAAAGAGGAATGTTGTTACTTAGTCCTTTATTAAACAAATGCTTGCCTTAGCTAGTCTCCAGCACATCTCAAAACGTGGCAAAGTAACAATGACATGCCTACGTCACAGACAAAAAGTAAGTTGGAATGTGAAACTTTTCATTAGGATGAGCCCTCAGGCCACGGGCTGCTTAGAGTCCGTGAATGCCCCATTCCCACCAGCCTCAAGACTCCCCTTCTCTCACGGACATGTCTACTGCTCCATGAACGGTCCAGGCTTATTTGGATTTCAGATGTTCTTCTTTAACTGTGAAGCAGTTAAGCTTGGAAACTTTCTCTCCAATCCTTATGTTTCAGCCCTTTGTTCAAAGTAGGAAGGAACAGGTCGCTTTTTCAATTATACAGACAGAACGTCAGATATTAGCTCTCTTGGTATCTTAGACACTTTCTGTTACAACATCAATAGTCTGACAGAAAAATAAACTTTAAAAAAGTTATCTATGATATCACTTTCTTCAAATGATTTTCTGTTGCTTCTGATTACTGGTCTTTCTGCATGCAAATGAATTCATCTATTTTTAATTTTTAACTGTCACTGAGAACCTTCTATATGTCGAGTATTTTTATAGATAGCGAGTTTATACTCACTCTCATGAATCTACACTCCATGTGGGTAGGACTGGAACACTGGGGAGTCAGAGAGGCACTGAGCAATAAATAACAAGATAAATTCGGACAATGATGAGTCCCATGAAGAGGAGAAAACAGGTTATTGTGACCGAGAACTCCTTTTGTTTGATTAGTCAGATTGCTGTCCTGGGGTGAGGTGTTGAAGTGTCACATTTGAGTCCAGCCCAATAATGACAAAAAGTCAGCCAAGAACAGATCTGGGAAGAGACTGTTCTAAGAGAAAAAGAGCGAGCACACTAGCTTTGAGGCAAGGCGAGCTTGGAGAGCTTAAGGAATGAAAGCAGGCCAGTGCTGTTGAGCCCTAATGAAAGGGATGGAAGGCAGGCCAGTGCTGTTGAGCCCTAATGAAAGGGATGGGAGGCAGGCCAGTGCTGTTGAGCCCTAATGAAAGGGATGGGAGGCAGGCCAGTGCTGTTGAGCCCTAATGAAAGGGATAGGAGGCAGGACCAGAGTTCCCAGAGTCCCAGAGCCAGGCCCAGACTGCAGGAGCATGAAGAAGGAAGGGGTAAAGGGCGGATCTCAGTGACTCGTGGTTTTGAGGTTGCTAGCCTTTTAAAAACTCCTAGTCGTTTTAATGGACTTTTGTTTCTTTTCTCTTTATTTCTTTATTAGAGTTTCATATATTGTATAATTAATAAAATTAAGAAACTTCATTAATAAAATTGTAGAATAGGCATCAAAATTAGATAATAATATTAAAATATTTTATATATTGTATAAATATTTTATACATTTTTTGATATAGGGTCTCATATTATCACTACCTGGCCAAGAAATCAATGTGGAGACTAGGCTGGCCTCAAACTCACAAAGATCTGTCTACTTCTGCCATCCAAATGCTGGGATTAAAGGCACATGCCACCATGCCCAGCCTCTACTAAATTTTAGGTCCCCAAAATGTCTTTTAAAGAAATTGTAGCAATCAAATCCAAGCTTACACTGCACTGGGTTCTCATAGCTTGCTCTGACTTAGCATCTTCTCATCGAGAGTTAATTTCACCCTCTTTTATGACATTGATATCTATGCTTTCCTTTTAATATTTCCTTACATTAGATTTGCCTGGTGTTTTCTCAAGATTACATCTGTTTATGCAAGTTTTAAAAATATACTTTTAAGTGCAGCGCATCAGGATCTACTCCCAGTGAGTTCGTTTTATGGTGAGTATCCTTGACAGAGTGCAATTTTGCATACTTCTTCAGTAAATAAAGTGGAGAATAATTAGAGAAGGCCACCTGACGTCAGCTTGGGTTTCCCACATGTTTGCACATCTACACACATACTTATGCTCACACATATACAAAACCACATACCCACATATGCACTAACCACATATATGCAAAAGAGAAGTGTATAAAACTATAACGAAAGAAAGGGCTAAAAAATTGCGTGAGAAGTTTTGTGGCATGATGGTGAATCGCCCATTGCATCACAAGGGTCTCTGGGGCATGGACCTTCTCTTACTACAGTTTCTCTGTAGTCTCTCTCTTAAAGTGTGGTGTCCACAATCAAAAGCCAGTATCTTCCACCTGGCACTCTGCCTCTGTGTGGCGATATTAGTATCACATACAATCTGTATAACTGTATAGGTGAAGATTCAAAACTTGTATCCAGTGCAGTTCCTTCAGTTCTAAGGGGAGGAGCATGACGTTCACGCGTGGTCACTGCCTTACTAACCATGCTGCGCATAGGTAAGCAGCAGTTCGGACTAACAGCCTCGAGACAGCGGCAGGATCATAATAAAGATGTCACTAGCAGGCTACCAACACCCAAGGTCTCTGGGGCCAGAGCACTAGTCAAAACCTTGTATTGAATCTCAGCTCCTTTCTTCTGTGAGGACATGGGCAAGTCACTACTGCTCTCTATAAAAGGGAAATAATAAAACCCACACCATAAAAATGTTACATTTACAGTCCACAATATAAAAATGCTTTATACAAGACATTAAAGATTGAAAGTATTTAGAACATATTATAAGGCTGGCAAGATGGCTCACAAGGTGAAAGTGCTTGTCCTAGACGCCTGAAGACCTAAGCTTGGTCCTCAGAACTCAGGTAAGGAAACAAACCTGTGCTGTTACAGTGCTCTTACGGTGTCCTGGGAGCTGCGCTATTAGTTACAGTGCTCTTACGGTGTCCTGGGAGCTGTGCTATTAGTTACAGTGCTCTTACGGTGTACTGGGAGGCAGAGATGGGGGGGGGTCATCACAAACTGCAGGCCATCTATCCTGGAATACTCAGCATGGTAGGAATAGCAAGAGACGCTGCCTCAAAAACAAGGTGGAAAGAGAATTCACTTCTGAAAATTATACTCTGACCTCCAAACCCATGCTGTGGCAACATGCGCCCCACCCCACCCCATACACACACATAATAAAATTTAAGGATTAGAACCTATCATTATGATAATGGTCTTATATTTACTACTTGGAAAAGGATAATGGTATTTCAAGTAACTAGACTGTTAGTGGATATTATGTAGTCGATATGTCCATAATATTTATACTTCAAAAATATTTTGTATATATTTAAATTTCCTTTAAGAACTATTAATTTTTAGACATAACTGTAGGAAATTATAAACACAAAAGTAAATAGAATATAATGAATTCCACAAACAAATCAGCCCCAATATTTTAAAATTCTGCCATTATTTTTTCATGCAAGTGGTAAAACAAATAATAAGTTTACCATCTTAATCATTTTAGGTGCCAGCACCCGTGGTTTCAGGTGTCTTTCACTGCGTGTCTCTTCTGCTCTCATTCCGTCCTTACGTCTACATCTCCAGGTAAGGCTTGGAGGCTCTTCCACACTTTTTAAAGAAATTTACTTTTGTGTTTTAATCGATTCATACCTCATCTCCTCCCTTCCAGTTCTCCCTGTCCCCAGCTTCTTTATCCAAAATCTCCCAAATTAGAGGCCACATTTTTCTCTAAGCTTCCATTTTCTATTCATAGAGTGAGTTTCACAGCGTCTCTCTGTTATGAAAGCTCTGTAATGCTCTATAATGTCATACAGTAGGACCTTGCTAAATTTTATTTTTCTTGTCTTGTTATTTTGGTATGGTGCCAAGAAGCTGTGCTCATTGCAAAACCAAATTTCATTTCCCCAGCATAATGGCCCTCAAGTTTATTTGGAATATTTTCTTGACATTATTTCAATGTGCCTCCTGTAAGGAGTACATCAGTTAATTTCTGATATTAGCCGTCTTTTTATAGATCAACGAAGAGTTATAGGGACACTATTTGTGTAATAACATAAGCTTCAGTAGTCCAAATGAGCTCCCCAACTTAATGTGGTTGTTTTCTTAAGTAAGCAAGTAACATTATGTTTGGCTTCCCTTCAAGGGCAAAGTCACTGAGAAAGACACAGGGGCGTGCCGGGCCCCTCGCTGGTTCTTGATTGCACAAGGGTCTCATCTCTGACAGGTTCTGCTCAGCCTCACTGAATCTTTCTGTGCACTAATCCCAGAGATATTCTAATGCATACTCCGTTTCCTTGTGTGTTTTCAATCTCTAATGGATAATTCATAAAAATGGTTTCAATCTACATCTCTAAATTGGGTACTCTAAAATCAATACCGCCAGCTGATCATTCCGACTTCAGTCATTTCTTCAGTCTTGAATGGAGAATATTCAAGACTAAACTCATCAAGCCCTCAAACCCATAGTTTCCTCTCAGAAGCCCCCAGATTCTGTGGATGTTACTGTTGTCGTACAGCCATCTGAAACCAGAGCCACTGGCGATTCTTAGCCAGACAGTGCTCGGACTCCGTACTGCCTTTTCCCCAGCTTCAGTAAGCAGAGCATCAGTACTGAACTTAATGCAATAGTTCACACAGTCAGGGAAACAGCCTGTTGTAGCATGTAACACTTAACTAAAATTCCTAAATTCTGGCCTCTGTTAAGAATTGAGAGTAATGTGTCAGAAGCCTCCAATAAATAGCCGAGAGAGTTAAAAAAAGACATATATCTTGTGTGTGTGTGTGTGTGTGTGTGTGTGTGTATCAGAAAAACAAAACAAAGGTTTTTTTTTATTGGTAAAGCATGCTATTTTATAGCTAGGTCAGAATAATGCAAACATCTGAAAATCTTCAGAAAAATCACACCAACAAAAATATGAGTGCAATCTGGGCTCTCTCAAATTCAGCTCACATTCTCTAATTTTTACAATCTTTATATAAAAACTTACATTCTCATAATTATATCAAGAGCATCCTTCAAAGGTACCATAAAATTTCAGTCTTAACAGTCTCCAATTAGTGTCATAGCTGCACAGCTCTGAAGTTCTAGTTTACTAGCATAACCTATAAGCTAGAGCCGATCCTACTGAGAACACTTATCTTTAATGACTGGTTTCCATTAAAGCCAAGCCCCCAGCTGCACCAAGCACCCACAGTCCAGATTTTAGCTTTCTTCTTAGTTTTTCTCATGGAATCTAGCCTAGGCCAGACACTGACTTGTGTCTTCAGAGAAGACTGCAGTTGATGTTCACTTGTTTTGTTGTCAGTACTCTGACGCTCTGGTTTAGGCAATAAGTAGAATAAAGACATGTTTATAAGTGTATTCACACGGGTTGCATTTGCTTAGGAAAAATTAGTTTCAGTCTTGGCAGCTATTCTTTTTTGTTTGTTTGTTTGTTTTTGTTTTTCAAGACAGGGTTTCTCTGTGTAGCCCTGGCTGTCCTAGATCTCACTCTGTAGACCAGGCTGGCCTCGAACTCAGAAATCCGCCTGCCTCTGCCTCCCGAGTGCTGGGATTAAAGGCATGCGCCACCACTGCCCGGCCTTAGCAGCTATTCTTAAGTGGTCAAAGACAGAATGATATTATAGGTGAAATAAAATTGTTATGAGTTGATAGTTATTTAAACCGAATGATTAGTTAAATGTATAAACTCTTTATGCTTCTTTGCAAATCTCTACAATGGTCTCCATAGTGATCTCCTTATAATAAAGGTACTATTAATACAAAATAGCTGGTAGAAATCACTAGTACTGATCAATGTGCTGTCATAGAAATAAGGCAACAATAAACTGGCAAGTGAGAAAACATGATGATAAATAATAAGTTGTGTATGGCTCAATTTGAGAGTTAAAAAACATCCTTGTGTGTATATACAGATTCACGTGCGCGCGCGCACACACACACACACACACACACACACACACACACACACACTCACATTTGTACTCCATTGATAAAAGTCTGGACAGAAACCCACCAAACTAGTATTTAATCCTGGAAATTAGGAAGGATAAAAGCAGTTGATCATGGCTTATTCTATATAATAAAGTAATCTTTTAAAAAAAATTGTAAAATAGTATTACTACAATTTTAGATTGACTTGGAAATTATATTCTTAAAAGCATGATGCGAAGAAATACTAAAGCCATATGCCTATACTTCAAAGCTTGCTACATACAGAAGACAAAAATCCGTTTATCTGACCGATTCCCCCATTCTCTCAAGTCACTGACTGTAATTAAGTGGTTTTCCTACCAGCCTTATCTGGGGCTGCCTTCTGTTACTTCCCAACAAGGTTTTATTTAGTTCTTTGATCTTTCCTGTTCTAGGCAGAACAGATGGAGGAAAACCATAAAAGATTTCTTTCCTTTTAGTTTAGCCCAAATTCATAATTTTTTTGTAAAATCATGATTGAAGTTGATTTGTGTTTCTATAGCAACCAATATGTTCTAAGTTTGTGCTTGGCCTAAAGACATTCCTATTACCCTCCCTGCTAAGAGTTCTTGCTTCTATACTGCCGGTTCTCACTATCTTCAAGGCCAGCTTTCCCTGCCATTTGCTACTTACCACTTGGATGCATGCTGATCAAGTCTCTCTCTATTGTGGTCCCTGGCCTGCTGTGCAGAACCGCCATTCACATGCCTCCTCTGTGAGACTGTGAGGAGGCTGCACACAGGGAGAGGGATCCAGATTTTGTGGGTCTTGAAACCAATATGACTTAGGGAACTTTTGCTAAGAATATAAAATTACAAATACCAAATTATGTATAAATATGTCCATTTATTTAAAATGAGAAGAGAAATGAGATTATTACAGATTTGAAGATTAAGATCCTGTACTTTCCAAGATGTCTTTAGACAATTTTCCAGAAATGTTTGCAGAGAAATGCATTCTGATTACAGCTTGGCTATTTCTTTCCTCTCCAAGTGCTACAGTCATACCAAGAGCCCACATGAAGGAGAGATCCTAAGTCGAAACTTCACCAGCGCACGGTAAATGTGTTGGACTGTTTCACTTCTGTATTTCTAGCACTGAACACACTGCCTTGTACATGTAAGACCTCAAATGTAGCTATGATATAGGAAGTCAGGAATGGATGGTTTAATCTTTTTTCAATTAAAAAAATGCGCTTTATAAGACAATTACATAGTATAGTCCTTGCCATGATAGTTAATCTTGACTGTCAACCTGGCTGGATTGAAGGGTGCTCAATAAAGCGGACCTCTGTGGTCCCCATGATGGACTTTTCACAGAGCATTAACTATGGGGAAAGACGTGTCCCTGAATGTGGGCAGCCACACGGGGAGGGTAGAGCCCAGATGCAGAAAAAGGCAGATGGGTGCGGTGACAAAACCCTTTACTACAGACCACTCTCTCGCTTCCCATCAACCAATGCTCTCCACCTGATGTTAACCCCCACCTCAGGGCCACAGCTATGAAACCGGACAGTATGAAGCCACAGGAAAACTCAGAAGCATAAGAAAAACAAAACTTTCCTCCTTTAAGCTGTGACAAAAGCTGCCCAACATGCCGACCTCCTCTGAATGTTTCTTGCTCACTTCTCCTGTCCGTTTTCTGTGCTTCAGCCATAGTAGCCTTCTCTTCCTGCCTCGGCCTTGCTCCTTCTGTCCAGACCTTTCCACCCAACTCCGCCCTGCTGCTCAATTTAAATGCGACTTTGTCCAGTGAAGTCCAACTTCCGTCCATCTCCCCCCGTCCCTACGTCTCTCACAAGTTTTTCACACAGCGCTTTTCAGAGTATTCAAATGCCTGCTTTTCTCTTAAGAAGAAAATTTTATTAAATTAGAGATATACAGAGTAGACAATAAATATTTTTAGAACAAAGGAAGAAATGAATGAGGACTAATACTCTAGAAGGTACAAGTTGGCATGTATTGTAGAAAATGTGATATTAGGAACAAATATGCCAACTAGTCAAAAAAAAAAAACCAGTAACAATTCCATATTAATAGTTGATATTTATTGCTAATTAAATGCTAGGCTTTGCAGTAAAATTTCTACATGAAGTTATTTTATTTGAACCCCAAGACAGCTCTATAAGCTAGTAAATGCTAGAACAAATTTAAACAAACTTGTTGATTTCTACAACAAAATAAAGCAGATAAACAACCCAAGGGATTTTGGTTGAAATTATATCCACTCTACAGATCACTGTCTTATGTTGGCAGACTGACACGGGCTTTCTTGTTCCCTTTCTCCCCGCTCTCCTCTTCCTTGTTCTCCTCTTTCTCTTCATTGGGACAAGGTCTCAGGTAACCAGAGAACCTTAGGATTCACTGTACGGACAAAAAGGACCCTCAGCGTTTAAGTCTCCTGCTTCCACTTCCTGAGTGCTGGGACGATAGGCATGTGTTTTCACATGTGGTGTCTACAGTGACACAGCTCAAACCCAGAGTCTCTGGCTTGCTAGGAAGGCCACTCTACCAACTGAGCTGTACCCCGAACCTAGGCTGGCATCGGGACGATGTGTGTGTTTAATAGTTTTCAGTGTTCAAGATCGTACACATATTTTGAGAAAGTTATATTTGATCATTTCATGATTTAGGATAAAGTTTTAAATGTTATTTTAAAAAAAGTTGTGATTCCTAATTACTTGCAGTTAGGACACAGAAATACATTTTTATATCATCTCTATACCCACAACCACACTAAACTTACTCATCAATTCCAATAGTATTTTTGTTTCTTTGATATTTCCTATACAACACCACCTATAGTATATAATTTTACTTATTTTCTTCCAATATGGATGTCTTAGTATTCTGAAGACAGAGTGGCGGCATCCTTACTTTATTATTATTGATTAAAACATCCAGTCTTCATCTTTAAGCACACTGGTTGTTTTCAAAGATGATCTTTATTAAATTGAGAAAGTTCTCTCATTCTTCTAGGTTTCTGAGAATTTTTAACACTAGTCGGTGATGGCTTTTGTCAACTGCTTCCTTTACATGTACTGAGATGTATTTTTTAGTCTGAAGAGCAATAATTTTATTCTTATAACATGGCACTGAAGCACCAGCTTCAGTCTCAGGATAAATGCCATTGATCATGATATATGTGCTGCGATGCACACACATACCCATGATATATATAATACATGCAATATATTCAGTTCAATATCCATCAAAACTATATTGTAATTCTTCACAAAAATTGAAAAAAATTATATTAAATTTCATATGCAAATACAAAAGACTAGAGACAGCCAAGATAACTATAAACAGTAAAAGAACTGCTGGAGGTATTATTTCAATGTAAGACCTGGTACCTTGAATCTAATGGAGGAGAAAGTAAGGAAGTAGACTTACAGACATAGGAAAGGATTTTTCTAAACAAGATTCCTGTAGCACAGGCATTAATACCAACAATTGACAAATGAGACCTCATGAAACTGAAAATATTCTGTATAGCAAAGACACTATCATTCCAGTAGAGAAACAGCCTACAGAATAGGAAATTTTATTTACCAGTCTTACATATGATAGAGGGCTAGTGTTTAAAATGTACACAAAATTCAAAAGATAAAATATCAAGAAAACAAATAATCCAATTTAAATTGTGCATTGGAACAGAGAGTTCTCAAAAGGAAAAACACAACTGAAATAACTAAGAAGTATTTCTTAATGGTCAGCTTCAGCTTATTCAAATCAGACTGGCTAAGCTAAAAACCAAAATGAAACAATAAGGATTAGCATCACTGTGTGGGAAGGGAATGCTTGTCACTACTGATGATAGTACAAGTGGCTGTGGTCACTATGGAAATCAGGGTGGAGGTTCTTCAAATTAGAGCTTCCATATGACCAAGCTCTAGTACTCTTGGGCATATTCCCACTAAAGAGATGTGTTGTTCACCCGCATTCATAACTGCTCTATTCACGGTAACCAGTAGAAGGAAGCAGTCTAGACAACAAGGAGCAGAAAATAAAAATGTTGTACGTTTTCACAAAGGAATAAAATGCAACATGGAAATCTACTTTTGTAGATGGTTTATAAAATATTTACATATACATATAAAAATAGTTTACTTTCTTGATTATTTCCTTAGCTACAAAGAAGAGTTTTTAGTTTTATGAGGTACCACTTGTCAAGAGTTGGCCTTATTTCCTGGGCAAATAGAGTCCTGTTCAGAAAGACTTTTCCTATACCTATATCTTATAGGGTACTGTCTATGTTTACATCTAGAAGTTTCTGTGTTTCGGTTTTCAAATTAAGATCTTTGATACATTTAGACATAATTTTTGTATAGGATAATAGTTACGGATCTAATTTCATTCGTCTACATGTGGACATTGAGTTTTTCTAATACCATTTGTTGAAGATGCTGTCTTTTTTTTCCTGACTTTTCCCCAGTGTATATTTTTTGCCTCTTTATCAAATACCAGACGGCTGTAAAAAGTTCAAGTGTTCATCAATAATGGAATAAATAAATTTGACATTTTCAGATAATAGGATATAATATAGCACCAATATCTACAGCTACATAGTACAATACCTCACAGAAATAGTGTTGGGAAAGAAGCCCAGTTAAAGAGTACTTGAGGCCCCAGGGAGTGGGGAGGTTTGGGGGGGTAGGGGTGGGGGTGGGGACATCCTCTTGGAGACAGGGGTTGGGGAGGAGGTGTGGGATGTGGACCAGTCGGAGGATGGACAGGGAGAATGAAAAAGTCTGGACTGTAAAAAAAGATTGAAGAATTTTAAAAAAGGAAAGTACACATATACACACAAAATAAAGAGTACATACTCTACGTTTAATATATACATAAAGTTCAAAACCAGGCAAAATTAGTTTGTGGTTTTTCAAGATAGCGTGAGCATTCCCCACTAGTGAGTAGGAGGGACTTTCTCAGCACTAGTGGTGGCTGATTTCCTACACTCACTCTTCTGCATGTGTGTTATAATTCATACAAATGTTATTAAATTACTTCTGAAAAATTTTTCTTCATCTTTATTTCCTGTGATATATGAATGTACTCATGATTCTTATCGTCATCTCTGTGGTCACTCTCTGGCCACCTAAGAAACTGTTGTACACGTTTGCTTTAAAATGAAGGAGTTAAACTTTGGGTGATTTAGAAATCTATACTCTAATTAATTTGTTCCTATGATTCAAAAAGTGCACAGAAAGTTTACTCACGTTCTGCTTTTCATACTAAAATAGTTTAATTCCTATGAACTATTCACTTATACCTTCTGAGGTCAGACTTAGATGATATGATTTACTTACAATATCCAAATGACTCCTAAAATCTGCTTTATTTTCAAGAAAACCTCTCTGGTGGAATAAAGTACAGCCAGCTTTGTGCTTAGAACCTTTTGGTAACTTACTCCTAGTATAGCACTTTTAAGCCTCATAGAAGCTATTTGCTCATGTTTATTATATTCTTCAGAAGCCTGGAGATTTGTTAAGGTAGAGATTTCTTTCTCCCCCTAATCTCTTTCATTACTGGTAGCCAACAGTACCAGCAGTGGACACCACTCATCTAATCACACCCCAGCCTCTGCTGTGAATCGCAACAAAGAAAGATGCCTGGTTCTTTAAATGTTATGAATCTGAGAAGGTCTGGCTTGATTTTCAAACATGTGAGAAGACAAAGGATTTGCCAAAGAAATTATACTTGGCCTGAGCTTCTCTGTCGGAAAGAGTATTCCTATAAAGACTGAGAGAAGAAGGGAGCACTGGTCTCCAGGAGTACATCATATCTGGGGCAGGAATGGTCTTGTGGACAAATACTTGCCAAAATTCTGGAAACTAGATAACAACATGTCTTTAAGTTATTTCCTTTAATTTGAGCTAGGCTAGCTCCCTTCTGCCCCTCAGCTGTCTGCTAAGATGAGACATAGTAGACAGTCTTTCTCTAACCTCAACCTGAAATCCAGTTACTAATACCACAGCCATTACTTCTTCCTTCCTTGCTAACAAAATCCATTTTAATTTTCCCTCCCTGAACAGAACACCGCTTGTAGGAGCCAGGCACCAGCCTGGGAATCCTAGCTGACCTAAGTCATTTACTGTGGTCTCATTATTCCTATTTCTGAGTTAGTTTAGTGGCATACATGTGATAAAATTCTAGCCAATGATACGCTAGAGAAAATCTGCAAAAATGTTACTGACTCACACAAAAGGACAAGAGGTAACAAACACAACTTTATCTTGGTACGTGTATGTAGGTACATATGTGTCTATGTATATGTGTACATATGAATGTATATACAGAATACATACTTGCTTCTCAAGAGAACTCTGCTGATACATACTTGCACCTCTCTGGGCAAGTTATTTTTAAAGGAATAGTTACTATATATTGAGCCTGAACTGTTTCTCGCAAGCTTGTGTTTTGCATACTCAGTCCCTGCTAGTATAACTATTTTGTGAGGCTGTGGAAACTTTGGGGTGCAGGGCCTAGATTTCAGAAATGAACCACCAGGAAGGAAGTAGGCCTTTGAAACTTATAGCTATCCTTGGCTCCTGGTCTTATTTTCTGCTTCCTGATCTGCCTCCTCCACACACTTCTATATATTTCAATTCTCATAAATTGAGTTGCTCCATATGTCTTTGCCATTATGACGGGATGAAAGCCTCTGACACTGTAAGCCACAATGAATCTTCTACCTTTATTTCCATTGGCTGTTTTAGTCTCTGTGATATAAAAATTAAATGGTAGAAAGTTGATACCAGAGAAGTGGTGCTATGTTGCGACTGACCTTCACTGTAAGCTCTTGGGGTTTTGGACATATTTGTAGAAGGAATTCCGAAGAGTCTTGAGATGTGATCTAAAGATGTCCAAGAATGCTGCCAATACAGCTTGATGGGTCATCCTCATGGGGATTTGGAGAGCCAGACACATAGATTCTGTTCTGTTGCTATGAGTAGCCACCATGCCTAAGGCAACTCTTACAAATGGGGGTTTGCCTTCAGTTTCAGGGGGTCAGTCCATGATCAGCATGGCAGGGAGTAGATAGGCATGGAGCTGGGGCAGTATATGGAGCAGACATGTAAAGCTGAGGACTTTACATCCTGATCCACAGACAGCATGCAGAGAGAGGGGAGGAGGGAGAGGGAGAGAGGGGAGGAGGGAGAGGGAGAGAGGGGAGGAGGGAGAGGGAGAGAGGGGAGGAGGGAGAGGGAGAGGGGGAGGAGGGAGAGGGAGACAGGGGAGGAGGGAGACAGGGGAGGAGGAAGAGGGAGAGAGGAAAGGAGGGAGAGGGAGAGAGGGAGAGAAACAGAGACAGAGAGACAGAGACAAACAGAGAAACAGACAGACTGACTGACTGACTGACTGGGCCTGGTTTAGGCCTTTGAGACCTCAAAGTCCAACCCCAGTGACATACCTCCTCCAAAAAGGACATGGCTCCTAATCTTTCCTAAACAGCTCACCAGCTGGGGATTAAACATGGAAATAAATGAGCTTTTGGGGTTCATTCTCAGCCACACTATCACAGCTAGAATGTGAGTAGACACAGACAATAAAGACTGCACTTACAGCATTTCAGATGGGAACCAGGACTCCACTAGGAATTGGACTAAGGGTCATTCATACCACAGTATGGTAAAGAATTTGTCCAGATTTGGCTGATGCTCTGATAATTTGAAAAAGGTTGAATTTTAAATAATGTGTTAAATTAATTTAGCAGAGGAAAATTATGTAGTCTCCTTTGAAACTCTTGGATTCATCCGTGTAGCTTCACACATAGGCTTTTATGGCTGCCCTTCATGAATCCAACCTGGCTACACACTGCCTGGCCTCACATGCTTTTTTCAGAAATCTTGATGGAAGCCTCTAGACCCCTTAATTCCTCTATTTTGCAAGTTCAAAAAACCAGGACCACACAGGTCATACTGAGGTCTGCGACATCTCAGGTTTAGCCTCCTTGAACCATGACTGCAGCAACTACTTGGGTAACAGAGCAGAGCATCTATGGGCACATGTATTTTAAAGAGCAGTGCTTCAAATGAATTATTTCCCTGAAGCCTTGGGTGGGTAGGATCCAGCCAGGCTTTTAAAAGTGCCAGTGGGAGCCAGTCCAGTGGAGTGCTACATGGCAAGGCCATAGGAGCAAAGCCACTGAAGACCAGTGAGCTCTTCTCTTACCACTACATGCTCCAGATGTGGGAACTTGTGCTCATATTCACTGTTTGCCCAGTTAATTCTTTTCTTGCTTTAGGGTATTTTGCCTTGCTATCTTCCTGTTCTTCCTTTTTGAAATGGAAATGTTTACTCTGTGTCATTCTATAGTAGGAACATGTAAATTCCTTTTTGTGTTTTTTTAAAGGGCCTCACAGCTAAGAAACTGTGTCTTTATTACTTTTCTATCACTGTGATAAAATACCATTACCAAGGTAGCTTATAAAAGAAAGCATTTAATTTGAGGGTTTACAGTTTCAGAGGGTTAGAGCTAAGGATGGCTCAACAAAGGTGTGGCGGTAGGAACAGTTGAGAGCTTACATATTCATCAGCAAGCTACAAGTACAAAGAAATACTGGAAATGGCTAAGTCTTTTTGAAACCTCAAAGCTCATACCCAGAGACACACCTCCTCCAATAAGGCCACACCTCCTAATCCTTCCCAAAGGGTTCTACCATCTGGAGACCCAAGTATTTTAACATATGAGCCTATGGGGGCCTTTGTCATTCAAACCACCACAGATTGCTTTGAGTCTTAGTAGAGAGGCTGGACTACTGGCGAACTGCGAAGACTATGGGACTCTTAGAGTTGAAGTAAATGCATTTTGCATCACAATAAGTCCATGGACCTTTACAGACAAAGAGCAAAATGTTATGACTTGCATTTAAAGTATCTCCTAGAGTCTCATGCTTTAAATGCTTGGTCCCAGCTACTGATGGTGATATTTTAGGAAACCAGGAAACCTTTAGGGGTAGGACCTAGATGGAAGATGTACTAAAGTGAGCCTTTGAAAGTTACTTATGACCCCAGTTCCAGCCTCATTCTCTGTTTTCTGGTCTACTACACTGGGAACAGCTCTACCATATACTTCTGCCATTATGAACTGTGCTGCTCCACTATGCCTTCCCTGCTATGATGAACGGAAACCCTCTGAAACTATAAGCCAAAATTAATTTTTCCTTTATTACATACCTTTGTCAATTATTTTCTCTACAGGGGCAAAAATCTAATACAATATACATTTACATTATATTACTGGATAGTTATGATGCTGAAATACAGATAGACAACTTCAAGGATGCTGAAGGTCAGAAAGAGTCAGCATTCACTTCTACCCTGACTCCCACCCCACTCCCACCAAAGTCACAGATCTAAGTGAGTGTTAACAGCCTGGTCAGAACTCAGCCACCTGATTGCTGGCACACACTGTTTGTATATCATCTGTCTTATGTATTAACTTTGATACATTCTCACAAAGGAAGTTACAGGCATCTTTTAAGCTCAACAACAAAAAAATGAGCAAAGGTCTTGGATAGAGCTTTTACCAAAGATATATAAATGTCCAGTATGCACATCAAAAGACGTCCAACATCATTAGTCCTTAGGGAGTGAAAAACCAAAATCCCTATTAAATATTACTTCCCATTAATTATGATGAAACAGAGGAGGAAGAGGAGGAGGAGGAGGAAGACAAAGAAAATAAGTAGATGGCAGGAATACAGAGAAGGAATTTAAATCCTTGAGCAGTTCTGGAAATGTTAAGTGGTGTGGCTGCTATGGAAAATGGTATCATGCTTCTTCAAAAGAATAAAGAAATAGAATTGTTATATATACTTATATTTCTATTAAAAAATTTAAAGTTTCAAATAGGCATTACATATTTAATAACTAAATAAATTTCAATATATTCAAAACAATATATTAAATTCAACAACAAAAATCAATAACTAAAAATATTTACATATTCAACAACTAAAAGGCAGAAACAACGTGGTTGCCAAGAACCGTGGAAAGAAAGCACTGGGAGCTGTTACTCAATGGCCCCAGTTCTGCAGCACATTTAAAGCTCTGGACGTGGATGGAGATAACAGTTTACAACATTGTAAATCTACTTAATTCCACTGGACTGTACAGTTAAAAATGTTGGAAATGGTAAAGTTTATGGTAAGTAATCTATTTTTAAAGATTTATATTTTATTCTGTGTATTTGCACGCGTGTGCATGTGTGCGTGTGTGTGCGTGTGTGCGTGTGCTTGCACATGCATGTGATGATGTTCACAGAGGCCAGAAGCATCCAATCTCCCTTATGCTGCGGTTGCATGTGCTATGGGCCACTGGGCACGAATGTTACAAACAGATTTGGGTCCTCTACAATAGCAATGTGTGCGTTTAATCATTGAGCTATTTCTCTAGACTCCTAGATATTTTTATCACAATTAAAATAAAAAGAATTAAATGAAATGCAGGTATGTGCACACATGCACACACACACACAGAGAGAGAGAGAGAGAGAGAGAGAGAGACAGACAGACAGACAGACAGACAGACAAAACATTTAGTATAAGAACTAGATTGTATTTTCAGTGTTTTTTTTTTTTAAATATGATTGGGTTTTTTTTTTTATATGAAGTTGAGAATTGCTCTTTCAAGGTCTACAAAAAGGTGTTGGAATTTTGATGGGGAGTGCATTAAATCTATAGATTGCTTTTGGTAAGGTGGCCATTTTCACTGTTAATCCAACCACTCCATGAACATGAGAGATCTTTCCATCTTATGTTAACTTCTTCAGGTTCTTTCTTCAGGAACTCGAGGTTCTTGTCGTACAGATTTTTCACTTGCTTGGTTAGAGTTACATCAAGATATTTTATATTATTTGTGGTTATCGTGAAGTTTCCTTAATTTTTTCTCTGCCCGTTTTTCATTTGTAAAAAGGAGGGCTACTGATTTCTTTGAGTTAATTTTATATCCGGCCACTTTGCTGAAGTCGTTTATCAGCTGCAGGAGTTCTCTGGTGGAGTTTTGGGGATCACATATGTATACCATCATATCATCTGTGAATAGTGATACCCTGACTTCTTCCTTTGCAATTTGCATCCCCTGATCTCCTTTAGTTGTCTAATTGTTCTAGCTAGGACTTCGAGTACTATACTGAATAGAGAGAGAGGGCGGAGCAGCCTTGTCTTGTCCCTGATTTTAGTGGGATTGCTTCACGTCTCCCTCCATCTAACCTGGTGCTGGCCACTGGCTGGCTATGTACTGCTTTTAACAGACGCAGACACCACAGCCGAACATTAGACAGAGGTCAAGGACGCTTACGGAAGAGCTGAGGGGAAGGACTGAAGGCCCTGAAAGGGTTGGCAACCCCATAGGAAGACCAAGAGAGGCAACAAACCTGGATCCCTGGGAGCTCCCAGAGACTGAGCCACCAACCAAAGAGCATACAGGAGCTGAACAAGGCCCTGCACATATGTAACAGACAGGCAGCTCAGTCTTCATGGCTACTTTGTCTGGCCACAGTGGGAGAGGATATGCCTAATATGGCAGAGACATGCTATGCCAGGTTGGAGGGATACCCGGGGGGGCACCCACCCTCTCAGAGAAGGGGAGAAGGACGGGAGAAAGGGACTCAGTTAGGGAGGGACCAGAAGGGAGAGCAGTGTTTGGGGTGTAAAGGAATAAATAAAGAATAAAGAAATTTTAAAAACATGATCTTTACTTACAAAATCATTATCTGTCACTTTTCTCCAACACCTCGGGGAATTTCAGAGGTAATATGAGGAGAAGCAGTGATGACAAAGAAGAAAGCGGGGTTAGCAACCAGCCTAGAGGAGAAGTCAGAACAACTGCAGGCCAGCATCACGTCTGCTGGCGGGCAAAGGACACCCATGCTCCGGAAAGGAAAGGCTGCAAGTGCTCCAGTCACCAACGAACACTGAGACTCATGGCTTAGTTTCTCCAGGAAGGGGGGCAATGAATTTGTAAAACTTACTCTTGATACCTAATAAAAATCTAATACTACAGGAAAAATGCACATTTGGGTGTAAAGGTTCTTAATTAAACTCCAGTTATTATTATTTAAGAGAACAAGAAAGTTATATTGTATGTAAGAAAAGGACAATTATATGAAATATCCTTTATACTTATATTTTTTATTTAAAACAGTTTAAATTTAAATATATTTTGATCATATTCTTTCTGTCCCCCAAGTCCTTCCAGATCCTCTACTTCAAGTTCCCACCCAACTTGAAGTTCTTTCTCAAAGAGACAAAAACAGAATACAAAAACAACCTTCTCTCAAAACCAAGAAAACAAAACACCACCCAGAAAGAAAAAAAAAGGAGCAAACTGTAACTAAATAAAGGTGCAAAAGAAAGAAAAAAGAAAAAACAAACAAACAAGGAAAGAAACAAAGACATAAGAGAAGAAAAGAAAGTCTGTGGAGACCATTAGACATGCTATGAACATGAAGCCTGCCCTGCAGTGACTGATGACTTAAACTCCTTAGCCAAAGCAAAGCCACGCATTTGGCCCTAGAAATGATGATTCTCTACCTCAGAATCAATAGCAATAAAGCAGGGCCATGCATTTTCAACAGTGGACATAAATTCAATTTGATGCACAACAGTTCGTGCTGATTTTTCCCCTGTTATTTTTACATTAAGGCATGCTTGAAAAATTTGAACCCAGATTTAGGTTTAAGTTTCCAAGATTAGTAAGTCACTGCTACAGTGATGAGTTCTTGTGTCTTAATTTGGTCTGCTCCAGATGTTAACCTCTACAATGTTTGCTTTCACCCTCTCCCCTTCTGAGGCTCCTTATAAAGTGGTAATTGGTAATTGATCAATTTTTTTTTTTTTTTTTTTTTTACATTTGGGAGGAGATAGAGCTAGAGAACAATAGGAGGTAGGGTGGGTAAGATCTTTAGAATATTGTCTTCCATGCTAATCTGACCAGTTGTCTTTATTTTTGCAGAAATGGTAGGTTGCACTTCATGTCTCCAGCATAGTAGGCAATCTCCTTGACCCTGGCCAACCTGTCTCTTTAAGAGAAGCTAGAAAACACCACGTTTTCATCTTAACAGAAGCCCTGGTCTTCCTGTGCCCCAGCAGGGCGTATTCATAAATGACACGCCTTTGGAGTTCTGCTGTGCTTTGCCCAGTGTAAGGCACAGTACTGGAGGTCCTCTGTGAGTGAAAAGATCCCCATGGCCAATGGTATGCTGCACCAAAATCAACACACTCCCATATTTCTGAACCAAGGGAATGAGACCTATAAACTAGCACAACTGAATAACTGTTAGGAAAAACTTGGCTTATACATCCAAGCCAATAAAGTAAGGCACTGATAGAGTGTATTAATAAGAACCTGCACTTAAAACCCAGCTGGTGCGCAGCTGGATGGCAGCTGAGAGATCTGGGATTGTTCTCCAACAGATAGGGGAGACCTCACTCCAGGGCAGTGGCTCTCACATTTTCATATGCATGGGAAACATCTGAAGTGATTGCTAAAAATGGTGATTCCATGGCCATGGGCCTAACAATCCTGAGCCAGAAGATCTGGGATAAGACCCAGAAACCTGCTTTTTTAGTGAGCAGCCTCAGGTGATTCTGAGGTGGTAGAGAACCACATTTTGAGAAGAGCTGCTTCTCGGAGCTACTAATATCATCAGCATTCAAGACTTTTAGCAGCTGAAAAATATAAATAAGCTTTGGCCAATCTTTCCACTTGGTTTTTGACAGCCGAGTCCAATCCACAGCTGGTAACTAAGTTAGATAATGACCACGGATAGGTTTGATCCCTTGGGGCAGAATGCTTAAAATCATTTGGGGACCTCTGTTTCTTCCCCATCAATAAGAGGGTTGGAAGGCAGCCACAGACTGGGCTGAAAATCCAGCTGGCACAAGGACTGGAAGACAATCCGCAGTGAGGCCTGGGTTCAATATCTAACTCCTAAACAGCTTGGCTGTCTGCCTGTGGTGTGCAGTCAATCTCCAATTGATACAGGGCTTTGAGAACATGAGAGGCATGGGGTAAATCTAGAAACGGTATGGAACTCAGATAAAAGTCCCAAGACCAAAAGTTTGGTCCCCAAATGGCATAGAGGTTGGAAGATATTTGGGAATGAGTTTAATCCTCAAATGGTAAAAGTTTTGGAGGTTAGAAATGAGGTCTGGGTTCAATCTCTTGTCATTAAAAAAAAAAGTTTGGAAGACCAGCCTGAAGTCTGGTTTCAATCGTCAGATGGTAAAGAGTTCAAATGACAACAATGGTTTCTGGGTTCAAGTGAAAGCTGACAAACAACTTGAAGTAAGCTGCAAGATTTGGGTTCAATCTTGAAATGTTAAGGGTTTAGATGATTTTCCTGAGGGATGAGTTCAGTTTTGAGGATTCTAAAGGTCTGGGTGAGGTAGCTAAGAATCCACACCAGATGATTGGAGACAATTCGTAGTCATGATCCACTCAGGAAAGGAGTCAGATAATGGCTACTCTTCTCATATCACGAGTTCTGGGGCCCAGAGAGCACGGACCCGGTGCTACATGGTTAGCTAATGTACAGAGAAGCTTGAATTCTAGCCACAGAGGAAGAACACTTGTACTCAAGTACTAGGTCATGAGCTAATCCTGCATGAGGATAACACGTGACTTCTCCACAGCCACAACTGCAGTCCTGAGAAGGATGCAGGCACCAGGCCTGAGAATGTGATTTTTGAAATAATGGGGTTCTTTTGCCAGGGTTTTGTAGACAGAACGACTGTTTTATGTGCCTGGGAGAGCAGATGTCTGAGAAGCACTGAAATCTATGATGTGTGTTTCTAAGTGGGATGACAGCTGGCACCACTGCATACAAGCTTGTTCTTACTTTTACAGTTTCACTAATAATCTTTTTTTTTGGGGGGGAGGGGTATTCTGATTTATCAACAATCACTGGTTTCTGGAAGCTTTTTAAAACATTCTGAAGTAGTCAGCCAAACACTCCCCAAGCACCTAGCGATCTACTAAATTCTAGAGAAAGACATGGAACTAGATTCCTTGAGAAGGAAGCAAAATCTAAGCCATGACTACAAACGAGTGTTCTTCCTGAATATCCTTATTGCTGAACCTGGCAGAGGGAGGTTAGCTTTTTAAATGGCCTTGGTAAGAGACTGGCTTACAGCACAGGTGTGTGTAGCTGTCATTGGGTTCTTTACCTCTTGAATCTGCATGTGCTCTGAGGGACACCTTTAAGGAATACCCATGATTCAGTCTTCGGAGACATATTGAAATGTGTTGGAGACACAGATGTTGTGATTGTATAACTGTTATAACGTAACGTTTATCCAGCAGAGTTTGATAGATAACAGTAAGTCATTTGTGGGAGGTATCCATAGGTACGCTGCAGTTAAACAGCCATGCCAGGTACTGTATGAACCCATCCTACAGCCTTATAAGGTCGGCCTTATAATGATTCTCATGTTATACATGAGGAAACTGAGTCATACGTGTCAAGGCATCAGAATACATATTCCATCACCTTCCCCAAAGACAGTAGAACAACTACGTGCTCTAGACTCTCTACAGTTGTTGTAAGCAAGTGATTACATTTATCAAAGGGAGCCTGTAGGTAGAAGTTACAAAACCCTTTTGCGCCTAGACATAAAAGCTTTGGGGCTAAGCCTAATTCTCTTTTTTCTATAGCCCTAGCAATGGTAAGCTTGGAGGGCAGCACTAGAGAGGACACAATGCGGTGAGGATGTCGCCTAGCATGCCTCCATCAGACACTAAACAGGAAACCAATCTCTTTTCCTCTCTTTTCTTTTTCTCCCACACCTCCCCCCCCTTTTTTTGTTTGTTTGTTTTGTTTTGGAGACAGGGTTTCTCTGTGTAGCTCTGGCTATCCTGGAACTCACTCTGTAGACCAGGCTTTCTCTGAACTCATATATACCTGCCTTTGTCTCTGCTTTGGGAGTTTTAGGAATAAAGGCATGTGCCATCACTGCCCAGCAAGAAATAAATATTAATTGTATAAGGTATTTGATAAGTCTAGGAAAAAAAATGCTCCAAATAAATAATAATACCCAAGTAATTATAAAACAAGGCAATAAATTTCACTTTTATTTCAGAGATGCTGAATCATGATGACATGGTGGGGCTTAGCTTCCCCTCTACTAGGGCTCAGAGAGTAATTTCAAGGGGCACAAATGAGTTAAAATGGGGCAATAAAAGCTTTAAAAAGAACTGCAATTGACTGAAACTTGAGAAAAAGTATTTAATTCTATATTCATACTTTAAAAACAAATTGGTCACCTCTGAAAGACCATAAAAAGCCAATTCCATATCTTGAGGAAAAAGAACCAATTATTTATATCATCTTCCCAATACTGACCGAACCAATAAAAAAACTAGTAAATGAGGGCAGTACATGTTTCTGAATGTATTATAATCATAAAATTAGAAAACAAAATTTATGAGGTCATTTTTTTGGACTAAATTCTTGTACTAGCCCCACCCAGATCAGATCAAACCACAGTTGTCATGCATGGTGGTGCTTCATAATTAAACTCAATGTAAAAACCAGCCATGTTTAAATAAAGAAGCAAGAAAACAGGTTGCAAGACATAAAGAAAACAGTTTTGAACTGACCAGCAACACTCTTCCTGCTGTAGAGCTGTCAAAGTGCCAGAAGATAGTATGCAAGTTGCTAGGGGTCAAAGACATACATTATCCTGCCCACTGTTGTGCCTTACATATTATAGATATGTACACACACACACACACACACACACACACACACACACACACACATGCACGCACGCACAGCCAACCTGCCAGGCAAGATGTGCCCACTGGTGCAATAGAGACGTGGCTGTGATGGGGGTAACCAACAGCTTTCTGAGTGCACTTCAAGCCTACTCAACAGGATGTAACTCATGCCTGGCATTGAAAACCTGGTATTAAAAAAAATGGAAACAAGCATTCTCCCATTACCTTTCCCCCGACCTTCATCAGATGTGCAGATCCTGAGCCTTCTCCCACCCACCTTCCCTGCTGGCTGAGTCCTCTGGGCCAAGCTACGCTGCCCTGGGCAGCCTGCTATCCCAGGGGACCTCCACTGTCCCACCATTCTCTTCCCCTCTATCAGATTCCTGAACCATACAGGTAAGCTTCCCTTTCCCCACCCATCTTCCTACTCTCTGAGCCCTCTGGGTCAAGCCAAGCTGCCCTGAGCAGACTGCTAGCCCAGGGGGACCTCCATTCTCCTGCCACCTCTCCACCCACCTTCATCAGACCCGTGGATCCTAAACCATACAGCCTTACAGGTGCGGAACCACACCGCCCAAGGGTACCCACCAGAGGCCTGCCATGCCAGGACCACCAAGATTGACCCCATTTCCACATACCTGTTACAAGAAGAACATCCAGGGAGCAAAACCATCCAGATGGCTAAAGGACCTCGAAAGAACAAAATCCACAAATGCGAGGGCAATCCAACACCTGCAGAACACAGCTACCCCACTACAGCAAGCACTGGCTATCCTAACAGAAGCAAAACACAAGAAAACGACCAGTCTTATAAAGTCTTAAATCCAGTCTTATAAAGATGACAGAGGCCTTTAAAGAGGAAATGATTAAATCTCTTAAAGAAATACAGAAAAATACAAAGAGATAGTCGTCTTTAAAGAGGAAACAAATAAATCCCTTAAAGACATACAGGAAAACATAATTACACAGGTAAAGGAAATAAACAAAACAGTGCAAGACCTGAAAGTGGAAGGAGAAGCAGTAAAGAAAACACAAACTGAGGAAATTCTGGAGATGAAAAATCTAGGGAAGAGAACATGAACAACAGATGCAAGCATCACCAACAGAATACAGGAGATGGAAGAGAGAATCTGACATAGAAGATAAAATAGAAGAAATTGATATACAGTCAAAGAAAATGTTAAATCTAAAAAAATTCTGACACAAAACATCCAGGAATTCTGAGATACCATGAAAAGACCTAACCTATAGAAGAAGGTGAAGAGTCCAAGCTCCAAGGCCCAGAAAATATTCTCAGCAAAAGCATAGAAGAAAACCTTCCCAACCTAAAGAAAGAGATGCATATAAACACACAAGAAGCTTATAAAACACCAATTAGACTGGACTAGAAAAGAAGATCCTCTCATCTCATAATAATCAAAACACAAAATCTATAGAACAAAAAAAGAATATAAAAGTCACAAGGTAAAATGGCCAGGTAACATATAAAGCCAGACCTATCATAATTACACCTGACTTCTCAATATAGATTCTAAAAGCTACAAACTTCTAAAAAAAAACCTACAGGTGCCAACGGAGATTATTATGCCCAGAAAAACTCTTAATCACCATAGATGGAGAAAACAAGATTTTTTTTTTTTTTTTTTTTTTTTTTTTTTTTTGGTTTTTTTGAAACAGGGTTTCTCTGTAGCCCTGGCTGTCCTGGAACTCACTCTGTAGACCAGGCTGGCCTTGAACTCAGAAATCTGCCTGCCTCTGCCTCCTGAGTGGTGGAATTAAAGGCGTGCGCCACCACTGCCCGGCGAAAACAAGATATTTTAAGAGAAATCCAAATTCAAGCAATATCTATTCACAAATCCAACCCTACAGAAAATACTAGAAGGAATACTCCAACCCAAGGAGGATAACTACATTGAAGAAAACACACAAAATAAATAATTCCATACCAGCAAAACCAAGGAAAGCACATGCATATGTGCACGCGCGCATGCGCGCGCGCACACACACACACACACACACACACACACATACACACACACACACACCACCACCACCACCACCACCACCACCACCACCACCAACAACAACAACAACATCAAAATAACAGGAAATAACAATCACTGGTCATTAATATTTCTCAACATCAGTGGCTTCAATTCCCCAATAAAAAGACACAGGCTAACAGAATGGATGCAAAACCAGGATCCATCATTCCGCTGTGTACAAGAAACATTTGAAAGTGGAAACTTAAAGGACCTTTGGGAAGTCAGTTGTGTTGGATGGTTTGCTAGGGCAGACATGTGAAGAAGTGTTTTCCTATAGCGGACACAGGTGAAAGGCTAAGGAAACTCATGAAGAAATGCTTGCCTGAAGCAGACACAGGAGAATGAATGTTCAGCCAAAGCAAGCATGTGAAGGACATGTAATGAAGCACCCTTCGCTAATGACACACATGTATCGGTCCGCCTTACGCCGCACAGTTGAGCTCCATTTGCCTGAATTCCATAGAGAGAATCCCACCAAAAAATCTCCTGGTGGTGTGCTGCAGTTTCTTGCAGCTTTTGGAGACTGGTGCTGATTGGCAGAGTGATGTCAGCTGAGTCAGACACACATGCTGAGGCAAGGCCTGTGGTGAGGCAAGGCCTGTGGTGAGGCAAGGCAAGGCCTGTGGTGAGGCAAGGCAAGGCCTGTGGTGAGGCAAGGCCTGTGGTGAGGCAAGGCCTGTGGTGAGGCAAGGCCTGTGGTGAGGCAAGGCCTGTGGTGAGGCAAGGCCTGTGGAGGACACATAATGTTGGGAGGGAGTATAAGAAGGACTCCATGGACAGTGATGGAGACTGAGCTTGGCTTGCTTATAGAGCTAGCTGTGCAAGGCTTGTTGGTCTCATGTCTTCACTGATCTTTGCTTTGCTGAGAGAGGCACAGCTGAGAACTTTTCCTGGAGTTCCTGTTGGTCCTGGTCCCTCCTGCTGACCTGTGCAGAGGCTGAGGACTAGCTGTTCCTGCTAGGTCATGCCCCAGCTGTTATGCATCCGACACTACTGAACTGGATTACAGACATTTCTGTAAAGTGTTAGTGAGTGGATCGAGATGCTGTTGCTGACTCCTGTGAACTGAACTTCTGATTTTTCTGACAAAGCAGATAGGATTTGCTCCAAAGAACCATTTCTAAACAGGTCCACATCCCCACATCCTTTCTTTTTCACTCCCTCTGGTGGGTGGTGGGCTAGAAGGGAAGTTAAAGCTTTTATGAACCATCACTAAAAATAGGGTTTGAAAAAATTAAAGTTACAAAAACACCTTAGCAATAAAGATAGATACTACCTCAGAGTAAAGGGATAGAAAAAAGTTTTCTATGCAAAGTGACACAAGAAGCAAGTTGGAGTAGCCATTCTAATAGCTAATAAAATAGATTTTCAATCAAAATTAATCAAAAGAAGTACGGAAAAACACTTCATACTCATCAAAGAAAAAAAATCTACCAAGATGATATCTCAATTCTGAACACCTATGCCTCAACACAAAGGCACCCACATTTGTAAAAGAAACATTGCTGAAGCTTAAATCACACATTGAATCCCACACATTAGTAGTGTCTGAGACTTCAACATCCCAATCTCACCAATTGACAGGTCATCCAGACAAAAACTAAACAGAGAAATAATGAAACTAACAGACAATATGAATCAAATGGACCTAAAAAACATCTATAGAGTATTTCATCCGAACACAAAAGAATATACCTGCTCCTCAGCACCTCATGGATCCTTCTCCAAAATTAACCAGATATTCAGTCACAAAGCAACCTGACATCAGGCCTTGTATCTTATCAGACCACCATGGATTAAAGCTGGACTTCAATAACAACAGAAAGTTTCCATGAGTGAAAACTTATGCATTTAAGGAAATTAATGATCAATGATCTCTGGGTTAGGAAAGAAATAAAGAAAGAAATTAAAGACTTCCTAGAATGCAATAAAATGAAGGCACAACAACCCAATAGCCAACATCAAACTAAATGGACAGAAACTTAAAGCAATTCCACTAAAATCAGGAAGAAGACAAGGCTACCCACTCTTTCCCTATCTATCCAATACAGTACTTGAAGTTCTAGCCAGATCAATAAGACAATTAAAGGAGATCAAGGGGATACAAATTGGAAAGAAAGAAGTCAAAGTATTAATATTTGAAGATGATATGATAATATACATAAGCAACCACAAAATTCTACCAGAGAACTCCTACAGCTGATAAACACCTTCAGCAAAGTTGCTGAACACAAAATTAACTCAAAGAAATCAATAGCCCTCCTTTATACAAATGATAAATGGGCCAAGAAAGAAATTAGGGAAACAACACCCTTTACAATAGACATGAATAAAATATCTTGGTGTAACTCTAACCAAGCAAGTGAAAGATCTATGTGACAAGAACTTCAAGTCCCTGAAGAAAGATATCAAAAGATGTAAAGATCTCCCATGTTCACGGATCAGTAGGATTAATATAGTGAAAATGGCCATCTTACCAAAATCAATCTACAGATTTAATGCAATCCCCATCAAAATTCCAACACAATTTTTTATAGACCTTGAAAGAGCAATTCTCAACCTCATATGGAAAAACAAAAACTCAGGATAGCCCAAAAGCTGGCGGCTGTGGCAGGAAACTTCTGCCTGGGACACTAGGATTCCATAGACAAGCAGCTCCGGGAGAAAATCCTCTCTCCCAGGAACACAGAAAAGCCCATAGCAGGGGCAACACAAGCCCCTAGCAGGGGCAACACGAGCCCCTAGCAGGGGCAACACGAGCCCCAGAGCTCACTAACTCTGCCCGCTTTCCGCGGGCCACAGAGACTGAAGGTCAGCAGCTTCCGGCGACGGCCGGAAACCTCAGCTTGGGCCACAGGGCTCCACAGCTAATCAGCGCCGGGACAAAGATCCCTCTCAGATCACAAGAGTCAGGAGAGGGCCAAAGACACGCCCCACAGCTCACCAGGTACTGCCCCGAACCCACGAGACACAGGGACCGAGGTAGGCGGGCCTAGAAACCCCCCTGGATCCCAAAAGCGGGCGGCTGTGGCAGGAAACTTCTGCCTGGGACACTAGGATTCCATAGACAAGCAGCCCCGGGAGAAAATTCTCTCTCCCAGGAACGAGGAAAAGCCTCTAGCAGGGGCAACATGAGCCCCAGAG
>CM052703.1:17137344-17210804 GCA_028551405.1 Uromys caudimaculatus | reverse complement strand
CTCTGCTCCTCAGCCCTTACTAGTAGCCTAGCAATTCATGCCGCTGTCTAACAAACCCATTTGATCTGACTTATAATCTTCTATCACTTAGAATAAATTAATCAGTAATAAAGAGTGATGGCAATAGGCTATCAATTCAGCAAGGTGTATGGAATATACAATATATTTAAAATTCTGGATGATAAGACACAGTTTTAAAGTACGTATTAGTTACTGTTCTATTGCTATGAATAGATACAATGACAAACACAACTCATAAAAGAAAACATTTAATTGGGCACTCGCTTGCAGTTTTAGAGGGTTAGTCCACAGAAAGACATGGCATTGGTACAGTAACTGTGAGTTTTACCTCTGATCTACAGGCAATAGGTGCAGAGAGAAAGATAGATAGATAGATAGATAGATAGATAGATAGATAGATAGATAGATAGATAGATAGATAGATAGAGACAGAGAGACACAGAGCCAGGGAGAGACAGACAGATTGACTAACTGTGCCTGGTGTGGACCTTTGAAAAGGTCTACACACACACACACACCCACACACACACCCACACACACACGTATACCTATGGGGTCAGACTCTATTCAAACAACCACAAAGTGAGATGAAAGATAAACAACTCAAAATAACATTTTAATAACTGAATAAGAATGACTTATCTAATATTAAACTCAGAAGGAAGAGAGTGATGGAGAAAAGGTGAAACAAGAAGAGAGGGGAGGAGACACTCTACCAAGAATTCTAACACAGTGTTTGTGTCAGAGCTGGCAGAAGAGCTAGTGAGAGATTAACAATAAGAGGCTTGATACGAGATCTATACAAATATGGATGCCAGTGTGCAGCATGGGCCATCATAGAACAGTGGCTACTACCCCGGGGGGGGGGGGGAATGGATCTAGTAGGAACACAGAGAAATAGGCATAGGCTATTTATTGCTTTTAAGCAAGCCCCAAATTATTCTCCTGGGAAGCCTTAATTCTGTTTTGAAAGGTTGTCAATTGACCTACCACTATTATTGAAAATCATTAAATTTTCTCTATCCATTCTTCTGTCGTGGGACACCTGGGTTGTTTCCAGCTTCTGGCTATCACAAACAAGGCTGCTATGAACATAGTGGAGCACGTGCCCCTGAAGAATGGATACAGAAAATGTGGTTCATTTACACAATGGAATACTACTCAGTTATTAAGAACGAGGACATCCTGAGTTTTGCAGGCAAATGGACGGAACTAGAAAATATCATCCTGTGTGAGGTAACTCAGACCCAAAAGGACATGCATGGGATGTACTCATTAATAAGTGGATATTAGCCACAAAAAGTACAGAATACCCAAGATAGAGTCCACAGAACTCAAAAATGTCAACGAGCTGAAGGGCCCAAGTGAGGACGCCTCAGTCCTACTTGGGAGGGAGAAGAAAGCGATCACAAGTGGGGAGGGAGGGAGGGACCTGGGAGGGAAAGGGGATGGGGGTAGGAGGGAGAGGCGAACCTGATCTGGCACTGGGTGAGGGAAAGCACTGAAGCCCTGAGGGCCAGAAGAATGAATGGAAACAGACAACCTTGGGAGGTAGGAGTTTGGGGGGACCCTCCAGGATGCACCAGAGACCTGGGAGGTGAGAGACTCTCAGGACTCAAAGGGAGGGACCGTAGATGAAATGCCCGACAGTAGGAAGGACAGTTAGGAAGAGGGAACTTATAGAGACCACCTCCAGCAGGAAGACAGGGCATCAAGTGAGGGAGGGGGTTGCCATCCCACAGTCAAAAACTCTGACCCATAATTGTTCCTGTCTGAAAGAACTGCAGGGATGGAAATGGAGAGGAGCCTGAGGGAAAGAAGGTCCAGCGACAGGCCCAAGGTGGGATCCAGCTCAAGGGGAGGTCCCAAGGCCTACACTATTACTGAGGCTATGGAGAGCTCACAAAAGGGACCTAGCATGACCACACTCCAAAAGACCCAACAAGCAGCTGAAAGAGTCAGATGCAGATATTTACACCCAACCAATGGACAGAAGCTGCTGACCCCGTGGTTGAATTAGGGAAAAGCTGGAAGAAGCTGAGGAGGAGGGAAACCCTGTAGGAGGACCAGCAGTCTCAATTAACCTGGATCCCTGAGATCTCTCAGACACTGGACCATCATCCAGGCAGTATACACCAGCTGATATGAGGCCCCCAACACAGATACAGCAGAGGACTGCCGGATCTGGGTTCAGTCAGAGAAGATACACCTAACCTTCAAGAGACTGGAGGCCCGAAGGAGTTTAGAGGTCTGGTTGGGTGGGGTCTGGGGGGTGGTGACGTCCTCATGGAGACAGGGGGGTGGGGAGGAGGCATGGCATGTGAAACAGTTGGAGGGTGGAGGGTGGATAAAATCTAGAGTGTAATAAATAAATAAATGATTAAAAAATCATTAAATTTAGTATGTACAAATAATTTCAGAGTAATGGCTGGATTAGTACACAAATAACGAGCTTGAAACTTCAGCATTGTGAAACCAACACATTAAAACACCGTCAAGTAAAAGACAGCATAATCATCAATACTCATCAGTCTGAAACAGCAGCATGAAAAGTATACTCGTGAATTTTAATCATATGCTGAAATTATTTTGTGTTGGAGAGGCTTGAAGGTTACCCTGTTAGAGGAAGTGCTTGAACCGCATTTGTACTATAACGTACACAAGGCAAGAATGACCCGCCCCAAGGAATAGGTTAGATAGATACCAGAACTACAGAAAGGGCCAAGGCCACCACCCACCACCGTTCCTGAGCACTGCATCTGTCTTTCGTTTGCTTTGTGTAGGAGTGAAAAAGGGCTTAACAGAGAACTCTCAACTGAGGAATCTCTAGTGGCCAAGAAGCACCTAGAGAAATGTTCTACATCCTTAGTCATCAGGAAAATGCCAATCCACACAACTCTGAGGTTCTATCTTACACCCACCAGAACGGCTAAGATAAAAAACTCAAGGAACAACTCGTGCTGTGGAGCACGGGAACGCTCCTCCATTGCTGGTGGGAGTGCAAACTTGTACAATCACTTTGGAAATCAATTTGGTGTTTCTCAGAAAACTGGGAATATGTTCTACCTCAAGAGCCAGCTATACTACTCTGGGCATATCTCCAAAAGATGCTCCACTGTACCACAAGGACACTGGCTCAGCTATGTTCATAGCATCTTTATTCGTAATAGCCAGACACTGGAAACAACCTAGATGTCCCTCAATCACAGTGTGGATAAAGAAAACATAATACATTTACAGAATGGAGTATTACTCATCTGTTAAAAACAGTAACATCATGAACCTTGCAGGGAAATGGATGGAACTAGAAAAGGTCATCAGAGAAGTAACCCAGACCCAGGAAGACAAACATGGTTTGCATTCACTTAAGCGGATATTAGCCATAAAGTACAGTGTAACCATGCCACAATCCACAGTAAGTAACAAAGGGGGCCCAAAGGGGAGTGACTGAATCTCACTGTGAAGGGGAAATAGAATAGACACTGGAGATGGATGGAATGAGGGGACTGGGTGGTCAAGGGTGGAAAGGAAAACAGGAGGGACCAAGGAAGGGGAGGACAGAAGGTAAGAGTACTGGGAGAGAGAGCTGGAATCGGTAGGAGGGGGGCTCTCTGGGAAGAGCTAGAAACTTAAGAGAATGACAACTCCCAGTAATCTATGAGGACGACCCTAGGTAAGACTCCTAACAGTGGGAGATATGGAACCTGCCATCTCCTGTAACCAGAAAAGACTTCCAATGGAGGGATGAGATCGCAACCCAGACACAGAAACTTCAACCCACAATTTGTCCTACCTGCAAGATGTGCAGGGGCAAAGATGGAGCAGAAATTGAGGAAATGGCCAACCAATGACCAGCCCAGACTGAGACCCATGCCATGAGAGAGGGCCCACCCTGGCACCATCAGTGATATTCTGCTATACTTGCCTAGGAGCCTAGGATAACTGTCAGTTGAGAGCCTTCACCAGCAATTGATGGAAACAGATGCAGAGACCCACAGCCAAACGTTAGGCTGAGCTTGTGAAATCCTGTGGAAGGGTGGGGGAACCATAGAAGGAGCCAGGGAGGATATATCAATCCATGAGAGGCTTTCCTTTTCTGAGGAGGAAGGGAGGAGAGGAGATGGAGGGAAAGACAGAAAAGAGGAAGGGAATGGGAGGAGAAGAGGGAGGTGTGATCCAGATATAAATTAATTAATAAAAACATAGAGCTTTAAGTGTATTGATGGATTTTGTTTTCAAAATAGAAGGAAATTTACTAATATATAAAATATGTGATTGATACAGGAATAGTCATAATATTGTTCTCTATAATTATTCTTTATTCTATAATAGTAATTTAAATAATAACAGCTTAAAGATATTTCAAATTCCTATCAGAAATGCTTGAATTTTTGCCCCAAGTAGTTGAGAACAATCTCTCTCTGATCTTTTTCACATTTATGACTCAGATCTTCTGTAATTTATCTTCAAGTTGGACAACTAGATTTCAATTACAATTTCATAGCTTTCTGGTTTAGCAACCACAGACAAATGACTTCAGTTTGGAGCAGAGCTTCATTTTTTTAAATCTGTAGACACTAGTCTGTTTCATTCCCTCTTACTACAGGGATCAACTGTATTAAGCTATAATATGATGCATAGAGGCTGTCACGCAAGTGCTGAAAGCACGGTGAATTATTGCCACACTGTAATGCAGTTATCTTTTTTTGTTTCATTTTGTCTTTCAGAGAAGAATCTAGGCGTGGTACATTTTGTTGCTCTTCATAGCAGCCAGCACAGTGCTAGCCATTTGGATAATTGTAAAGGAATATGGGGAGGTGTTGGATCCCCCATCTTTTTATGCTACTGACCTACTAAGCACAATGACCTCCATTGACAGCCCTTCTGAGCACACACTCACATTACGTACTGAGTATGTGTACATCACAGAGGCGTCACAGGACGAAGAGAGGCTAGAACGTTGTGATGTGCTCTATACCGAAAATTCATAAGCCATCTAGGAAGCTGATATAAAACTGTAATAGATCATTTCTAGTAATAGGCCAGTGGAAAATGTGTGAGCCACACTTTACCACAGTGTGAGCCACGCTTTACCACAGTGTGTGAGCCACGTTTTACCACAGTGTGTGAGCCACGCTTTACCACAGTGTGTGAGCCACGTTTTACCACAGTGTGTCTTTACTGACACAGGTGATGATCCATATAAAGAACATTTGCTTCCTCATCTAGACATAATTAAAATATGGAAGCTTTATAAATTAACACTCAAACCCACAGCCATGCAACATTAAGAACATAGGTTTAACTCAAATTTAAAAGAATAATTTTCTCATATTATTTATGAATGTTAACCCAATTCACATAGCACTACTATTACATTTAATATTTATTACATGGCTCTAAACTCCTGCAAGATTCAAACTATTTCCTTAGCCTTACTATCCTTGAAATGTGGGAATCAGACACAAAATACAACTTAAAGGAATGAACAGTATTTCTAGTCTCTTCTCTCATTTACACCCACAGGTTCACGACACCAGCTAAGCTGACACAGGAGATTCAAAGACGAAGTGATAAGGATCATAACTTCCCAAATCCTTACAGTTTAAGAAGAAAACAAGAGAGTCACATAAAGGACCAGGTCGAATCAACTTCTTAGATAAACAGTTGTAGGTGATCAAGTGGTCATAAATAATGAAGGAAAATGTGAAATTTCCCACGTGGTCCCCACCACTGGCCCCTGAGCGCTCAGCTCCGGGGCAGAACCCCCTGCAGGCCCGCCTGGGCCCGTCTATGAATCCCACACAGAGCAAAGCATAACACAAATACTACTGAGATTTAAAAGGTAGAAGAGGTGAGGACAGTAAATGAAAATGACCAAGAGGAGCATGTTAGATAATTTTTAAGAAGCAGATATGGGCTGAACATGTAGCAAAATTTTAAAATGTTTTTAATATGTATTCTTATTTAAATATTATGACAATCTTTACTTGGATTTTCTTTTTTTGTAAATAAGATGTAGGAAATTTCAGTTAATTGTTCAAAATCTTATAGCTGGTGATCTCATTGTCTCTTATTCATGTCCAACAATTCATGTCCAGGAGATGAATTATTCTTTCAATAAAAAAAATCTTTTAACTATCTAAATGATGCAGGAATTTGTGATAACTTTATAAAGAAAATTAGAGAATTTTTAATTCCCAGGTAAAAAGCTGAAAATACTTCAGCTTGGCTTGTGATTAGAGACAGTAGACAAGAGTAGAAGGCAAAAAGCCTTGAACAGAGGTTACTGACTTTGGACTTTACCCACAGAGACAAAAGGGCTAAGAAGCGTGAAGATGGAAGCGCTGGGGGACACAAACCTTGCAGCACAGTGGACAGTGAGCGTGAGAGGACACAGGCTGTGGACTGAGAGCACCTGGGCGACCTATCCGTCTTACCAGGAAGAAAATAAGTTTGCAAACTGGGCTGATACCAGTGGGATCCACAGGTTGGCACAGCAGACAGAGATAGATACTACACAACTTGAAAACTAAAAAGGAAGATACAGACGTACTAGCAGTGTCTCAGCCATGATGGTAGCCTGGGGAAAGGGTGTGAAGTGTCAGCCACAATGACGTACAAGGAGAAGGCTTAAAGGCACGAAGCTCTGTTATGGAAAAAGGAACCATTTTAATGAAGGAAAATTGTTTTAATCTACTGCACATTGTATAGTATCTGATTATTCATAATTCTTGGTTCAAGGCACTCTAAACTGGTGTAATCTAGCTAAGATATAAACTTGACATCCAATATAGAAGTGTAATAATGTAATATACATTTATCTATATGCTTCTCCTATACCCTCGACACTACTTCCTATAGTATTTTTCAGGTAATTCATCCTTTCTTTTTGTTAAAATAGAGTAGTCATATAGATATTACCAAGGAGGAACGTTTTAGTTTTAACTGGATTTAGCTTTTGATAACATACCCTGACTTTCTGTATTCATAAGCAACCTGGAACTTACTTTGGTTCTGAAGAATAATGATAAAATTCATCCTCTCTTTCTGCAGCTATGATATATCTTTGTACCATATCAGCTCGCCTCAGCAATGAACCTGACAGAGAGGCAGCAGTAGCTTCCCCTAAATATACTGTCTGCAAGCATGCCTTTTCAATAACTTTAATATATGAAGCTAACATGAAAGCTTCTATAGATTTGACAAAAATACATTGTTTTCCTCCAGTAGAATGGAAAGTCCACAAATAATGACAGAAATTAAGTATCTTTGTTCTATACTCTATTTGTACAACTCAAGAAAGATAATTCTCAAGAAATATCAATTTGTATATTCTGGAGCAAAATAAGGTTATTCACAGAAACAGTGTGGTTTAGAGAAAAAGATCAAGCATTTTATGTTTGTGCTCCAAGAGTGACAGCAATCATGAGGCCTTGGCACATCTCTGCCTCTCTGCGTACACTCTTACAAATCCCAGTGTCCACTTACATAAAGTGGTTTTGGTAGAGTTCACTAAACAATGTATATCACCATTTTATAGTCATATCAATATGGCATGCTACATGTTCAAATTCAGTTTGGGGCATATGGGAAATTGTTGATACCAAAACAGAGATCCCAAAGTAAAATACCATATATTCTCAATTACTACAAATTTGAAGTGAAACCATGCTATAACTAATTCAAAAGGTGCCTTGTATTTGGCTTTGGTGTTTTGGCAGTTATTTTTGAAAATAGAGAGGTTTAGGAATGATATAAAAATTTCAACAATTAAATTAAATCATAGCATAAAAGCAAACAGAAAAAGAAATGAAAAAGTCTTCAAATTCCCTAACCTACTTCCTGCTAATTGTCATGCCAGTACTCACTGTTGAAAGTAGACACAACACCACTAACCATGACAAACTAGCATTCTACAACAAACTTAACAAGCAACAAATCTTTCCTTTTGTATAAATAGCTATATTTGTGTCTTAGTCCAGGTTGAGACAAGGGTACCGGAATGTTTGGGTTCCAAAACTTCCCTGTGATGAGTGTATTGCCTAGTGAGAAAAAGCCAACAAAATCCCTAGTCTTTGGACTTAATTTTAGATGCATATATATCATCCAGTTTTAGAAAATGTTGCTGTTACTTCAATTCTAATTCTGTCTCAAGATAGACTCTCCTTCATTCCTAGGCTGACAGTTTCACTGGAACACAGGGAGTCCTCAATGCTCTGAAGGGGAATTGCCAGTGATTGGGTGCTCATCCACTTAAGACAGTAACGGGCCTACTTCTCTTTCTCAGCTGCATGGCTTCCTCAACTTTTCTCAATGACTCCCAGGTGGTTGAGAGCATTGAGAGCATCTCTAATGGCATCCCGCTCCTGTTTACCTCTGTTCTGAGCACTAAATCTATAGAGAAAAGCATGATGAAAAGACTGGCATGTAGGTCTAGAGAAATTAATCAGGTTTCTATGGGAAAATGATAATCTCTATGGGCCACTCTCAAGGAGACGTTCCCTGTCTAGTAACAGCTTTATGAGCAGTGGCAGAATTTTAATGTTTTCCATGGTGAACATTTTGGGGAACAATCCTCCATGGTTTGCTTGTCTTAGTTGGTATGTGAGTCACATTATTTTCAGTCACACCTGGCATTCATATGTGATGTGGGTGGGAGTGGCTGGACAGGGAACTTATGGTCTACTTTCCATTGTGTGCTGCCTGGTGCATAGGAAAGTCACATGCTCGCTAGCTGTTTCCTCACCTGTGAGCTGAAAAAGTAGACTAAATAAGGTTGGGAACTAGGTCATCTGGAGGCCACGACAGCTGGAGTCCTTGGAACACAAGCTCCTGCTGACTGTCTTGGAACTTCTCAGTAAAGAACTGAGAGCTTTGCATAACCAGCAGTTGTATTTTCCAATCAATAGGAGTTCTCTATTCTGAGTATTTCCCCTTGAACAGATGTAGAATTAGAGGTTCTAGGTGCCCATACCATATGAGATTTCTGTTTCCTATACAACAAGAAAACTTTAAGATTCATTTTAGAGTCACAATTCATTTACTGTCACATGAGATTTTTGTCATGGATAAAACTTTAGGGGATTCAAAACTTACTGACATATCTAGATACACATGGAAGTTTTTCTAAAATAAACTAATATAATAAAATAAACTATATCCTGGATCATAAAACAAATCTTTACAAATTCATATAAGTGGATATTAGCCAAATGTACAGAATACCCAGGATACAGTCCACAGAACTCAAGGTTAACAAGCCAAAGGGCCCAAATGAGGACACCTCATTCTCACTTGGGAGGGAGAAGAAAGCAATCACAGGGATGCAGAGGTAATGAGGGACCTGGGTGGAAAAGGGGACAGGGAGGGGAAAAGGAGAACATCATCAGGTATTGGGGTGTGTGTGTGTGTGTATGTGAGAAACAGGAGTGAGGCCCTGAAGGCCAGCAGAAAGAATGGAAACAGGCGACCTCAGGAGATAGGAGGTGGAAGTGACCCTCTAGAATATATCAGAGACCTGGAAAGTGAGAGACGCTCAGGATTCAAAGGAACACTCATTAGATGAAATGCCCAACAGTGGGGAAAGGGTATTTGTAGAGCCCACCTCCAGTAGAAAGACAGGGCATCAAATGGAGGGATGGGGTTGCCATCCCATAGTCAAAAACTCTGACCCATAATTGTTCCTGTCTAAAAGAACTGCGGGGACAAAAATGGAGAAGAAACTGAGGGAAAGGAGGTCCAGTGACTGGCCCAAATTGGGATGCATCTGAAGGGGCGGCTCCGAGGCCTGACACCATTACTGATGCTATGGTGTGCTTACGGACAGGAGCCTAGCATGACTGCCCTCTGAGAGGCCCAACAAGCAGCTGAAAGAGCCATATGCAGATACTTACACCCAACCAGTGGACAGAAGCCAAGGACACCTGTGGTTGAATTAGGGAAAGGCTGGAAGAAGCTGAGGAGGAGGGTGACCCCACAGGAAGACCAGCAGTCTTAACTACCCAGGACCCCCGAGATCTCTCAGACACTGAGCCACCAACCAGGCAGCATACACCAGCTGGTCTGAGGCCCCCGACACATCAGCAAAGGACTGTCTGGTCTGGCCTCAGGGAGGGAAGATGCACCTAACCCTCTAGAGACTTGAGGTTCCAGAGAGTGGGGAGGCCTGGTAGGGAAGGGGAGGGGGAGTGGGGACATCCTCTTGCAGACGGGGTGAGGAGGAATGGGATGAGAAAATGTCAGAGGGTGGACAGGAGGGGGATAATGGCCGTACTGTAAAAAAAGATTAAAGATAATTTAAAAGTTAAATTAAAAAGAAAGACGTAGGCTGAGCAACCCATGAAGAGTAAGACAGTGGCCCTCCATGGCGTCTGCATCAGCTCTTGTCTCCAGGTTCCAGCTCTATGTGAGTTTATGTCCTGACTTCCTTTGATGATGAACAGTGATATGAAAGCAAAAGCCAATATACCCTTCCTCACCCCTAAAAAGAAAGAAGTCAAAATTTCTGTGTGTTTCTCAGTGTGAGTATGTATGTTTCCACATCTGGAGGCTGTACATGGGTGGGAGTTTGTTGCATGAGTATGTATATTTGCACATGTGGAAGGGGCACATGACCATGCATGTGCATGTAGAGGTCAAAGGTTAATGCTGGTTAGCTCCCTCTACTCCTTTCTACCTTATTTCTTTAGGAACATAATCTCTGAACTTACCTGCAGCTTGCTGATTTGGCTAGAAGGGCTGACCAGCAAGCTTCTATAATAAGGATGAAACTCAGGTCCTCTGAATGGCCCAGTAAGCACTTTACCAACCAAGCTGTCTTCTAGACAGCTTTACTTTTCTGATGACTGTATATGCTATTACTACTTACATCCCAGAATCGCTATAAAAATCTATTTATATGAAAGTAATTTTAAAAACATAATGTTCTATGTAGATCCAGTGTGTGATTATTTGAATGTGAAAAGAAATTAAACCTGAGTTTTAAAGATTGAAAATAACAAACAAATTTGAACACATAACACAAAGTTACATGTGGTATATCTTCTGCTCATAAAACTATATGTGGTCTATCTCTATCTCCTGCACACATCTTTTTTCTTGTTGTCAAAAAAGTCCAGGAACAAGGAAGCATCTTGTGGAATACTCTGTAGAATAAGTGATTCACAATTCAAATAGTTTTATCAAGAATGAAGAGAAACTCAGAAAACTCAAAGTCTTTATTGGAGGGTAGTTCAGTGGGGTTACCCAGCCTGCACATGGCCACTGATTCTATTCTTAGCACTAAAGCAAACAAACAAAAATGTTTCAAACTCCAAATGATGTATCCTGAAGTGAAGGCTTATTTCAAGTGAGCTTCAAACTACTATAGTAACACCTTGTTTTCAATGGCCAAGTCCACACTGGTGAGTCCATGGGATAAAATTCACAACTATATCACGTACAAGTTAGAGAGTATATCCCAATGAACGTGACCTTGTGACCTCAAAGAATTTCAAACAAATCTAAAGTATGGGGGAGATACTGACGGGTAAAGTCAGTCTATGTCTCTCTTTGCACAGTCTGTCAGAGTTCTTTCAAGTTTGCCATTCACCTTCAAGTTCACTAACATTTGACAGGAGACACAAATTCAGAATTGTTAAAAGCGTTTTTCAGAGCTATGTGACCTAACCTACGAGTACACTGTTGTAGCTAAGCAACAGGGCTTCCAGACTACAGCAGCTGACCTTTGGTTTATCCTAGGAGAACAGCTGCCAAACTATTACCAAATAAGGAAAATGGGAAACTGTACTAGGCCCTGTAATCTTTGTTTTCTATTTCCTGTGTTTCTGGTTATAAATTCAGCTTGCTGCAGTGTAATTGCACATTCTGGATCATCTTCAGTCAGGAATGAGACCTACTTTTAGACCCTTTTATGTTTCTTCCTCAAGTAAACTTTGTTAACTCAAACACTACCTTTTTCTGTTAACAACACACATACACATATGTATAAACAATGATATTAGATACACATTAAAGTGCTTTGTACCTTGCAAAAGCTCAGCAAATATAAATTAACACCATTGTGTTAAAAAAATCAGAGCAAAAGCGCAAGCTGAGATGTGAAATAACTGTTCACCACCAGCCTAAATGAAGAAGGTGACACACATCATGGTTCAGGATAAGCTATGCAAGAAACCTATTGGAACTAAAAAGGTTTTGAAAAATCAAAGAGAAAGTGTGTGCTAGAAACTGGGAACTCAGATGTGTAGTAACCCCATAGTGTGTACAAGACTCTCAGTTTGATCCTGAGAAACACACACATACACACCACAACATACACACAACATGCACGGCACAACATGGACATACACACACACACACACACACACACACACACACACACACACACACACAACCAAGATAACAAAGTCCTAGATTCATCAAGTAGGAAGATAAGGAACAGGTCATAAAAGGTTTCAGAAGTAAAATGTCAGAAGCCACAGCCTCTTTTAAAAAGAGAGGAAGATAAGAACCAAAACAGTAAAAAGACTCACTCTTCTTTCTCAGTATATGAGAAGTCCGAATTACCTATAAACAGTTTCTAAGGTAGTCTTATGCTCACCAAATTGTTTTTAGTAAAAATAAAACTAAATGGACTTGGTTTATGAAAACGTAAAATTCAAATTACAGATTGCATCACTGTGGGACAAACTTCTAGTTATTTACACAAACTAATATGTCATAATTAGGATCATTTAGAATCATCTATACAGATGCTTTTGTGTTACATAAAGTTACAGGAGTGCTTGAGGAAAGAGATGTTGTAAATACATAACTATAAATAGATACAGAGAAAAACACTGTGATGCTTTAACACCCATGTCTCAGCTTTCTCCTCCTGACACCACTGTGGAGATCAGGGTGGAGAACTCTCAAAAGTAAATAGAAATAAATAGACCACAGTCCCAGCTGTAGCACTCCTTGGCGTACACGAAAGGTCTCAACATCTAGCTACGGCACAGAAATCTGCTCAGCCCTGTTTGTTGCCTCCTTATTCACAATAGCTAGGAAGTGAAAACCACCTAACGGTTCTTCAGCTAAGAATGGAAAATGAGAATGGAGGATATCACAACAGAATATGGCTGCAAAGACAAATGAAATAATGCAGTTTTTAGGTAGAGATAAAACTAGAAAAAAGTTAGATGTGAATCTATAATCTGGAGTAGCCAGAGAAACCAGGAAAGAAAAAGAAGTCATGGTGTTTGGGGAAAGGGAGTCACAGAGACAGGTAGGAAGACTCACGTGCTATGAGGGCCGCGGGATAAACTGGGCAGGGCTTTGACCGTAGAAGGTGGATGGCAAGACAGAGGAAGAGGGAGACAGGAGGGCTAAGCAACAGTAAGGACGTTTGAAAATACCATAGGGAAGCATTATTTTAACTTTAAAAAAATATATGTGCACATATATATATATTACTATGTGTTTACACATATATTCATTTAACCTATATATAATGCATATGTTCTATATACAATACATAAGAAATATATAAAAATATGTACATATATAGTTTATATATAAAGTATATATAGTTGTATATAAATAAATATTAAATGAATATATTTACTTATTTATTTACACCACGTGGGGTCTATGCTACACCCAAGAACTGTAGCCCGTCTTTCTAACATGAACCCCGGTGCCAAGGCGAAGTTGTCAGGCAGAAGAGTCTAAGCGATTCCCAAGCTATTGCTATTGTCCTCCGTTGCGTCCCAGAGTTTGAAGGTTAAGACCCCACTGCAGAAAAACATCCCATCCTTTAGACACAGGATGAGGAGGAATCCAGCTGTAATGGACCTGGAAGCCCCCCCCCCAAGCACTAGCTCCTTCTATCCGAAATTGCCATGAAAGCTGGCAAGGGAGAAAGGAAATCAACATTCTACCCAGCTACATTCTACCTGCAAACCACAAACATTATCAGCATGGCAGGAGATCACCAAAGATGCCGAAAATAGTAGCATTTATATTTGGGGGTAACAACAGCCGTCTAATTAGAATTAGTCCACTCACTAGGAGGGAACTCAAGCCTGGCACTGTAAACCTAGTCACTACCTGTAGCACTTGACGTTATGGACCTTAGAGGAAAACACTGTTGCCAGTATAATCCTGAACTGTAATGTAAATACTACCTTTATACTCAAATATACCTGTAATACTCATCCCTTATCAAAGAAGTTTCCTTCCACATCAGATAGAGGCTACTACAGAAAGCCACAATTGATCTAAATGCTGAGAACACCTAACTCCAACGGATACATTTACGATACAACTCCTACTCCCAAGTCTCAGAGAACATGGTAGAAAGGGAAGCAGAGGACCAGGATGTCTGCTCTGAGATAATATCTTCTACACCCTGAATTCCTGATAATAGGGTTGCTAAACAAGACACACAAAATGGTGCCAACAGTTAATATGGCAAAGTGGAATGGGGGCGGATCTCATGATGTCCTACCCCAGCTGAAGAGTTACAGGCAATTAATGAACGCTGAGAGATGAGAATCAGCCTTTTACACAGACAAGCCAGCTGATAAATTATCCAACTCCCAGTGGTCAGTTCTAAACACATATATGTAAGAACAATACAAAATGTGTGTGTGTGTGTGTGTGTGTGTGTGTGTGTAACAATAATTAAAGTCGATGAGGTCATTGATTTTAGATGGAGTTGGAGGGATATGGAAGTCGTTGGTAAGAGAAGAAAGGAGTATAAATGATGTAAAGTAAATTTAGAATTTATCATGGTCCCTTATCAAATTGAGTTTGTAGACAGCAATATTGTCTAGCTATACTGTTCCATATTTAAATTATATTCAAAGAACTAATAACCTTTATATGAGGATTTTAGAAAACTTAATAGACTATATTTTTCTAGCAACCTTCAAACTGAAGAAAGAAATTGCATAAAAGGAACCCAGGGAACACAATGATGTCGTAGACCCCTTGTCACTGCAGACTTACTCAACTCCTTAAATGAGCAAGGAAAGCACCTGTATGCATATTACAGTCTCTGAACTACTTTTATATGTTTACCATGAATTATTTTATTTGCATTTCAAGACCTTCTACTAGGTTATGCTATCTTGGTAAAGTTCAAAATCAACATTTAAAAATATAAATTAAGTATGAAATTAACAGCAACTAGTTGAGAAGCTACAAAGATAAACTGTTTGCTGCATTCTTATGTAATAAGCAAATAATGGAAGGCCATTGTAATTTTGCAGCTTAAGTATGAACAAATAAAACTACCTCTGTAAATTAGTAACATTGTGTAATGCTACTCAAAATGATACAAAGGACGGCAGGTCTCCTTTAACATCTCGCTGAGGCTCTGCTCCTCTCCAAGCAGGCAGCAACTCCCTTAAAACACAGTCCTCGTTCCAATTCTCTCACCACTACGCCCACCTCTGATCCTGCAGGGTGCAACATGGGAAAAGAAAACACTCTGTCTTTGTCTTACTTCAGTTTTCTCTTTTTCATCTCTTGATTACCCTTCCACTCTTTATAAGCTCCTCTTTTCATATGACCTTGCCAAAATAACAGTTTTGGCATAATTAGTTGGTATGGTTCAAAATAAAATAGCGGAGAAAAACCCCATTAACCCACCTGCCACAGTGTTCTATATCTCAGTACCAGTTATATTCTCTCTCCCCCCTTCTCTCCACCCTCTCTGTATGTGTCGTAAGATCATGTATGGCTATTTTATGTTAGCAAAAGGCCCTATCTTCTGGCTATTTACTGCCTCTGTCTCCATTATGGACTGTAAGCCAAAATAAGCATTTTCTACCCCTATAAGTCACTTTTTTTTTTTTTTTTGATACTTTATTTACATTTCCAATGTTTCTCCCTTTCCAGGTCTCCTCTTTGGAAACCCCCTATCTCTTCCCCCTCCCCCGCCTCTATGAGGGAATTCCACCTCCCACCCACCTACCCACCCACCTGCCCACTCACTCCTGTATTCCCACCTTGACATTCCCCTTTACTGAGGCCTCTCCTCCCCCTGATGGCCAACAAGGCCCTCCTCTGCCACATATGTGGTCTGAGCCATGGGTCCCTCCATGTGTATTCTTTGGTTGGTGGTCCAGCCTCCAGGAGGACCGGGGTGGGGGTGGGGTCAGGCCAGTTGACACTGTTGCTCCCTCCATGGGGCTGCAAACTCCCTCAGCTCCTTCAGTCCCTTCTCCAACTCCTCCATCCGGGACCCCCCTCTCAGTCCCTTTTCCTCCTACCTGGTTCCCTTGTCCAGCCTTGATGTGACAATGTGTGCCTGGTCTTATTGTAGCTTGTTATTATGTATTCAGTTGATGTTCATAGGTGACGTACTTTTTTCCTTTTTTATTTTTAAGATTTATTTATTTTATGTATGTGAGTGCACTGTAGCTGTCTTCAGACACACCAGAAGCGATCCCATTAGCGATGGTTGTGAGCCACCATGTGGTTGCTGGGAATTGAACTCAGGACCTCTGGAAGAGCAGCCAGTGCTCTTAACCACTGAGCCATCTCTCCAGCAACAGGCCTGCTTTTTTCTAAGGGGAGGTGAAGAGGGGGATGGATCTGGGGTGCTGGGGAGAGGCTGGGGGAGGGGGGAGGAGAAACTACAGTTGGGATGTATATGTGAGAGAAAAATAAATAAAATGAAAAACGAAACAAAAAACCCTATTTTATACACGAGATATTTGAAATAGATATTTTATAAAGTGCTAGAAAAATAGAAAAACGTATTTTAATATTTATCTTCCCTCTAGTATTGTTTCTAAGCAGGAATATAGTCATCTAAAAGAATAAGCAATAATTGTATATTGTAATAATTTTAAGAGTTGTACATGCCTATATTCCTAGCTCTTGAATAGTGGAGACAAGATGATCAGGAATTGAAGGCCAGTCTTTGCTACATAGTGAGTTTGAAGAAAACCTGACCTACTTGGGATCCTGTCTCAAAAAATAAAATAAAATAAAATAAAATAAAATAAAATAAAATAAAATAAAATAACCCCACACAATTGTATTAAGTGATCCAGGAAAATAATTCTTCACACGAAGAGATAGACGTCTTAAAGGCAAGAATGAGAAGTGAATCAGCCAGCGTTCCTTCCTTCTTCCCCGCTTCTCTCTTCTTCCCTTCTTCCCGCCCTCCCTCCTTTCCTTTCTCTTCGACACTGTCTTGTTTACAACCTGGCCTAGCCTCCTACTCCGTCTCCTTCCGGAGCCGCCCCAGTGCTGCAGGTACAGCATGAACTGACACAGTGCTGCTAACAGTGGAGGCTCCTGAAACGACTTCTGTTCTTGCTCTAATTCCTCTAGGCTGCTTTCCTGTATGCTGCACGTTTCGTGCTCACTCTGCATCATAATGACTCTTTTATTAGTTGGTGATATTTTATGAAAAATGATTTACTGTGCAATCACGCAGGGAGTTGTCTTAAGGTTCGCTTACAAGAAATTGAATTACGGATTTCTAAATGTGCTGCTCACACAGCAAGATTGAAATGTGTTTTTTTTTTCTTTTCATTTTGATATACATTATTAGTCATAACAGGTCAGTATCTTTGCTTTTCAAGGTCAAATAATGACTTTACAACTTTCCTTCCAGGAAATAAAATGGCACTCTAAGGCACAGCAGCGCAGTGATCTGTAATGAAAGTGAATTGCTTACTTGGAACTTGTCGAACATATACAAATCTATTGTGTATATGGCGTACTCTATGGGGAGGTGACAGCGAACATATATAAACCTATTGCGTATAAGCCATACTCTACAGGAGGTGACAGCAAACATGTACAGCGAGAGTTCCCTGCAGCTGTCCTCAGGGATTAGCATTCTCCTAGGAAGTCTAGACTTCAGTTTCAAAGAAATGCTAAGAAGCACAAGAAACCCAGCATCCACCGCTCTCACAGAAGACACTCACTATATGCTAAAATGTAGGAAAGCTGGGTTTCTGTCTTTGTGAGATCTATTTTTAGAATGTTTTTCTCTGGTATTCTACTTATAATTCATATTTATCTATAATAGCCAATATGACAAAGTAAACACAATGCATTTAACATCTTCAAAGTTCAAGAGTCAACTCACTCGACTTGCAATGTCTGCTTATGTGTAGGAAGCTGAGAAGAATTTCACCCCTGCCTACTTCAAAAGTCTATTTAAAAGTCAGCTATTTGGAATGTAAAATTCGCTTCCACACAAAGTCACAGCAGTGATCAGGGAACAGCAGTGCGTATCGTGGGTCCATTACAAACTCCTACTTATTTATTTAGTTTTGTTTGTTCTGTGACACAAAGTCAAGGATGATGTGGGTGCTGAAATCATTTAAAAAGTTAAATTTTGTTTACGGAACATGAAATTGAACTTCTAGTGTCTAGTTTATCTGTTGATAAAGTTTTTTTGTTACTGGTTTACTTCTTATTTGCTCTTTGGGAATTACATACATAAATACCATGTATTTTGCTCACATCTAATCCCTTCCAACTCCACACAGGTTCTCCATGCCCCTCCCAGCTTCATGTTCCTCCTTCCTTTAAAACACATGAATCCAATTAGTGGCTCCCTGTGCGCGTGGTTGTAGACTGCCATTCAATGGATAATGGGAAACCATGTCTGGAGCTTCCTGTTTCAAGTTTAGAAAGGTTTTATCTCAGAGGTGCTCACATCTGCAACTGGTAAACTATTAGCTGACCTAGGGATAAACATTACATGAATGGCCGTCCTAAAAGAATAACTCTCATTTAGAAGTGTGTTTACCAATGTTATAAGAATTCTCTTGAATAGAAAAATATCTAATACCCATGATCTCAAATAATAAGAGCTAGATTTTCTTAATCCTTTGAATGAGACGATGCATAATAAAAAGCTGCTAAGAATTCTAAACCTATTAAGCAAATTTCATTTTATTAACTATAAAATAATACTTGAGAAGTTGCTCATATTATAAAATATGTAGAAACATACTAATATATGTTGCATATACTATGTGAAACATAAATGTTTTCATAATTTAAGTATAGTTAGTGATTTGTGTGTAAATGGATCCAGTTCTATTTCTGAGGATACTAAAGCCTAGTTTACATGACTGACACCACTGACATGCAACCCCAGGAGTCCCTCACTCAATCTAGAACTCACCCTTGCAGATAGACTGGCTGGCCAGCAAGCCTCCCAAGATCGTCCTGTCTCTCTACCCAGCTTGAAGATTGTACTGGCTGGTTCTGTGTGTCAACTTGACACAAGCTGGAGTTATCACAGAGAAAGGAGCCTCCCTTGAGAAAATGCCTCCATGAGATCCAGCGGTAAGGCATTTTCTCAATTAGTGATCAAGGGGGGAGGGCCCCTTGTGGGTAGTGCCATCTGTGGGCTGGTGATCTTGGGTTCTATAAGAGAGTAAGCTGAGCAAGCCAGGAGAAGCAAGCAAGCCAGTAAGCAGCATCCCTCCATGGCCTCTGCATCAGTTCCTGCTCATTGACCTGCTTGAGTTCCAGTCCTGACTTCCTCTGGTGATGAACAGCAACATGGAAGTTGGTATTTACCTAGGAATGAGGGATTTAAACCCAGAGCTTGAACTGGTGCAACACATACTGTGCACACAGGGCCATTCCTGCAGCCCTGTAACACCAGACTCAAACAGTGTCTTAGTTACAGTTACTGTTGCTGTAATGAGACAGGATGAGCAAAAGCAACCAGGGGAGGGAAGGCTTAGGCTTCTACATCATAGTTATTTGTAGATGGAAGTCAGTACGGTAACTCACGAAGGGTAGAAACCTGCAGTTAGGAGCTGATGCGGAGGCCATGGAGGGGTGCTGCTTACTGGCTTGCTCATCAAGGATTGCTCAACTGCCTTTCTTATAAAACCCAGCGCCATCAGCCCAGGGATGGTCCATCCATGTGCTGGGCCCTCCTGCATCAATCACTAATTAAGAAAATGTCTTATATAATATCACCCACACGCCTTCCTGTTACTCTCTCTGCTTTCTGGCTGCTTCCTCTACAAAGCTCTTCTACCATGATGCCATCTGCCTCATTGAGGCAGAAACAACATAGCCAAGCAATTACGGATTGTAACCTCTAAAACTGTTAGTAAAAACTTTTGTCTTTTGAACTGTTTCCTTCAACTGCTTGCCCCCAAACTGACTAAACATGCTCCAATCATGAAAAAAGTAAGCTAAATTCCAGTAGAAGCCCACTGGACGAAAGGCCTGATTAGTTCTGGTCAAACCCATGAAGTTCAATAATATCAAAGAAAGACAAAGACATTGTGGCCAGAAGGAGTCTAGGAAGATAGGATAGATGCAAGAAGACGTTCTCGACAAGGGATAGTTAGGGCATAAGGCAAAACTAAGGAAATGCAAATAAAAATGGTCACTGACCAAAAAAGGAAAAAGAAAGGAAAAGAAGAGGGAAAATGAAATGAAAGAAAAGAAGAGAAAAGAAAAGGAAAAGAAAATGCTCTACAGGCTTGCCTATAGCCAGATCTTATGGAGGCTTTTTCTCAAATGAGGCTCCCTCAGCTCAGATGACTATAGCTTGTGTTAAGTTGATATAAAACTGGCCAGCACAAACAGGAAATGTTTTGGGGATTTTAATTGATACTAATAGTGACACACATTGTTTAATGTACTATAGCAATATATCTTAACCTTGAAAGACTTTAGAGATCCTGTCTGTGACATTTTAACACCACACATATTCTATATATCTGATCTATATTGCATGTAACAGCCCCTTGGAGGGACACAAACCATTAAAATACGTAAGTTTTCCCACACACAATCCCCCAGAACCAAGTTTTAATCAGCTTGAAGACTATATTGCTTTTGCTGAGAATAAATGGATTAATGAATTTTTATTTGTGATATTTAATCCTTACATTGTAAATATTACTATTCACAGAACAAACATCAACACAAACATTTGCACTAAGAGTGTCTCCAAATGTTAAAGTCTTGTTCCCTAGGTTCTTGTCCCTGGGAGCTCCTGAGGACCTTGAGAAGATGAGGCACCTGAGAAGTCCTTAAGCCGCCGGCCGTGCGCCCTCAACAGCAATTGTTGGACCCTAGTCTCCTCGCTCTTTCTTCTGAATCTTGGCTCATCATGTGAATCTTGCTCTAACATGAACGCCCACCACTGCCATCATTCACCCTAACTGGAGGCCACAAGCAATGGGGCTGTCCAGTCTTACAATGGAGCCTCCAAGTTAGGAATTCAGTCATTTTTTTCTCTGTAAAAATCGACTCCGACATTTCAGTGTGATAATTTGAAACTGATTTATATGGTGGCTGAACAGAATTATTTAGTTTTCAGAATCTACCAGGTCCACACAGGACTGCATAGAAAAAACATACACAATATATTTTCCATGTCACAAATAAGTTACCCCTAAAGATTGACAGTATGTAAGCCACGCATTCTACATTAAGAGAATCTGCTATATTAATGGGTAGGATTTCTTTTTTTTTGACATTTATTATCTGAGTAAGCTTGGAAAGCCTTTGCTGGCTTGTCAATAATATAATTTTCAGCACTATTAATCAAATGTTAATTATTTACTTCACATTTAAATTGAAACATTGAAGTTTTCACTTTCGATTAAGTAGTCAAAAAATTTAAAGAAATGCAGTTCTCAGACCATTTGCTTTAATTCTTTAGAGGATATGGGAGAGTATATTTTACTCTTGGGTAATTTTAGCATAAAGCAATAATCTCTGATTGTTCAAAGCCATTATTTTCAGTCAGTATTCCTATTGATAGTATCAAAGAGACAGATGTATAAAATATTGACACAAAAAGATGAGAAAATGTACTGAAGCTCAACAATCATGTCCCTAGATACAGAACAAAGATGAATTAATAGAGAAGCGTTTCTCAACCAGATGTATTAATATAATATATGCTGTTATAAAAGAAAATAAAGTTGCTATCTGTCTATCACATATATGTATCTCATCTCTATCTCATCTATATTTATCTAATCTCTCTCATCTCTATCTCATATATATATATATATATATATATGGCTATCATCTATCTATCTATCTATCTATCACATCTATATCTATCTATATCATATCTATGTATCTTCTATCTATCTGGTGTCTGTCTGTCTGTCTATCTTTCACACCTTTATCTATCTCACCTCTATCATCTATCTACCTATTTATCATCTATCTACCTATCTATCATTTGTCTGTCTGTTCATCTATCCATCTCTCTCTCTCTCTCTCTACCTATCAACCTATCTACCTATCAACCTACTGACCTACTGACCTACCTATCTATCTAGTGTGTGACTTTGCTACATAGTCCATGTTGGCCTTGAACTCAAGATCCTCTAGCTTAAGCATCCTGAGTTCCAGAAATACAGGCAGAGAATACAACCACTTTGGTTAAAATTACAGAGTTATGTTAAATTATTCCTATGATATTTCTAAACAACTGAATGTAGTTTAAGGAAAATTTCTCCTTCCAACCAACATAGATTATCAAATTCACTACATGGTTTCAAACCAATATATGTTAGGTAACAAAGGATAGTGAACTTAGAATGCTAAATTAAGACAAGCACTATAATTCTTCAGGTTCTACTTTTAGAGAGCCCATAACATCACACAGAGAATAAATGAAAGGAAGTCTGGTAGACTCCTCGGTTTGAAAGGATGGAAATGAGGATTTGGGGAGAACAAGGGCAGGGACCTATTTCAGGGAACCAGAGAGGAGAGAGCGAAAGAGAAAAGTAAACCTGGATGTCTGATGAAAGTCCTTAACTGTTCATTAGCACACAAGTCTATTAGCTTTAAATATTGGTGAGAAGCCATGCAGAATAACATCTAAGGAGACAAAGAAGAGTGAAGAAATGTGGGATAATTGTAGATATATGTCCTATCTCAACTATGTCTGCATATTGGCAAGTTATCACATTAGACACTTCAGATGTTTGGGTTTGTTTTGTGTTTACTAATGTATCTGAATAAATTTGTTCAAAAAATATGGCTAGCCAGCATCTGCTGTCACCTGAGTTTTTGATCTTAGCCATTCTGACTGGTGTGAGGTGGAATCTCAGGGTTGTTTTGATTTGCATTTCCCTGATGACTAAGGATGTTGAGCATTTCTTTAGGTGCTTCTCAGCCATTTGTTGAAAATTCTTTGTTTAGCTCTGTACCCAATTTTTAAGAGGGTTGTTTGATTCTCTGGAGTCTAACTTCTTGAGTTCTTTGTGTATATTGGATATTAGCCCTCTATTGGATGTAGGATTGGTAAAGATCTTTTCCCAATCTGTTGGTTGCCATTTTGTCCCATTGACAGTGCCCTTTGCCTTATAGAAGCTTTGCAATTTTATGAGGTTCCATTTGTCTATTCTTGATCTTAGAGTATAAGCCATTGGTGTTCTGTTCAGGAAATTTCCCCTTGTGCCCATGTGTTTGAGGCTCTTCCACACTTTCTCCTCTCAATGGGAGGAGAGGTCCTTGGTCCTGTGAAGGCCCGATAGATGCCCCAGTGTAGGGGAATTTGAGGGTGGGGAGGTGGGAGTGGGTGGGTGGGTGGAAGAACACCCTCATAAAAGCAGGGGTGGAGGGATGATTTGGGGGTTTCCGGGAGGGGGGAAAACCTGGAAAGGGGATAACATTTGAAATGTAAATAAAGAAAATATCCAATAAAAAATATGAACAGCTTATCATATAAAAGTCTACAAAGCAAGTTCAGAAGCAGACAAGTGATTAACCAACAGCATGGCAACATGCTTCATATATTAGTAGGGTTCGTTCACTTGAACAGTGCTAGTAAGTCAGCTAAGTAATAACAGTTCATTTTATACATGTTTTCTAATGAAAGCCATCAAAAACGTTGGAACTAGTAATGTTTGTAAAGGAAATTCCTCTATCTTAAATCTTTAGAACAAGTAATTCATCTTGAAATTAATTAATAAGAATAATTTTCTCTATAGCTTTATTGAGGGCCACTAAGTGTTCAGGGTCATATTCACTTTTTCCCTAAAAATTCATAATTTATATTGTCATTGATGGGAAAGTTTTCAACTGCTTTTTAATTTCTAATTGGCTCCCATTTCTAGACATGAGCCAAAAAGAGTCATTTCTAGGAGATATTCCCAAAAGCTGCAGGATCTGGCAGACCTCACCCTATTTTAATAGGAATTCTATATAAATTGAATTAATGTTTAACTGCAATTTTAATTTAAAATGCACAAAAGGAATACATTTGGAACATATTGTTCATTATATTTGTTATTTGTGCCATATTTTCAAATATTCTCAAAATCAGGTCAAACTTTTTATGAAAATACTTACATAAGGGAAAGTATCTTCTCATAGTTCCACAGTAGAAATACTCTTCCTTAGTAGCTAAAGTGACATCATAGACGGTTCTTAGTAAGAAAGCAAAAGACAACTGCAAAGGCATCTGGTCCTCAATAAGTCAGTGCCAACAAAGAGAGATGAGCACAAGTGCACATCTTGAAAGAACTATATGATTTAAACAAATAACAAATATATTTAAGACTAACATGAATATGATCAACATCTTTTTCTACAACATTACTTAGGTCCTCAACATGGTAAATACGGTGAATATTATTAATCTCACTTTATAAATGAGCTCTCAGACACTTGTGGTGTAAACAGCATTCAGTACAGAGCAGAGTTCAGATGTACACAGAGGCAGCATTTATTAAGGAACTTGGTATTTTCCCAGGCTAGCCATATGCAATGAGAATTTTCTCCTGAGATGCTGGGTAGCATCAGCAAGTTGCAGTCCCAGTCAGCCATGCTGGACATCCTGTACTAAAAGTTGTGTGTAGAAGATATGAAGCAAGTAATCTCTCTGTTGTGTCTTAGCCTTCTCATCTGTGAGTGACAGGACAGAATGGTCAGTGCCTAGCACATAGTGTCCAATAAATGTAATATACTATTTTTTTTCCTGAAGCATTTAAAGAGAGAAAAGATGGTTTGCTTTAGTCCCCCCAAAGACACTAACTTAGCCATTAGTTTTTTTCAGGCTACCAACATCTAAGGTCACCCAAATAGCTTGCACAAAATGATGTAGTATTTGCATATTAACTTATACACAATTACCATATATTTTATATCACCTCTAGATAACTTACAATGTCTAATACAAAGTATATTCTATATAAATAGTTGTTGTACAATGTTATTTAAGGAAAATTCTCAAGTAAATAGGTATTCAGTGAGGATGCAATTTTTGTTAAATATTTCCTATCTGTGGCTGGTTGAGTTTATGGATGCAGAGCCCATGGATAACAGATGGCCAAGTGTAATTTTCTGTTAAACAGAACCTGGGATTCATTCAACTTTGACTCACTTCCATGTCATAATATATGGCTACATATACAGTAATGAATACAGTTTTTAGTCACTAAGTTAAACATTCCAATTTCGAGTAGCAGGAATAAGGTGCACTGACTCCAAGATACGAAATACTATGTATCCAGACATCTATCTGCTGGGGCATCTGGGGCCGAGACAACTCCACATAGCCCACACAATGGAATCTCCCCGTGACCTTTGTCTCATGGCTCTTTAGTACTGTCCCTCCCCCACTGCATTCTGGAAGTGTCTGGAACATTTGATGATTTCAGTGGCTCTTCTTGATTACAACATTCAGCATTAAAATGAAACTGTTTCTTTGGAAAAATACAAAATTCTCAGCTCTGTGTTTTCATGTTACCCCCCCTTTCTCAGATTTGGGGTGCATTTCTGCTGCCCTGTCTGGCATGCCTCAAGCTATCAGGCGCTTTGCTTTCAACTTTTAAGAAGTACTTCTTCTCTCTTGGTCGTCCATCGTGGGTGATTTACACTGATACTCCTTAAAGTTCACTCGTTCTCCTCCTGGCTCTGAGAGTCTGCTGATGAACCTAGTCTTATTACCTTGTATTTTCCTTTTCTTTCTAGCATTTCCTTTTGAGTCTTTATTACAGTTTTTCAGTTTTCTTCCCTCTGCTGCAACTTTCTCGTCTGTTTCCTGCATGCATGGCATTCATGACTGACATTGCTCCTGTCCCTCGTGAGGCAGTAGACCAGTGTTGCTTATTATATAGTAGTTGCTACCCAGTGATGGGGGGTTGAGAGTAGTCTTATCTGTTGCCTTTTCCTGGCATCAAACTTGGGCATGTCCTTTGCTCCTGGCAGAGAACTTCTCAGTGAGCTTCCACTTTGCAAAAGGTTCAAACAGTCCAAGGATCTGGGCCGAACATATTTCTGATCCTACACAAAGGAGCTTACATCCTTTTCATTTTTTCTTCTGATAAACACAGTGAGGCTATGCTTTGTGGTGATAAAATGTCCCATCCTTCCTCCCAGGACTTCGAGTTTCTGCTGCTTAAGGAGATGGGGAACAGCAGGAATGCACCCTCACTGAGATGAAACCCATTCCTGTGCACACCAGTCAGGGGGCTCCTCAGTCTCCACAGCACCACATCTCCAATCTCCCTGAAGCACTGGAGAAAGCTCACAGCTAAGCACAGAGCATCCTTTGATTTAAGCTTCAAAACACTTGTAACTACTCAATATTCAAAAATACTAACTAAAACAATTCACCTTAATTTATCTTGTTTATGTAGAAGATAGTCCCATGTTCTTGAGCTCAGCCACAAGTATACCAGAGTTTTCTAGCAATCAATCTTTCTGCCAGAAAGGGTGAGTTCTACGCATTGTAACTTCATATAGTATCTGACCTTTGGGCGTAGGAATGGTGCTCCTTATGCCTTCTATCACAGGTAGACAATGCCCACATCAAGGCCTCCAGATTCTTTTTTTTTTTTTTTTTTTTAAGGCAAATCAAGCACCATAGTTTTTATTATACACACGTAGCATTTGTATATACCATAGCTTTTTTTTGTTTGTTTGTTTCCTTTTTATTGAATATTTTATTTATTTACATTTCAAATGTTATACCCTTTTCTGGGTTCCCCTCCACAAACCCCCTATCCCATCCCCTCTCCCCCTGCTTCTATGAGGTTGCTCCCCCACCCACCCACCAACTCCCACCTCCCCGCCCCGGCGTTCCCCCACACTATTCTCACTCTAGGGACAGAGTTCGTTAGTATTTCATGCCAACAGGAAAGAATCAGGGTGAGCACATGCAGGAACTTTTGGGTTTTTTTTCCCCAGAAAATCATCAATTAAGCTGATTGTTAACTATGAGAATATAATTTCCTTATCATATTAACTTCAATTTTAAGTGTGTTCACCTTTAATCTGAGAGTGCTGCTCATTATATGAAACAGAATAGGCAAAAGACCTTGAAGTTCCTATAGCAACCTCAAATGGGGCCAGTAAGATGGCTCAGCACTCCCTGGGTTAAAGTGATTGCCAACTAACTTTTATATTATAACTACAATCATGGTGGAAGAATATAGTCCTGAAAGTTATTCTCTGCCCTTCACAGGCACACTGCAGCACACAGCCCCAATCCCCCCAAAATAAAGTTTTTACAGTTAAAAAGGAAAAAACCCCTCAAACTCCTCTCCTGTTTCTTCAAAGATCTTCATGGTTGTTCAATAATAAAGAGTCAGTCCTGAAAACATACTACAAGTAAAATTATTCAAATTGAGCAACATATATATATACACACACATATATACATATCACACACACACACACACACATATCTCACACATATATGCATGCAATAACAAGTAATGAAAACGGAGAGCATGCGTTTGAAACAGAGCAAGGAAGGGTTCATAGAAGGGGCTTAGATGGAGAAAGGGGAGGGAGAAAATATAACTGTAATCTCTCAAGTTAAAATATTAATATTATAAATATACAAATATTTTATATTATAAATGTATAAATATATATTATAAATGTATAAATATAAGTATTAAATAATGATAATTAAATTATTATTTAAAATAATAATAAAAATCCAACCTGATTACTCATTTATTAGCAGCCATTGCAGTATTACTATTTTTGGACTGTTCAAATTTAAAAAATGTTTTTTATAAAATGTAAAAGAAATTTCAGTTTATGTGCAAAATACTTTAAATTGTGAAGAAAACAGTTCTAAGGCTGGGAGGTCAAAGGACTGTAGACAGTTTATCGTCTGCTTCGTAGTGTTCTTAGGCGGGGTCACTGGCCACTGGCTTAAATCCATCTTGTCCCTCTCGCCCTCTTAAACATCTTTGCGACCTGGGATTCCAACAATGAAAACAAGTGGGCCTGCAGAACGGTCTACATGCAAACGAGCCACTTATCCATGGCTGCCAGGCCACAGCCTACACAGAAGTTATCACGTCATGAAAATCAGATTCCTATTCCTCTTGAGACGATGACAGGCATGACAGTGACAGCAACGTCCTCAGGATTCCCTGTGGAGTCAGAACTGAGTTGTCAGTGGTCAAGCAAACCGCACACTCACTGGGATGCTTCTCTGCGCATGCCCACCTAGCCCCAACTCAGTTCGTTCTCTGCTTTCACTAAGGCTCATGATGATGTCCAGGATGAACTGGGGTCCCTGGATTCTTTTAGCTTTTCCTACATTTATGTTCACGGCTTTCTCTCATCACTCATGTGTCCATTGGTACTGTGAAGGCGGGCTGAGCCCAGCCTATTAGGGCTGAGGGGCTCTCATGCCTTGTCCTCAAACCTTACTTAACAGTGTTCTTTAAACTGATTAACAGAAAAGTCAGGCATCAATATCAGCAAGCTACGAACAGTATTTTAATAGAAACTTAGCAAACTATGTTTAATAAGTATTGTATAAGAAGTATGTTTTTAATTATTTCTTTTATTCTTTGATACCTAGACAAACTACCCAGGACTAGTGAAGTCATGGATCTTGGAGGAGAGACTACAACCACCACTTTACTAAACCAGAATAACCCCAACTGCATTCTAAAATATTTGTCCTTGTGCCCACAGATGAGTGTGATCATCATGTCTCATCAAATAAACTTCTCTTTGCAACAGGACGTGTTATTTTAACATTGTTTTAATGCTTATAATAATGACAGCCCATCACTTAGTCAATAGTGAAGCTTGCACTCAAAATTACATTCAAGCAAACTATATAAGATTGAATGCAGTGAAGAACGCCAGACAACAGAATGTCATGTTACTATTACAGTGGGGTGCAGTTTCTCTTGAGTTCCTTCCATTTCATTAAGATTTGGAGATTTAAAAAATAACAATAAAGTCAAATTTGTCAGTAATAGTAGTGTATAATGTGTGTGAGGTGTGTGGGGGTACACATACATGTGGGAGCCAGATACTGGTGTTTACCTATTTTTTTTTTTTTTTTTTTTGAGACCGGGTCTCTCACTGAACCTAAATTTGTTGCTTAGGCTAAAAGTCCAGTCAGTAAGTTCCAATGATCTGTCTGCCTCTGACACCGTTCCCACTGTCGGGGTTACATGCATATCTTAGTATGTTATCTTTAAAAAACAACAATATGATTTTGAGATGCATTAACTTAATTTTACATTTTAAAATAAGTTTAAAATCCATAAGATCTGTGTATGTAATATGTAGGATCACAAGCTAAGGCATGCCGAAAGTGCTTACAGGTATCTCCCTTACTATTACCCACTTACATGAAAGGGAACTGAGCTTGAGAGGGGGAAAGGCAGAGAGAGGCTTTGATTATCTTTATACTTCACTGTCATAACAACCTATGTCTAAGGTATCTCTTACATATGTCTGGAATATGAAGGAATAGGCAAAGCTAACTCAGAATATGATGTAAGGTTTCTAATTATTAACTAACTCTCAAAATTTTCTAGCCATTATAAATAGTGGAAAAGTCTGCTTCATTCTCACAGTAATAAAAGTTTCTATTAACAGAGTGAATGTCTACTTTGGAAATAACGTCTTCACAAGATTACAGAGTTTGTTGGCTGAAAGCATCCTTAGAGTTTCAACCTGCTCTCAAATTAATTTTGACCCCATATGCCACTAGACCCCGCTCTGTAACCCCGCGTCTAGTGTCACCTACAGATTACTTGGAAACATTCCCATCTTGGAGTTTTGACTATTAAAACATTTTTTTTCAATTGTGCCAAATTGTATATGCCTTTGATCTGTCTCTCCGATACTTTGACACCAAGGGTACTATATTTTTATGACACATTAAAAACCCTTATCTCTCTCTTCCATATGATAGCTCTTTCGAAGTAAGAGGCTGGCCAACACATGGCTTCCCTCCAGGCAACGCTACTGTTGACTTTTTAAATACTGCTTACAGGACATGTTTTGGAGAAGGCAAATCATTTGTGAAAAAGCATTCAGTGTTTGGTACCATACCCTTAAGGTTCAAGCCCCACAACCACCAGTTGCTTGTGTGCTGCTTAGCATCCTGCCAGAGCCCGTGTCTCTCATCCCTAAGAGAAATGGTAATGGTGCTGATCCTGTAGTGCTGCCTAATGATTCAGATAAATAATCTGAGTACAACACTGAACTGAATGGGGCAGACATTGACCCAAGCCCCTCATAGTCTCCATGAGTTCAAACTATACGTTCACCTTCTTTGTCATTTTTCCAGGTTCACTGTGTGTGAACAGCATCTTCCTGTGTCTATGATATTAAAATTATCTGCATGAATTGCCTTAGCCAGTGGGATATTAGCAGAAGTGATGTTATCAGAATCTTCAAAAAATCTTGTACAGTTTGTTTATTCTTGGTAATCTTGTATATGCTCGAGAGAGTCACCAGAAAAGGAAAATTTTAAGACATGCACAGCTGATTTGAACCAAACTGTCTGATGTCAAGCTTAACAATCACAGCCGACTAACTCTAGCAGAGCTAGAGGTGACCCACGGGTTTTTGTTGTTGTGAGTCCATTGAGATATTGAGGTTTCCTGTTGTTATACTGATCAATATTGCCACAATAATGCTGTGTAATTAGCCTTTAAACTCAATGGTACACAATAAATATATATTTCTAGTTATACTGCCTTTAGGGTGCCAGGAGTTCGATTGATATAAGTTTTTCTTGGCTAAATTGATTTCAAAAGTTGAAAATTGAGCCTGAGTCTGCTCCTTTCTCAGATCACTAGCCACCCAAAGCATGTTCATCTCCTGGTAAAAAAAAAAAAAAAAAGAAGAAGAAGAAGATGGACAAGCCCAACTGCGAAAACACATAAAGGGATGGAGTTTCCCTGCTACATCTGTTAGCTTAACTCTAGTCAAAGTTGTGAAACCAAGTCCAAACTCAAATGGGGAGAAAGCGAAGTCCATTAGTCCTGAACCCAAAACAACTTACATAGACACAAGTCAACATTTGTTATCAATGAGGTGGAAAATGTTACGCTTCTAACGTTTTGGGGGGGGATATGACCACTGTTGTGTAACAAAAGTAATTCATTACCCAACAGACTACTTGGTATGCAAACTCTGGTAAACAAATGTTAGCCATTATAAATTAAACATCAACACAACTATCAGAAGTCTCCTCTAAACATATTTTATTACTTTTCCTTGCAACAATAACACATCAATTGAGAAAACAATCATGGGTGTGATTAAATGAAATTATTAGCATCTCCCTTTATCCATTTTTCTTATTTTAAAATAGCATTAGAAGACAATGAAGAGATGGTTCAACAGTTAAAAGCACTTGCTGCTCTTCCAGAGAATTGAGGTTTGGTTCTCAGCACCCATATTAGGCAGTCCCCTACATTAAATACATAAATAAATATTTTAAGTCAACAAAAGCATTAATGATTTCATTAGTCCCACCACGTTCTCTACAGTCCTTTATTTCTTTCACACAGACTTATCTTTTCAGTAAGTCACTGGTCATTTGCATGCATGCATATTTAAGCACATCTTGTTCCGCTTTAGGGATAGTGTATTGACGTAGCTTTGGATCCGGATTTTATCACTTAGTGCAGTCCTTCCACCTGCCTGTCACACACGTTCTCTACTTTCCTGTCAAGTCACGTGAAGAGATGTTATGCTGCTAGCACAGGAAAGTCTAACTTAACTGGATTATATCTGCCAAGGGCAGCTGCAGAATTCATATCCAAAAAAAAAAAAACAGGAGAAAAGAAAAGAAAAATGGCTAACGGCTTCCAGAAAAAGTAGACATCTTGAAAACTGGCAATACCATGAGTTCATCAGTCTTTCTGTGTTCATACTTAGCAGCAGCTTACAGCCCTCCTGAGGCTGTTGGGACTAGAGAACAAGGAGAGCAAATGCTTAGGTGTGCAGTAAACAACATCATACTTATGGAGAAGAATGAGTGGCTGTAAAAGGTGTCCTCAAATAAAGGAGCAACACACTGAGACACCGACTGCAGAAAGAGGAGTAAGATAGACGTTGGCACGGCAGATGTTCAGTTGATAGGACAGAGGGCTGATTGCTTAGGAATGAGAAGGCAATGGTAGCAATAACTGAAAACAAAACTCCAAGAAGAGAAACTATTTCTCATAATTTATCAGCTAAGTATTGATAGTAATACTGATTTTTGTTTATTGTTTTCAAAATGTGACACTGAACCATAGTAGCTGAGGAGATCCAATGGCATAAAAGGATTTGTGGCGTCACTGAATCCTCCAAGTTAGAGGCAACATTTATCACTCAGATTCTGTAATAGTTCTGCAGAATTATTGCCATGTAAAAATATCAAGTAATTCATACTGTTTCATAATCAAAGGAATCAAAGCATATGTAATATTTTCACACTAAGCTTTAATTTTGCCTGTAGTAAAAGATGGACATCTGAGTTATCAATAGCTCCTGAGGTCCAAAGCGGTGCACTGGCTTAATAAGGCTGTAAGCCTATTTAAAAAAAAAAAAAAAAAAAAGCCAGTAACCGATATGAAGATCGAGGTTTGGGGTAAGAGTTTACATAAAGAAGAAACCCTCATCATGATTTGGAAAAGGTATTCCAAATCTGAATATCACTTGTGGTTACTAAAAAAAAGAGTAAAATGGGTTGCAGAATTTTTATTTGTGACCATTACCCAAAAATATACCCTACAAGCTTATATACACTACAGCAGCTGAGAGGAGTACCTGATATATATGGATATACATATTGTGTACACACACACATGCACATGCACACATACACACACACACACACACACACACACACACATGCACACATACACACGCACATGCACACATACACACACACACATACTGGGTTGAGAATCTGGTATTTCTCAAAACACTAAAATATTCTAACTGTCCTAAGAAAAAGGAAATGTTTCAATTTAAAATACTTAATTAAAACCACATTCATAATTCTAAGCATTTAAAGAGAAAGTTAAAGAAGAAATTTACTTTTGCACATCACAGAGATCATAACAAACACAGAACTGTGCCAGAAGACATGCCTCCAGCTGCACCGAGGGAACATCAGAGCCGACCAGAGCTTGGGCTTCAGCAAGAAGAAGACTGAAGGCAAAGTCATGTATAGAAAGGCAAACAACCATAATGCAAAACTCATGTTTCCTCTTGGAGTCAAATTCTGCAGAAATGCGTGCTACACACACATAGATACGTGCACGTAGAGAGCTGGCGTTTTCTCTAGTAGTAACTCAACTGCTGTCACCTATATGTCCGTTCTCTTGTCCACCAAGGCCATAGATATTTGTGAATAAAACCCACACCAATTTAGCCACAAGCTCCATCAACTTTGCCCTAGGAATGATTTACATGCATCTTTACACTGGACAGCTCATTATGTAGGGGTTTCCACAATTTCTACATTCCTGGCTGCCTGCTGCAATAAGAGTATGAACATTTATTTTCCCTGATTGTACACCATGTTAAGAAAAAAATTCTCAAAATTCCTGTAATTCCTAGGAAATCCATTGCCTCACAAGTAGAACATAATACTGTTAGAGAGAAGGGGAAAGGAGAGGGAGGGAGGGAGAGGGAGGGCGAGAGAGGGAGGGAGGGAGAGAGAGAGAGAGAGAGAGCGAGAGAGAGCGAGAGCAAGCTCATCAGTTACCAGCTTGAACAGAACCCTGGTCCCTAGCGTGGTTACTAAGCATGTTACGATGCGTGCACTGTAGAACCCCCCCCCTGAAGCTAGCACTCATGCTGCATGTGCGGTGAAAGGTCTATGACGGAACTCAGCATTCACGGTGCACGCGCTGTATGTAGAAGCTTATACCACAATTTGGAAAGATATAGAAGTGCTCTGAATGAGATAAAAAGTGAGGAATAACTTTCACTTGTGCATGAAACACATTAAAAAGAATATTAAATACACTTTAAAAGAACTTAGTCATATAACAGGACTAATTCAATTTATTCCCACAGCATTATTAGAATCTTTATCTTGGCTTCTCGAATTTGCTAGCTTGACTCTAGACCTATATGTCTATGGCCTAGAAATCCCACTGCTATACTTCAAAAGCATCTAAGTATCATATGTAGAAGTTTGGACTAATTTTTTCCTCCCCCAAATATGTTTATTCCACAGAGCTATACCTTTGATAATAAACATTTCCATGAGTCTCGCCTGTTTCAGCTCACAGATGACCTGGACATAGAGTGGTTCTTTAACAATATAAATCAATTCAATATCTTATTTAAGAAATTCAACAATATTTTTATTGCTACTAGAATAGAACATGTTCATTTTTATCTTCTACATTTTTAAAATTCTCTCTCTCTCTGTCTCTCTCTCTCTCTGTGGTGTGTGTGTGTGTGTGTGTGTGTGTGTGTGTGTGTGTGTGTGTGTCTTTGCTCAATCATCACAATCCTTTGATGTTATACAATGCCTAGAGCCTATCTTATATTTTGAACATGTCTTTAGTTGTTTAAGTCAAGACAATATTTCTGGTTCCTATTACTCTATCTTTCCACGAAGGAGAAGTTTCAGATCAGTTTTAAAAAGAAGAATACATATACTTTCCCTTGAATTTACTATCTATAATAATTTTCTATAGTTTGTAGTCTATTTAACCATAAAGCTAAATGTATTCCCTCGATCACCGCTCAAACTTTTCTTGTGAGTTCTCACACTGAGGAAATTGAAAGAGTTCTCATAAGGAAACACTGAAAGATCAGAGACGTCCACCGAGATACTAACCCAGTAAAAGTAGCAATCACCTTCAGCACTGAAAGAAAACAAATTCATGATGAAAATAGATTTAAGCAACATCTGTCCACCAATCCAACTCTACAAAAGGCGTTAAGGAAAAACCTTCAGTCTGAAGAGGTTAACTGCACCCAAAACAACCCAAGGCATAAATAATCCCAGAACAATTAACCAGTCTACCACAACAAAATAATAGGAATTAATAAAAGCTGGTAAATAATAACTCTTAATATTAATAGTCTCAATTCTCAAAAAAAGCAAAACACAGTCTAACAGACTGGATCACAAAATAAGGTCTATCTGCTGCATTCCAGTAACACACATCACCATTAAGAACGGACATCACTTTAGGGTAATAAGGGTAAAATGTGTTCCAATCAAATAGAACCAAGAAACAAAGAGGTATGGCTATTTTAATAGCTAACAGAATAGGATCCAAACAAGATTTTTTCAGAAGACCCAGGGTGGTGGAGCAAGTGAGACACTCATCATTTGCTGTTGGGAATACAGATGTGTACAGCCACTACAGAAATCAGTGTGGAGACTCTTCAGGGAGGTGAGACTCAACCCGCCTCAAAGTCCAGCTGTGCCGCTAGAGCATATATGCCAAGACACTTCATCCTCCTGCAGAGACACTTGCTCAGCCATGTTCATGGACACTCTACTTGTAGTAGCCAGAAGCCAGAAACAGCCTAGTTGTCCATCAATACATGGATGGATAAAGAAAGTGTGATACATTTATACAGTGGAATATTAATCAGCCACCAAAAGAAATGCAATCTGTAGGTAAATGGATGAAGCTAGGAAAAATCATCCTGAATAAGATAATCCAGGCCCCCAAAACAAATTGCTTATATGTGGATGTTAGCTATTAGATCATGGACAAGAAAGCTACAACCCACAGAATCACAGAGATTTTATATATAAAATTATGGTCTGGGGGGAGGGATGGATCTCTCTAGGAAGGGAAATAGTTATGGATGGCTATGAAAGGAAACTGGAAAGAGGATCAAAGTGGGGAGGGGAGAAAAGAGGGCAACAGGGTAGGAAAATGAGGAAAAACAGCTAAAATTAAGAACCATTTGAGGCGTTGTATGAAAACCAAATATAGTAGAAACTTTCTAAATATATATGTGAAGATGATCTAAATGAAATTGCCAAATTATGAGGGAGACATGTCCTTAACTGAACATCTCTTGTCACCAAATGAAGATTCTAGCACCAAGAATGGGTGACTTATAATTGAGTTGTTGGCCACAGCGGTCCTGCTGGAACCTTGAAACAACGCAAGCTATCACAAAGTCTGTTGGCTTCTCTGGTAGCAGCACCCTGTGCTGAAAACAACACCTACAAAACTCACTGAATGTGAACAAGCTGAGCTGGAGCCTACCTAGAGCCTTCACCTCCACAGACCAGTGTTCACTGTAAGGCACTCTGCATGCCACCAAGGGAAAATGGTAAACACCAACACAGCTACAAACCCTTCAAGCTCGAGCTACCTGCAAGACACACAGTGCCATAGTGTCACAAAACATCTGGGAGTCAACAACCAACATCTGATGGCCATCCTGTGAGGTAGAATACCCAGCACCGCCCCAGTGACCAAGACCCTGACACTAGATAGGTCAGAGACCTGGGGAAATCAGATGCTACTGCTGGGCTCAAAGAACACAGCAATAAAATGACTCCAAGAAGTCCTGCTACACTTGTAGATCAGCGTCCTCCTAAACCAATAGCAGAGAAGCGTCTTCCTTCAATGGAGGATCAAACAGAAGAGTCACAGCCATCAATGTGCAGAGAGCGAGAGACCTTGGAACACTCGTCCTAAATGTAATGAGTCTATCAAATTCCTCCCCTCAAGGCTCAGGGAACTCTCTGGAAGACAAGGCAGAAAGAGTTTAAGAGCCAGAGGGAATGGGGCACATCAAGGAAACAAAGGCTTTCTAAACTCAGTGGACTCACAGAGACTGCAGCAGAGTGCACAGGGCCTGGAGGACCTGCACCAGATGGGGTCCCGGTGCCAAGGAAAGAAGTGGGCACAATCCCCCATCCTAACCCAGAAGCTATTTCCAACTGATAACCCTCGCTAATAAAAAATTAATTTTCTCCAAGTTAGTATCAGTTGAGATACAAAGCACTCTTGGGGTCAGGTCCCACATCCAGTAGTAGATGGTCAGCACAAAAATGAACCCAAGGCATCTTTCGAGGTTCTGTGCCTCATAATGTTTTGTCTGAGCATTTTTTTTTAACCTTACAGATCCTTTGTGTATTTAATATGGTTTTGTGTTTTTATGAGATTTCTATGTGTATGAATATGTCTCTCTGTCTATATGCATTACTTGTGCTTTTTTGTGTGTCTTTTCTCCTGTTTTGTCCTATTTCAATTTGCTTTTGTTTTATGGGTTTGTTGTTGATGTTGTTTGTTTGTTTTGTTTTAGGTGCTTGTTTATTTTCTAACAAGACACAGAAAGGGTGTTTAACCCTGTTGCAGGAGGGAAGAGTGCAATCAGAATACACTGTAAGAAAACAAATCTAGTTTTAATAAAGGAAAAAATAAAAAGATAAAAAGGAAGAAAAGACTCTAAGAGCCAGGTGGCAGGTGGCCATCAGGCAGAAACACCGTATTTGTTAGAGACAGCAGTGCCATTGCACACATGAGATCTCAGGAGCTGTAACCGCACACACAGGATCAAACCAACTCAAACCCAGCCCGGCTGGGGAGGGGTCATGAACTCTCACCCTAGTTTTGAAGCTACTGTCAGTTGATGGCTCTTAGGGGTGGAAAGTGAGTGTTCTTCAGGAGTAGCCCTAAAGCCATGTACGTCCAGGAGCCCTGCCTGCACCGGTGGGCCTGATGACAAAGAGGCCATGATGCTGGGGGGGAAGGTGGTAAGGATACGGGTGAGCTTCGAGGGAGGAAGCGAGAGTGGGTTTGATCAAAAGTTATTATATGCTATTCTCATATAATAAAATTTAAAACAAAATACCTCGCCAAAATGCCAGAGAAGCAACAAAACCACCGTGTGAGCAGAGCGAGAGATGCATGTACACTTTACCAAGTATATAGCCCGTTTCAATTCCAACTTCCATATAAAACTATAAATGGCTTATAATAAAAACATAAAGCAATATTTTATGAAAATACATCTTAAATTTTATTTACAATAAAAGTCATAGTGAGATGACATATGGTTCCTTACAAACCTAGGCTTGTCACAGACCCCAGCGCCAAACCCCTCATCGTTAAGAAGCAAAACAGAAACTAAGTTGCTCAAATGTGTCTTGTAAGACGGCAATGTTAACTCTAAGAGGAAAGTGTATAGTAAGTTCTTATTAAAGATCATCCATAATGAAATAAACCATGCTTTTAGCATGATTTTTGAAAATAAATTCCCATCCATGAAAAGCTCACGTCCAATATGACCATTAAACTCTTATGACAAAAACAATCTAAAAAACCCACAAAGAAAATAAAACCTTTAATGAAATCTTATCTGCACACTTGGAGTAATGATTGTCTGGGGTGAACTAGAACTTCCAGCTTCAGATTTATAGAAAAGCACTGGGAGGAGGAACAGGCTTTAACTTCCAGTATAAATGACCTCAGTGAAAAGCAAGAAATAATTCTCTAAATGACATTTCAGGACATTGCCCTCCAGGATAGCCTGCCATGAAGATATTCTATTGCTGCTCCTAACAATAAAACCCATATGCTTTGAATATTAATACATAATTGGAAAAGTTGTTATTTTATTATAACTAGAAAAGTCCACCCTAGGACTGAATAGAGGTGGACTACAGGGTAGCTTGAAATAGGTTCATTTTTCACAAAAAGTAAAATATATAAAATAATTTAGCCAAGAAAATTCTGTTAGTGTACCAGTTAAACGCAGTCATTAGGCAGTCAACAAATACTTGTGGAGTGCTTGCTATGTACAAGGCCATGTATTAGGCTCACTGGTTCCAGAGAACTTTTGGCATATTTCCATGCTGCACTTTGTTGGGAAGCCCCCAAACCGGGTGGTCCTACAGGAACTTACCTCCCTTGGAACCAATACTCTAACATGGTACTCCCAGGCTGACACTATCTTCATGGTTTTAGCTATGTGCTCCTGCTATTAGACTCAAGATTTTTATCTCCACATTGATTACTTTTTTACTACTTCAATCTTAACATAAACTTATTTCCCTACTACAATAGAGAGACATCTTTAGTTTTCAAATGTAAATGTAACTAACATTTATTAAGTATTTCTTAGCTATCGATAGTATATAGTCACATATGGATCTTCACACGAACTCCACGATATAGGTACTAAAATAAGAGACACATACATAGGACATGAAAGAGAGGCAGAGAAGGCAAAAAGTCTAACCAAGGCATCACAGTCAATAGGTAGCAGACCTGGTATTTTTCAATTCATTTAAACTACACCAGGGCCTATACGTATAATCTCTTGACTATACTTCTCTGTAAACATAGATGTAAATAAAAAAACAAAAAGAACTATTAAAACATAATTATGTATTGTTGCTTAATTATCATATAAAATATACTTGCATTAATAATTAAAATGGGATTGAAACCAGAACAGCCTCCTTAAATGCCCTTTATCTCTTGCACTCACAATAATAATGCTTGATCTTTTCCAGACATGGCTGCTGGAGCAGACTGCTGATTCATTCACCACCTTAGGAAAGAACTTAGAAATACAGATTGTTAGCAACGACCTCTACCCTTAGGAAGCATTTGGAAAAGTAACTTTGTTAGTGAGGCTAGGCTGTGATGGTTTTGCTACCGGCTCTGATGGAGAGAATCTTAGGGAACAATCTGAAGTTCAGAAAGACACACTCTTATCAGTTAAGCTAAGGGTGTTTTATGGTCAGGGGACAAGAACAATGGCAGCACTGGCTGACTCTCCCTGAGGCTGACTGGTGATGGCTGATTTCTTAGACCCATTTTTTGCCCTCATCTTCCTGATATGATTTAGTAAGAATTGCTGATGAGTAGATACGCATTCTGAGGATTTAAAGTAGATATGACTGATTTTTATATAAAAGATTAGATTTGTGATTTAGATTCTTATAAGGTCACTTTGAAAGACAAATAATAAAACAATTAATCCTTTCTTGTAACCACAGGTTGCTGCCTGCCAGTAAGAGAAACTAGCTGAGAAAACTCCCTTGCTTGCTCACACTGTTAATCTATAACAAGATGCTTAGTTACGAATATGCTTAGGTTCTTGGGAAGAATTTGTTTTCTTTACCTGTATCATGTAATGTTATTTCTTGTAAAGGTATTGGGGAACACATTGTTTTTTCATAGTCATTCATAAGAAAACTAGAACATAATCATATTGTAATTTTATACTACTTGAAAGATATCTAGGGAAAGATACCATGGGAAAGAAATAAACTTGTTGGAGCATTGTTCCTTCCATCAAACCTGTATATATGTCTATGTGTACAAATGTAGACATGTATGTGTATATATGTATATATGTCTGTCCATCTGTCTGTAGGTCTGCATGTGTGTATGTGTGTGTGTGAGAATGAAGTTATTGGAGTCTATCCTTTGCTTCATGCATTCCCTCTCTCTCTCTCTCTCTCTCTCTCTCTCTCTCTCTCTCTCTCTCTCTCTCTCTCTCTCTCTCTCTCTCTCTCTCTGTGTGTGTGTGTGTGTGAATTTCTCTCCTTCCTTTTCTTTCTCACTGGCCCCTAAGAGTTAAGAGTTCAGAGTCATGGCCATGGGGAGTGCTAGCCCCAATGAATCAAGCCTTGTTCTCTCAGAGAAAAGCTTACTGAGTAATTTCTCTAATTTCTAGCTGCTAAAGGCAGCAGCTCCCAGTCAGCATCTGGACTGAACCAGTCAACCCTTCCTAGTGCTAAACCCCCACTGATACCACTCCTCATTGCCTGCCTCGATTTACTGGCCTCTTGGATGTCAAAGTCCAGCTTTTTTTTTTTTTTTTTAAAAAAACAAAACAAAACAAAACAGTACTTCAGTACTTAATGATGTGTGTGTGTGTGTGTGTGTGTGTGTGTGTGTGTGTGTGTGTGTGTGTGTGTGTGTTGGGGGTTATTCTATAGAAAAAAACCCCAGCATACATATTTCCTACCTAGTCTTTAACCTTAGCCCATAGGAAGCTACCTAAGAAAGTAAGTAGTCAACAATGGGAGAAGAGTAAAACCATAATCCTGTACTGTTTCCTTCTCACACAGAGGCAGTGGGCACGCAAACGAAGAGAAGCACATGGCAGATCCTCACCGATGTCCACAAACAATTTACCTTTTCTTTACTAGTTTACACATCAGTAAATGTGTGTCTAGCAGTCATCTTCAGTGAGGTGCTGACATGACACCACTGCTGTAGATTCCGCAGTTAGAAGATAAATCCAGATCCCATCTCTTATCCTATACAACACCAACTAGAAACGAATGAAAGATCTAAACCTGAGCACTGGAACTCTGAAATTACAGCCTAAAGCAGAGGAAATACCTGAAGATACGCGTGTGTAGAGGAACTTCCTAGTGAAGACTTCAGTGGGTTCGTGTGCAGTGAGAAAGCTTCTGCACAGAAGGAAAATAATCAAAGGGTGCTCTAAAATGGAAAGAACCACTGGCTCCATGTCTTCACAGGTTTAATTTCTAGGATATATAAAAACGTAAACACCAAAATAACCAAAGCATTAAATAAATGTACAAGAAACCAGCCGATAGACAAAAGAGAAGTGAAAACAGCCAATGCATAAGAAATACCCAGTATCCTTAGACACCATGACAATGTACACCAAACTACTAAAAATTTCACACACACACACACTCATACAGGCACACATACATACACATACACACACACACACACACACGCGCACACACACACTCACATACACACATACACACACACGCACACACACATACTCAAGACACGCACACACGTGCACACACACACATGCACGCACACACACACATACACACACACACTCACACTCTCACACACACACACACACACACACATGCCAACGGTAATAATAGCTCTCAACAAACACCAACAAATGCTTAAAAGGGCAGAAATAAACCTGTGGAGTGCAGGTGAGATCAGAAATCAGATCAGCCACTACAGAAATCAGTGTTGCTGTTCTTCAAAGATCTAAACATACCTTACCAGTTTATATTATACACTACAAGAATCTAAGTCAGCATAACCCAGAAATACCTGTAGCATCATTTCAAAGTCAAGATATGCAATCAGCTTATTTGTATGTCAATAGACAAATAATAAATGTGATGTATAAGCACAACAGAGCTTTAATTTAGCCATAAAGAATCATGTCATTTGAAGAAAATGATATATAAGACCATCATACTAAGCAAAATAATCCAAACTCAGATACAAACAAGTATATTGATGCAGGATTAGAATACATGAATGAAGGACAGGGAAGCAGAAGCAGGACTATTTAATATGGGATGGGGACAAGCAAGAGGGCAAGCAGTGGACAAAATGGTAATGAGGGATACATATAAGAAAAACATATATTATATATATATGTTATTATATATATATATATATTAATATCAGAGTATAATCCACCATTTTGTGTGATTTTTTAAAAATTAACTTTAATGAGGAATATTTTCAATTAGCTATATGCATATAAAAAGAATAATATTATAACAATCTTTCTCAATCTAATTTCTGAAGAAAATGGCAACAATTTCATACTTTGGGGTATTCTGAAATTTATAACAACACAAAGGAATATTTTAATGCTTTCAAAAGTGCTTCATCTTTCAAGTGAGTAAGACACAGGAAATGAGTTTTCTGGTAATCTAGATTATCATCTCAGAGTTTACAGAGCAAGGTCATCAAGTATAACTTTAATTTTTTTTAAATCTACTTTTAATGATGGTTCTTAAGTGTTTTAACCTCCCTTTTAGCCCACCACCCACCAGAGGGAGTGGGAAAGAAAATATGCAGGGAAAGTGGACATGTTCAGAAATAGTTCTTTGGAGAAACTCATGTCTGTGCTGTCTGGAAATCAACAGTTCAGTTCACAGGTTAGCAGTGGCAGCTCAATCCACTCACAAACTCTCCACGGATACAGCAGCAATCCAGTTGGGTAGAGTTGGGATAGCAAACAGGAAACAGAAATGGTGGTACGATCTAGCAGGAACAGCCAGGCCTCAGCCTTGACATGAGTCAGCAGCAGGAGGGACCAGCAGGAGTGCCAGAAGAAGTTCCGGGCTGTGTCTCTCTCAGTGAAGTGAAGATCAGCAAAGACTGAAGAGCGAGTTCTATAAGTAAGCCTAGCTCAGCCTCCTTCACTGTCCATCAAGTCCTTTTTATACTCCCTCCAAACATCACGTGTCCTCCATGGGTCTTGCCTCAGGACATGAGTCTGTGTCAGCTGACATCACTCTGCCAATCAGTCTAAGTCCCCAGAAGCATCCAGAAACTGCAGCACACCACCCGAAGCTTTTTGGTGCATTTCTCTCTATGGAGTCCTGACAAATGCAACTCACCTACACCATGTAAGGCGAACCAATACATGTGTTTTGTTAGCAAAGAATCTTTCACCACGTGTCCTTTAACATGCTTGTTTTAGCAGAACACCCTTTCACCTGTGTCTGCTTCAGCCAAATGTTCCTTCATGAGTCTGCCTTTGCCTTTCACCTGTGTCCACTTCAGCCAGACATTCCTTCATGTATTTGCCCCACCAAAACACCATCCAATGGATTTTCAAAAAACCTCTTAAGTTTCCACTTCAATAAGGTAATTTTTAAAAGTCAAAACTTAAAACGATCATGATATCAGTTTTAATGCTATGAGAATTTCAGGATTGTATCTCAAGAACTTTACCACCATTTCCTCAAATTAACTTCTTATTTCTAGAGGGAGAGAAAAATTATGTTACCTACTAGCTTGATTGTTGTGTGGAAGAACGAAATTGCAATAACAAAGAGATTTAAGACATGGGAAGGGCTAAATTTAATTACTAATGCATCTCCTCCCATGCAGATGGTCCTGCTTTAAAAAAATGTGAACCATGTGGACCACATAGGACCAGCAAGTCTAGTAAATGGGGAAGCAAGAGGAGTGGACAGAAGCATGTTGAAAGCTATAGGGTCAGGGAAGACAGAGCATCCAAGGTTCAGGAGGAGGGCACCAAGAGCAAAGCGGAGTTAATCAAATAACCACAGATACTCAGAAGGATATGCTTTACAGAGAGGCAGTTCAGAACATCAGAACTAACATAATAACCAAAATATAAGGCAGGGCAGAAATAATACAGTACTGAAGAAAAATAAGAGAAGTTCATGGAAGAGATGAAAAATCAGCACTTCCCAAACATGGCTCCCATGTGTCCTTTTCGAAAAACAGGAAACATAAGCCTTATGAAAACAATATCAAACAATTAAGTCAATTTAAAATTAAAGTGTGAAAACATACATATAAAAACCCTAACCAAATTAATAGGTATCAGCATTTAAGCTATACCTGGTCTTGCATCTATCAGCCCCAAGATGCTAAGAACCTAATCCTGAAGTTTACGGCAATTACAGTCCATACAGAAGTAGGGAAAGCATCCCCCTCGTTACCCTTTCTTTTAGTCTGAGATTATAATTCTGCCTTGTCCTCTTTCTCTTCCCTCCTTCTAAGCCTCCCACACAGCCCTCCTTGCTTCTTTATCTACACACCTCTTCTGTTTAGTATGTTCTTGTAGAGAATTTCAGGGATGTATAAAATGTTTTGGTTAAATAACACCCCCACTCATTCTTTCCAATTCTTCCTCTATTCCTCCACCACTTTTTCTTTCCAATTTCTTGTCCTCTTTATTTTATGTTTTATTGAAAATACATTTTTTCATATGCTGTATTCTGATTACAGCTTCCCCTCTCCCAACTACTCCTCACTTCCCCTCCTACCCATATCCACTCCCCATCACATTAGAAAACTGTTGTTTAAAATAAGAATAATAAAATAAAAGCTGGAATAGGACAAAAATATACAAAAGAAAAAGTTCCAAAGAAAATGCACAAGCAACACGTATAGACATGGGCACACATGTTTGCCCACCAGAAACCCCATTAAAAACCAAAACTGAACAACTTTTTAAACTCACTGACTCCTTTTACTGCTGCCTTGTGTGTGTGGGCCTAGGGCCATTTTCCAGTGGGGACATCTACTGGAGCATGGGTAGATTTTCAAGGGCCGTGTCTCTGAAGAAGACTCATTCTCCCTTCATTAGTAGCCATCCGTTACCAGCAGCTGCACAACTAGTGGTGGGGCTTCATGAGCCTTTCACACATCCATGCTGGGGCTTTGGCTGGCTTGGTATTCCTGTGCTCTATCTTTTGTGATGATCCGTGAACCCTGTAGAGAGGGGTTTTGTAGAGATGTCCCATTTACAGCTGAACAATCTACAATCTCTTCTTATTCTACGCATGTTGGCTAGTTGTGGGTCACTGAAAAAAAAAGGAGCTTCTCTGATAAGGTTTGAGAGAGTCCCTAATCTATGAGTATAAAAAAATTGATGGAGGCTGGTTTAATATTATGTCCACTTAATAAATTAATAGTACTAGGTTCTCCCTTAGGGCATAGGGCAGAGCCAACCAAGTCAGAGGTTTGGGGCACAGATCAGAGCATCAGACATGTGATCTGTTTTGTGAAGCAGTCTTTAACCAAATCAGAAAATAGTTGGTTACTCCTCTAATATTTGTACCACTATTACACTAGTAAACATATCTTCCAAGATCAGTCATTTATTGTACTTTGGAGGATTCATAACTGTAAAATTCTTAAATATTTATGTAAGTCACATACAACCTTCTATCCCTATTAAAGAGTCAGTGAGGATGAAATTTCTTAGCTCAGTTCCAGCTTGATTTCCTTGTGTCCCACAGTTCCAGAGTGCAATATCTTTAATAACACGGTATTACCATCATGTTCTGAAGAGCAATTAAGAACAATGACAATAGTTAGTAATATTTCAGGATGAGCGTCTATGGGGACCCAGCTACTAAAAACTGGAAAAAGGTAACCCATTCCTAGAACTTGGTTTTAGGCTATCAAATCCTCATTATTTCTTTTCCATAGAAATCTGAAATCCATTGGTGGTATCTGATCAGTGAAGTCTTCATACTTAAAAAAGTTCCTTTAGAATAATTCCATATGTGTACATGTGTTTCATGCACACATTAGTTTCCCTGCATGTACATGCGTGTATGTGCATATGCAGGTCAGCAATTGATGTTGTGTCTTTCTCTGTTTCTATTGCCACCTTACTGTTCAAGACAGGGTGTCTAACTGAACCTGAAACTCAAGACAGGCCAGAAACATCCAGAAATCCTGAGGTATTTGCTTTCCCAGTACTGAGATAATAGGTGCGCAGCATTACACTCAGTTTGGCATGAGTCCTGGAGGTCTGAACTTAGCTCTTCATGACCGCATGGCTGCCCTTTACCAACTGAGCCGTCTCTCCAGCCCCTCTGAAGCACAACTCTTAGGATTAGTATTCAGAAACGATCTTTCCTAGTGATTGAAAAAAAGTACATATTTTTGCCTATTCATTTAAAGTAATTATGATTGAGTATACAAATTTCATACTAGAAAATTAGAAAATAGCTAGGAGTGGATTTCAGTGGAATAACAAACTATAATGGAATAAAATAGGCACCAGCTCACCACCTAATTAATTATCTGTTGTGACCTTGAACAAATCAGTTCACTTTTCTGAATTTCAGTTTTCTCATCTGCAAAATGGGGATAATAATATTTTCTGTTTATATAAATGACAATTTATTATACAAAAATGGAATACAGTAAATGCTTATTCACTCTTCTTTTTTCTTCAGACTGGCTAATATAAAAATATCAAACATGTATCTAGTCATCTATTTTACAAAGTGTTTCACTACAATCCACAAGGCCTTACTATAAACAGAATTCTCCACCAAAACCAAGTAATTGTGAGAACCCAATTAAACTTGAGATTCTGTTCTGTCTGGAGTTTTTTTTAAAAGTATCTGTGAAAGTAGCAATTTAGTCTTCGTATTGTCAGAATTAATAACCATGCCAGTTCGGCCATATTCATCAGGTCAGCCATATTCTCTCATAAACATGTGTTTTTGTTTTAGGTTTTTCCCTCTTTCCTCATCCCTAAGAAATAAGAATTGAAAATGAATTCAGTGTGAGAGATGAGCTTTATTTAAGTTTTTAAAGTTTTAATCTTGGGTTCAGTGGATGAAATTTATTGTTACTATCTATACACAAGATTAAAAGACACAAACAACTGCATAGTAGCAAAGCATGCTATAAAAGGCCCAGGAATCAAGTAACACTGGTTTGATGTTGAACAAATCACTTCTCTCCTCTGAACCTTGTTTTATTAAGTGTTCAAGAGATATTCCAGGAGTTCTCTGCCAACTAAAAAAATCTATTATTAGCTACAGGACACTCCTCTCTTTTATATTAAACACCATAGACATGTTAGAGAAAAGAGTGAGAAGGTGAAGGCAATGCCTGGTCTTTTCTAAAGGTCATAGCCTTCTCACGGCTAGAACTAGTAGGTCAGGGTTCAACTCTACAGATTAATATAACTCTATCAAAAACAATTCAATAGATTATATCCAGAATATGAAAGTCACATAGTATTTCTAACGTTCACACCCTCATTTTCAGGATCAGGTTTAAATGCCCATTTGTTAAGTTGTTTAGCTTAGCTATGTCTTCTATGGTAAAGGGAATAATGAAGTTGTCTGAAATAGTTGTAGAGTTTAAGTTACAGTTAGATTAAAGCCTGCACTACTCACACATACCTTGACACCTGCTTAGTAGCAGAACTGCATAATCTGTCTTTCATGCTTTGACCTACCATTCTACGCTCAGGAACCAGTTCTTAAGCTATAATTGTAAAGAAAAGACAAGGGTACTTGATTTAAAAGTCTTATTAAAGGAAGAGGAAATGCCCTAATCCAAAATACTCAACTGCTAAAAAATGGTAAAAACCTTGATAGAGAATTAAGAAGCCAATGCAAGAATTATTGCAAAAGATGGATGCACTGTGATATAAGTGAAGAAAACAACCCAAATTGTTTATAAACTGTGATATGATATTTACATGAAGATATGCACGCAAGGAATAAACATGGAGAGCTGAGATTAGTTTATGTCTGGGTAAATTTAATTATTATAGCTTTCCTTTTTAAGTTTTTTCAAGATTAGCAAGTGTACTAAGAATCTAGTTGAAGGGCAATACTAAGTGGCACTCCTGGATCCTTTGGGTTAGAACAGGGCCACCAAGCTGAGCAGCTGGCATGTAGTCCAGACGTAGCTGTGCTGTGTAAGGAGACCAGAAGGGACAGTTTTGATACGGCTATTTTAGTTATAAGATTGCAATTCAAACTTCTCTGAGCATTCTATTGAATCACTCTATATTTCAATTTAACACATAAAAATTAGCAATTTCATTGGTGTAACATAACTGCCATAGATGTACATTTGCACATATTATATATCACTTTCTTAATTTACTGTCACTCTACTTTCTTGGAGACACTTGAAAATGTATGGATTTCCGAACAGCCCTTTGTTCTTTTGTAAGTCTGAAAAGATTCCCATCATAACATCTATGATCTAAGGTCCAGAGTACATTAAAATATTTCTATTTTCAGTGTCTTCCCAAAAATATGTTTTTAAAAAGCCAACCATATCCAAATCAGAAGCAGCAACCACTTAATACCAGTTACGAGTAAGTTATCAAAGCTTCAGAATGATGTAGTACAAAAAGGTTGACAACAAACTGAATAAATAATCTAAACACTATTGGATAGGTTCGGCTGAAAATCAGAGATATGGATTACTCTTTTCTGTCTAATTCATGAAATGTAATAGAATTACATTAGCAGTTTTTAATTTTTAACAATTTAGCAGTTACATTCTTAACTTGAGAGTGTAAGCAAATTATTTAAAGTCATAACACTAAAAGTCTAGGGAGTGAGGACATGTAAAAAGAAGAGTAAAAACATCAAAACTAAGGTAAAGTATGAGAAAAAACATAAGGAAAGAGAATGCCATCAAAAGATACAACATTTGAAATGTAAATACATAAAATAAATAACAAATGAAAAAAGATAAGAAGATTCCTAAGGACTGGAGAGACTATATCTCTGTTGTAGTATCCAAATCCTTGTCAGAGTTCAGGAGTGAGTTTGGGCATACATTTTAATTAAAAAATTTCAATGTATTCTGCTATCAATTCCATCTTCTATTTGACAAATGTTTATTGGTGTTTATCATGATACTAGCTATAGAATGCAATAAAAATAATCAACATAAACTTTACATTCCAGATCTCAGAATCTATGAACTTCAAACATTTCTAAGAACTCTACAACCATTTAAAGATACCCCGAAGAGCAAAAACACTTGTTCCCATGCCCTTTCTACTGAGCTCCAGTTCCTGCTTCCTAAAACCACAAACTGATTAACCAACCAGCTGTGTAACAACTAAAACTAACTGATATATGAAATCTTTCATTCTTCTGAATGATTTTAATTATCCCTGTAGCCAAGAATTGAGACTAACTTCTGTGACATAAGTACATTGTAAAAATAAGTCATATTGTTTTGCCTTCAATGTTAAGCCTCTGTAAAATTGTTCTCTATATTAGAACAGGCTAGAAACTAATGTGTACTTGCCAAGTGCCATTCAATAGAGTGTTATGTTCACCATTGAATTCTTGCACACAATGTTATCGTTTTCAGTTTTTGAATGCAGTTAAAATAATTACGTAATTTGTATACACTCAAAAAGCTAGCCAAATAATCCCTTTCTCTTGAAGATAAAAGGCTATACATTTTTATATAGGCAAATTACAAGAAAGGCATCAGCCAAGAGAACAGATATTTAAATTACTGTACTGTTTCTAGACAAAAAAACAACAACAAACAAACCAAATTACATTCTAAAACACTACTTGAAATGTTACAAATATTAAATTATGAATATAATACCTTATAAAGGGCATCACTGACGTGGCAAGAAAGCAAGAGAAACAAAGGGGACAAAGAAATTAGGCAATACAGAACAAAAATGAAGCATATAATCCAATTTAAAAATAGGGTACAGATCTAAACAGATAATTCTCAATAGAGGAATCACAAATGGCTAAGAAACACTTAAAGACAAAAACGTTCAACATCCTTAGCCATCAGGGAAATGCAAATCAAAACTACTTTGAGATTCCTTCTTACACCCATCAGATAAAAAACACAAGTGACAACTCATGCTGCCAAGGCTGTGGGGCAAAGGGGACACACTCCATTGCTGATGGAAGTACAAACTCATACATCCACTGTGGAGGCTCCTCAGATAATCAATCTACCTCAAGAGCTAACTATACCACTCTCGGGCATATACCCAAAGGATGCTCTATCCTATAGCAAGGACACTTGTTCAATTATATTCATTGTGGCTTCATTCAAAATAGCCAGAAACTGGAAAATACATAGGTGTTCCTCAACTGAAGAATGGATACGGAAAATATGGTCTATTTCCACAATGGAGTATTATTCAGTTGTTGGGGGAAAATGACATCATGAAATCTGCAAGCAAATAGATGGAACTAGAAAAGCATCATCCTGAGCGAGGCAACATAGACCCAGGAAGACAAATGTGATATGTGCTCTCTTATAACGGAATAGTAGCTGCTCAGTGAAGGACAATCATCTACAATCTGCAGATCCAGAGAGGCTAAGTAACAAGGAGGGCTGGGGGGAGCATAAGTCTTTCTGGGAAGAAGGAATAGATTATGCTAGTGTACTTGGGGTGTGCGGTGATGGGATCAGGAGGGATCAAGTCGGGGGGATAGAGGGAGAGAGTAAGTGGAAGGATGACTGGAATTAGGAAGCAATTGGTTTGACATGAAAACCTAGTGCAGTAGAAACGTCCTACAATCTATGAGGGTGGCCCTACTGAGAACTCCTAGTAATGAAAGATTCAGAGCTTGAACCAGCCCTCTTCTGTAACCAGGCAAGTCACAAAACCTTTCACCTACAACCTGTTCTGCCTGTAACATGTGCTGGGGCAATGGTGGCTCAGAGCTTATGGGAATGGGCAAACAATGACTGGTCTAACTTGAGGACCACACCAAGAGAGGAAACCCATGCCCAACACTGCCAGGATAACCAGGAACCAGAAGAGGAATGTCCCAGAGATGTAGGGTAGAACCAAACATGACTGGCCAAAAAAAAAAAAAAAAAGTCAATGAAATGTCTCCTAATGATATTCTGCTATGCTCATGGGTCAGTGTCTGGCACAACTGGCCCAATTGTCATCAGAGAGGCTTCTTCCAGCAACTGACAGGGTCAGATGCAGAGATCCCCCAGCCAAACATTAGGTGGAGCTTAGGGAACTCCAAGGAAGAAAGAAAGGAAGTTTTGCTCAATAGCAGAGAATTTATAACTGGCACTATAATGAACCTACCTAACTACCTACTGCAGGAGAGATCATAAATCCCAGGGAAACTACAGAACTGTCATCTTCCAACATAATATCTAACTGTATTCTAAACGTTTATCCTTACACCACAGATTACTGTAGCTCTCAACTCTCGTCAAAAAACAAAAACAAAAACAAAACAAACAAACAAAAACAAAATCCCCACAGCTTTTTGCAACAGAAGGAGACTATTACAGAGATTTGCAACTGGTCAAAATGGAAAAAATAACTGATCATGTGGTCCCAAGCCCCAGCTGATACATCCACAATGCCATCTGTAGACCCATGGTTCAGAGAATTCACTGAAGAGGGACTAAAACTTTTGAAGAACCAAAGGATCAGGAGGCTGATGCTCAGTCCTACCATCTAACCATGGCAGAGATGCCACGTCTGTGACATCTTAAAGATATGGCTAATTAACCAAACTCTGTACAATGACCGTATTAGCCAACCTTCCAATGGAAAGGGAAGAAATTAAGCAAGGCCCCACCCTCAATGAAGACCTACAAGTAATCAGTGGCTGCTGAGAGAGGGAGACTCAGTTTTACTGAGGGATGAGCCTCTAACAGGTTACCTAGCCCAAGTGATCACCCCTAAGTACGCGTGAGTAGCACGAGTGTGCTCAGCAGGAGAAGAGTGTGTGCTTGTGTTTATAAATAATAGAGTAAAGATGATTTTAAAAGAAGAGGTTATGAATTGGAGAAGGAGGGGGGACACTGGAGGAGTGGGGAAGGGTGGTAGGAATGGAAATGATATAAATACAGTAATAAGGTGTGAAATTATAAAAAAAATTATGTATGTCCAAAGTACAAAATACAGACACTCTCAAGTCGTGGTGACATGTGAGTGATCTCTTCTAAGCCTCTGGCGGGAGTGTAAGATGAGGTGGCTAATGTGAAAAGTGGTGGGACAGTTTCTTATAAAATAAACATATTGATCATGAAAACCATGAATACTAAAAAACATAACAGGGAATTAATAAAAGAACTAAATACTAAGATTGTGCCACGATTATTAATTGAAAGATTAAATACCATTAAGATGTAAATTCTCTAAAAAGTTAACCCGAAAATAGGAAAATTTCAAAACCAGCAAAATATTTGAACAAAGACTTTAGTAATATAGACATAGGGATAGCAAATAAACCTATAAAAATTGCACAATAACATTAATCATTAGAGCAAACAAAATCCCAGTGTGAAGAAAGAGGTGGACACAAAGTCCCAACCATATCTGAAGGGCTACTGACATTTGATTGCTTCTGGGAAAGGGAAACTTGTTTGTTCGCTTGTTTGTTTTCCCTCAACACTGTTAATCATGGCGCATGGACCACACTCAGGGCAGGCCCCAGACCCAGGAGCAGTTAGTCAATATAAACTGGACTGCATGGGGGGTGGGGAGAGATTCTGTGGATTGAGAAATGGGGTAGAAACTGAACGTGAGAGAGAAATTATCATCAAAATACATTATATTAAATGTATTAAGAGTTAATAAAAACATTTTTAAAATATTGTACACTTGCTATGTGATCAGCTATTCACCTACATTTTTGCCTCAAAGGAATAAAAGCACATGTTTAAATAAAGACCTGGGTATTAGGTACTTATCTTGTTGCTCTGACAAAAAGCAACTTAATAGAAAGAGTTTCTTTGGGCTCAAATGTCAAGGATGAAGTATATCATAGCTGAGAAGTCTGTGTGGAGCTTGGGGCAGCTGACAACATTGAATCCAGAGTTAGAGAGCAGAAAGAGGGGGATGTTAGCGCTCGGTCACTTTCTCCTTATTTAGTCCCAAACTCTGAAAATGGAAGCGTGCTCCCCATAGTCAAGTTGGATCTTCCCAAATTAACTACCTCATCTACCTAAGACATGGGCATGCCAGGGGCTAACTTATTCCTTAATAATCCCCTAGAGTTGTTCCCAGGAGCTTTTCTTTGAGGTGACTTTAAATAATCAGTATTAGCCATCTGAACCTCTATATGTATGTTCCCAGAAGCTTTATTTATGATAGTAAAAAACTGCAAACAAGCCAAATGGAATAAACAATTTTTCAAAAACCACAGGTTTTGAATGAAATAAAATTTAGGAATAAAATATGCAAAATAAGAGTATCAAAATAATTATGAGTGAAAGCCAGAGAGTATAGACCATAATTATTCATCTTATATATGATTCTAGAACATTTAAACTAATCTCTATGACAGAGCAGATGATGAGACACACTGGAGGGACAGTCACAAAGGCACATGAGGGACCTCTCAGGGATGCAGTCACACTGGAGGGACAGTCACAAAGGCACATGAGAGACCTCTCAGGGATGCAGTCACACTGGAGGGACAGTCACAAAGGCACATGAGGGACCTCTCAGGGATGCAGACACACTGGAGGGACAGTCACAAAAGCACATGAAAGACCTCTCAGGGATGCTAGGTAAATATATCTGCTATCTTGGTGATGCTAATGGCTTTATTGATATATACTTTGGTTAAATTCAACAGATTGAATATCTGAAGTTTACTGCATGTCAATTACATCCACCAAAGCTGTTGTAAGGCCATGAATAATAAACTACTACTACATGCCTATCAAATCAGCTGTGAAAAGACACAATGCTGAACACCGGCGAACATAATACTTTAGTCTTATGGCTGGGAAGAAAATAACAGTACAAGCACTTTGGAAACTGTGTTGCAATGTCTTTCATTTAACATGAATTCTATTCTTATGCCTTTATTGAAAGAAAGGTTGATATAAAAAAGAACCCACAAATTTTATAGTGCTTTTATTCACCGCAGCTAAAATCTAGAAATCAGTATCAGTAGGTGTACGGTTGTGGTAAGGGGTATTACTAGCAGTAAAAGGCAGTGTGTGCTGGATACACGCAGCAGCATGAATAACTCGGGTCACTGTCCTGAGAATCAGCCCAGTTACTGTAAGTCTTTTAACATGGAACTCTGGGGGAAGTTAACATAATTTATAGGAAAGCCATTAGTGCCTTCCCTCTCCCCCCCCCCCCGGATTTCTTAGGGATGGGGGAGGGTGCTGTTGGCTGGGGAGGAGCACAGGAGCACTTTCGGAGCTTATAGAGATGCTTTAGGTCTGGTTTGTAGTGCAGCGTTTCATTCTATAAATTGTCCAAAGCATTCGATTGGAAACAGCATAATTTATTGGGACTCAGTTCTTCCCGTGAAGTTCCTCCAAATGACGGCAGTTTGGGGGAGTTCTTGGGGGAGTGATCTTTGGCTACATGCAGATACCTGATTATTTCTTCTGTCTGAGGCTGGGTGCGCCACAGCACTGCCCTGTCCACTTCTTGACAGCACTGTCATAAAAACTCCCCCTGTCATAAAATATCTAAATTAACTTCCCTCTAATGGCTAGTTTTGATCCAAATTCTGCCTTCTGAGCTACACTAACACAATTTGTTTTGACAGCCTAATATATAAAAAGATATGTATCTTAGAGAGAGAGTTGCAACATGGGCTGTGAGATCTGACAGGCCTCGAATTGAATTTTGGCTGTATCATTTATAATCAATCTTGAGCAAGACACTTAATCATTTTTAGGCCTCGGTTTCCTCTGTGGTTAAATATTCACAATAACAGCATTGGGAGACTTAAGACCATAAGCAGATAATCAGTATAAAGCATGCCACACAATGTCGGGCACAGGACAGGTGCTTAAATTAGCATTATCAGCTTACCTTGGCCTCCTCACCCAGCCTCATCAGCACTGCGTGTTCAGTAGTCTCTGATGGTTTTAACTCCTATTGGATTTTGCCTGAAGCTTCTATACACTGTTAGTGTGGCTCACACAGCCATTATTTTACTATTTCTTTCAGCATTGCAGCTGTCCTGCCATCTAAACCTCAGCCACAAATGCTGCCATTTGGAAAACAAGTGCTAAAGGTAAAGGGGGCAGGAAAGAGACATTTTGAACAAAGTATTAGTGGAAACAGAACTTTAATGTTATTCTGCAAACTAAAGCATATATGAATCAACTTGGGCTTGGCTGAATAAAGAAGTGAGGCTAGCTCTTAACCTGGGCTAGACTGTCAATGAGGCGGCCCAAAAGTATACTTTATTGCTTGGTATAAAATCTCATTTTGCTTAAGTCTGTGTTCACTATGTAGGTCGGGGTGACGTTCCTGTCAGGTCGGGGTATTGACTGCGAATCACAGCAACTGCATGACCTCAGTTTTGGATGATGTAAGTCAGAGTGAATGCGCTGTTCTCTGCTTAATTTTGAACAAGTTTTCATCCCTCTCGGACATCAGTTTTTCTCTGTAAAATAGGGGGTTCTAAATTTCTATCTTAAAGTCCTAAAACACAGTTACAAACCTGTATGCACTTATTGAAGCAGTGAATGTATATCTGTTATTTGCACATTTCATGTATGAAAAATTTATATGAAAAACTTCAACTCTATATATACAAATAATGTGTGTGTGTGTGTGAGTGTGTGTGTGTGTGTGTGTGTGTGTGTGTGTGTGCATGCAACCATAACATGTAAATGGAGGTCAGAGGCCAATTTGTGGGATTCAGTTCTCTCCTTCGACCATGTAGGTTTGGGAAATCAGAATCATGTCCCAGGTTTGGGAGTAGTACCTTTACCTGCTGAGTCATCTCACTAGCCCACAAAAAATTAGACATTAATGAATAATCTGTATGTTAAAATATAAAGGACTTAAATATAATTATTTTTACAAGTTTTGTGAAAAATATGAAAAATATGGATTAATAGATGAACAGATGAATAGAAAGATGAAAATTTCCCTCAAATGCTTAAAAATAGTTATCTAAAAAATTTTAGTCTTAGATAGAGAACCAAGAGAAATAAAAACATGTAATATATAAAAACTTAAACATAATGGTCATAGCAGGATTACTCATAGCAGCTGAAAATGTAAGTAGCCTCAATGATAGTCCGTAGTTGATCAATTAAATATGGTATATCAATTTTACAGGGTGAAAACTGAGTAGAGTATCTAAATAAATTAAGACAATCACAAAATATCACAGCTTACTGGATCTCATTCATATGAAGTGCCTATAAAGCAAATATATAAAATAAGTAGGTGGCTATTGGTCACCTAAGTGGATCAAGGAATTGTGGAGTAGTGACTAGTGAGGGCACCGGGGATAGGTGTCGGGGAGGGCCATTAGTGACCTCAGGTATTTATTCTGAAGTAAGTGAAGCTGTTTTAAAATTGATTTTTGTGTAAATAAAAACTTTACTTATATAAAAAGTCAACAGTTGTATACATTATTTCTTATATTTTGTGTGTTTAGTGTATGCAAGTGTGTGTGTGTGTGTGTGTGTGTGTGTAAGAGAGAGAGAGAGAGAGAGAGAGAGAGAGAGAAGGGGTGAGGGGAAGAGAGGGGAGAGAGAGAAAGAGAGAGGAGGCAGGGAACCTGTCTCAAACAATAAGGTGGACAGCAATTGAAGAAGACACCGAATGTTGACCTCTGGCCTTCAGACATGCACCGTGCATGCATGAGTGCACCTGCATACACACACACACACACACACACACACACACACACACACACGAGATCACCACCCTGGCTAGATATACTGGCCAGCAACCCCCAGGATCCTTCTGTCTCTAGTACTGAAGCTACAGGTGCGTGCTGCTGTGGCTCACACACGCACAGACATGCTGTGGCTCACACACGCACAGACATGCTGTGGTCTCACACACGCACAGACATGCTGTGGCTCATACACGCACAGACAGTTTCTCATGCCTGCATAGTAAGCACTTTAAATAGTGAACCATCTCCCCAGCTCAAAAGTTGTATATTTTAAATGAATGAAATTAAATATGAGTGTGTCTCAAGAAAATTGTAAAGACAAAACTTAAAGCAAAGAATTTGAGTCATTTCTCCTGTAGGTCTTCAGCCCTATGGTCAAGAAATAATCCCACTTTCCCATTTCTTTTGGTGGTTTTACAGTTTCTTCTTATTTACAGTTTCTTCTTATGTGTATTTAGAGACCTGCTTCTGAGGTTTTCTGTGGGCTTCTACATCATCTTCGCTCTTAGATGGCAGTCATTTATGGGGTGTCTTCTGTATCATTTGATTCCTTGACAAAGTGACACTACTGAGCAGTCACATCAGCGTCAGATCTGTTGCTGTTAAGCGTCTCAGGTAGGAAGTCAAGTAGACCTCCTGTCTGCCTCTGTGGAGTTTATGTGTCAGTGTGTGTCGTAACTGCAGCACTCGGAAGTGCTAAGTGAGAATAACTTCGTGATTGGTGTCAAGAGTTTCAGATTAAGTGAAGCAGAAGGATCTCGACTGAGTTACTTAGGCATCTTTAGTTCCCGGTGTTTAACTGTACCATACAGTCAACACTACACATTTCCCCAGGTCACTGTGATCACTGAGCGCACGGAACAGTATAAAGGCATTTGTGACGTGTGGCCTCTCTTGTGACACATTGACCCTTTACAATGACCACTGCTCTACTCAACCTTCCTTGTAATGCAGGGGGTGTAAAGTTAGTAATGCGTTCTAAAACCCAAAGAAAAACAGTAAGTATATTGCTCTATAACTGAGAATAAGAGATGAAACGTTAATAGTTCCCCCAAGTGTAAAGCAGAGCTTTGAGGGTGAAGATGAACGCTAGTGAAATTGACAAGCTTAGTAGATCTGCCCGTCCAGGAACTGTGCAGCTCAGCACCCCCAGCAGAGCAGCGTTCAGCCTTTCAAATGGTGATTCCTGAGAGTAAAACTGATTTGAAGGGGATATTATCCTTTCTCTTTCTGAGTTATGTAACCCCTGTTCTACTATAGTTCATATCAGCTACAAATTAAGATCTAAGCAAATACATGCAAAGAAACAGTATGTACTCACTAGTAAGTGCATATTGGTCAAAAATGTACAGAATACCCAGGGCACAACCCACAGTCCACAGGACTCAAGCAGGTTAACACGCCAAAGGGCCCAAGTGAGGACGCCTCAGTCCCACTTGGGAGGGAGAAGAAAACAGAGAGCAGAGGGAGGGAGGGACTTGGGTGGGAGAGTGGAGGGGCAGGGAAAAAGGGGAACATGGTCAGGTATTGGGGGAGGCAGGAGTGAAGCCCCAAGGGCCAGCAGAATGAACGGAAGTATATAGCCTCAGGAGGTGGGAGGTGAGGGGACCTCTAGACAGTACCAGAGACCTGGGAGGTGAGAGACTCTCAGGACTCAAAGGGAGGGACCTTGGATGAAATGCTCAACAGTGGGGAGAGGGAACTTGTGGAGTCCACCTCCAGTAGAAAGACAGGGCATCAAGTGGAGGGATGGGGTTGCCATCCCACAGTCAGGAACTCTGATCCAGGGTTGTTCCTGTCTGGGAGAACTTCAGGGACAAAAATGGAGAGAAGACTGGGGCAAAGGAGGTCTTGTGACTGCCTTAATTATGGACCTTTCTTAGGGTCGGCTCCAGGGTCTGACATGACACTATTACTGATGCCGTGGTGTGCTTACAGACAGGAGCCTAGCATGGCTGTCCTCTGAGAGAGGCCCAACAAGCAGCTGACTAAGAAGGGGGCAGATACTTGGACCCAACAAATGGTCTGAAGTCGGGGAACCCTGTGGTTGAATTGGGAAAAAGCTGGAAGAAACTGAAGAGGAGGGCGACCCCATGGGAAGACCAGTAGTCTCAATGAACCTGGACCCCCCTCTCAGACACTGAGCCACCAACCAGGCAGCATACACTGACTGCTCTGAGGCCCCAACATATATACAGCAGACTGCCTCGTCTGGCCTCAGTGAGAGAGGATGCACCTAACCCTCGAGAGCCTGAGGGCCCCAGGGAGTGGGGGAGGCCTTTGATGGGGAACATCCTCTTGGAGACAGGGGACAGGGTGGGGAGGAATGGGATGGGGACTGATGGAGGGCAGAATGGTAGGGGGATAGCGACTGGACTGCGAGGAAAGATTAAAGATAATAATAATAATTAAAAAAAGAAGTAAGAGCAGTATGTTTTCTGGCTATTTAATATTTGCTCATCAGTACAATGGTGAATTTTGGTAATTCTATATATGTTCTATTCCTTTCTTTAAAAACAACATGAGGAGCATATAAGGTAAAAAACCAAAGTGATCAATAAATACATATCAAGCCAAGAAACTTAAAAATGGTAAAAAGCAAATTGGTTCTATAATTCAGATATTTTATATTAAATATATTAAACAATTTAAAATATCGTATCAAATAATGGTATAACAAAAGTGAATTATATATATATTTATGTGTCAGAGTGCATAATACTACTTGAAATTTAATATTTTAACTCAATTAATATACATGTTATAATATAATGTCCATTCCTTATGGAAAGACTCAGCTCCTTGACTAAGGACCCATAGATAACCTGTTTTCTGGAACTGTCCTTGGCTGAAAGGAACGTTTCACAAGGTCACTCCGTCTGCATGCAGCGGATGGCCAGTATGAGGAGTTTGAAAATCTGGTCCCTCACTTCCGTCCTGGAAACAATCCCACTTGCAGGTCTCTGATAGAATTCACGGAGCTCTTATCTTAAGTTCATTACAGGTCAGAATCTCCCTTTGTCAAACTGTACCTCCCTTCAACATCAGGAACGTTGTCCTGGTGCATTTCCTCCAGCAAGTCCTCAGTGTCAACTCCTATCTTATAATCTGCTTTCCTGGAAATAAACACTTTCCATGTAGTTTCCTTATGAGGAGAATGTGCTATCCCCAACACTGCAGGACTCAGGTATTTAGGAGCATTAGCTGTTGATCAGATTCTTCCTTGGTTATAGTGGTTAACTCAACACCTAACAAATAAGTAAGGCATGGAAACCTGGAGAAGAATCAAAAGTGTTGAAAGAAAATTAGGAGAGATATGAAAGAATTTCAAATAATTTAGAGACAAATGAAATGGGTTAAAAAACCCCACATGACACAAAGATATGGAAGACACGTTAATATAAAGGTGTGAAATGTGACTTTAATCTTCACTGTCAACTTGGCTGTATTTAGAATAACCTAGAAGCCAAATCTCTGGCTGGGTGAATGTTTCCAGGGAGACTTAATTCAGGAAAGATGGCTCAACCAAACTATGAGCATCACTATACTGTGGGTTGAGTCAGGAGTGAATAAAAGGGAAAAGAGGAGAGGGAGTTGAGGACCAGAATTCATGTCCCTCAGTGTCCTGTCTTAAATGCAATGTGCTTCTCGCCATGAAGGACTTGTTACACTGTGAGCCCAAACAAACCCTTCCTTTCTTAAGTTGCTTTTTATCAAGTGTTGTCACAGAAACAAGAAAAGTGATTAGTAGAAAATATATGTGAGTTAAACAAGATTTCTCCTAAAAATGGTATACTGTTAGAATAATCTGATGATTAAGTTTAACATTATTTGTAAGATTAATGATTTGAGTTTATATTGAGTCAAATTTGTCATCTAATTTAACCTTCACAATAATGCTGTTAAAAAGCATTATTTTTATGTTCACAAGAAAAATTAAGGCTTAAAAGTACAGCAGCTTGTCTAGAGTTACACAGCTCAAACATGGTTAAACAAGGTCTCAATATCTCAAACTCCCCCCTTTCTGGTGCGTGCGTGCGTGCGTGCGTGCGTGTGCGTGTGTGAGTGTGTGCGTGTGTGTGCGTGCGTGTGTGCGTGTGTGTGCGTGCGTGCGTGCGTGTGTGTGCGTGTGTGTGTGCGTGAGTGTGTGTGTGTGTGCGCGTGCATGTGTGTGTGTGCGTGCGTGTGAGTGTGTTACTGTCTCTCTATGTGTATATATTTGTGGTGGTTTGAATGGGAACAGTCCCTACAAACTCTTGTGTATGAATGTGGGATCAAAGGGGGTGGCAACATTAGGAGGCGTGGCCTTGTTGGAGGAAACTGTGTCACTGTAGTGGGACTCTGAGGTCTCAGACACTCTCACTAGCTAGGCCTAGTGTGGTTCAGTCTCCACAGCCTGCGGCCTGCAGATCAGGATGTAGAACTCTCAGCTCCTTCTCCAGCACCATGTCTGCCTGAAGGCTGCTATGCTTCTCACCATGACAGTAATGGACTAAACCTCTGCATCTGTAAGCTAGCCCCAATTAAGTATTTTCCTTTATAAGAATTGCTGTAGTCAGGGTGTCTCTTCACAGTAATAGAAACCCTACAATGATATTTATACATAATACAATGTTAGAAACTGAGACAATGAGAGGGTCTCCTTAATGCAGAGGAAATAGAATATTTTCACAAACAGATTACAGAATCTTTTGGGACCCAGACTGCTGTCAAAAAGAGATAACGATGTGCTTTTCTTGTCTGGAGATCCTCAGAGAAGCAAATGATTGCCTAAGTCTCTATATGTCAATAACATCTAAGATTATATATCCTGTTAAATGTGGTTTTTTTTTTTAGAATTTTTTGTTTTTGTTTTTTAAGAACTAAGTGGTGTTACTTAAGAGAAGCTGTTTTATGTACAATATGTTTTCTAGAAAACATAAATAGCATCCTTATAAGCAATCCCTGTCAAAGACAAGTCACATATTTCTGGAGACCAGAGAAGATCTTGAATAGGGATTCTGAAAACAAAATTATTTAGTCTGAGGAGATAGGATGAAAAGATTCCCAGGAGAAAGCAACCTTTGGATAAAAATGAGCATCAGAGGACTGTTAAAATCAGGATGGATGTGAGGTAATATGGCAGGTCATTCAAGCAAGACAGAATAACATGAGCAACATTCAGAATAAGCTGGCATGTTTAAGGAAGTTTAGTCTTTGAAAAAGAAAAACTTATGTTCAACCATATGGAAAATCTTAACACTATCCTTTGTGAAGCCCAGAGACCAGCCTAGACGGCTAGTGCTATGTAAAGGTTTTCAATTAAAGACACAAGAACACATTTTGCACTTGTCAGAGCCCTACATGCAGCATTTTATATATGACAGTAGTGTGTGTGTGTGTGTGTGTGTGTGTGTGTGTGTGTGTGTGTGTGTTCACCTGTGCTGATGCATGTGAGAGCACGTATTGACATCTGGATGTCTTCCTCAATAACATCCCCCACCTTATTTTTTGAGGCAGGGTCTCCCGTTTGCAGCTGGAGTGCGCCATGTCATCTCCACTCTCTGGGCAATGCTGGTGGGATGAGCCTGTCTCCACGCCCTGGCACTGGATTTGTAGGAATGTGCCACCATGCCACCATGCCCGGTTTCTTTCTTACATGCGATCCAAACTCAGGTCCTCATATGCATACAGCAAGTACTTTATCCACTGAGACATTTCCCCAGCCTCTGCATTACCATTTTTATAATTATAACATAATTATAATGATATGATTATAATACTTTAAATATTTAATTTAAATGTTTCATTCACTAGCAAATTAGGATAGCCACAATGCATTAATGAGTTGAAGATTATTTTAGAAATATACATTAATATGTATACGTACTTATATAGAGAGGTATTTGTGTTATGTATTTAAAAGACTGAAAAATTTACTTACCATTTAAAATATGTGTATGCATACAAGTGTATGATTATGGACACACATATTCGTAGGTTTTAAAATTGCGTATTTTTAAACCATGCTTTTCCCACGACTCTTCCCAGTCTGCCCCTTCCCTACCCACCCAAATTGGTGTTCTCTTTTAAAAATACCCACGGAACCCAGTCTGTGCTGCCCATATATTGTTGAATGTGTGGCCCTTCTCACTGGAGCATAGTCAGTCCACAAAAGGATGTATTCTTAAAGAAACAGACCCTCCCTCTCTCAGCAGCCATCAACTGACAACAGCAATTGGCTAGGGGTGGGAATTTGTAGCAACATGCCTTCTTCACGCTGAGATTTGGCCTGCCTTAAGCACAGGTACTGGTATGCTGTCCCAACCTTGAGTTTATACAAGGAGCCATGTAGCTGTGTTTGGGAAACATTGTATTCTTGCAGTCATTACTGCCTCTGATTCTCCTCATTTTTCTTTCTTTTTTTTTAAAAAAATTGGATATTTTCCTTATTTATATTTCAAATGTTTTCCACTTTCCAGGGCTCCCCTTCAGAACCCCCCTATCCCATCCTCCCTCCCCCTGCCTCTATGAGGGTGCTCACCCATCCACCCACTTCCGTCTTCCCTCCCTGGCATTCCCCTACACTGTGGCATCGAACACCTTCAGGTCCAAGGGCCTCTCCTCCCACTGATGTCCAACAAGGCCCTCCTCTGCCACACATGCTGCTGGAGCCATGGGTCCCTCCATGTGTATTCTTTGGTTGGTGGTCCAGTCCTGGGGAGTTCAGGGGGTATCTGGCATGTTGACACTGTTGCTCCCTCCACTGGGCTGCAAACACCCTCAGCTCTTCCAGCCCCTTCTCCAACTCCTCCATCTGGGACCCCATGTTCAGTCCAATGGTTGGCTGCAAGCATCTACAATAGCATCTGGGTTTGGTGGCTGTATATGGGATGTATCCCCAGGTGGGGCAGTCTCTGGATGGCCTTTCCTTCAGTCTCTGCTCCACACTTTGTCTCCATATTTCCTCCTATGAGTATTTTGTTGACCCTTCTAAGAAGCACTGAAGCATCCACACTTTGGTCTTCCTTCTTCTTAGGCTTCATAGGGTCTGTGAATTGAATCTTGGGTATTCCGAACTTTTGGGCTAACATCCACTTATCAGTGAATACATACCCTGTGTATTCTTTTGTGACTGAGTTACCTCACTCAGGATGATATTTTCAAGTTCCATCCATTTGCCTGTGAATTTCATGAAGTCATTGTTTTTAATAGCTGAGTAGTATTCCATTGTGTAAATGTACCACATTTTCTGTATCCATTACTCTGTTGAGGGACATCTGGGTTGTTTCCAGTTTCTGGCTATTATAAATATGGCTGCTATGAACATAGTGGAGCATGGATCCTGCTTACGCATTGGAAAGATCTCCCATTCTCATGGATTGGCAGGATTAAATAATAAAAATGGCTATCTTGCTGAAAGCAATCTACAGATTCAATGCAGTTCCCATCAAAATTCCAATTCAATTCTTCATAGACTTAGAAAGAGCAATTCTCAAATTCATTTGGAACAACAAAAAACCTAGGATAGCAAAGACTATTCTCAACAATAAAAGAACTTCTGGGGGAATCAGCATCTCTGACCTCAAGCTGTATTACAGAGCAGTAGTGATAAAAACTGCATGGTATTGGTACAGTGACAGGCAGGTAGATCAATGGAATAGAATTGAAGACCCAGAAATGAACCCACACACCTACGGTCACTTGATCTTTGACAAAGGAGCTAAAACCATCCAATGGAAAAAAGACAGCATTTTCAACAAATGGTGCTGGTTCAACTGGCGGTCAACATGTAGAAGAGTGCAAATTGATCCATTCCTATCTCCCTGTACAAAGCTCAAATCCAAGTGGATCAAGGACCTCCACACAAAACCAGATACACTGAATCTAATAGAAGAGAAAGTAGGGGAAAGTCTCGAACACATGGGCACAGGGGAAAAGTTCCTGAACAGAACACCAATGGCTTATGCTCTAAGATCAAGAATGGAACCTCATGAAATTGCAAAGCTTCTGTAAGGCAAAGGACATTGTCAATAGGACAAAACGGCAACCAACAGATTGGGAAAAGATCTTTACCAATCTCACATCCGATAGAAGGCTCATATCTAATATATACAAAGAACTCAAGAAGTTAGACTCCAGAGAACCAAATAACCCTATCAAAAAATGGGGAACAGAGGTAAACAGAGAATTCTCAGCTGAGGAAACTCGAAGGGCTGAGAAGCACCTAAAGAAATGTTCAACATCCTTAGTCATCAGGGAAATGCAAATCAAAACAACCCTGAGATTCCACCTCACACCAGTCAGAAAGGCTAAGGTCAAAAACTCAGGTGACAGCAGATGCTGGTGAGGATGTGGAGAAAGGGGAAAATTCCTCCATTGCTGGTGGGATTGCAAGTTCGTACAATTACTCTGGAAATCGGTCTGGCAGTTCTTCAGAAAATTGGATATACTATTACCTGAGGACCCAGCAATACCACTCCTGGGCATATACCCAGAAGATGTTCCCCATCTTTCATTTCCCTCTTCTACAATGACCTCTTAGCCTTCCAAGGAAGGGTTGTAATACAGATGGTACATTTAGTACTGAGCATTCCATGGTCTCTTTTTATTTCTCTAACCCTAACCCTAACCCTAACCCTAACCCTACCCCTAACCCCTAACCCCTAACCCCTAACCCCTAACCCCTAACCCCTAACCCCTAACCCCTAACCCTAACCCTAACCCTAACCCTTCACCAGTCATGGATCTCTGCATTAACCACAAATCTATAAGTGTGGGGCAGTGATCTATAACGCCCGGTTGAGCATGAGCTAGAAGCTCTGGGAGACCCGGTGGTACACCAGGGACCAGATTTTATGCTTCTGGCCAACGCTCCTGGGAAATTCTTCATATCACAACCCCTGTATGGAAAGAGGCCTGGCGTGTGAAACTTGTGTATAGGCAAATGAGGCAACGATTAGGGCTCCCAAGCTGGCCAATGGAAAGTATCAACTACCAAGCCCCGCCCCCTCTCTCAGAACTATAAATAGAACACCTTGACCCAGGTAGCTCGCGCTCTCTCTCTCTCCCTCCCTCCCTCCCTCCCTCCCTCCCTCCCTCCCCTCCTTCTCCACCCACCTGCCCTGGGAGCGCTGCCCACCATCTGGAACAAATAAAGATAGAAACTACTTTGGCATCCGAGAACTTTGTCTAAGGGAGCTGTGACTCTTGGGGCGCAGGGCGGCGAGTGCTCGGAGCCGTGGATGCCCACGGCTGATCTCTGTCCGCTCCCTCCCTATACCTTGGTCAAGCCGCTGGCCGAGACCGGCAGCGCTCGGCAGCGTGCAGCGGCTTGGGCACCAAGTCGGCGGACTCCATCAGCGCCAGGGGTGCTCGACCCCGGCGTCTCACTCTGGCACCCGAGACATATGTGATGAAGAGGGCTGTGGCGGTGATCCTTGAAGCCTAGGGCGTACTCTGTGGACCCAACCCCTGGCGTTCCCCGGACCCGGAGTCTCCACCCTCACTGCGCTTCCCCCAACGGGAGAGAGCGCGACATATAAGCATAATGCAAAGTTGTTACAGTTAATTTAATACTATATCCACTTAGCAAAATAGTAGGAGTAGGTTCTCCCATGGCGCCTATAACCTTTCTAACCACAGGTTCTTAGCCCCGATTTTGGTGCCAGATTTTTAAAATTTGACTTTGTATTCTATTTTGCTCAAGGAATATATTGGGTCTTTGAGTTTTCTGGTGAATCTTTCGGGTCTTTAAGTATAAGATGGTCTTGCAAACAGGAAGGCTTTGACTTGTCCCTTCTTTCTTACAGTCCCGTTTATTTCTTCCAGTGGACTGACTGCATCAAGACCGCAAGCAATATTTTGAATAAAACTAGTGAGATAAGTATCCTTGTCCTTTCCCTGATTTAAAAAAAATTTTTTTCAGTATTTCCTCCATTTAATATGATTATATCTATCAGTTGATTATAAATAAACTTTATAGCTTAAAAACTAGTAATAAACTAGAAAAGCAAGTGAAAATGTCTACATTAAGATGTCTACAATGAAAATAGTAAGACACTGAAGAAAGAATACCCCCAACCATGCTTATGGGCTGAAATAACTAACGTTGTGAAAATAGCTACATTATTGAAGATCTGCATATTCAAAGCAATCCCTGATCAAATTCCAATGATGTTATTTTTGTTTAAATCTAGAGGAAAAAAACTACCCTAAAACTCATACAGATACATAAAAGACCTTATGTAGCCAAAGTGATCAATACAGAAAGAGCAAATGGTAGAATGACCATAATGCTTTATCTCAAATTATGCTACAGAACCAGAGTAACAGATGTCATATGATACTAGCATGCGCACACACACACACACACACACACACATATACACACACACACACACACACCCCTACACCAACAGCTATACCAGTCTCAGGTATGTGCCAGAACTCTAAATCAACATGCCACAGAGGTACTTACTTATCCTCATTTATCTGACACAATTCACAATAGTCAATAAGTTGAAAAAACTGTCAATAGATTAATGAATAAGATAAAGTGGTATATACACACAGACACACACACAGTGGGATTGTAGTCAGCTGTAAAAATATATCCTTACACGAAATTGGCTGGAACAAAAGAACATTATGTTAAGTAAAATAAGCCAAATTCAGAGAAATAGAGGCATTTTCTGTCATATGCAAAATCTAGATTTAAGTGTATGTGTGGAGGGGGGCAGGAAGGAAGAGGAGAAGGAACAGGAGGAGGAGGAGGACCAGGAGTCAAAAGGGATTCAGAGAGGAAGGAAAGTAGAAACTAGATGTTAATTGGATATATGTGACATGAAAGTAGATGGGGAGTACTTATGGGGAGGAAGGGAGCATTAATAGGGATGGACAGACAACTGGGGAGAGACAAGCAAGATAAAAATATAATGGCATAATGCATAAAATACCTTAATAAACCCATTATATTGTATGCTAACTTAAAATTTTGATTTAAAGAAATAATGTAGATGGATGGGGAAACCAAGATCTCACATTAAGCAATCAATATGTGAGACAGTAAAGAACTTTCATCACTGACCTGCAGTGTTGATATGTTCTCTGAAGAAAAAACTTTATTATATGCCAAGAGCTTCAAAAATTCTCAAAGCTAGACTATTTAATAACAAAATGCTAGGCAGTATATAGTAGTTATGTGATGGCACATACGAAGTCATGCCTATTTCACTGAATTTTCCACATCCGTGTACAATTTAAAGGGTTGGTCTTGCCAACAAGACTGCGAGTGGAGTGTCAGAACCCAATGCTGTACATTCTTCAAGCCTTGCCTCTTTTTCCTCCATCAGCTCCCACACACCCTCAGATGGTCGAGTACAGATGAGAGCGGGTCAACTCTAGACCCAGAGCTGCACGGCCACTAACAATTTTTTTCTTCTTTTAATCATGATATCAAAGTGACTTGGAGGTCTCAAAGTAATGGGCCCACAAAGAGAAGTTACGTCCCCAATGCTTCATCAGATATCTGATCCTCACTTCAAAGAACAAAACAAAACAAAACAAAAATCTACTAATGTGTCAAATATTGTATTTCAGGATCTGTTACTTCATTAGTTTATAAATTTTGCACATTAAACTATTTTATTCTTTTTCTTTATTTTCCCAAAACATCATTAAAGAATGCAATATTCTTCTGTAAGTAGTAAAAGATGTTATTTTTTTGAATCTAATATTTTTAACTTGGTAACTTCAGTTTCACCCACCAAATATGCTGAAGTGCAGACAAAAAATATATATATATATATACAAAAAGGCACTACCTCTCCAGTTCAAGTTTTTAAACATGCAGAAAACAAACGTCAATCATAAGAGGTATCAAAAACCAGGCCCATGTGACAGAATATTAGGTAACCATTCAAAAATTGTAAGGAGGATGTTTTCTGGCATAAGGAAAGGTCTCTAATACTAGGTGGTAAGTCAGGACACGCATACAATAGTGGCACAATGCTACTGTGTGACCTCCCACTTTCTGATTGAATTTAAGGTCCCCTCTATGAGATACAAAGCCATATCTGACCCTGCTAACATGGTTAAGAACCTGAGACCACACAGATCATGGGCCTATGGAAAACCCACTACTATTATTCCACAAAAAGAATACAGCAATCACATGATCTCCAATGACATATTGCTGTGCCCATAGATAAGCCCCTTGCTCGGCTCTCATCAAAGATGCTTTTCTCTTGTAATAGACAGGAACTAACACAGAGACCCACAACTGAAAAACGTTTAGAGTGAGAGACTTTGGAGCACTCAGTCCTAAACGGGATGTCTTTATCAACCCCTTCCCATGCCCAGAGCCACTCGGAGGGCACTTAGGGACAGACTGCCATGAGGTTGGCTGCCCTGGTTTCCAAGGAGAAGGTGGGTGCTAAGCTGGAGTGACTTTCTTAAATAAAGTTTTCCCTGTCCAGTAACCCACTATTAGCATAGCTCTGGCTCCAAGAGAATCTGAATCACCAGGAAAGAAAGTTTTCATTGAAAGCAATAAAGAGGCCAATGCTAAAAGTTAGAAAATTCAGCAGACACATGAGGACCACTGTGGGTGCCAGCAATATTCTTTCTATACTTATATGATTTCCTTTGTTAAACCCTACATAATGTTTTATATACTTATATGATTTACCTTATGTATGTTATTTAATAACAAAATGTAATTTTAAAAATCTCAATAAAAAAATCCGGGAATCTGCTGTGAGATTGTGTCTCCTAGAAACGACAGGGAAGCTTCACCTATTACACCTCAACTGCCCAGGACCTGAGCAAGAACCGTCCTAAAGCACGCTAATGTGGAAGGAGGGAATCTCTTGGAGGGGGCGCCCCTAAGCGAAGAACTACAGGCTACAAAGGGGTGTGGAGAGTAAGAGAATTTGACTTCCCAGGGGAAAGCCCCTTAACTAGTTATCCAATACCAAATTCCCAGTCCTGAAGTCGCACACATGCACACGAGCAACACTAAATGGAATCAGCGGGCTGTACTTGTAGAACATGAATTTGAGAGGGAGAGGAAAATGGAAGAGGCTGGAGGGTGGATAAAGAATGAGGGGACAGAAAATGATACTTTAGTTTTTAACTAACCTGGACCCATGGGGGCTCCCAGAGACTGAGTCACCAACCGAAGATGGAGCATGGGCTGGACCTCCCCCCACATATGTAGATGTGCAGCTTGGTCCTCATGCGGGTTCCCCAACAGCTGGAGCAGGGACAGTCCCTGAGTCTGTTGCCTGTCTGTGGATCCTGTTCCCCTGACCGGGCAGCCTTGTCTGACCTCCATGGGAGAGAATGCATGGGCCTAGTCACTGCGTGACTCGGTGTGCCAACGAAAAGAGGGTGATGGGGTGGCTCCTCCTTCTCAGAAGAGAAGGGGAGGGGAATGGGTGGAGAACCTGTGTGAGGGGTACTGGGAGGCTGGAGGTGCTGACATTGGGACTTACGGTGAATAAACAAATACATTTTTAAAAAAGAAAATGAAAGGCTAGAGGGTTGGTGCTCAGCTGTGAATTCAGAGCATGTTCTCAGTGAAGATGGTAGTTAAGTCACCATCATTTAGTATGTACTAGGTACTGTATGCTAGGGATGTTAAAGAACTCCAGATGGATGATTCACTAAACCCATCTCACGGGATGTGGTGCTATGTAATTAATCTGTTAATGACACCATTGTCCATTACTCTACTTTAAAACACGCACACAAAAAACATCCTATGGTCTTATTCATCTGAAAAATTTTTTAAAACTTTTATCAACCATATCTTTCTAGCCGACAGAGAAGAAGGCAGGACAAGAAGTGACAATTCTCCATACAGGCTTGAGAACATGTCCAGATACATGCTTACAAAGGGCTTCAGTTAAGCAAGAAAATATAAAGCAAGCAGCTTTGCTGTAGATGACAGTTCTGACTGAAGCCATCTGGCAGATGAAGAACTGTGTTCCAGAGAACGCTGCCCTGGCTACCATAGAGAATCTTCCCCAGCTATCATAGAGAAGCTGCCCCCAGCTACCATAGAGAGTCTTCCCCAGCTACCATAGAGAAGCCGCCCTGGCTACCATAGAGTCTTCCCCAGCTACCATAGAGAATCTTCCCCAGCTACCATAGAGAAGCCGCCCTGGCTACCATAGAGTCTTCCCCAGCTACCATAGAGAATCTTCCCCAGCTACCATAGAGAAGCTGCCCCGGCTACCATGGAGAATCTTCCTCAGCTACCATAGAGAATCTTCCCCAGCTACCATAGAGAAGCTGCCCCGGCTACCATGGAGACGCTGCTACTCTCCACATTCCCGACAGAATTAGCCTGCTCTTATTTTTTAGGAAAAAATACACTTTCTGTATCCTAAAAATGAACTTCAGAATTAACTGTTTCTGGAAAAATTGACAAAAAAAGAGAACTGATTAAAGTGTTTTGCAATCAGGAACACATCCTTAGAGTTTCTGAACCCAGAACATTCAATAATCTACAGATAACAGCAGCCCATGTGTCAGAAAAGCAGCATCCCTGAAATATATAACTTCAGGCACCTGTGTACCTGGTGTGGTATGATACCACAAACCTTATTTAAGATACACCTCAGCAGCCAGGCAGGGTGGTCTTTGTGATAACTGTCTGTCAGGCCTCAATCCTGGGACAAAGGGCTAAATGAGATGCCTATGTAGTATATCAAACAGACCTGGCCACCAGGGTCTCCCAGCACCCCTCAGTTCCTACCTGTTATAGGGTGTGGCTGGCTGACTTGGGCTGCCCTTTCCCCAGCTACCCTTCCCTACATAAGCCAGCCAGTTTGGTTACCTGGCCCTCTCATCTACCCTTTACTCTCCTGGATTCTTGGTTTCCTGGTCCCCTGGCTCTCCCCTCTCCCCTCCAACCTCTCCTCACAAGGCCAGTCTCACACAGTCATGTCCATTTGGGACTCTCCCAGATGTCCCTGCAGCTGGCTCTGCTCTCGATAGCTACAATAAACATTCGCCACCACCGTACCTAGGAGCAGCCATGCCCTCCCTCCCTCCCTTCTTCCTTCCTTCCTTCCTTCCTTTCTTTCTTTCTTCATTCACTGTTGGCCTTCCTTGGTTTTCTAGTTTTCAAATAAACTTTTTTCCTGACCAAACAATCTACATCAAGTAATTAATTTAAGATTCTGGATGCCCCAAAACAGATACACTGAGCAGATCATATCCAATTACCTTCCATTATAGCAAACTCAACACAAACTACACTGTGAACTGAGAAAGTATAGAACGATATTAAGGCATGACTGTTCAGAGCAGTCCTCTCAAACCTTGCTTAACTGTAAGGAACCAAGCTTTTGCCTGCTTAACTTCAGCTGACCACCCATGTATCTAAATAAGTTCCTATCTCTGTCATAAAATAACCTTTGTGTTCATAGTGTACAATGTCAAAAGTCAGAACAGGAAGAAAGAATTAAGCCCAAAGGAAAGCAAGGAGAGCTGAGCCAAAGACAATGAGAAGAAAATGGATAACAGGCAAGGCAGAGAAGAAGCAAGTCCGTTGAGCCTAGAGCAGGAAGAAAAAGAAGACTTTAACAAAGACTGCTGTGGCCCCTGAGTTGTATCTATGTAAGACTTGATTTGATTCACATTTACTAGGGGCAGCACATGAACTAGTGCCTACTGTAAGACTGTTAGGAAAAAGTATAAAGACCAGTTTAGACTCCTGGTCTTAAAAGTCGGAGGGCCTATGATAGAGAACAGACATAAGCACTATCAAGTAGAAGTGCAGAGATCAGAGTTGCTAATTATACCTAAAGAAGGTCTCCTAAGGGAAGGAATTCTAGAGCTGGGTCTAAGAAGACGGATCAGAGTTCATAACCCAAACACGGCAGGTGAAGTGTGTTCCAGGCAACCCAATGCCACAAAGACGTTAAGAATTCAGATAATGACAACAGGTTTGAGGCAGCTTCAGCATCAGGAAGCTGGGAGGCAAAGAACCAGAGCTTGTGTAGATGAGGTAGATGAGTAGTCAAAGACGAAGAAAAGGTCCAGCTGGAGCCAGAGTGAAATAAGCAAAGAAGTCTGGACTGCACTGTTTAAGCAACAGTGTGTGCACATAATTGTGTCTATTAGGATTTACACAGCATTACTAGAAAAGAATTGAAAAGAAAAAATAATAGAATGGAATGTAAGAAAACAAAAAGATTATAGCAAATATTACAAGTAGTAAATAGTTTTAGATCCAGGTGGATAGAAGTTCCAGCCTGCCTATGTCATAAGTTGTTTAGCTGTGATAAATTAAAATAAATTGAATAATCTTTTTCCTCTAAAATAAAACAATTTTTTAGAC
>CM052703.1:17133182-17137244 GCA_028551405.1 Uromys caudimaculatus | reverse complement strand
ATGACAGAGACACACACACACACAGACGGGGGGGGGGGGGGAGGGAGAGAGAGATCATCTTTACAGAACTGTTACTATGAGAATACAATAATATGGGCTTTGTTTCATTTTTTACATGGCAATGAATGACTACTTTTAAATTAGTATCAGTTCACTAAATAGTAACATGTAACCTGCTCCTGAATTCTGCCTCCTTTTGAGTAAGAGAAACTAAAAAGAGCTAAAGCGAATGTTACACTGTTCCACCCACAGGAACATTCCCAGGGCTTCTCCTGGGTCATATAAGTGAAAAGATAACTATGTATCACCATTCTATAAAGCCCCTGATTGTCAAGAAAGCATAAAGGAAAAGGTATTTAGTCCTTCTATTTCTTTCTCCTTTTTTCCTCTGTTGAATCCAAGAAAGATAAAAAAAAACCATTAATGTTGTTTGATCTAAATGTCACAGGAAGATTCATAACATTTCTTAAAAGTGTGAAGTAAAAAGATTAAACCTCTGTTGGGTAAGTATTAACCCTATATAAAAAGGCCAGACTTGCTACTCTCCAAAGGCAAAGGGACCATGCTCGTAGCATGGAGAGACAACCAACACCTGCCTTAAGAACTGAACTGGAGTTTGCTAACGCCTCATGAACCATAAAGGCACCCGCAATGCCAACCCAGAGAACAGGCACTGCTTTCTTTCTTTCCTGTGTGTTTCTAGGAGGTTTGCATGTATTTCTGGCCAAGAGTTGCAAAGTGCACAAGGCGTGAGTAAGGCTTTCTATGCTTGAGGAGCCAGTCTGCAGGACGGCGCTTCTCCCAGGGTCTCTGTGCCAGTGCTGACTCTGAGGCTGTCATGGCCCTCACTGCTTGGCTCTCTGGACTCACTTCCTTAGATGTGAGCTCTCCTCCTCTCCAGGTGGCACTGCCCAACTTCAGCTTTGGCTTCATGGCCTGCTGCAGCATCTACTCAGTTTCTTTCAAAGCCACAGACACCTTCTCTAAGCACCACTCATTGGTCAGCCTGCGACAGCTGCTGAATTCCCTGCAGGTGACTGACTGTGCGCTGGTGACATGGCCCTGGCTACATATTAGGTAATAAACATCAGTAACAAGTGACTTGTGGTATACGGGGCAGACTCAAGGGGCACGTAGGAGATAACTGTCGTAGGTAGGATGTGCACTCTAATTGGATAGGTGTTTTGAGGAAGATGTAGACAAATAGAAAGATTTTTCTATAACCGGATATCTTTTTAAATTAATTGTTAGACAAGAATCATTGTAAACTATTTTTCATGCAGCAAAGTAACTTTTGAGTAAATCCCCACATAGAATGGTTGGTGAGTACAGTGGAGAGGATGCAGGCCTAACCCTGTTTAGAAAACATGAACGGCCTCAGAGGATACTGGCATGTTCTTCTCTTTGGGATTCTTTCTGAAATCTCTGTCAATGCAAAGAAATTTCATCTGTGACAAAACCTGGCCTAGAAGCTATCGAATGAGCAGAAAAGACCGCCGGAAATGGCAGGGGTATAGGCCCCTTACTGAACACTAGGGCTTGAAGACTGCTTAATCCAAACTCAATCAAATGAAGTTAATCTCACACAGGGGCTATCTCTAACATGGATCTTAAAAAGTTGTGAACAGGGCCAGCAGTGTGGCTCAGTGGGTAAAGACTCCTGCTGCCAAACCTGATGACCTGAGTTTGATCCCAGGGACCCCCATGAGAGAAGAAAGGAGCCAAGGCCACAAATCGCCCTCTGACTTCCTCATGCAACACACGCTTCCTCTTTCCCCAACTCTAATAGCAACTTACCTTTTTTCAGGATTTCTTAAAAGGGCAGCAATGAATAATTTAAAACTAAGAGGAAAACTCTCTAATAAAATCCAGGTAACAACTAAATGAATAATACAACTTGAATTTAAAATTTAAATTTAGGGGAATAAAGTAAACACCTACAGTTTTGTTTTATTTTGCTTTGCTGCTTTCCCTTAAGATCATTGAGGGAAATGAAATTTTAGAAGGTGAAAATGGAGGATTTAAGTACTTCAAGAAGTAGTGCAATTTCTTCAACAGAAGTAAGAGGCAAAACAAAACAAAAGAAAACCACCCTCGATTTCTTAAGCTCACACAATTTAGAATCAGTTGGGGTATTTATGTTGCTGGAAGGGACCATAAAATCAAAAGTAAGATTGCTCCAATGTGTTGCCCAAAGGCCAAATAGCAAGCACGTCTTAATCCAGGACAGCCACCCTCAGTAACTCTCAACATCAGATGTGGGTCTGGATCTCTATCTTCTTGCACACATAGTGAATGCTTAATAGGAAAAGTTGCCCGGGCTCAATGAAGAAGTCACACGAGTGGAAGCTGAGAAAGCAGAAGCACAGTAACCACTATGATACCTGCCCTCTGCTCAGGGGCGAAAAGCCGATCACCTATGGGCTACAAAACTTCAGCCAGCTTTATCATGCCAAGCGCTCGCACTCACACAGCCAGGGAACAAGAGCAGGGAGGTGTGCGGGCTTCACCCCAAGGCCAGTCCCTAGATCAAGATAAATTTAAGAAAAAAATCTACTATAAAATTTCAAAAAACAAAGCAATATCCAAAATAGTATGCCCATCAATGTCTCAACAAGTTTAGCAAGTGATGTGCTCTGAGGAACAAAAATCAAACAAAGCAAAAAGAAGCACAAGGGAAAGATGCCAAAATCATCAATTGCTTCTGTTTTGCTAGTAAGATATTTTATCTTCAACACTAATAATAACTTAAAATACTTGAGGGTATTTCAATGAACTTTACACAATTTCATTTGTTCTGTGTACTTTTCTGTATTTTCTACAACAAGTAACCATTACTTTTCAGAGAGAAAACAGTAAGACTGAAAGACTTTGTATCAAGGGAACAATTCTAGAACAGTTTTTATGTCGTCTACTCTGGATGTTAGCATCATCAAAAGTATAAGATACGTTGTAACAACCTCAGCAGCTTAAAACTTCACATGCCCCAGACCCTAGTCTTTTCTGTTTTGTTTTCTTCCATGAACATTTGATAAAATATTCACATTAATTCTGAATCATAAAAACATGTAACTTAAAAGAGAAAGCGATCAACGTGCAGTTGAGAAAAGAAAGGTGCTTTAGAAGGTGTGACCAAAAGTAAAACTGTGTGTGGATAGGTAGAAATGGATATAAACTCCCAAGGAGATAAAGCCAAGGCTCTCCCTGCTAACAAGCTAGACAGCACAAAGAGCGCAGCGCAGGGAGAAAGGCACAAGAGGAGGAGAGCGGGAAACATACAAACCTTGAATGTTTCTTTATTTTCACATAGGATCACAACATTCCTCAGAAAATTCAATTTAGTTGCCCCGTTCTAGCTTGCTAACCAGAACCAATTTAATTTTAAATCTACATGCGGAGCCAAGGGGGACGAAATAGTTTGCAATTACTTTTAGCTCCCTGTTGGAAGATAGAATAAGATTTAACCAGTTCTGCTCCGGCTAGAGCAAGCATCTAGGTTTGTCAGAAGCCTAACTGGAGTCCTTTCACTAAGGATTGAAGAGTTGAGACTGTACACCAAGGGTATTTGCTTTGTTTAACCACTTAATGGAAATAGATTATGAGAATGTAACCAATGGATTTTATTCATCTGCTCAGTGCATGAAATGGGGGTGCGGGGGAGCAATTTGTTACACAGACAAAGTCTACCCTTTGCTCTAAACCTGTCCATTGTCACATTCTATTTGACATCTAGTTAGGTGATTTTCAGTGAACTCACTCATTTGTTACTGTATTTAATGAAGAGCAGAAAACTGATATAATGACTCTCTTATTTCTCAGATAAGTCAATGCAAGTGTTTTTTCTTCTCTTTTCTTTCTCTCCTTTCTTTCTCTTTCTCTCTTTTTCCCTTCCTTCCTTCCTTTCTTCCTTCCTTCCTTCCTTCCTTCCTTCCTTCCTTCCTTCCTTCCTTCCTTCCTTCCTTTCTTCCTTCCTTCCTTTCTTTCTTTCTTTTTCGCTTTTCTTGTTTTTGGTCTTATGTTGTATTGTGACAGATAGGTAAACAAGCTGATAAAATCAAGTAT
>CM052703.1:17123182-17128182 GCA_028551405.1 Uromys caudimaculatus | reverse complement strand
AATACAAGGTAGAAAGATATCAAGGAAGACACCTGAAGGCAACCTCGGGTTTTTAACACACAGCACACATATGTGCATGTGAACTAGCCCACACACAAACTGCACACACATACACATGTCAAAAAAATTAGAAATGCAAATGGCAATTTGTCTGTATTCCAAAGGGAAAGAGTCCACAGTTGAATATGGTGTCTAGAAGGGAAAAAATGAGCAATTTTTATAGAAAATGTTCTTTGAAAGAGGGCAGTTAGTTTTAAAAGAAAACACTATTGGAAAGCAAAGTTTGCTTTTTGGTTCAATTGATACTGCTGTAAATTTTAAGAAAGTACTCTAGTTTGGCAAGACCATAAGTAACAGCAGATGCAGGCATACCCTGCTTGCAGGTCCCTTCGAGAGAAGCTGTTGCTACAAGCCCGATGTGCCATCTGTTACTTCGCCTCCAGCTCCTCTGCAGTTCTCTACCCCAAGCTCTCCCACTAAACCCTGCCTACTCCCAGGCAACCACGGAGCATAGGGGCAGTAGAGGCAGGCCAGCTCACCATCCCATATGTACGGTTTCTCTAATAGGGAACTTCTGGTTAAGGACTTCCCTGGACACGACTTCCTCGGAGTTGCAATGCAGCCCAAGGCTCTTGTGCCAAGCTCTCCTCCCATCTGCTTCTCAAGTGTCTGCATCTCCAGCTGGAGACTCTCGCTGCCCACTGTGCTTTCTTCCCCTCTACTCTACACAGATATCTCTCAAGATAAAACATAATCCCCTTTTAGTACCTGCTACACAAAAGTCCTAAACTGATACAGAGGTTTAAACAAGTTTATTAAGAATAGTCACAGGGGAAGGCAAATCCTCCTTCAGAGAGTCTCACACCTCAGCTACCTCCGGAGACACAAATCAAGCTGATCCTGAGGATTGTTCTGCGCGTACACAATACTGCCTAGTGTTTAACAGCCCACACAGTCAGACACTTTATTCCTAACTTACCCACCTCCTTTGGGTCATATGTTCCATTCTAACTTCCAGAACATCTTTTACTAACATTTCATATAATTGAATTAAATTAGATTAAACTTCCCATAAAAACTGAATTGAACTAAAAATAGTGAAAACTCCATCCATAAGAATTTTATTTTGAACAGAATGAATTCTCAACTTAAATAATCACAGTCTCCTCGTTGAGCCCCAGAGGCCCAAGTAATTCAGGCAGACAGCAGAGTCTTCCCTCGAGTACAGCGGTCATCTTCCTCTCAGGAGAATTTGCCTTTCCTGCCGCTCACAGCTTCATCCAGCTGCCAGTAGAATATTTGGATGACATTTTCTGACAGTCAACACATAGGAATTCTAGTCAAGGGAGGGGATCTGGCACAAGAGCTCAGTGTGTAAGCTCTGCACTCCTAATGCTTCCATCTAAACTAGGTACCATTAGGGCTTCAACCTGAGTGACCAGAGGGATTGTTTGCTTTTCCTGCTTCTTAATCTCAGCCCCCTTAGTTATAAATTGAGTACAAAATGGAGCCTGTTTTGTGCTTGTTGAAAGGGTTAAAGGGGCTAAGGGTGGTTATACATTTAGCACAGATCCTGGCATGCGGCAAGGACTCTGGAACTGGAATTATTTCCTCATGTCATCATTGTTAGTGGGAGCATCTGCTCGGAAAGTGGACAGAGTTACTATTCCACACTTGGAGAATCCAGTGGTCATAGAAAATGCTCTGGTTTCTTTCTTGACGAGAAAGCTGAGAAGCTATGTAAGTGGCCACACACTAAGGCTCAGCCTTCACTCACAGCAGCAACGGGGAAAGCTGGCCTCTCTCTGAATAAGGGACAGACAGCTGGAAAAGGCCAGAAGAGGGATTACCACAAGATTACGACGGTCAGGGGAAAGCCGAAATAACTATTTTAACAGACGATTTGTGCTCCAATTACCATCTAAACGTTCATGGTAAATAAGGATCCATAAAAACGCATCTGTAAACCCCAACCTTAGTGACTGGAGCTTCGCATGGTTCGTTAGCACATACTTCTTTGCCAAATCGTGACGTCACTTATCAGCACAGACTCTCTTTTCAAAGTCTGTTCCCCAGGAGTTGAAGCCAGTGCCTTGCGATGAAACCAGTCCTAAGCAAGTATCTTCTACACTGTTCTGTCAGCTCTTGCCATGTTCTTCTTTTAAGGCAAATGTTGGTAATTACAAATTAGTAGATGACAGTTCATGGGGAAGACTGGTGTGCTAGATGAAGCTGATCAGCTGTAAAAAAGAGCTAAATATAGGATATGTACTCTAGACTTGTAATAGTCAAAAGAAGTCCAATGTGAGTCATAAATGCAAATGAAAACTTTTAAATGTCTAGTAACCAAAAGAAGAAAACCAAGCAAAATCAATTTTAATAATATAAATTAATTTCAAGTATCTAGACCATTTCAATATGTAATCACTATATAATTATTGATGAAATTTTAAAATATTTGGTACTGTTCCAAAATCTCATGCATATTTTAGGCTTGTAGCACACCTCAGTTTAGACCATACGACTGAGTGTTTAATGCACGTTTGTGGCTACTAGTGGCTTCCAGGCTGGATGCTGTACTTGAGGACACTGGAGTGAGCCCTTTTCCATAGAAGTTGCTTCTCTTGGGTATTTTATCACCGGAAAAAACCTTGGCTCAGATAAATATTGTCTTTCAGTGGTTCCCAATGATGGTATTCCAGGCGTGGGGAACAGAGACGGTAAATGAATGTGACTACAGTAACAGAACCTGAGACAACCTTAAAAAAAAAGGGGGAGGGGGGTAAATGGGTCATGAAGTTGGGTGTGGGTAGAGTCAAGCTAAAGGAATCCAGGGGACGAGGGGGTGGGTATGATCAAAATACCCTGGATGCACATGTGAAATGAGAGGAAGTAATACAGTATAATAGCTTTAAAAGGGTGTCATGTAAGGTCCAGCAAGACGGTTCAGTGGGGTCAAGGTCCTTGCTGCAGAGCCTCACCATCGAAGTTCAAGCCCTGGAACTGTAGACTAAGAGAACACACTCCAGCATCTGCTCTCTGACCTCCATGATAGGCACTGTGACATGGCCCATGCAAGCACACACACTCAGTAACAAGCACTCCCTTATGAGAGCTTTAGTGTCTGTGGGCCTGGGGTGTGATGGTTGGAGGGTGGGGCTTAAAGGCACTCCAGTGATCCTGATATATAACTTACATATGTAAAATTTTCTTTTTCTGTATTGCTGATTTATCAATTTTATTAATTTTGTTCAAAGAATCAATTTTGCTTTCACTGATTTTTCTCTGTTGTTTTTGATGTCATCGATTTCTGCTCTTACTTTTATTATTTGTTTTACTTCATTTTGATGAATTTATTTCTTCCCTTAAATGTCCTCTTTATCTCATGAATTGTTAAAAATTTTTTTTTATTGGTTCCCAGGGTTTTAGTATTTGCCTATCTTTCTGGCATTGACAACGACTTTATTTCTATTGTAATTAAATAACCATTCTGTGTGACTTCAGTTTTTCAGATTTGTAAATTTTGTTTCATGGCCAAGGAATTTGTCTGTCTTAGTAGCTAGTCTCTGAATCTCGAGACCAGCACGCGCTCTGTGGAGAGGGAGGAGCCTATAATTGCTAACAGGAATCTTTGGTGGCAATATTGTTGAATTCTATATCCTGATGATTCTATCTAGGTGTTAATCAATTTTATTTAATATATTTAAAGCCTTATTATTTGGTGCATATATATTTAGGATTGCTGTTTGTTCTTGCTGAATTGAACCCTCTGCAGAGAATAGCAACGGTGCTGTACTAACACTTGGTGTCTTATCATTCTGACCTTCTCTTTTTCTGGTAAATCCTGCATTAAAATTTTGTCTGTTACTATTATAGATTCACCTGAGATCCTCTAAATAATTATTTCATGGTATAGTTTTGCTGTTCTTATACTTTTGACTTGACTGTATATTTGTCAAGTTTGGGTTTCTAAAGACAATATACTTATGTGTCATATTTCAGCCCATTTTCCCATTTTCCATCTCTCAATTATTATATTTATTGATATATCTTAAATTGATATATGACTTAAATCTTCTACCTTTCGTTTTTTCCATTTTTACTCTTCTGTTTTACTTTTACTCTTTTGTGTTAAACAATTTTTTATTTTTTACAGTCCAGCCATTGCCCTGCTGCAGGTCTGCCCTCCCACAGCTCCTCATCCCATTCCTCCTCCCCCTGTCTTCAAGAGGATGCTCGCCTACCAGGCCTCATCGTGGTGTTTGAAAGCATAGATATGGTGTCTGTACCGGCTGGTTTTGTGTCAACTTGACCCAAGCTGGAGTTATCACAGAGAAAGGAGCTTTAGGTGAGGAAATGCCTCCATGAGATCCAGCTGTAAGGCATTTTCTCAATAGGGCCCCTTGTGGGTGGTGCCATCTGTGGGCTGGCAGTCTTGGGTTCTATAAGAAAGCAGGCTGAGCAAGCCAGGAGAAGCAAGCAAGCCAGTAAGTAACATCCCTCCATGGCCTCTGCATCAGCTCCTGCTTCCTGACCTGCTTGAGTTCCAGTCCTGACTTCCTCTGGTGATGAACAGCAATGTGGAAGTGTAAGCTGAATAAACCCTTTCCTCCCCAACTTGCTTCTTGGTCATGATGTTTGTGCAGGAATAGAAACCCTGGCTAAGACAGTGTCTCTCCACACAGCTTTTTAGTGGTTTATCTAGGTATTACATCATGCATATGCAACTTATGCTGATGCTATCATCATCCATCCAATAAAAGGCAGAAATAGTTCTCTCTTCACAAATCTTCACCATCATCCATTGTAACTGTTTTAAGTACTTTTTTTTTATTTTGTTTTGTTTGTTTTTTTTAGTTTTTTTTTCCTTTTTTATTTTTGATACTTTATGTACATTTCCAATGTTTCCCCTTTTCTGAGTCTCCTCTTTGGATACCCCCTGTTCCCTCCCCAACCTGCCTCTAGGAGGAAATTCCTCCTCCCACCCCCCCACCCCCCGC
>CM052703.1:17075701-17122682 GCA_028551405.1 Uromys caudimaculatus | reverse complement strand
AGCTTTGTACAAGGAGATAGGAATGGATCAATTTGCATTCTTCTACATGTAGACCGCCAGTTGAACCAGCACCATTTGTTGAAAATGCTGTCTTTTTTCCACTGAGTGGTTTTAGCTCCTTTGTCGAAAATCAAGTGACCATATGTGTGTGGGTTCATTTCTGGGTCCTCAATTCTATTCCATTGATCTACCTGCCTGTTAAGTACTTTAACTAACTTCATTTAGAACCACGTCAGACTTATTTGCTTCACCTGTCAAACATAGTTTTAAGACTTCAGAGAAGAAATGCCTATTGTATTTACCCATATTTTTTTACATTATTCTCCACTCTTAATGTTTCAAGTTTCGCTTTTTAGCATTTTGTTATATTTCGAGTATTTCCTTGGCCATTGTTCTAAAATAAGCAATATGTCGTCTCCATTTTCCTTGGTTGAGAATGTCGTGATTACTCCTTTACTCCTAAACTGTACGTTTGTGGAGCATAGAATTCTGGGATGGCAGTTCTCTTCACTCAGCCCCTGACAAACACTGTGCCTCTCCTCTGACCTTCATGATTTCTAATGAGAAATCTGCTGGTGCTTGACTCGTCCTTCTCTGTAGGTAAAGGATTACTCTTGTTAGTTGCTTTTCTTTTCTTTTTTTCTTTTTTTTAATTTTCAGAAGTTTAAGTGTGTTGTTCTTCGCATAGATTAAGTTAGGCAAGCCCTGTCTGAAGTCCACTCAGCTTCTTCGGTCGCAGGCTCACATCTCTTAGCCAGTCCTGAACTATTACCAACACCAGGCGCTTCATGCCCATCGTTTTCTCTCCTAGGTTCCAGCTTGCCTGTGGGAGGTACATTTCCAGGGATCCCTTCTCTTCCTCCCCTCTCTGTTTTTCATACTTCATAGTCTATTCATTCTGTCCAGCCTATTGCTCTCTTCTTAGATTATTTTCTATCATATTCTAGCTCAGCATTGCTTTCCTGTTTCCTCATTTTGCTCTGAAATATGCACACTGGGTTTTTTTAATTGTACTCTTAAGCACATACACATAGCATATGCGGATGCACATATGTGCATGTGTGTGTGTGTGTGTGTGTGTGTGAGAGAGTGTGTGTGTGTGAGTGTGTGTGTGTGTGTGTGTGTGTGTGTGTGTGTGTGTGTGTATGTGTGTGTGTTTGTAAAGTTTCCATTTGTTTCCATTTGGAACTTTCTATTTTTTTCTCTGTTTAAAATCTGTTCTTAATTTCGCAAGGAAGCACGGTTACTCTTTGGGAGGGTGAAATAGGTGGTTCATTTGAACAGATGAGTTCCACACCAACCTGGGCAACAAAGTAAGACTCCATCTCAGAAAAAGAAGATTATTAGCTATGTATAACTTAGCAGCATGGTGCTTACCTACCATGCATAAGGGCCCAAGTTAAATCTCTATCCCCACAAAAGGTAAAGAATAAAAACTTGAAAATCCCAATATTTCTTTCATCTTGGTTTTATTCCTACCAATTATCTTTTATTCAGTTTGAGATATTTCTGGATCCTGATAAAATTTTCTATGGAATCATGGATATTTTCATATTATTATGAAATTGCATATTATTTAAAGTTTCTGGGGTTTTGTTGTTATAGTTTGTTATTTATTGGTTCATTTGTTTTTTGAGCTGGTGTTTAGGTTGTCCAGGCTGGTGCTAACCTCCTAGACATAATTCTTTCTACTGCCTCAGTTTCCCAACTAGCTGAGATAAACTTTGTGTAACTGGTCTTTGAGACATTGATCCACTTAGGAAGAATAAGGTTGCTGAGTCATAGCTACCGGACGCCAGTGAGTGAGTTCCTGTTGCCCACTCAACCTGCACTGACGCCCGAGGGAAGCTTCTCTTCCACAATGTCTGCATAGTAGAAAAGGAGGTGTAAGTCACAAAATCACATCATGACTACCCAGTGGAGGAGTGTCAGGCCTTCTGGTGGGGAACCAGAGTAGAGACTCAGCAAAGTAGAAGGTTAGGCTTCCTTCTTTGGCCCTTGTTAGTGTGAGAGATAGGACACAATATGAGATGGTGGTTGGCAAGGAGTGATTTTTGTGAAAAGTTTGCTGTTAAGATAGGTTAAGCCTTGATTGTACCTCTGGCAAGAAACAAAACAAAACAAAACAAAACACTGATTTTGTTTGAGCTATTTTGGTCTGCATTATTACTTTAGATTGGTAAGCTTCTTAATCTTCACACACGCATACACACACACACACACACACACACACATACACACACACACAAGCGTGTATATGTATGTATGTATGTATGTATATGGATGGATGGATCATACACACACACACATGCACACACACACGTGTGTATATGTATGTATGTATGTATATGGATGGATGGATCATACACACACACACATGCACACACACACGTGTGTATATGTATGTATGTATATGGATGGATGGATCATACACACATGCACATGCACACACACAGACAGCAAAACAGAAAATCCAGAGAACTTGCCTGGTAGTTCCTTTGGTGCTCTTATATTTATATTATGTACACCCTATCCAAGGCTTTAAGTTGTACTTAGCAAGAGAAAAAGAAAAAACTATGCAGACTCTATCTTCTTGGAAGTGGAAGACATTAGCTTTCAAAATGCTCATTCAGTTTATTGATGGTTGTCTTTTTGTTGATTGTTTATTGTCTATCTCCTCCTGGTAGAAAACAAGTCTCGAAATGACATGTTTCTAAGGCTGATAGACTGGCTCAGTGGATACAACGTGTGCTGCATAAACACGAGAAGCTGATTTGGGGTCCCTAGCACCCACGTAAAATCCTGGATCGGAGCTATGCACATCTATAAGCCCCAGTGTTGCCAGAGGCGCATGATACAGACAGACAGACACCTGAAACTTCTTACACCAACCTCTGATCTCTATTTGTGCACACATACATGAATTCATGTAACATACACACACACACACACACACACACACACACACACACACACACCTCTGTGATCAGCAAACACCACGTGAAGCATATCTAAGGAAAAGGTATGCTTCATTTTAGCTTTCTAGAGAATTGGAAGGAAAAGAAAAAAGATCTCAACTTATCACCAACCTATTTGCCTAAATACTGTCTTATTATGTTCCATATATAACTACTATCTTCCCAGCATTGACAACAGTGATTGTGACAAGAAAAAAATCAGCATGTCCTCATGGCACTATAAAACAAGAGACGTGCTATTTCCACAGGCCAAAATGAGGAAGAAAGGCAGTGACTGGGACACATTAAATGGAAAGTCACAACCCATCTTATCCCTCACCCATCTTCATTCTTTCCACGCCACTAAAACCTTGCCTGACACAAACTAAACTGTTTTAAAAGAAACAAAGATGAAGTAAAAAGAAAGAAAAAACAGATACAACCATATATATCACCACATTTCACTACTCTATTACAAGCCTCTCCCTCCTCTGAGTCACCTCTAGCTTCTGATGATCCATAAAAACTACCAACTCAAACACAGTCTCATTAGCATCCATACATCAAACATGCCCCCGTAAATACAAACTGTGACAAAAAGGAACAGACATGCCATTGTCAAAGTGCCAAGCAAAGAAGCAGAAATGAGACATTTCAATGACACTGCAAATTCTCCTTTACCTATTTTGATCTTTTTCTCTTTCTTATCTCCTTCCTGACACACAGAGGTGCCACGCCTTCCTGGATTATAATTATGATAACATCTGTATCTTGCATAAAATGAAAAATAAATTCTAGATTTCAGTTTCTTTGTCAATAAAATAGAAGATTCTGGAAGTGGACAATATGACATCCAAGAAAATGACAGTTTCCAGATTTTCCAACAACCAAAACTCAAGCAACTATAGATAAGAGTCTGTTAATGAAGAAAAAGTAAAACTATAAAAGTAGAGTAAAGTAGAATTTTTTAAAGTTTAAATGTGTATGTAAATAGTTTTACTGCCACAGAGCAATGTTCTCCTGCTAATCAGTGTGTGTGGACAATTTCATGCTGGAAGAAGTCAGTGTAACAGTTGTGTCAGAAACGTCATGTATTTCTACCCGACCATTTCCAAAGGTTTCAAATCTGCTCTAAATTTCATTTAACGGGTATTTTAAATGGGTATCCATGAGAGTAGAAGAGTGAGGACAAGAATGGGAAGCTTGTATTAAATACCTTCTTTGTATTATTTTTGATATCTGGGTTACATAATTTTTACCTATTAATACAGCTTTTTAAAAATAGTTTTTAGTCAGATACAGTTGTACATGCCTGTAATTTCATCACTTGAAAGACAGAGGCAGGCCAATCTCTATGAGTTCAAGACCATCCTGGTCTACATAGCAAGTTCCAGTTCAGCCATGGCTACATAGTAAGACCCTATAACAAAAACATAAAATAATAAATTTTAATTGTTTCTTCAAAGAGCAGTCTATAAGTAATCCACAAGTCTTTTAGCAGGAAGTCTGCATAACATGATGTGTGGTGGACGATCTTTCCCAAGGTGAGTGATAAAGCCAGTGACTTCCTTTTTATCTATTTATCTTTTTAAGCGTACAGCACCTGGTATTCCCAAGCTGCCTCCCACCCAGGTTCTAACTGGGCTGAGCCCTGCTTGGCTTCTGAGACCTGGCATGTTCAGGTGGCTTGGCCATAGACAGAAGTCGATCATTTCTAATCCACTCGAGCAACCGACAAAATGATGCATACAGTAAGAAACTGAAGCCTTTTATTAAGGCTACTTAGGAACTAAAACCTGCCAAAACTCATGTAAATTCGTTTATAACTACACCTGCAGATTAGACTCTAGTCCCCAGCAGTAGCTTGACTGAAATCTTGTAAAAGAACCTGTCAGATTCTCTCATTAAAATAAGTCTTGGATTCCTTCACCATAGAAACCAAGATGATAAATATTTAAGCCTATTGTTTAGACTAGACTAGTATCCAAGCAAAGACAACTATCAAAATCATCATATTTGGCCTTTTTCTGTCTGTACTAGAGACTGGGAGCCTCACACACATTTGGTAAGTACCCCAGAACCAAGCTACATTCTCAGTCCCACCTACTGTTTTCTTTTAAGATAAAAAGATAGAATATGGTTGAGAGTCAAGCTACACACAAAAACTGAGGGTTGAAAAGACAAACACCAGATTGCTATGTCAGTATATATGCAGTTTAGTGTGGAAGCAGCAGGTGGTGGCTTCGTGAAGATGGAGGGCAAGGAAGATATCTGCAGTGCAGATACAAGGCAACAGCACTTTATGAGCCAGCTACCTCTAAAAGACACTGGACAAATCCCTTGGACCGGGAGACTTCTGTTTTCTGATCTAAAGGGGGAAGAGTTGTATAAGATGGCTACTGTACACTCTACCAATGGAGCGCTCTCCTAACAATGCTAGCTGTAACAGCACTGCCTTGGGTGGGTTGGTTTACTGTTTCAATGAACTAGGAACAGAGGTATTGCAAAGAATCTTCTCTGGAAGGAAAATCAGTTCATGATATGCCTTTCTCACGTGTTCTTTAACTGTTTGGTGACTGCTTCCTCAGACCTAGGCACAACATCCTAGGCTTTAGACAGAGAAAGAGATTTTAAAAGTCAATGAAATGTAATACTATTCCCCAGAAAATTCATAACATACTAGTAATTCTGCCTAGTCTGACACAACCACAATTCTCCCAAAGGCTTAAGGTGCCTCTTTCCTTCATCAACAACAGAAAGGCTGGAGAGATGACTCAGCAGGAAAGAGCATTTGCCATTCTTGTCGAAGACCCAAGTTTGGTTCTCTGCACCCATGCCAGTCAGATCACAACAGCCTGTAACTGCAGCTCTATGGAGCCTTCAGGACACCTGTACACACATGCATATACACATGAGAAATAATTTCAAGTTTCTTCATCCTTGACCTTTTCGAGTTTAGGCACTGTGATGTTTGAGTGAAAGTCGTCCATATAGACTCACAGGGAGTGGCATTATCAGAGGTGTGGCCTTGTTGAAGTAGAATGTCCTTGGACGAGGTGTGTCACTGGAGGTGGGCTTTTATGCTTCAAATGCTCAAGCCAGGTCCAGTGTCACTCTCTCTTCCTGCTGCCTGTGGATCAAATGTAGAACTCTGAGCCACCTCTCCAGCACCAAGTTACCGGCATGCTACCAGGCTTGCTACCATGGCAATAATGGACTAAGCCTCTGAACTGTAAGTCAATCCTGATTAAATGTTTTCCTTAGTAAGAGTTGTTGCGGTCATGGTGCCTGTTCACAGCAATAGAACTCCTAACTGAGACAGTTATTTATATTTTATCTTTTCCACAGTGCTAACTCTGGTAAGACAGGGTACCTGACAGATGAGTACATTCCTAAGCACCCTTAACATCAATAAGAGGGAGGGGTCTGTGTCTCTTTTATGTGCTTTACACATAGATTAATGGGGCTTGAGGCTGCTTTAGATTGATTTGTTTTTGTGATGCAATGGTTGTTCAATCAACTGTGAGCTCACTTAGGTGCAAATTCATTATTTTATCTACAAGATGTATCATATATAAACCTTTGTAAATTGCTTTAATTAAGGAATTTAGTGCCTCTTTGTCCCTGACATGACTTAAATAAGAACTTCTGGTAACCATATTCCCAGTCATGGGAAAGTAAACAGTTTTAAAAAATTCAGCTAACCGGAGAGTGGTTAAGTTTACAGACAACAAGGAATACTTCTTGGCACAAGTCCCTCATGTCACTAATACTTAGTTTCAATCTTACCCTATCTGAATCAAGAAATTTCTACTTTTATTATTTACCTCAGTTGGTCTGAAACAAATTTCTGTCACCTGAAATAAACCATTCTGTATGGATGGTCTTATTTGGATTACTAGGAAATCCACAGGGAGGAAGTCATATGATCCATGGCAGCGAGGTCAAAATGAACTCGCGATGGCTCATTTCATCTCACATAGTGGCCTACTGCATAAATACGTGCACATCAGTGACTTGGTTCACAGGACGGACAGGTGGTTAGCATTGGCCGGGTAAAACATTCGCATTTTCACCAGAGAGATGCATGGTGGTGCTGCATTCCCAGGAGAGAAAACCATCAGGCTACGAAGGGCCCCCCCCCCTCTATCTGACTCCTCTGGAATATGTTTACTATTTATTCTGTTAGCTTCTCATCTGTGCTTGGAGTGACTGCTCACCTACTGTCATCCTACTTTGTATGACCCCTTTAACTGAAATGTTTTTGTAAAAAGGGCTGTTAAAATTCCACAAAATATTGGTTCAGGTCTTCACATGTGAGAGAAACAGTTAAGGAAAGCACTTCATCACGTAAAAGGAAAAGAGTCAATCGTAGAATCATGATGGTTCTAATCGTGATCAATATTGAGTCCTCTGCGTATGTTGGAGCGCTTCCTACAGATACTTGTGCGTTAGCACTGCATATTACTCGAAAGATCTAATTAAGCTAAATTTTGGTGTACAGTGATTGTACATTATTTCTCTTTTATGTAGCAAAACACATTAAAATGTACTACTGTTGAAACACATATGAAAATAGTTTTGGAAATTATGCACTATATTTTCCTCATGTCTCAATTGTTTAGAGCAACAGTTCTCAATTTGTGGGTGGCGACCCCCTTGATGGCGTCAAATGGCCCTTTTACATGGGTCACCCAAGATCGTCAGAAAACACGTATTTATATTACAATTCATAACTAACAATTACGGTTATGAAGTAGCAACGAAAATAATGTTATAGTTGGGGAGTCACCACAATGAGGCACTGTGTTAGAGGGCCCCAGAACTAGAAAAGCCAAGAACCGCGGTTTAAAGCATAAAATTTCTTTTGAAAATATTCTAACTGAATGATGGTAACTGAATGTTGTAATTAAAAATATATTTTAAATCTTTGTCATGAGTGGTTTTAAGTTGTTTAAAAGCATATCATTTCTGCTCATACAGAACTTTGTAGGTAGTTTAAACTAAATTTTACACTTCTATTTTACAAAAGAAAAAATGTTTGAAATGGGAGATAACATTGTTCCTGTTTTGCAAGAAGGAAACCTAAGGTTTAGAAAAATTAAGGATACAAAGTCAGGGCTAGAAATACGGCTCACGCAGCAAAGGTTCCATTCACAACCAAAACACCAAGTTTAAAAATGGCTTTGATGTATGTGACCAACAGAAGGAAAAATCAGCTTTTAAAAATGGCATAGAGAAAAGAGAGTAAGAAAGTAAGACAAATGAGAAAAACACTGTACAATGAAAGAAAAGAAAGGAAGGAAGAAGAGGAGAGAGAGAGGGAGGAGGGAGGAGGGGAGGAAAGAAGAGGGAGGGAGGGAGACAGGGAGAGAAGGGGAAAGAAGAAGGAAGGAAGGAAGGAAGAAAGGAAGGAAGGAAGGAAGGAAGGAAATAAGGAAGGAAGGAAGGAAGGAAGGAAGGGAGGGAGGGAGGGAGGGAGGGAGGGAGGGAGGAAGGAAGGAAGGAAGGAAGGAAATAAGGAAGGAAGGAAGGAAGGGAGGGAGGGAGGGAGGGAGGGAGGGAGGAAGGAAGGCGTGCGTTATATGGAGTTGAACTGAGGAATTATTGCATTCCCTTAACTTAGGAAGCCAAACTGGGGAATCTCTAGGAACAACTGAGCCTGCGTTTTGTTTCTTTATATCGGATCCAGGTGCGGCTTACCTGGATTGTCAGCTTCAAGGCCTCTCATAGGGGTCTCTCCTGAGAGTGCTACACAGCATGGCTACTTGTTTCATCAGAAATGAAATACAAATGTGTGTATGTGAGACAGACAGAGACAAAGAGGGAGGGAGAGGAAGAGGGAGAGAGAAGTGAAAGGGGAAAGAGGGAGAGAGGAAAAGAGACAGACGGAACAAGATCTTTTGTACTCTATAGGAAGTGAAGTTCCAAGTTTTGTTATATAATGTTCTTTAGAAATAAATCACAAGGTCCATTTATACTCAAAGATAACCAAAGGTAACAGGGAACTCTATGTAAGCCATATAATGGTGCTTCCTGACATAGTGGTAATAAAAATTATGTGTCTCACAGTTGGTCTTAGATTCACTAAAGTACAGGGGAGATACTAGATGAATATTGTTGAATGATTATAAATGAATAAAGGAGTAGAAGGAAATAAAGAGAAGGGGAAATTACGAAATTACATTTTAACTTCAAAAATAATATTTAAAAATTAAAAATAAAGTTAAGATGGTTTTGGTGCAGAATTCTACCATACACTCAAAGGAGAATTAATGCTGATTAACTCTTCTTAAATTATTCCACCAACTAGAAAATGAAGGAAGATTGCCAAATTCATTTGATAAGGTCACAGTGACCCTGATACTAAAACTACATAGAGTCTCAACAAAGAAAGAGAATTACAGACCAATTTCCCTTATGAACATATATGAAAAAATACTCAATAAAACATTTGCAAACAGAATCCAAGAACACATCAAAAAGGTCATCCACCACGATGAAATAGGCTTTATCCTAGAGATGCAGGGATGGTTCAGCATATATAAACCAATAAATGTAATCCACCATATAAATAAACTGAAAGACAAAAACCACATGGTCATTTCATTAGGTGAATAAAAGGCCTTTGACAAAATCCAAAACCCCTTCATGATAAAAGTCCTGGAGAGATTAGGAATACAAGGACATACCTAACCGTTAAAGGCAGTTTACAGCAAGCCTTCAATAATATCAAATTAGATGGACAGAAACCCAAAGAATCTAACTAAAGTCAGGAATAAGACAAAGCTATCCAATCTCTCCATATCTATTCAATACAGTACTTGAAGTTTTGGGTACAGCAAGAAGACAACTTAAGGATATCAAGGGGATACAAGTTAGAAAGAAAGGAGTCAAGTACCATTATTTGCAGATGATATGATAGTATACATATGTAACCCTAAAAATTCTATCAAGGCAAGTCTGAAAAGTGTCTGAATACAAAATTAACTCAAAAAACAACAAACAAAGCAAACAAACAAACAAAAAAAAAACAGTAGCCCTCCAATATATAAAAAAAAATGGACTGAGAAAGAATGAATTCAGGGAAACAATGCCTTTCATAATAGCCTGAAATAATATAAAATATCTTGGGTAACTGTAACCAAGCAAGTAAAAGACCTGTAACAAAACTTCAAGCCTTTGAAGAAGGAAATTAAAGAAGAAAACAAAAATTGGAAAGATTCATGGATTGGTAGGACCAACATAGTAAAAATGGCAATTCTACCAAAAGCAACCTAAAGATTCAATGCAATCCCCATCAAAATTCCAACAAAATTCTTTACGTACGCTTTAATTACTTTACTTAAGTAATTCTCAACTTATTAGGAAAAACAGCAATAACAACAATGACAACAACAGGATAGTTAAAACAATCCTGAACAATATAAGAACTTCAGGAGGCATCACTGTCTCTAATGTCAAGCTGTAAAACAGAGCTATAGTAATAAAAACTACATGGCATTCACATTAAAAAAATGGATGTGTTGATCAATGTAATCAAATTGAAGACCCAGACATAAATTCACATACCTATGGATGCCTGATTTATCATCTCTATCTATCTATCTATAACTGAAATACACACTGGAAAAAGAAAGTGTCTTTAATAAATGCTGCTAGTCTACCTGGATGTCTGCATGTAGATGGAAGCAAAGAGATCCATGTTTATCACCCTGCACAAAACTCAAGTCCAACTGGATCAAAAACCTCAACATAAAACCAGACACACTGAGCCTGATAGAAGAAAACATAGGGGAGAGCCTTCAACGAACTGCCACAGGAGACAACATTCTGAACAGAACAATAGTGCAGGCACTAAGATTGGCCATTGATAAAAGGAACCTCATAAAACTGAAAAAAAAAAGTTTCTGTAATGTAAGGGACACTGCCATTCAAAGTGGCAGCCTACAGAAGAGGAAAACATTTTCACCAACTCCACATCAGATAGAGGACTAATATCCAAAATATGTAATGAACTCAAGAAACTAGGTATCAAAAACATCCCATTTAACACAGGGTATAGAACTAAATAGTGAATTCTCAATAGAGGAATAGCAAATGACTGAGAAACACTTAAAGAAATGCTCAACATTCTTAGCCAGCTGGGAAATGCAAATCAAAAGTACTTTGAGATTCCATCTTACACATGTCAGAATAGCTAAGATCAACAACACAAGTGTCAGGTCATTTGGCAAGGCTGTGGAGCAAACTTGTACAGCCACTATGGAGATCAATATGGCAGTTCCTTAGAAAACCGGGAATGGCTCTATCTCAAGACTCAGCTATGCCACTCTTAGACATCTACCCAAGAAGCACCCACCCCACCACAGGGACCGCTGCTCACCTATGTTCACTGTGGCTTTATTCATAATACCCAGAAACTGGAAATGACCTAGATACCCCTCAACCAAATAATAGATTTTTAAAATGTGGTATATTTTACACAATGGAGTATTACTCAGCTGTTAGAAAAAAAAATATAAAATTTTTAGGCAAGTCAGTGGAACTAGAAATACTCATTGTGAAAGAGGCATCCCAGAAGGAGAAAGATAAATATGATATGCACTCACTTATGCGTGGATATCAGCTGTTAGGTAAAGGATATTTACACTGAAATCCAGACATGAGAGGCTAAGTACCAAGGAGGGCTCTAGTGGGATGCATGGATCCCCCTAGGAAGGGGAAATAGAATAGATTTTGTGGGTGGAATGGGGGCAGGTGGGGATGAGTCAGGATAAGGAGTCTGAATTGGCATCTCTTGTAGCCAGGGAAGGTTTCCAGTGGAAGGACTGGGTTACACTCAGCTGAGTTGCTGGTGGAGGGGATCCCCGTAGATATCTCCAAACAATCCAGGCTGGTATAGGACAAAGAGTTACCCTCTGCAAACTGACGGTGGGGCCCCATTGCCAAGGACAAACCCACAGAGCTTCCTGAATATAGAGCGGTCTAGCTGGTGCCTACATGATGCCTTCACTCTTACGTCCTAGTCTGTTTAGCAAGGAAAAGTATTCTGGAGGCTGGACACCATCTCAGCCATAAAACCTTTGACCTACTATCTGTCCTGCCTACAAGATGTGCTAGGGCAATGGTGGCACAGAGCAGGGGATGTGGCCAGCCAATGTCTGATTTAACTTAAGACTACTCCATGATAGAGAGCCCATGCCCCACACTGCCCGACTGTCCAAGAACCAGAGACTGGATAGCCTCGGGACCTACAGTAAAACCAAACATGACTGGTGGTAAAATATATCAATGAAATGATTCCCACTGATATTCTGCTGTACTCATGGAGTGGTGCCTTGTCCAGTCATCATCAGAAAGCTTCCTCTGGCAGCAGACGAAAGCAGGCGCAGAGGCCCAGAGACATGACGCAGAGAGAGTGTAAGTTGGATGTTTCCATGGGGCCCCTCTACTAGGAGTCTGGGAATCCCATGGAAAGGGGCTCTGAAAGATTGTAGAAGTCAGAGGAGATGGAGGACGCCAGAATAAGACCTACTGACTCAACTAAGCAGGGCTCGTGTGGGCTCACAGAGACGGAAGCAGCATGCACAGGTCCTCTGCATATGTGTTGTGGCCATTAGCTTGGTGGTTTTGTGGGACCCCTCACAGTGGGAAGGGAGGTGTCTCTGACTCTTGCCTGCTCCTGAGACTCTTTTCCTCCTACTGGGTTGCCTTGACCAGCTTGGATGCAAGGGCTTTTGCCTTGCTTAGAGTATTTTTGTTTTGTCATATTTGGTTGCTGTCTCTTGAAGGCCTGCTCTTTTCTGAAGGAAGACAGAGGGAGAGTGGATCCAGGTGACGGGGAGAGGAAGGGAGCTGGGGGAAGTGGAGAGAGAGGAAACTGTGGTTGGAATGTATTACATGATAATCTATTTTCATTTTTAAAAAATGAATAGAGGAGTTAAAGGAAGTAAAAGAAAGGGAAGTATTATGTAATTATATTTTAATTCTAAAAAGCAACATTTAAAAAATAAGGATCAAATGAACAGCATTTTACCCACAGAAACAAAACTATGGATAAAATGATACATGCCTTTCTGACATATTTTATTGTGTTATCGATATTTCTAAGTGTTTCTGACCATATCCACAGTTGTACTTATGTCCCTTATACTGATTTCCTAAAATACAGATATAAAACACTATAATAAACCCATCATTTTATTGTAATATTATGTAATGGCAGAATATATCAATATATTTATATAGAACTATTAACATCTTTGATAAACAAGCATCTGCCTTTCACATAAGTAATCTGACAGATGAGCAGTTTAACTATTAAGGTATGAGTTTAAAACAAGGTACCTGTTCCAAAAAACCATGTAGAGCCATTGAAATATTCAGCCAATTGGGAAGAGGTGTAAAGGACAGAGAGATTGCTCAATAGATAAAGGGCTTGCCTGGAAAGTATGGGGACCTGAATTTGGATCCCCAGAAACATCAGCAGTCTCAGAGTGGCTGTGTGCTGTAACACCAGAGGCGGAAGACAGAGACTAGATCTCTAAGGCTCACTGGTCAGCCAGTCTAACCGAATTGGTGAGCCCAGATGAGTGAGAGATCCCGTATCAAAAGAGGTAATAGCATCCCTATGGACGGGACCGTCCAGCTTCCACACGCGTGTGCATTCCCACACACATGAACACTGGCCAAGACATATTTTAAAACAACAACAACAAAAAATCAATGGTAAGAAAATGACTCCCCTTGACTTTCTGGGATATTGGCAGCACTGTTTATCCATACATTGTTAGCGTCTTTGTGGCTTTCTGTGCCACCTCAGGACAGAGAATACATTGAAGCCAGGTCTGTAAGTACATACAGGTGACAAGTAATAGTGGCTGGCCCCTCTTCACATAATCTAACTAGAGAAGGAAGTGGTACAAGGTTGGAGGTAGTGAGAGAGCCATCTGCACAATGAGACAAACTCTTGCCCTTTTTTTCTTTTTTTAAATAATAATAGTAATAATAAAAACCACTGAAATACTCCTTTGTGGATGAAAACCATATGACTATAGAAATATTCCTGGCCTGGATCTAATGAAGAATGGAAGGAAGCATATTTTATTCTAATTGGTACCATTATGATATTCTGATCATTCTTACAGAGTTATTTCATTTCGCTATAAGAAAACATAGCATCTTTGTAAGAAGTTCAGAGCTGGACTACACGTTCTTCCAAATGACTGACCCCGACCTGCATGCAAGGAAAGGGTCTGCTTGGGAGAAGCACCAGAGAAGTGATAAAACCGGGGTGTAATACCTGGCCACACTGTGGGCAGGGCCAGGAAGAAAAAGCAGAAATGGCCTTGCGTAACTGACTTCAAAGGGGTTAAAAAATAAAAAGATAGATGATCTGTGTGTGCAGGAACAAGTGCCTGGCTTTGCTAGAACAGGAGAGCATTGCAATGCTTTAAAAGATGTGACGTAGTCCTCTGAATTCCATGGGAACCTTGCACATTGTTTTTCATAATGGAAGCTCCCTAGGGACAGGAAGGGAACACTTCTCTTCATTTTCGAGTATAATGCTAACATCTAAGTCAGGTCGCAACCTGCCAAGACAGCAATCTGTCTGTGCTCCGCTCAGGCTGGACTCGGACTCAGTAAACACTCAGCATTCCTTCAAACCCTTATCAAGTATGTTTCTCATTGACAGGAAAAGCCACTGCTTTCTTATCTGCTCCTACGCCGCCCACCCCACCCCACCCCACCCCACCCCATTCCAGCATCTCACCCCATCACACCCCCTCACCATTCCCTATCCCACCCCTCACCCCACCGTTTCCCACCCCCACTCTCTACCCCCACCAAATGGGCATCTAGTTCTCTGTTAACTCAAATAAGCCTCCAACAGATGAGAGCCCCTTGCTAGCCCAGGCTGTTCCTCCTCCTGCTGCAGCACAGCCCTTCCAACTGGCAGGACTCTCCCGGCTTTTACTGTCTTCTCTCTCACACAGCCCTGCTGCCAGTCCAGCCCTCTCCACACCTCCTTGTCTTTCTGTTCTTCTGTGTCCCTAGAGGTAGCCATACTTCCCAGATGCTTCTGGCTGCTGTGTGTTCTCAATAACAACCTTCCCCCTTAATCATGGAGCTGCCATTTTGTGGTCTCTTTACTGCACAGTTTGCACACAATTTATTCACTACTTCATTAGATTCTCTGCTATGAACTTAACATGCACTTTTCAGCTAAATCCCACAGCCCATTGAGCAGATATTGTCATAAGCCCATTGTATAAAGAGAGGAAACAATGTGGCCATGTTCACATGGGTACACGTAGACCATGGATCCCAGGAGGCTGACTCCAACAGTACAACCCTCTGATGTTCACACCAAGGAGGGCTGATTTGAATTGACATTCTTAGAGACTGAGAGGGAATGATTATATTTTACAGGATTGTGGGTTTTTACTTGTTATGACCACAAAATAATCTACTGAGGGAGGTAAATTCTCTTTCACAAGCAAAGTACTACATAGATCACCTCTTTTTGTCTGTCTACCACTCTCGTGTACAAAAAAGAGTAGTCAAGAAGATCAAGGGCTATTGAGAACATTCCCTGATCAAAAGTTGGGGGTGGGGTGGGCAGGAACGATGACACCAAACGCGCAGGGTCTGGAAGGTGGAGAAACAGTGAGAGACAGGTTGCAACAAATTTCAACTTAAAATAATGACTCTTAATCATTTCTTCACTCCTGGGCAAGACGGGGAATTAAAAGCTGCCTCCATGTGAACCAGTTAAGAAAAAAAAAAAAAAAGTCAACATGAGAAAGTAAATTAAGAGCATTTAGAAGAGAGAAAGAAAAGAAGAGCTCCAGCAATTTAACCTGGTCACGACCCAGGATGTCTGAAAAGTATAGAGGAAGACATGGAGACACAGCAAAGAGAAGCCAAGCCACTGAGCTCCTTCTCCAGCAGGAAAGGGAAGTATCCCAAGCCAGAAACAAAAGACTGAGCAGCTCCACCCAAGGAACATTCACGGTCCCTATAAGCCTCAAAATGAGTCCTGGGTTTTGGTGAGACAGTAAGTCCTCTGATAAGAGTCAATAGTGCTAAAGATCCCTGGTCTGTCTTTTGTGTGAGGGTGGGGGCTAGTCACCCTCTGGAGACAGAATCTATGCTTTCAAACAGATATCCAGGGGTTCTGAGAGTAATAAAGAACCATAAGGCAAAGGCCCAGAGTTAGACACTGCCTAGAGGGCAGGACAGAAGCTGACAGTACACAGGTGACAGTAACTCTGTCCCAGGTCTCACCAACTGAGAGCAAGTGGAGTGTGATGGCTCTGAGGCTGTGGATAGAGAGGCAACCCACCTCTAAAGCCACTCATTGCCACTGACTGGTATAAGGCTTGAGAGCTCTGAAGCTCCAATGAGCTACCTGACATGCACAGCTGCATCTCTCTAGCAGGACATCCTACAAATAGGAAGACAGGTCCTCCACCTGGAGTGATCCCAGGGCTGGAATCGATTCCCATACCGCCAACACAATTTAAAGCCAGCCCCAGATAGAACAGTAGCTACCCAAAATGGTATGTGCTGGAAACCATTTGGAGGATGAGAGAGTATTTGCCCAGTCCACAGATTGCAAAGTTAAGTTTGGCCAGCAGAGTCCCTGGTATTCAAAGAAGGGAAATTGGTTACAGAAGTGAAAACAGCTCTGGCAGACTTCAGACATGTGTCTGAAGGTTGACACCAGCATCAACCTCAGGAAAGACAAGAGCTCACAAATTCAACTGACATCTCTCCCGTGCATGCACTTCAACACGTGCGTGTTTTCCCCTTTCATTCCACCGAGTAGCAGTTTTACCATGCTGATGGTACTGCCCTCCTCCCAGCAGTCCTCCCAGATCTATCCCGAACACGCCCAACTGTATCCTCTTTTATTTTAAACCATCAAGTTCAATTTATACTGCCTATCGACTGTTGGGTATAGGTTCTTCACTGGAGGGTAGTCAACCCAACTCTACCCTAAAAACAATTGACTCTTTCTCTCCCGACAGCTATCAATTGCTAACAGCTTCTTAACGAGGGGTGAGGCTTGCTCCCCCCACTTTTCCATGCTGGAAGTTTGTGCAGCTTGAGCTTGCATAGGCCTTGTGAATACTGTCTTGACTGTTGTGAACATGAATGTGTATGTGTGATTCTTCTGCTGTAACTCCCTCACTGAACCTAGAACTCACAACTTTGGCTAGATTGGCTGGCCTCAGGATCTGCCTGTTTCTGTCTCCCCTTTCCTACACTGGAGTCACAGATACATGCTGTCACACCCAGGTTTGACTTAGATGCTGGTGATCCAAATTCAGGTTCCATTTGTTAGAACTGACTGTTCCACTGAGCTATCTTTCCAACTCTAAAATTGGTATTTTCCATAGCTTTTAAAAATTTAGGTAGAGAAAACCTGTTGACTCAAGTCAAAACAAGGAGATAATCATTTCTTCATGAGTTAACAGGTTTTCTCTACCCAAATTTCCATGAGAATTTCTAGTCAATGAAAATACCCTATGGAAAGAAAACCAACGGAAAGTGATCTAATGGAGCACAGTACATTCAGGTTGGGGGTAGGGGCCACTCAAAACTGCATGTGGTAGACTGGGCTGACCATATAAAAGAATTCAAAGTAACAGTGATTTAAATGAAATGCATGTTTTCTCTTTCATTTTTAAGAATCGTGGTGGTATATAGCCCACAGACATTTTAGAGACCCACCAATTCCCCAGGAGTTCAACCTTTCAGATCTGCTCTGTCATGCTAGTGAATGCCCTTTCCCAGGTGATCCAAGATGGCTTCTAGTTTCAGTTCATGTTAGCTTGTTAGAGGGATCAGTGAAGAGAAAAGGGAAAGAATGAATCTTGCTTCTTTTCCGTGGTTCACATCTCACGGGCCAGAACTCAGTTACAGGGCAGACTCATATTTAAGCCACATGATCACCCGTGTGACAGTCTAACAGGTGAAAAGGCCCTTGGGAGACAATGCCATTCTTGTTGAAAGAAGCTAGAGGGGCCTCTCTGAAGCCTTAATGTGAGACCTGAAGCTTCCATGAAGAGAAGGTAGCTCAAAAAGTTCTGGAGGCAAAAACTTTCTGTAAGACTGAAAAAAATCCCCTAACTGGTAAAGAGCTACGTGTCATTAGAATCACATACAATTTATTGACATAAATTGACGGAGGAAGAGAATCATATAGCATGAAGTCATGAAATTGGCTCCCTGGACTTCACAAAGTTCATAATAATAAGGACAAATTATTATAGTATTTGCAGTCCTTTTGAAAGAGTCCTCTGCTGTGATAAGAACTGATAAGACACATCATCTTGAAACCATCAAGCTCGTACGTATCTTACCTACGCCCTCTTGCAAATAGTGTTCACACAGTAGCCTCAGATTCTACACGCGCCATCACCAAGGAGGCTCTGCTTCCCCAGCCTCACAGCCTTTCTTCTGATTTCCTCCGCAGCTTTTCCCAATTGCTACATTACAGTGCTTTGGCTTTAGAAAGATTATTTAAGCATGTCATGAATAAAGATACAATTTGAGGTAGTTAAATCTTAAATTCCCCCAAAATAAACATATCAGTCAAATAAAATAAGGTTTCATTCTGGCTTCCAAAAAAAATATTCAGAAAAGCCTCTCAACCTTTGTTTTCAATAAAATAAGAGGCTCAACAGTTTTCACTCCCCTTCCCCTAGATTCCGTTCAGAGGCTTATGGGAGCGCACACATCTGCAGAGCTAAGAAAGAGAACAGCTGGAAGAGATGTCTACTTCCAGCATTTATTCTTTATAAACTTTGACAATCTGAGTCTCTGATCTTCCAGGAAAGTTCAGCTGCTTAAAGAAAAATGTGGACTCCTCAGAGATCAGTGTTATTAATAAAATAATGCCCTATCCAGGCCAGTAGTGTCTCAAAGGACCTTCACTGTCTCTCTACATATCAAACTCTAACACTCACAAGGCACGAGTACATGCAGGTGCCAACACACACACACACACACACACACACACACACACACACACACACACTCAAACTTTTGCCCAACTAATTTGTTTATAATATCTTTCTAATACATATGTACAACCTGGCAGAGCAGATTGTAAACACCAAGTTAAAGTCAAGAATTTGATAGATAATGGTGCATAAATAAACTTTTTAAAAAAGGTTTGTTAAACAAAAGAAAATCTAGTAGCAATAGGAATGTGGATTAAGTAAATGGATTATGTTAATGATAATAATATCAATTACTATTGAGCATGCTAGGCTCTGTGGCCAGCATTTTATTATTCTTACCTCATTTAATTAAAATAACCTTAAAAGGAAGGTGCTACTTCATTTGACTTCTATGAAGAAACTTCATTGGACAGACTGAATTTCTTGCCAGTGTCTGGAACTCAAAAATGGCCGAGCTGGACTCGAATCGAATCATTTTAACTCTGAGCCTTGTACTTTAATAACTCCTTACACTTAGGTGGTGCTGACATGCAACAAGTAGAAGAAGAGTGGAACAAAGAAAACATAAACATGAGCTACACAAACGTGCAAGTTCATATTGTCCAGACTATACTTCAGTCATAGTTTACCTGGAGCACCATGTAAAATCAAGAAAAGAAATGTAAAGACACAGACTTTTAGAAAGCACGGGCTCCACAACTCCCAGCTATTTGACTTTGACCAGCTGGAATGAGAGCCTCATTTTTGCCATCTGAAAATGGGGAAATATGAGCTTTGCAGAGTAGATATGAGCAGAGGTGCTACCGAAAGTAAGAAGACACCTGGCACATCTCAAGCACAGAAAGCACATTTATTATCTTTGTTCCAAGGAGAGTGTAACTAGGACAGTGAACAGTTTTGCAAGCATTAGCGTGAGATGCATATTTACACTTTCTAAGAGTGCCTTAGCTATTACTTTACATTCTGCTATAAATTACAATTCTTAAGTTTATAGCTGAGTTCTTCTAGGACTAACAAAATATATCTTACAGAACAAATAATTCTACATTCCTCAGAGAACTCAGAGGGATTCTCTCCAATCTCTTGTCAAAATTATCTCTGAGACGGGGAGGGGAGCCAGTGGGAAAGGAGTCCCAGTGGCTGCTGATGTCCTGCCAAATCCAAATGCCAGTATCTCTTCAGAGGTCTAGCCCATAAAGGAAGACCACTTTCTGTCTTGTCTGACAGCCTTGTCTGGGTTACACGGCATCACAGTACTGTCTGCGCCCCAGGTACCGTGTGAGGGGATACTGAGGTGTCTGATGATCTGCACTTGAGAGGCCGCGCTGTGAAGTTCAATGTGAGTCCACGTCCTCCGTCTGCATTGACAAGGCACCCAGTATTCACGTCTGCAGAAACCTCCGTGACCCCAGGAGACACAGCAGTGCTGGGTCGTTAGCCTTCATCTAGATGAAGGCAACGGGAAAGAAGACAGGAAAGCTGATCCTTAGCTAATGCTTACTTTGACCAAATGAGAACAAGAAAGTAAGACTACCAAATAAGAGCCAATCTCTGCTCATCTCTCTCCTCTTTCCACTGTCATGGCAGATAAACTTCTACAGTATCTTACAGGAATATCCTTGCTTCAGATCCGGCCAAACAAGAGCCCAGATAGCACTTTTACATGAGTTCAGGCTCTTTTCTGTTGTATTGTACGTGTCAAACCTAAACGTTAGGCAGCAGATTCACCAAAGCCCTTGCAATAATACAGAGACTGGTAGCACAATATAGACAAAGACATTGAATGACATGAATTCGCATAGAGAGAAAGCAAGTTAATGTCCAGTTCTTTTGCCGGAGTTCTGGTTGGTAATAAGTGTATCTTGATACCATGCTAAGATCACATCATTAGCGTCTCCAACACTCACTAAGCTTTCTTGTTATAAGGATTCAGTCTCAGAGCCAAGTAACAGGCAACAGAATTTAATAGCACCATTTTATTTATACTGTCTTTATTTTTAGTTACCATTTATTCATGGTGAGTGGACTGTTATTCCATTTATAGAAGTAAAATATGGTTTACTTTCTAAATCCATTTAAACTATTAAGGTTAAAAATATAGATCAAATACAAAATGCTCTGTAAGAAAAGGAATCCATGAAAGTGGGATGATGACATGTTGGAAATGGAGATAATTATATAATCTAAAACCAACCGTTTAAAAATGTATTACTCTATAGCTCAGAGCCAGAACTAGTCTTTGCTTCCCCTGTAGTCCTGTAGCTGCCTTGGTACCTCGACAGATCACAAGCTAATTTTCTCTGAATTATGGTTGTCTAAGTAAATTTCTCATTTCCCTCAAGCCTTATGCGGGACCTGCGAGTCAGAGCCTTACCATGTTTTGGAGATCGTATTTATGTTGCAAAGAACACATTCTCATGAGTGTCTATGGGGCGAGGAACAAACGTCACTTCACTAAAGCTCTGCATTCTCTCCAAGTTACAATCATATTTCACTATGCCTGAAGAATCTCTCCAATTAATGTTTTGCTATCATTTTGTGAATAAACCAGTGTTCCTAAGTCCCCTCTTCCAAATCAGTGGCACTCCCTGGTTTCTTTCTCTTAATGAAGAAAAGTCATTCCACTAGATATGCCCAAACCAAAAGATGAGTAGAAATTGGTAAGACAAAGAGCAGGGAAAGAAGTTTTAGGCAAAAGAAGGAAGCATCTTGTGCAAAAGTTCTAAGGCCCCAAAGAACTTGGTAAAGAACTGAAGCGGGAGAGGCAGACTGACAGACAGAAAGGGGATGGACACACGCAGACTGGGTGTTAGAAAAGGAGAAGAAGTTGATTTCCTTGAGCAAACAAGGCTCCCTACTTCTTTTCAAAGGTATCAGTAGTGACACTGAATGAGAACTTCTCTGTTATAAGGGAAGAACTTTAGAGATGCTGCAGGATAGCACAGAGAGAAGCTAAACAACGGTGTTTGATTTGATTGCTGTTTCTCTAAAAACACTGCCCAGGTGCTCCACTCTCTCTCTCTGGCCATCCATCTCAACCCGGCTGATGTTAAAATCCTTCTAGACTCAGATCATGTCACAGTTTTCTAGTCCTGAGTTAAAAAATTAAGAAGGATTAATTGTTTTTCCAGAGTCTAACTTATTGAGCTCTTTCTATATTTTGGATATCAGCCTTCTATCAGATGGAGGGTTAGTGAAGGTTTTTTCCCCAATCTGCAGGCTGCCATTTTTTCCTATTGACAGTGTCCTTTGTCTTACAGAAGCTTTTCAGTTTCATGAGGTCCCATTTATCAATTGTTGATCTTAGACCCTGAGCCATTGGTGTTCTGTTCAGGAAATTTTCCCCTGTGCATCTTCCACAAATGGCGCTGGTATATAACGAGCAGTCTGCATGCAGAAGAATGCAAATTGATCCATATTTATCACCTTGTACAAAGCTCAAGTCCAAGTGGATCAAGGACCTCCACCTAAAACCAGATACAGTGAATCTAATGAAGAGAAAGTGGGAAACAGTCCCAAAGAACGCATTGCCACAGGGGAGAAGAGAGAGGGAGGGGAAAGGGGGCAGGATAAGGTATGGGGGGAGACAGGAGAGAAACCCAGAGGTCCAGGAGAATGAATAGAAATATGCAGCTGTGGGGGTGAGGGGCTGGGGAACCTGTAGAAGGTCCTAGACACCAGGGATGTGAGAGGCTACCAGGACCCAATGGGGATGACATTAGTGGAAATGCCCAACAGTGGGGAGATGGAACCTAAAGAGACCACCTCCAGTAGATAGATATGGCCCCCAGTTAAAGCATGGGGCCACCCACCCATCTTCAAAATTTTTGACCCAGAATTGTTCCTATCTAAAGGAAATGCAGGGACAAAAATGGAGCAGAGACTGAAGGAAAGGCTATCCAGAGACTGGCCCAACTTGGGATCCATCCCATGCACAGGCACCAAACCCCAACACTATTACTGATGCCATATTGTACTTGCAGACAGAAGCCTAGCATATCTGTCCTCTGAGGGGCTCTACCAGAAGCTGCCTGAAACAGACGCAGATACTTACAGCCAAGCATTGGACTGAGGTCAGGGACCCCTATAGAAGAGTTAGAGGAAGGACTGAAGGAGCTGAGGGGGATTGCAACCCTATAGGAAGAACAACAGTGTCAATTAACCCTGACCTCCCAGAGCTCCCTGAGACTAGGCCAAAAACCAAGGAGCGTACATGGGCTGGTTTGTTGCCCCTGGCACATATATAGCAGAGGACTGCCTTGTCTGGCTTCAGTGGAAGAGGATTCACCTAATCCTGCAGAAACTTGATGCCCCTAAGAAAGGGGGATGCTGGCAGGGTGAGGTGGGGATGGGTGGGTAGGGGAGCACCCTCTCAGAGGTGGAGGGAGGGGAGATGGGGTGAAGAACTTGGGGAGGAGGGACCAGGAAGGGGGCAATATTTGGAATGTAAATAAATAATAAGATTAAATAGAAAGAAGGGCATTTAACTGATCTTACAGAGGACCTGCATTCAGCTCCTCGGCATGCCCATGTGCAAACATGCACACAGGTACACAGAAATTAACTAATTAATCAGTTAATTAATTAAGGCTTCATGCAAGAAGGGTACTGTCTACTTGGCACTCTGGGAAGATTGTCTTCCACATGTGACGGAGATGGAGCGGGTTCAGCAGATTAAAGAAAGCAGTAAACTTCAACTAGTTTTCTTCTGAGCATGTAGCTGCCACTTTCGATGGGGGCTTAAGCTTAGAAAGCTAAGGTGATCATGGTAACCCTGGGCATAAGCTCAGGGGCAACAGAAAATTCCGGAAGCAGCACACCATAATGCTATGCTATTGATCCCGCATAAACTGGACCCCAGCTGTGGTTTGTGCTGCTGGTTAGGGTGCTACAGGGTGGCAGTGCCCAGGGACAAAGCGCTGCTTTGTCTGGGCGCTCAGGCGGTGGAAAGCCTCCCACCGGTTCGCTTGTATCTGAGCCTTCAGCTATTGTGTGCACTGCCTCCAAGCCCAAGCCCCACGAGATTTACCTCAGGGCAAACACAAACTCTTTCTGAGAAAGTCTTAGAAAAGCTTGTGAGATATTTCTATGTTTTGTTTAAGTTTTCAAGTGGAAAAACAATAGACAGTTCCCTATTTAAAAATAAAAAAATAAATCTGTTGACTCTTACATACAAATAATTCAAACCAGCTGACCTTTAAAATGTCAGACTTCACATGTGGTCACGCCTTAAACTTGGTCTCGGCTGAGTTAGGGAAACACAACTTAAATAATGGACTGGCAAGACAAATAAAGTGAATACTTGGACGATCCAGCTGAGTAACAACTAGTGACCCCCAACTGCCACTTGTTATGGACAGATGCCTTGCAAGATTTTAACTTGGGAGAGTTTAGAAACAACCCAATTATGGTGGGTGTCTTTCCAAATTGACCAGAGGCTAGAAGAAACAAGTACTGACCCAGGCAAGATTGAAATCTGAGGCCTTGGGAAATACTGGGGGAAAGTCTGACATATGCAGAGTTCATTCCTGGCTTAAATTATAAATCGCTCCGATTAATGACACTTAACTTTTATAGAAATAATAAATACAGACTTTGCCCTCTTCCCACATCACCCATCACATGATCACGTAAACAACATCACCTCACAGACCTGCAACGATCAGTGTAAGGAAACAACACATTTCTCCTTTTCCATTGCTTGCCACTTTAATACTATTTTTAAAAATTAACTTTCTTAAAAATCTATTTTCTCAATTTTTGATGACACCCAAAGTATACGCTTAGCTCTTTTTTTCCAGTGGTTAGTACTATGTGGATATCCACGGCAGCATTTTGGGTTTCTGACCATTGCTTTCCCTAAATTCCAAAAGTTACTATTACAGAAACATTTAGCTAACTATCACATAAATCAAAGGCTGCTCAATCTACACTACTAGAAAATAGATGCATATCTGTAATTTTAAAACAGGGAAAAATATGATATCCCAAAGAAATCCATGTCTGATCTTCTTATTCATTATGCAATAAATGTCTCCAGAGGAGTGTAATACTCATACTTATTCACCAAAGAATATTTATCCAGGCTGCTACAAAACTCTGCAAATCCAAGTTTACCTAATACAAGCCTGAGTAACCCAAGGATTCTCCATAACAACCTCCTTTTCTCCCACCTACCTGTTCTTTAGTATCCGAAAGGAAAGGGTCACAGTTGACTGTTGATCAGGTAAACCAATGGCTGCTTTTGTCTGAAACCCAAGGCTGACTAATTTTCTCCAAACTTTTAATCAGTAAGGAAAGAGTAAGCTCTACTACACAGCAAATGGAGTTTGTGGTTTGACCCTTTCTTCCTGTTGTTTCTTGGTTTCTCTTCTTAGGTACTAATAGCCCACACTGGGGCTTGGCTTGAACACCCTTAAGTAGAGAATGCACCACGACACCAAGCCAGTCATATGCTCTATCAGTCACTAATCAGTGTCCTAAGAGTTTGCACTAAAGTAACTTCAAAGGACCCTTGAAACTCTGACGCTGTGTAATTATGGAAGCTTTTCTTGCTCAAGTGGGAGCAAAGCCTGAAACAGTTGAAAATAATCATTCAGTAGTGCTGCTCAGAGTGACACCTGGGGTCACACTGACTGGGGCAGCATAGCAAGCCCTTTTCCTTTAGCACTGAATGCCTTCATTCTAGGACAGAGCTGCTCACAAAAAACAGTGGAAAATGGGCTCCATTTGTTTATCAAGTGTCTAAAACCACTCCTATAAGTCTGTAAATGAAAGGCACTGTTACCAGATAGACGTGGAAAGGCACAAGGTCGTCAAACAAAGTCATATTTGTGAAATGGAAAAAGTTCCCTAAGGCACAGAACTTGGGGCGCTTGAGAAAGAGACAAGGCAAAAAAAGACGTAGGCAGATGCCAAACTCTGCATCTGTTAAATTTAAGGATACATATATTTCCTCTATAAACATAAATTGAAGGAATAGAGTATTTAGTCCTAGAAGCAACCAAATGGGTACTTCTGAAGTGAGCCTATGTCTCACTGAGATGACCTGTAATACAGTGAGCAGGCACGACCAGCAGTTTAAAATGTAACAGCAGCAACCAGAAGAAATACAGAATTCCTTTACAAAAGGAATTCAAATTGTACTCATAGTAATTCAATTATAACTAAGCAAAAGGTGAAAGAGTTACAAAGACTAGAAAAAACAAATGAAATGTTTCCAACTTAAGATCTGCAGAGCAATTGTATATTAACAATGCGATCTTCATGGCTGCTGCTGTGCTTATGATCTCAAGTGCAGGGGCTAAGTCAGTTACACTCAGTTCACAACATTGTCATTTAACCCTGCAAATCTCTCCCTTCCAGCATGGGCTGTGTGTGTGTGTGTGTGTGTGTGTGTGTGTGTGTGTGTGTGTGTGTGTACCAAGTATTCACATATCCCATCCTTAAGAAAGGCCATCATTTCATCATTTACATGTTTGTTTTTTCGTGTGTACTTTTATAGGTGTGCACTATTGTATAAGCATAATGTATTTATTTGTTTGCTTTGGTGAATTTTATTTGGTTTGGTTTCATTTTTTTCCTTGCTTGCTTATTTGTCTGTTTGTTTTGAGATAAGGCTTATTGTGTGGTTCAGGCTGGTCTTGAACTCATGATCCTGTATCATTAGCCTCCCAAATGTTGAGATTGCACATGTGCACATACATGTATATGTAGTGTGTGTGTGTATGTGTGTGTGTGTGTGTGTGTGTGTGTGTGTATGTATGTATGTATGTATTTGGTTTGTTTTTTTGCCTGTTTATCACTACACTTTATCTGTGTATCCTCCTGACACCCAGATTGCTTCAACATCTGTCCCCAACATAAATAGCACTGTAAAAAAAATAGCCTTGTGTGTGTCCGTTTATAGACCCGGAAGAGGATTTCCATGAAGGTTTCAGCATGAGTGGACTTCTGAACCAATGGATAAGGACATCCTTCCTTTGTTCTCTCAGTGGGTGAGCTCAGAAAGTGTCATGGCTCCTTACAACCTTCCCTTTAGTCCCTGTTCCCTACTCCTTGTCCCACATTCTATAGTTTTTACATCACAATTGAACACATTTCTTAACTTTGCCAGTTCAATAAGTAGTAACTAGTGTGTCAATGTTTTTATAGTTTGTGTTTTCAAAATGCCTAAAAATTCTGGGCATGTGCATCTTAGCTTTAGAGTTTCCTCATGGGTATATTTTCTGCTTCTATCAATAACCTTTTATTTGAGCTTGGAGGGTCAATGGAATAAAATCCTTTAATTTCAGTTATCCGTTTCCTATATGGAATATGCTTTTAAATTTTTCTTGAGAAGTCTTCCTTTGAGCTCTTCATTCACCCAAATATTGACTTATCTTTCAATCTATTCCCCTCTTAAACTTGATTTCATATATCAGTGCATGGATGTGCTGTACTGGTTTATTATATAAGGAGTGTGTACACCTGGATATTTCTTCTACATCTATTATTCTTTGCCATTGGGTTATTTTTTTTAACATTGCATTATTAGGTTGTTTTTATTTCTTGTAAAAACTGTGCTAATGTTCTTCCTTTCTTTCTTCTCTTACTTAAATTAAGCAACTTCCTGAATTCTCCACCCTAAAATAGAAGACTGTACACTAAAACTATGCTGTATTATTATTATCATTATTATTTCAAGTTTCACCTCAAATGAGCAATTCGGGACACATTTGAGTTCATACAAAAGTATTCTCATCCTGATGTTGTTTGGTCCTACAAAGCACACGTGCTTTCTTTGGTTTGGTTTGGTTTGGTTTTTATTTTGAGGGTTTTTTTGTTTGGTTTAGTTTTGTTTTTTGGTTTTTTTTGGGGGGGAAGTGGGAATGGTGTTAGAAATTTTCAAACACATTTGATACATATTCGATACAGATTATCAGGCTTTTTTACATTAAGTAATTTAATACATGGATTCTTGAGATGTGTAATAGTATCGCCATGCTGTTCATATGTTCTTCTAGATTATACTAAGCAACAACAACACAAACTCTGTGAATTTTATGTATACAAACAGCAATGATTTCTACTATACAATAGATTTTCCTTATAATTTTTACAGCTCAAGGAGGAATGATAATAAAAACATTATTGAACTATAAATATAAGACTTACTGTACTTTCTATCAATCAGATTCTACAGCAGCTCTTGCTAAGAAAGGCCCAATACAGCAGTAACACATGTCAATGTTTGTTATTTTCTGTATTTAAACTGTATGCCTATTATCTAAATTTTAAAAATCTTCTGTCTAGATGAACTGTAAGCTGCACGAACCAAAAGAGAAAACATCTTTTATTGATAGCTAAAGTTGAAGCAAAAGCTCGTGGCTGACCCACAGACCTCAGAGTCACCCTCCACTCTACTACAGCCCCATCGGAGAAGAACCCCAGGCGTTCCTCCTCACAGACACGTTGTCTCTGATGGTGAACTCCCACATGGCACTGCACCGTAGTACAACACCCAGGACCAGAAACCTTCCAATGTCCTGGGCACGGAAACAGCACCGCTCTGTAGTCAGCAGATCTGAGATCATTCATATCGTAGTTACAACAAAAAGATAACTTAATTTTGCTCTACCAAATGTGAACAATTTCTAAGAAAAGAATATAATATTTTGTCAAGGCTAAAAATAAAAGGCCAAAGATTTGAGTGGCCTGTTTGTTTTGTCATTGTTTCGTTTTGTTTCCGTTGCTGTTTCTCTGTGTAACTCTGGCTGGCCTAGAACTCTCTGTAGACTGACAAGCTCAAATCCGCCTCCTCTACCTCCCGAGTGCGAGGATTAAAGGCGTGCATCATCATGTCTGGCTACTATTTGGGTGATTTTTATTTATTTTCTTTTCTACTAGTCTCTCTTTTCTTCCAAAATGCCTACAATGAGTGAAACAGAAAAATCAAATCATTTCTATTTTTAAAAACTATATAAAGTCATATCCTACTCCATATTTTTACCATCACATACATAAACTACAAAGAAAATATTGATGAACAAAAAGAAAGATTTATAATACCAAATAGTATTACCGTTAATTACCTTAATCTAAGATTTTAAAATTCAGTAACTTCTTTATGAAAGAAAATATATACCTAGTAACTACATAAAAAGACTAAATTTTTACAATTACATGTTAGGCATGGTGATTCAGCTTTAGAAGTCAATGTATTTATCATAAAATACTGTGTTGATAGTGGAACAATATTCATTACAAATCTTGCATTTCCATTTTTCTTTTGACTGTTAAAAAAATACATTGTTTTTTATCCCAAATGTCTCTGGTTTTATTGTATCTTGTTTTGTCACATTTGGTTGTTGTCTCTTGGAGGCCTGCTCTTTTGGGAAGGGAAATGGAGGGGGAGTGGATCTGAGGAAGGGGGAGGTAGGGAGAGCTTAGAGGAGTGAGGGAGGGGAAACTGTGTGGGGATACATGATATAATAATCTATTTTCAACAACAACAACAATAGGCAGCCCCCCTCAAGACATGCTCAGAGGCCCACTTAACCTGGGCAATTCGTCTTAGAGGACTCTAGGCTGTGTCAAGTTGGCAGTTAAGGCTAAACTAGGACACCAGTTAATCAATATTAAGTGCTTACTATGTGCTAATCCCTGTTTTAATCACTTTATATGAATTAGCTCATTTAATCCATTCAACAAGCACAGTAAACACTACTATAATTCTTATTTTATAGGCAAGTCTTAATCAAGGTGATATACCTATTTAATAGTGGCACACAGCCCAGGAGGTTCAGAGCCTGCATTCCATTATCTTCCTGGGGTATGGATGGAAGCTACATCTTAAGTGTTCTAATAAAAATTTAACATGACGAGCTTGGAAAATATTTGAAATCTAACATACTTAAAAAAAAAAAAAAAAAAAAAAAAAAAAAAACAATTGCTCTGTGTAACTGAACTGTGTTTATATATACGGTCATTTTCCTGTTTACTCTTGGCAATAAAATCATTCCTCATACCTGAATAAAGGACATGTATGGAAACGGACCTGATAGCTGTTCCCACCTGTGCTAAGCTAACAACATGGGCACTCCGAATATCCACAGTGAGTGCATGAAGCCTGAGAATGTTACATTATTTGAAGAAAAAGGCAGAATGCAGGTCTTATAGAGGTAACTGCATGAAGGGTCTGCAATGAGATCATCCAGACCTACAAGGATGGGCCCTGAATCCAATGACAAGAGAATTTATAATAGACACAAAAGAGAAAAAATAAAATAGAAGGAAACAATGTAACCACAGAAGTAAAGAGTAGAGTAATGATGCAGCCGACAAGCTCAGGGTCACCAGGAGCCATGAACGGAGACAGCCTGAATTTTCTCTAGAGCCTTGCAGTGAAGCCTAACCCTGTTGATACCTTGACTTCATATTTCTTGCCTCCAGAATTATGAAATAATACTTTTCAATTGTTTTATAACATCATGTCTGTGACATTTATTATAGCAAACATTGAAAATTAATATACTATCTCTCCGCTTGTAATAAAGTAGGAGCTTCTTGAAGAGAAATTGTGTGTTATGTACCTTTGTGCCCCTCCCTCTGTCAGCCTAGAGTAATTCCTAAGACTGTGTGGATTAAATGGCAATAATATTGAGACTGAGAAAGCTTGTTTACAACATGAAATCTGTATGTGGCACATGCCTGAAATCCAAGCACTACAAGGCTGTGGAGGAAGAATTCCGGGTCCAAACTTAGCCCGGGCTACATAGTGAGTTCAAGAACAGCCGGAAGTCCATAGTGAGATTGTTCTCACAAAACCAAGAGCTGAAAGTACAGTGGTAGAATACTTTCCTAGCCTATGCAGGCTCTCTTATCAGTTGGCCTACTGTTGCTGTAATGAAATGGCATTGCCAGAGTCAAATTAAGGAAGAAAGAGTTTATTTTGGCTCCTGGTTCCAGATGAAGAATACATAATGGCATGCAAGCACAGTGGCAAGCTGCAGGAACAGGGAGACCACATTTGAATAACAAATGCAAAGCAGAGAGAGTTAACTGAAGGAGAAGACATTAACCGCTAAGCCTTTCCCTAGGGACTGGACTTCTTAAAGGGTCCATAATCTCCCCAAACACACAATCAAATGCCTTTTGCTTTTGTTTCAACTGAAACTATTTTGCACAAAAGAAACTGAGCCTGCTCAGAAGCATCACTGTCCACCATCTGTGATACAATCTGAATGCTCCTGTATGCCATCTGAGCTTCTTAGAAACTTACTTTATGAGCATGAGCTAATCCAGAGATTGTCTGTTCTCTTTCCTTCTTGAAGTACTGCCTTAAAACCGAGCATGCTCAGTAATGTGCCTGCCACCAAAATGCTTTCTAATATTCTACATATATTCTTCTGGAGTAAAACATCCATACTGCTTTGTTCAAGGGGCTCCCTGCCTTTGGAGTAACTCCAATGTCACACTTAACTAAAGCAGATAAATTCATCTTCCCATTTTTAAGCTTCTAGTTATGTTTTATTTTCTCTGAACTTACCAATGTATTCAGTTATATAAACCAAGAACCAAAATAACAACAAACATGATCCCTGCCCATGTGTCATGTCAAGTGACTTACTATGTCATCGTGTAATTAATAACATAAGAGCAGCAAACAAGATTCATTATAAATTCCTAAAAGGAACAAGTAACTCAGGCATAATAGTAGTAGAATCTGGAAACAAGTCATATAATTTTTCTAAAATTTAATTGTAAAACAAGTAAATAAATCCTGTGGAAGAGGGGGAGGAAGGATTATAGGAGCCAGAGAGGTCAAGGACATAACAAGAAAACCTACAGAATCACTAACCTGGCCCTATAGAGGCCCACAAGGACTGAACCACCAGCCAGGGAGCCTGCATAGGACCGCTCTAGGCCCTCTGCACATATGTAACAGTTGTGTAGCTTGGTCTTCAGATGGGACTCCTAACAGCAGGAGTGTGGGCTGTCTCTGACTCTGTTGTCTGTCTTTAGAGCCTCTTCCCCATATCGGGCTGCCCCTTCTAGCCTCAGTAGAAGATGTGTCTAGTCTTACTGCAACTTGATATGACAAGCCTCGTTAATATCCATGGGAGGCCATCCTTTTTTCTGAAGAGAAGGAGAGGAGGGGTGGATGGGGGAATGGGAAAGGGAGGAAGGACTGAGAGGAGAGGAGGGAGAAGAAACTGCAGTCAGGATGTAAAGTAAATTAATTATTTAATTTTTAAAAAGTATTTATGTTTGTGATTTGTTCTTCTATGTGGCCTTGGGCAAGCGAATCTCTTCTGACATGTTCCTGTTATATGACCCATACTTTTCAAATCTTCATAAGAAAGTTCAAAGGAACAAAAAATAAATTATAATTAAATAAAGTATGCAATAGAGAATTATTGTATTCTCCTTTTAGAAAATATCTTCATAATAATACACACTTTCTATAAGATGCTTACACTTCCTTGGCGTTGTGATATATGCATTTGTGCAAATTAACTTTTTACAACCTAAATTTTTATTATAGGAATTATATACTAATTATATGATGAATAAAATATAGAATCCACATATCTTGTATATTTTATATAGTTATATGTATATTTATATATGTATACTAATTTTATATGCTATCATTTTATCTGTTTTACAAATGGAGAAATAGACCCCATGGCACAAATATCAGGTCTAAAACCACAGAGCTAGTAAGGTAATTCTGAATCAAGTTGAGGTTTGGTTTTGTTTGGTTTTGTTTGGTTTTGTTTGGCTTGGCTTGGCTTGGCTTGGCTTGGCTTGGCTGTATACATACAATGTACATGTTCATGTGGCTGTGCTTACATGTGCATACACATTTGTATGTGCACACATGTGCATGTGCATGGAAACCAAACGTTGAAATTTAATGCTCTCCACCCCCCTTCTATTTCTGATAGAGGGTCTCTCACTAATCATGAAGTCCATTGATTTGACGAGGCTGGCCAGCCAATGAATCGTAAGGATCTGCTTGTCTCCAAACCCCGGCATTAGTATTATAGACAGTCCCTGCCATGCCCAGCTTACACGTGGGTTCTGGAGAGCTGAAGACAGGTCCTCATCTCACAAGTGAGTGTCAGGTACTGAAGCAATACAGCTGCCTCCCTAGCCTCTAGTCTGAGGTTTAACCAGAACCACAGACTTGATATGCAAAGCTTTAAGATAGTATTTTTAGATGAACATTTGTTAAATAAGTATGTATCTTTGAGTGGGCATGGGAAAAAATGAGCATCTCAAAGGAATCACCCTCCATCAGCAGAACTTAAAAAGGGGTTGGGGAATAGTATAAATCCAAGATGTGGCAAAAGTCCTGATACTCACTGCTACTTTTACACAGTTGCATTTTTACTAAGCTTCTTCTATTATGGAAAATAACCACTGCAGGAACTTCAGCTTCTGTTAAGTTAATCCAAAAGTTTCCTTTACAGAGGTATCCTGAGAAATATATAGTAATATAACACATGGCAACTTTAAGATGTTGTTTTATTCTTCCCAATTCATTAAAAGCATCATAAACGGCCTGAAAATTGCAAGGTAGAAAAGGCTGTGGTTTGTAGTAAATCCTAGGATTGTTGATACTTCTCTCCTTAAATCTAATTTTTTTTCAAATTTGGTTCCTTGCTAAAGTTTACTTTTAATGCCAAAGTCCATACAAGTATATCTAATCCTAGTGTATTCTTGGCGATTTTATGATATTTTCACAATGGTTAAAGGTGTGACATCACCTAACGTACAGGTTCCTAACTGAGGTTAAACTGGGATAGTCACAATGCAAACAACTGCTCTGTCCTTGCCATGCTTAGCTCCACATCTTCCACATGCTTGTGCTCATCGGTGACTCTGATGTTTCAAATGGATCCTAAGCACGGTGCTGAATTGTTGTCTGGTGTTACATTCTGGGAGGCCGGGAGGAATCTTACGGAGAAGACTGTTGGAGAAATGCCCTCTAGGCATTAGCCAGAGGGCCCTTGCTGGTGAATGAAATGATAAGAAATTAATACACATTCAGAAAAAGAGGAAAACTCTTCCTGGACTATACCTGACTATGCTAGAATGATTTCCATAGTATATGATGAACCTATGAAATGTTTGAAAAAACTGGTATATTTATGTGTTCAATAGATAATCACCTGTTTTATAAACTGTTTTAAACAACATGTGCTAAGACTTAAAATCAAAAAAAATTATAGTCACATTATATATAGCATTCAGAATTTGGGAAAACATTACACTACTCTCAGCAACTATTTATTATAAGGAAATAAGGCATATGGTTTGTTATATAATTAAATTTGATGCATTGCTGTATATAAATAATATGATTAAATACAAACATATATGAAACAAGTTAAGTATAAATCCATTGATAAGAATGTGAAGTTCACAAAAATACAACTCTTTTTCTTCCCCAGGAATAATGACGCAGTGTGCACAGCTTCAGAGAGTGCACCTACTTCACTGTAACAGTTCATGAGGAAAGAAGCCTAAAACAGGAGGAGGAGGAGGAAGGGGAGGACGAGGAGAGGAGGAAGAAGAAGAGGGGGAGGACGAGGTCCTGTCTTACTGATACAGTCTTTCAAGAATCCTTCCTATTTTCCTAAAGAATATTTAACCATCAACAACAGAAATGTCAAAAGGTTTCAAAAAGTAAGAAAGCCAACCGATACTAATCTAGAATAAGAACGGATCTTATAATTAGGATTTTTCCAAATTCTAAGAAGCCATGAAGAACACTGACTGAAAGGCTAACACTTGAGAACGTTTTGCTGAGTTTAAGCTGTTCACAATATTCTGAGACTTGTTTTCATTTTGTCATAAAAGCTCTTACATGAAGATGCACACATCATGTTAGAAGCTTCAACACTGCAGTGTCAACTGCTTCTCTCATCTCAAAAATAAAGATTAAAATCTATGAAGCTATAGTTCAGAAAAGGAAGCGTTACTCTTCTGCAATAATTTCTCAATCACTACATATTCAAAATATGTGGTTCATTACTCAGAAGATCTTACAATATACTATTTTCCAATTCATTTCTGATGATGTCCTGTCCCAAAGCCCACACCCCCATCCCACTGCTCTACCCACTGCCTCTGCAATTGATTTCATTTGTTCTTACCCACACTTTTCTCTCATACCATTTCCCTGATGTTCTAGGGGTTTTTCTATGGATTTGAAAATAAACTGATCAAAACTAACTTGGGGAAGAGAGGTCTATGTGCCTTACAGTTAACACTCCGTCAGTCACTGAGGGAAGCCAAGGCAGGAACTCACGGCAGAAACCTGGAGGCATACACTGAAGCAGAGCCATGAAGAAGTGTTGCTTACAGACTGGTTGTTCCCGGATTGCTTAGTTTCTTTTACTAAAGTCCCCAGAACCCCCTGTCCAGAAATGGCACTGACCACAGTAAGCCTGCACTCTCTCATAGTTACCATTAATCAAGGAAATAATCCCCACAGACTTGCCTACAGGCATTTTCTCAATTGAGGTTCCCTTTCCCCAGGCGACGCGAACATGTGGCAAACTGTCAAAAGCTAACCAGCACACCTACAGGGAATAACACCCCTAGCCACTCCTTTCAAAGGACTACTCATATTCACGTCATCTAATTCATTCAATAATTCAGTGGCTGTCTATAATACAAAGGCTCCAAGAATATGACAACAGATTAATCCCTTACATCCAAATGGGGAGTAATACAGAATTAATGGACAAACGTAGACAAAAATGTGGAGGAAAACTGTCATGGGAAGAGAAGTGCTGAGGTCAGAGTAAGGACTGGCATTTTACACACATGACCAGGACAATCCTTTTTAACATGTTGACAAAGGAATTAGAACATAGCCACACAAGAATCTCAGTGAAGAAATTTCAAGATCAGCAAGGAGCTAATGACAAACTCTTTATATAAACTCAACTCCATCTTTTCACAACAGTAAAACAGGCCAGTGACAACCCCATAAGAACAGTAAGAGGCGGTCAGGGTGGGAGGCCGGTGAAGGCAGGGGGTGAAGGACCAACCACACAGGCCTGTAGTACATCTTAAAACTGATTTGAATCTGAGGGACACGGGAATTCCCTGAGAGGTTTTGAGCTGAAAAGTCACATTTTTGGATTAGCTTTAAAAACCTGAGTTTATATGCCAATGAGAATATTATTTTTATACTTAACTAAAATTATACACAATACAATTAGTAAAATAATGACTATAAAAAGGAGTCTGCTACAGAGCATCAGGAACTGCCAGAGCTATTACCATTATTATCACGGATACACAGGCTCTCTTCGGATGCATCATCCTCAGTTTTATATTTTAATGTCACGATCACCTAAGTCCATCATAGATCTTTGAAGGCATCACGATATATTTTCTCCAAGTTAGTTTTCAACACTAAATCTGAGGCCTCTTTCTTATTCATGAGAATTCTAATAGTTTACCTACTCATGAAGCTAAGACTACTGCTTATCAAAAGATACCAGTAAGAAAATATTCAAGTCATAGACTAGAAATAAAATATTCACTACACACATATATGATAATAGACTGCTATCTAGAACAAACCAGACATTCTTAAAAATTAGCAAAGAAGGAAATACTACTACTACCTCTCAAGCACCAAAACAAAATGAAAGAAAACCGGACAAGGCCCTTGGACAGACACCTTACAAACAGGATCTACGAAGAGATAATCACCACCAGTCACCAGAAAAGTGCAACCATAATGAATTCAAATGTAATATGGAGTGCTGGACTAGGTTTTCAAATGAGAAAAGAACATAAATGGGAAAACTCTAATAAAATCTGTACATTGGTTGACAGCACTGCAATAAAGTTAATTGGTTGACTTTGATCAAATGTTGACATTAGGTGAAGCTATGTGATGGGAATGCATAACTTGTTAGTAAATCCAAAACTACTTTAAAATAAAAAGCAGAAATACATAATGAGAGGCCCTTACATGCACTGGACTTGTGACAGAAAGAGTTACTGCTGGAGGAGTGCGGAGAAATCAGAACTCTCGGATGTCTGGAGGAATGTAAACTGAGAGAGCTACTTTGGAAAAAATAGTTCCATGATTTCTTAACCAAACGTTAAAAAGAATACCCTCTGTTCTTTAACTCCGCAACTAGACATTATTAGCGGTTTGCATGCTTTTTAATTGAACTATTTAAGTACAATCATCAATGTACTGACACAGAATGCTTGAGAATAAATACAGTTGAGCCCTGGTAGGGGTACTGATCCACCTGCAGAAATGTGTGCAACCAAGCCAGAATAGCTGACTATCAGAGAGCATGCTACCTGCTGCAGGTGTCAGCCCTTACAACACTCTCAGGCCACAGAACACCATTTAAACCAGTTAAAAATGATTGGAAACTTCTGTCTAAAAACAAAACAAAAACGCCTTAGGAAGGACCACAGGAGCTTTGTTCATCACAGCAAAAACTCTAAGTAATTCATACGTCCATCACATGGCAAATTGTCAATTACTTTAAATATGATGTTTTGTTCATGTATTAGAATAGTGCTCAGCAATAAATAACAACACAGATAAGCCTCAAATCATTCATTATTCTGAGTGAAAGAAGCCAGACACATATAGTAATACTACATGATTATGCTTACATAAAGTTTTAGAATAGTCAAACTTAATCAAGTGTGATAAAACTCACTGCCTGGTGGTTTGGATGTGGGCACTAATGAGAAGGAACGGGAGATGAGGTACTGGGTGCTAATTGGGCTGGAACACAAGGTTAACCATTTGTGAAAGTTGATCAGCCTCCACACTTGAGATCTTCATATTTCACTGTATATAAATTATACCTTTAAAACATGGGGCATTTTTTAACGACTTAAGTGTGTGCTTACTCATTCCTTTTGTTTCCTGTTCCCAAATAATGCCATACTTCAAACAGACCCTCCCCACTCTAAACTCAGTGCAACATTCTAACAGTCTTTGATTAGAACCCTTGTTATAGATTTTTGAAAGTCCCACAGGATTATATCCACTTGTCCCCCTCAAAGTAGCTGCAAACCTCTATTTATAAACAGGAGAATAAAGGAACCACAGCACTACCACCATTTGTATTTTATACTTTGGCACATTTTCCACACACGATTTAAGAATGTACAAATAGCCCTCTTATCTTAAGGAATCCTAAGTGTTTTACAAACCTTCAAAACAGGTTTTTTAAACTATCTAATATTTTATAGATGGAACATTTCATACACACTAAAGTACAGCCACATCTGGCCTGCAACATGGCAGCTGTTTAACAGCCATGACACCTCACAAAAGTTTAGGACAGGAAGTGAAGAATTCTGCAGCCAACTGAGGTGAAGATGAGAGCGGCTGCAGAAGCAGAGGCAGCTATGGCTGGGGTTGGAGCCCAGCCAGCGTGATGTGGTTAACACATCCGTCATAATGAGAAGCACAAGTGTAGTTAGTGGTCAGAGCCTCCTCTCACAGAAGGAGTGTTGCACAGCACGGTGACCTTTCCCTTCCATTGGGGGCAGTAGTTTATTCATTATACAACAGGAAACATGCTCCCATCAGCCCTTTCTTCCCAAAGTGTTCTTGCTGAGGGCTCCATTGCAGGTACTACAATGCACACAAGCTTAGCTGTGCTGAAACTTGGCAGGATCTTTATCCTGATGTTATAGGTGAAGCCAGAATTTAGCTGAATATATTTCATCACAGCCAAATAGAACAGAGAAAGTTACGGAGTCAAAGGACTATAAACACGCTGTCATCCAGACATTCTCCTGTAGATTTTTTTGAAAACTTTTATTTTGCCAAATTAATTATAGTTTTGAATGATATTTTCTGCTATTGTCTTAATATATCTACCTATGAAGCATCAGCTAGTTGGTGTTTAGCCTAGAGGAAAATTCTAAATACGGAAGGGATAAGATAAGATTCTTCTTCATGCTGCTTTGGCCAGTTCTGTCTGCCTATGAAAGGTTTTCCTAAGAAGAGCAAGAATAAGCCTGTAAATAAGCATCACACTGTGGCTTTGGCTCTCCAGAAACACAGACCATCCTTCATTTAGCCCCAACTGTTATGGATGCTTAGACCCCAAACCATGTTTTCCATACAAAGTACTGAATGAGAGTTCAGACTTCTGAAAATAATTCTCCCAACAATCTCATGATTATATGCGTTTCAAAGCTTCTCCGTTGATAGTCAAGTACTGTTTAAAGGCAGGTTCAGATAACCCAGTAGTTACAATTCTATACTACAGTAAGAGGCAGTCTGCCCAATAGTGTGGTGTTGTGTCAGCTTCTGAACACCAAATGACACTAAAGCAATAGCAACCCTGTCAACTCATCCTTATCAGAGAAGTTTTTAGTTCCCTTTAATTCAATACAAAAGGCAAATCAGATCAGGGATAAAATTCTAATTAAGGCTGAAATTATAATTATCTATGGTTAGATCCAAATACACATACAGGAAGTGTTTGAGCGTGGCTGCAGATGAGAGAAATGTTGAGGAGTAACTACATTTAAAGTCCATATCACCAGGTGGAAACTATGTCAGCCACAGGTCATGCACCACACCTAACGAAGCATAGGATTTACATAAGGATTAACAGACGGGAAGGGGGGAGATAACACAGGGGCAATCTATCATAGCAGACATTAAATATGTGGAAGAAAGAAACGAGTTGTTCTTTCAATCTGGCTGTGGAAGATCAGATTCAACCAATACCTGTGGACAATGACTAGGTGCCAGATGCTATGCCTTGAAATTTAAAATATTTCTATTTATTTGATTTGCCCAACACCCTTGTAAAGATAATTGTATATATACTCTTAACATTTATAGGCGAGGAAACAAGCGTTGGACAGGAAAAGTGATTTATGTGATGGCCAGCAGAAGTTCTTTGAGTTCAAACCTCTTATTTTTCTTTCTGTAGAAAGTGGCTCTCAACTTCTCTAATGCTGCAACCCTTTAATCCAGTTCCTCCTGTTGTGGTGGTGACCCCCCAACCATAACATTATTTTGTTGCTATTTCAGGATTTTGCTCCTGTTATGAATCATAATATAGACATCTGATGTGACCCCTGTGGGGAGCTGTGACTCACAGGTTGAGAACCACTACTGTAAACCACATTGGAGATCTCCATTGGGTCTCTCCCTTAGACCTCGAGGAACCCAGTGGAATAAGGAAAGGAAGAAATGTAGGAGCCAGAGGGGTCAAAGATAGCAGGAGAACACGGCACACATATTTCAACTACATAGGGCACACGGGGACGACAGACACTGAAGCAGCAATCATGGACACAGGATGGGCTGCACCAGGTCCCCTGCATATGTATGCTATGGTTGTTAGCTTGATATTTTTGAAGGAGCCCTAACAGTGGGAGTGGGGGTGTCTCTAACTCTTTCATTTGCTCTTGAGATCCTTTTCCTCCTACAGAGTTGCATCACACAGCCTTAAAACTGGGGTTTGTGCTCAGCCTTATTTTATCTTGTTATGCCATGTTCAGTAGATATTCCTGAGAGGCCTGCTCCTGTCTAAAGGGAAACAGAGGAGGAATGGATCTGGGGAGAGGAGAGGTGGGGGTGGTTGGAATGAGAGGAATGGAGGGAGGGGTATATTGAAAACAAAGCATAAACAAAAAAGCAGGAAGAGAGAAAAAAAGATAGTAAAAGAAAGAATCTTGAAAATTTGTTAACTTAATGGCTATGGAAAACAGGAAAAAATATTGTACCAAATGTTATAACAATGTTAGATACTAGACAACCTTGGTAATAGCACAATCAGTAATAGATTAAGAAACAGGAAAAAATTTAAGAAAGAAAAAAATAACAAGATTAAGGTACACTGCAATGAAGACAACTAAAGACAACCCATAAAGTACATTTAGGAGAAAATTATTGAGGAGGAAGATCAGGCTGGAACTTTATATTTTATCATCATCTATATGTAACTGCAACCAAAGTAGAGAACAGTCACCAAAGAAAATTAGGTGAAGTGATGAGGTACCAAGGCGAGAATCAGATATGAATGTAAAATATGACGTACACTCAGAGGTGCAAACCAGTATCGAGTGCTGCATAAGGCTTAAGAACACCCCAGTCTGAAAAGGCAACTGGATTCGACAGTTAGAAGTCATGGTGACCTTCCAGAGGTCAGGCTCAGACAAGTAATGGGAGGAGTGAGTATTTCTGATGGCTAAAGGGAGTAGGAACTGAGAGCATGTGACAACTCCTCATTTGAAAAATTTAGCAGCACACGATGAAAGAACTAAGACTTAAAATCCTATGCTTGGAAAATGTTGCTTTCTCAGTCCATTAGTATAACTCATATCCTTATGGTATAGCACTGATGTGTTGTAATCTGCATGAGGCTATAGCAGGGGTCAAAGACCGTTTCTTGTTTCTGTGCATTGCATAGGATTTTGGTCTCAACACAGCAGAGAAAAGACGTGAGCAATGGCCTTGTCCACACCACTCCTATCTGTGTTACTACAGAACTGAACTATAATTTGAACTAATAAAACTAATGTTGCTTCATTGGGACTTTAATAAATTTATTACGTGAAATAAATCACCTCATTTTTCTAATTACTCTCTATTGACAATTTTACTAATTTGGTGAGATGATGATATTGGAGTGTGAAAAACATGTTGAAACCAGCTTTATGTCTAAATCCAGATGTTTAAACATGTTAAGCCACTATGGTTTGTAATGATTTATACTCTCTCATGCAGGTCACAGCATATGGCTTGGAGAACACTGAGAAGTGGGTTTGTGTGCTCACATTTCACTGCTGGAACCAGTGGCTCTAATTTGACTAAATTTACCAATGAAGTAAGTTTGATGGACTTGCACAAAACTCTAGTCAACATTTTTCACTTCGTATTAAATTTTGTACCTAACTGCTTCCACCGAGCAGATCTAATGCTATCAGCAAGTAATTTCTCAAGTGGACAGCCATTTAAAGAGCCTAGGTGATGATTATATGGACATTTTAAGTCTGAGTCAGTAAAAGAAATAAAGACACAGTAGACCTGAAGTGGAGGTTTTTTTCCCCTTTCCATTAGGAAAACCTGCTGAGAGAAAAGGTACTTTAAAACTAACTAATCAGTACCCAGGCAAGAAGACTGTCAGAGTCAAAGAAACAAAGCCACCACAAATCACAAGTGTTTCAAGAGCCTTGCTGAAGGTGCCATTGAAGATTACATTTTAGGACTAACATCAAGATATAAATATAAGATAACATGGCATAAATTTAAATTGGAAACTTCTGAAAGTTGTATTCCTGCAAGCCACAGAGCCTTGTGGGAAAGCCTATATAACAGCCTAGCTCAAGAGTCATCAAAAAGTCTGTAAATGATCCTGCAGCAAACATTGTAGATCTTGTAGGTCATATGGTCCCTGTGACAATAATTAAAGTCTGACTGTAATGCAGAAGCATCCACAAAGAATACACAACAGAACTAACATGACTGTGCTCTAATAAACTTTATTTATAAACAAAGATGGCAAAAGCAATTATCTAACAATAAAAGCACACAAATGACAAGGGAGATAGGAACCAGAGGAGCTCTGCCTCATCTCAGGTGTAATGATCTGAACAATGAAGTCCATAAAGTAAAACTGGTTATACTAAAATATAAGAATCTGAGCCCATAACAATATTGACAGGTAATTATTAATGTGGAGGAGATAAATTTCTCTGTACTTCTATGAATTCAATTTTTCCAGAGTCTAAACAAGAAATCATATGAATTCTTTGTTTGTATTTTTTGTTTGCTTTTTCTGGTTTACTTCACTTAACATCCTGGGGCTACAGATGATAAAAAGTCCTGTTTTTCTAAGTTAAATGCGGTTCTATTGTGTCTGTCTATACACCATATTTTCTTTATCCATCATCATAAATGCTTAGTTGATTCTACATCTCAGTTATTTTGAGTCGACTCAATAAACACAGGAGTAACAATATCTCTAAGAATCACTGATTCCATTTTATTTCAATTATACCACGCACTGGATCTAATGGAGCAGATGGTAGTTCTTGATTTTGTTTATTTGTTTAGTTGGTTGTGGGATTTTATTTTGTTGTATGAAGAGAGACACATGATTTTTCCATAATGAAAATACTATACTGATTTATATGCTCACCAGTATACTGTGTTAAAAGTTCCTTTCTCAGAATAACTTTTTAAAAATAATCTATTCTAATATAGATGGAGTAATATTTAATTTTGGTTTTAATCAAAATCAGGGAGGTTACCAGCCCCTGATGGGTGGTGGTAAGCACTTCTTTATATAACTGTCATTAACTACAGTGACTATGATAAATTAGAAGTCTTAACTTAATCCTCCTAACTAAACTTCTGGGGACTTCAACCTCCACACTCCCAGCCCTCTCAGCTCTGGTAATTGCTATTCAATTCAAAACTTCTATGAATTCAAAAGTCGTAGATTCCACACAGAGAAGATCATGTGGCTGCTGGGCATCTTCTTTCAAAGAATACTTATTTACTTATTCTATGTTTTTCTCATTTTCAATCTTTAGTTCGTCCATTTTGACACTGTATGTGTGCATTCACATGTGCGTGTGTGTAGAGGTGTGTGTATATATGTAAAAGAGGGGTATATTTGTATTCTTTCCTGTGCCCTGAATATTTTTGTCAAAATTCATAAATACATGTTGAGTTTAGCACCTATGTTTTTTTTACACTGTTCTACATGTCTTTTTTATTCTGGCATCATGACATTTGGGTTAATATGGTTTATAGTATTTTAAATCAAGTAGTATTATGCCTGCAGCTTTCCTCTTTTTAACTCAAGATCAGTTTTAGCTATTCAGACTATTCAGAATAGCTATTTAGCTATTCAGACTCTTTTGTAATTCCATGTAAATCTGGGTTGGTTTTGTGTGTGTGTGTGTGAGAAAAAAAAGTTATTGGCATTTTGATAGAAAGTGTGTGAAATCTATGCATAATTTGGTTTGATATGGACATTTAAAAAATATTAATTCTTCTAAACACAGGCATGTGATATCTTTCTACTATTTCTTTTTCAGTTTCTTTAATTACCTTCATTGTTTAATTTCATTCCTAAACATTTCTTTAGAAACTATTGTGAATAAGAAGGCTTTTCTGATTTCTGTTTCAGATTATTTTTTCTTGGTTTTTGACAGGGTCTCATGTTGCAATATCCTAGATTGCTCTGTAACCTAGACTGAAATCATTTTTGCTGTTGTCTTGAAAACTAAAACTAATTTTGTATTAGTTCAAATGGTTTTTCAGATAAGTTGTTAGGTGTCTGTATGTAAGATCATACCACGTACAAAAGGGACTAAGTACTTCTTCCTTTCACACTTGGATGACGCTTGCTTGTATTCTTCCTTCCCTTGCCTAATGTCTCTAAGTAGGTTTGTTTTTTTAAATTTTTATTTTTGATACTTGATTTACATTTCAAATGTTTCCACCTTTCCAGGTCTCCACTTTGGAAACCCCCTATCCCCTCCCCCCCTCCCCTGCCTCTATGAGGGTATTCCCCCACCCACCCACTCCGTCTTCCCTTCTTGCCATTCCCCTATACTGGGGACTCTAACACCCTCAGGCCCAAGGGCCTCTCCTCTCCATGATGGCCAACAAGGCCCTCCTCTGCCACATATGTGGTCCGAACCATGGGTACCTCCATGTGTATTCTTTGGGTGGTAGACCAGTCTCCAGGAGCACGGGGGGGGGGGGGGGATCAGGCCAGGTGACACTGTTGCTCCCTCCATGCAGCTGCAAACTCCCTCAGCTCCTTCAGTCCCTTCTCCAGCTCCTCCATCTGGGACCTCACACTCAGTCCTATGGTTCCTGTGAAGTGAAGCTTGGTATTCCGAACTTTTGGGCTATGATCCACTTATCAGTGAGTACAAACCATGTTCATTCTTTTGTGACTGAGTTACCTCACTCAGGATGATATTTTCAAGTTCCATTCATTTGCCTGCAAATTTCATTAAGTCATTGTTTTTAATAGCCGAGTAGTATTCCACTGTGTAAATATACCACATTTTCTGTATCCATTCCTCTGCTGAGGGACATCTGGGTTGTTTCCAGCTTCTGGCTATTATAAATATGGCTGTTATGAACATAGTGGAGCATGTGTCTTTATTATATGTTGGAGCATCTTCTGGGTATATGCCCAGGAGTGGTATAGCTAGGTCCTCAGGTAGTATTATGTCCATTTTTCTGAAGGTCTTTCAAACTGATTTCCAGAGTGGTTGTACCAGCTTGCAATCCCACCAACAATGGAGGAGTGTTCCTCTTTCCCCACATCCTTGCCAGCATCTGCTGTCACCTGAGTTTTTGATCTTAGCCATTCTGACTGGTGTGAGGTGGAATCTCAGGGTTGTTTTGATTTGCATTTCCCTGATGACTAAGGATGTTGAACATTTCTTTAGGTGCTTCTCAGCCCTACGAATTTCCTCACTTGAGAATTCTCTGTTTAGCTCTGTTCCCCATTTTTTGATAGGGTTATTTGGTTCTCTGGAGTCTAACTTCTTGAGTTCTTTGTATATATTGGATATTAACCCTTTATCAGATGTAGGATTGGTGAAGATTTTTTGTCAATCTGTTGGTTGCCGTTTTATCCTATCGACAGTGTCTTTTGCCTTACAGAAGCTTTGCAATTTCATGAGGTCCCATTTGTCAGTTCTTGATCTTAGAGTATAAGCCCTTGGTGTTCTGTTCAGGAACTTTTCCCCTGTATCCATTTGTTTGAGACTTTCCCCCACTTTCTCTTCTATTAGATTCAGTGTATCTGGTTTTATGTGGAGGTCCTTGATCCACTTGGACTTGAGCTTTGTACAGGAGATAGGAATGGATCAATTTGCATTCTTCTACATGTTGACTGCCAGTTGAACCAGCACTATTTGTTGAAAATGCTGTCTTTTTCCACTGGATGATTTTAGCTCCTTTGTCGAAAATCAAGTGACCGTAGCTGTGTGGGTTCATTTCTGGGTCTTCAGTTCTATTCCATTGATCTACCTGCCTGTCACTGTACCAATACCATGCAGTTTTTATCACTACTGCTCTGTAGTACAGCTTGAGGTCAGGGATGCTGATTCCTCCAGAAGTTCTTTTGTTGTTGAGAATAGTTTTTGCTATCCTGGGTTTTTTGTTATTCCATATGAATTTGAGAATTGCTCTTTCTAAGTCTATGAAGAATTGAGTAGGAATTGTGATGGGGGTTGCATTGAATCTGTAGATTGCTTTCGGCAAGATGGCCATTTTAACTATATTAATCCTGCCAATCCATGAGCATGGCAGATCTTTCCACCTTCTGAGGTCTTCGTCGATTTCTTTCTTCAGAGACTTGAAGTTCTTGTCATACAGATCTTTCACTTGTTTGGTTAGAGTCACACCAAGATACTTTATATTGTTTGTGACAATTGTGAAGGGTGTCATTTCCCTGATTTCTTTCTCAGCCTGTTTATCCTTCAAGTATAGAAAGGCTACTGATTTGTTTGAGTTAATTTTATATCCGGCCACTTTGCTGAAGTGGTTTATCAGCTGCAGCAGTTCTCTGGTGGAGTTTTTCAGTTCACTTAAGTATACTATCATATCACCTGCAAATAGTGATATTTTGATTTCTTCCTTTCCAATTTGTATTCTTTTGACCTCCTTTTGTTGTCTCATTTCTCTAGCTAGAATTCAATTACTATATTGAATAGATAGAGAGAGAGAGGGCAGCCTTGTCTAGTCCCTGATTTTAGTAGGATTGCTTCCAGTTTCTCTCCATTTGGTTTGATATTGGCTACTGGTTTGCTGTATATTGTCTTTACTATGTTTAGGCATGGGCCTTGAATTCCTGATCTTTCCAGGACTTTTATCATGAAGGGATGTTGAATTTTGTCAAATGCTTTTTCAGCATCTAAGGAAATGACCATGTGGTTTTTTTCTTTGAGTTTGTTTATGTAGTGAATTACATTGATGGATTTCCGGGTATTGAACCATCCCTGCATCCCTGGGATGAAGCCTACTTGATCATGATG
>CM052703.1:17057641-17075201 GCA_028551405.1 Uromys caudimaculatus | reverse complement strand
ATAGATGGGTTGGAGAGTGGGCTCATCAGTTAAGCGCACTTACTGCCCTTGAAGGAAATCTGGGTTCATTTCCCAGCACCCACATGGTAGGTCATAGCTGCCTATACCCTCCCAGGGGACCCAGTGCCCTCTCTTCTGGCCACCATGGGCTCCTGTACATATGTGGTGCAATACACTCATGCAAGTTGACACACAAATCAATATTTAAAAATATAGAGAGAACTCCTTTCCTAATTATAGAAGTCTCATATAATGTGGAAGAACCTTCTAAATCCGGGTGATAGTATGTAAGTTCTAGGACTAGTGAAGGAAGGAAGTGTCAGAGTTAACCTCATAAAACTGCTTTCTTCCTGTTTTTCAGTGCATGCATGCATATTAAAATGAGTAACAGAATAGAAGAGAATGGATTCAAATGTGGAAGATAAAATATTGATAGGATGTCTAAAAGTGGATATCTCTGTTGAGAATATAAAGTAATGTAAGACTAATCCTAAGCCTGCAGCTCTCTTATACTATAATGCAGTAAGGACCCCAAGGTGTTCTAGGACTACAGGAATGCACTATGTTCCTCTGTGTAGGACTTTACAAAATGATTTTTACATAAACCATCTTAATTAGTTATTCTAATAGTCCTGTGAATTTGGAAAGTCAAGCATTTTCTTATAAAAGCAACTTGGCATGTTTGATTTCTTATTCAAGATAATTAGTAAATGATGTAAAGAGCCAACAGAAGAGCAAGAACATGGCCAATAAGAGTGAAATAAAGTTTTACTTTTAATCTAATTTTTTTTAGAATTTCATATACGATGATTTATTCAAATCATTCTTCCCCTCTTGTTCCTACAATTCGTCCCGTGTTTCTCCTGTTCCTTCTCAAAATCACGGATTCTTATTCTTTAATTATATTGTTACACACACACCCCCACCCCACCCCCCACATATACATACATATGCATATATATATATATATGTATGTATATATATGTTTATAAATACAAAATGCTGGGATCATTTAAAGATCACATGTGTTTCGGGACGACCTCTTGGGACTGGCTATCCTATCAGCAGGCTTGTGCCTAGGGAAGATTGATTCTCCCTCTTCTAACACTCATCAGTTGCGTGTAGTTCTATGGGGGAAGCTCAAGGAGAGCTCCTAAGTCCAGGTTGGCCTGTCAGTGGTAAGATCATATGTCAGATCCTGTTTGGGTCGTGTTGAGATTTCCTTAGTGTAGCTTCCCTGCCATGCATGGAACCTCCTACACAGGCATCCTGTCCTAGTCCTTTGGTTTTCACAGTCTTTCCACCCCCTCTTTTGTGATGCTCTCGGAGCCTTGGGTGTAGGCTGTGTGGTACATGTATCATCTGGCACCGGGTGCCCCAAGTCAGTTGTTCTCTGCCTTTTGACCACATAGTCTTTCTGTAATGGTCTCCTGCTGCTGCAACAAGTTTCTTTGGTAAGATGTGAGAGAGACACTTATCTGTGTTTAAAATGTTTAAAATGCAGGTAGAAATGATACTGGTTAAGTGAAGTTGTAGCAGTTAGTTCTCTTCGAAGGTCCTTGACCTTATTTGCCAAAGATGGTGGGCTAGGCTTTTATTACCATGTATGAATCCCAGACTATTGAGTGACTTTATGTCCAATTAGAGAGATGCTGGTTATGCCCAGGCTGTAAGTGCTTCCCGTGCATCTTTGGGTATTTTTTCCATTGTTGTCTTTGTTGTTATTCATGGCTGTTAGAACTTCGTAGGACCATTTACTGCTTTTCTCTCTTGGCAGCTTATGTAACTCCTGGTTCCATGAGAGCTAATCCTCAGGTCGGAGGCTTCCAGGTAATTTCCAGCCTGGTTCCTCTAAGTTTTGTGTCCAAACTGTGTTGTATCTTCAATAATAGAGCCTTACTTTCAATGTTATGTGGTGGGGAAGTTCCTGAATAAAGGCCCAGAGAGCCAACCAGTCCTGAAGTGATGTCCTTCCTCGCTCTTTCCCCTCCCTCTATCCCTTCTTCCTTCCCTCCTTGTAGCATTTTCATAATGCTTATCTTGGTTGATCCTCTTCCTGTCCCTGTACCTCCCTTCATCCAGGCTGTACCCTTCCTCCTCCAATATCACCCTTTCTAGTTCACCTGTGTGCTCTATTGCTCTTCCCAGACTCCTCCCTTAAAGTGTGCATGTTCTCTCTTGTATGTAGAACCTAACTCCTAGTTGTTAAATCTGTGCATTTAGATGGATGTAAGTGTAATCAGAGGCCAGAAGAGTAGAAAGTGACAGGACACTAAGTTTTATTTAGATTACACAATTTTTTTCTACCAGTGTCACCTTTGCGGTCCAGAATCATACACAGGATAATCTATTGCATTTATTTGTCATGTTGCATCAGGATATTCCAATATCTGACAGTCCCTTTAATCTTCCCTTCTTTCGTGACCTTGAAACTTTTTTTTTTTTTTTTTTTGGTTTTTCGAGACAGGTTTCTCTGTGTAGCCCGGGCTGTCCTGGAACGCACTCTGTAGACCAGGCTGGCCTCGAACTCAGAAATCCACCTGCCTCTGCCTCCCAAGTGCTGGGATCAAAGGCGTGTGCCACCACTGCCCGGCGACCTTGAAACTTTTGAAGGGGTCTAGTCTAGTAAAATGTGTTGAGAAATGTCTCTCAAATTCGGGGCAGTCTTGTACTTTGTTTTGCTCAGGCTAGGATTATGGATTTGGGGGTTGAATCACAGAGGTGGTATGTTCTCATCATCCCATTGTTTCTGAGGGGACATAATATCAATATTTCTTATTATCAGTGATATTAATCTTTGTTTTAGGTGGCTGCTATGTTTTAGCACCTTAAAATCACTGCTCTTTATTTTCCATACTATATCCCTTTGAAGTAACAAAACATATTAACTACTGCATTGAAAATTATTCATTTATGTAAAATTGTTCCAAATACAAATTGGTCCATGACACAGATTGTAAATAAAAAGGTAGCTTTTATTTCCTCAGATGAAAAGATGCGATGAGGATTTTATTTAACTAAGCTATTCAAATACATGGCTTGGGCTGAGCCCAGAGTGTTTCTTTCTTTATTCTAACTATCCCTGGGCCTAGGCCTGGAAACATCTAGCCTCCATACAATTTAATCTTCTGCAAGCCCGGACCTTGAAGGCTTCAGCTTTCAGCCTTTGTCTGCTAACCTAGGCCTAGAATGTTTCAGCCTATGAGACTTACTGCTGAATAAGCTCACCCTTTCTGGTTCTTTCTGATCTCTGGCTGGTTGGATCAACTCAGCTGTTCTGGTTCAAACTTCTCTCCAAGATGACTGCAAGCCTCTTTCAGCTTCTCACTAAATTGCTCTGCTTGGCCTCCCCACTGACTCTGGCAATCTGTTCTAATCTTTTGGCCCCTTCTTAGTCTGCAGCTTTAAGTGCCTCTGTTGACCTCCCCTGAACTGCAGGCGCTCACGAACGAACTCAGCTCCATTTCACTTCACTCATTCAACTGGACTGGCTGGACTGAACCTCCACACACTGCAGAGACTGAGCTCAGTCGACAGAACTGACTGCACTCTCTCTGCACTGCTCTTAAGTAGCAGTTCTCCTGAGAGCTGGGTGTGTCTTGTCTCTTCTACATTCTGTCAAATCTTTCTCTGGTTCATCGTTTTGTCTGCCCCTCAATTAGACAGGATTGTTTAATGACTAAGGGCATGTCTATATTCCAACCAGAGGGATTAAAAGTGTGTGGCTTGCTTGCATTCCAGCCTTATCTTAGAGACCTAGAAGGTCTTTGGATGTGATTGCTTGCCAGAGCAGCTGTGTTGCTGTTTTAAAATTTCTCTACAAGAGATCACATCATTGGCTTCTTTGAGACAGGTGGGTGGGTGACAAAGGATTGGGGATGACGTTTTTTGTCTTGTTATGTGTTCTGGGGTGCTTGTTTCTTTTTAATGATAGGTAGGTAGTTCATGATTATTCAGTCAATGCTAAGTCAGTTTAATATATTTAGCAATAATTGTTAGAATGGCCAGAGAAGTAAATTTGAAAGAAAGTAAATTTCTGTGGGACTTCTTGGAAAGTTTTCTGTACGTTTAAAAATTGCATTAGAACAGAAAGTTCCTATTGTTCTTATAGAAGCAACATGTGAAGAGGTGACACATAGAGGTACTGTAGTCACCCTGTCACTGTTAAGGGATGAATCTGAGGACAAAGTCATTGCTTAAAGGAAAGTGGAGAAAAAGGTGTAAAGAAATTCATATCATTAAACATATCACTGAGCTATTATTTAGTTAAAAACACTTTTGAACACCTTACATCATATCTTCTCTTTTTATGCATAATACATACTTAATGTATTATTATTTTACATTTTTCCCTTAAAGTGTCCTAATTTATTCAGAGTAGGGCTCTGTCCTGAGAAAATGTTCGTCTTATCTAGAACCTCAAGGAAGCAATAAATCTGAAAACTAGGAACAGGAGATTCGGCTTTTAAATCTTTGTGTCTTACACTAGTTGATTACCTTTAGTGAGTTATTCCACATCTCTGGACTTTTTTTCTGGGGGTGGGAGGAGTGGAAACATCCTCGTGGAGACGGGGTGGGGGGAGGAGGTATGGGATGTGGAGCAGTCAGAGGGTGGACTGGGAAGGGGATAAAATCTGGACTGTAAAAAAGATTAAATAATTTTTTTTAAAAAGTAATGAGAATAGTATTGGCTCTCTTACAGAATAATAATAAATACAATAATAAAACTGAGAGCTTTATGAATTCTTTTTTTTTAAAGATTTATTTTATTTTGTGTGTGAGTAGCTGTCTTCAGACACACCAGAAGAGGGCACCAGTTCTCAGTATAGATGGTTATGAGCCACCTATTGGTTGCTGGGAATTGAACTCAGTACCTCTAGAAGAGCAGTCAGTGCTCTTAACCACTGAGCCATCTCTCCAGCCCTCTTTATGAATTCTTACTATCAGTGTTCATACCTGTAGACTGATGCTACTGCTCACATCATATTTGTATTCAGTAGATATTGGCCAGGCACATAGTTTGTTGATTGAGTACTGAAGACAGTTTGCTTGTCCCTTGTGGAGACAGAGCTATAAGCTAGGAGATGAGTTGTGTTTGGAGGAGAAAGTTTTATAGTTTACAGCAAACCATTAAGCTTTCAGCGGAGGCAGCAGGTGATCGAGAGTTCCTTATACCTGCCTGCCTCCTCTAAGACCTGGGGAAGAAGAAGCGGAAGAGGAAATGTGGTCCTGCATCTCTGAATTTTGAAGCAATGCTTTAGAAGACCTAGGCTGTTCTCTTAAAGCCATGAGTCATCTGGTGTCATAGCTGAGTGTGTTGGCCTTTGCCAGGTCATTTTCATGGCTGTTGTTATCCCTGGCCCTTAAATCTTTTGAGTTTATCATTTTAAAGCAGTACCTAAGACAGATGTTAAAAGTGGTTCTAGAAAGTCACGCCTTCTCTGACCAGTCCTCGGATGCACTTCGTTTTCTTTCTGAAGAGTGATCATGAAAGCGGACGCCTCTGTCTTTCCGTAGCACAGCTTAGGAGACCTTTATGATGTGCACATCACGGCAATGTCCCTTTCCGTAAAATACGAACACACCAGTGTGACCCCTTCCTCCTCATTCCAACTATACCTCAGCAAAGACAAAGCATATTATTGCCGTAAGAGGATGGTAGATGCTTGGGAAGCCCTGGTGTTGAGACCCAGCTAAAGACAGCGTTGGAGATAGAATATCCAGGGCAGGCTTGCATGCTGCCCTGGAGTAGAGAGGAAAGGAGTGCTGCCCTGGGAGTCAGGTGACCAGCATTCTAGGTCATATTTACTTCCAAACCTTAGAATATCCTTATACTTCCTGTATTTATTTGGTGATTCTCAGTTAATTAACATGCATTGATTGAATAATTATGTAATATGTCTAATTTATGAATTTTTTATTTAGTTCAATGTCTATAAGAGATGAAGGACTTTATCTACTTACAGTTGCAATTGCTTAGGACAATAAGTGCCCAGTAAATAAACATGAGAAAGTTATGACTAAAGTAATGAGTATGTAAGGTGTGTGGACTGTAGGAGAGAGGCCCCAGGGCCTTGTTATGTAATAAAAAGAAGGTTGCATTCTCTTACACCTTCTTTGGTTTAAGACTGAATAATGGTTTTCCTTTTTTAAAAAAAGAAGGATACAAATATGTAGTTATTTGAAAATGTGACAAACCATTTTGAAGACAGAGGTACTAGGAATAATAGTCAGACAATTATGATATTTTAACTTTACAACAATGGATTTGTCAAAGCTTTAAAGTACAGACATGTACTTATCTTAAAGACCAATGTAAGAGCATGTAAAGGTAAGACCATTAACCCAGACTTTTTGGTCTCAGTAAGGAATAGGAAAAGCTCATTTGGGAATAGGAAAAGGCTCATTTATTTATGTGTTGAAATAAGTTTAGGGGTTCCCATAAAGGGGTGTTGGAAAACTGAAAGGTTTTGCAAGAGAAATGCAGTCTTACATTTGAGATGCCTCTGATGCTGAGGACATCTTGAAGTAATATGCAGCTCTTGATGACACCTCTTCAACACTTAGTAAATCTGACCTTTCCTTTCATCTGCCATTATGCTGAATCACATGGCCCAGCAAGCAGCAAACACATTGCAACCAAATTTCACAATTGCAGCCTGGGAACATGTGCTCCTTCAAATTGATTAGTGATCTTACCAGTGTTTAAACCCATTTCCTGTCACCTTGCAGAATGGGGGTTACTTGACAGGAAGTCATTCTGCTGTCATCCAGCAGGGTTGCCAGTGCAGTTCTTTAAACTTGTCAGAGTGGAGAGTCAGCCGGCTTCACTCTGGTCTAAAGCTTTTGCATATGGTGAGCAGCGCAGTGTGGAGAGTACCACGGAAGCACCTAGGTTTGATACTAACGGAATGTGCGTTTTCTTGAGAGTTGGAAGTTCCCAAGGGTTTTAGCAAATGCCGACGTGGAAACAGTTTTACTTTTAAAAAAATGACCTTTCTCTCTTTAAAAAAGTGACCTATTTTACGCTTACAGGGTCATTTTGCATTAGGTGTATCTTCAAGTCTATTTTGAAAAATCACCACTTTGGGGAATGGGCAACAAAAGAAGTCCCCAGAGACAGCACATTTCCTCTAATAAATTCAAACGACTCATTCTTTGTATTGAAGATATTATTTGTCATACATTTCCCTTGTCATATTGAGCATTCCCAGACCATCATTTAAAACAGATTGGTAATTTGGCCCTTAATTTTGGCACCTGTACATCTTTTAAAGCTGTAGGCTGTGTTTGGAGACTTTACTACTCTGTAAGATAATACCCTTTCAGGGCCTAAACGCCACCATTAACTGTAAATTGGCCTCTCAGGATGCTGGATAGAACCATTTTTTATATTTATTTGTTTAATCTTTATTAGCCAAGGGTTGTCCAAGAGCTCTAAGGGGATTGTTTGCCCACGAGACTTGGAGGCATGTTTAAATCTTTCCTTGTAACTTAAGGGTTAGGAGAGCGTTTGCTTTCTGTAAGGACTTTAGGCTGCTTATGACTCCAACCTCTTTTTCTAGGCAGCCTTGAAAACCAAGCCATAAGCTACTCCCATCCCCTGGCATGAAGGCCTATTGAATTCTAGATTTTCATAGCTAGAGAGGATCACAGAGATCATCTGGTCAAAAACATTTATTTTACAATTGGGGAAACTAAAGTCCAAAGACAGGAAGTGATCAAACTGCTAGAGTTTAAATTATTTCTCTTCCCAGGTGGTATGAGATTTTTAGTAGAATTTTATAGCATAAAGCTTACAAACCAGGGAAAAGAGTACTATTGATGAGGTTTCGTGGACCAGTAAGTCACTGGAGCGATTCCTAGAATGGGAGATTCTTAATAAGGTGCTTTGCCTTCTACTTTTCTATTACTATTCAGTCCTCTTCTGCTTAGATAATTTAGTCTTTAAATTCAAATAGACTTTGTTACACATTATGTCAGGTGTATATGCTTCAAGACACATGTAAATACAATGTCTGGCATGAAATAGGTTCTTAAAAGTGCGTCTCAAACACATACACTAAAGTTCCTTTAAAGATTGGGAGAGGTGTTCTTAACATTGCTACTGTGTCTAAGGAGGATGGGGACACTTCTAAGCAGGCTGTTTTCATATTCATTTTCTTTCCCAAGTATGCTTTATTTATCTTCATAATGCTTTCTGCTAATATATTTTTAGAGAGGTACCCAGTGAACTTTATTTTGTTTCCTTCTTGGTCTTTTAGCTTTCTCAAGCAATGGTTGCATTATGTGTTTGTCTGTTACTCTAGACAAGAGTCATTCCATGTCCCTTCATCCTTCATGTGAATGCCTTCCCTAAAGGCCTCATGGAGTTCTGGATTACTTCATTTACTAACAGTTGCAGTTCCAGACAGTGGAGTCTAAGGGTCTATAGTAATGAAATTTGGGTAATTTCATTTTCAGTTCAAAACAAATAAATGGACAATAATCTAGTGTAGTGTTTCTCTGATCACAAAGCTTCAGTGGCCATAGCGATCCTATATTCTTATCGAGTGATATTAGCTGTCGCAGTGCCATTTAGCACTGTGGAGAACGTAGCAGCAGCAGCAGCAGCAGCAAGGACTTTGAAGTGCAGTCCTCAGTCTACCTGTTGGATGCAGTGCTCCAAGACTCTGAGGTATGATAACTTAGACAAACTAAGATTTGAGCTGATTGCTATTAGCTTTTAAAGCTGGCATGATCATTCACTAAATGCCCCGTGCTTTCTTATTCTTTCTCATGATTTTGGCTATGTCCAAATTCACGTGCTTGATATTTGATCAAATTTTCTTAACTTATTTTTCTACTAATTTTTATTCCAACAGTTCTCTGGGCTATGAATGGAATGCTGTTACTGATTGTCCTCTTAAGACTCAGTTCAGCCGGGCAGTGATGGCGCACGCCTTTGATCCCAGCACTTGGGAGGCAGAGGCAAGTGGATTTCTGAGTTCGAGGCCAGCCTGGTCTACAGAGTGAGTTCCAGGACAGCCAGGGCTACACAGAGAAACCCTGTCTCGAAAAACCAAAAAAAAAAAAAAAGAGACTCAGATCAAATCAAATATAACCTCATCTATAATATATCCTCACGTATATCTCTGAGATACCACCTGTAAGTGTAATCTCCTCCCTTTCCTGACTGTGCACTATAAGTAATATCTGTGGAACAAACTCAAACCCAGGACTTTCTCTGTGCTAGGCAGGCTCTCTGCCACTGAGCCACATCTCCATCCTGTAACTACACAGTTATTAAGGAGATAATTTTTTGTTAACTTTTCATAATCATTGAGTCAGTAACTGAGACATGTTTCTTGAGTAACTGAAAGAATCTTTAGTTGAAAGAAAACAACATGATCAGATTTTAGTGATCTCGGCTTTGATATAGCTCTGTCACTCCTCAGGTATTGCCAACCTTGAGTTTTTGTGTAAATTTATGTATTGCTGTGTACATGTATGTGCAGATGCGTGTACATATGTGTGTTCATGTGTATGTGGGTCAGAGACCAACCTTAGGTGTCTTTCCTCAGAGCCATCAACCTTATTTTCTGATACAGAGTTTCTTTAGGTGCTGAAGCTTACTGGTTAGGCTAGGCTGGGTAGTGATGGCCTCAAGGACTGACTAGTCTCTGCCCCTTCAGGACCGGGTTTGCAGGCACCATTTAGGCCTGCTTTTGTTGCATGAGTGCTGGGATTAAATGCAACTCGTTATGCTTTTGACTGAGTACTTGACTGATAGTATCTGATTGGTGCTTCAGGTCTGTCTTGTTTGTTGAGGTAGCCTTGAACTTACTACGTAGGCTAGGCTGGCTGGCCACCAAGCTCCTTAGATTCAGCTGCTCTGCCCTCCCTAGCATCCAGATTACAGACAAATACCCCCATTACAGACAAGTACCCGTGCCTGGGGGTCAGATGGAGATCTTCATGCTTACAAGACAACTTCATTGACTGAGCCATAGCCCTGGCCCTACCTCGTCTTGGGAGACCAGTTCTTTGGCTGGTCTGTAATTTGCCATCCTAGGCAGCCTGGCAGGCCAGGGAGTCCCAAGGGTCCCCACCCCTCCTCATTTTCCCTATGCTGGGATCAGAAGCATGTGCTACCATTCTCAGACTTTTATAATATGTGGGTTCTGGGAACAAACTCAGGTTCGTCGTAAGCTTACATGGAAAGCACTTTACCAACTGAACTATCCTCACAGCCCCTAATCTCCTCATCTTCTAGGAATTTGGTGTTTTCATTAATGAACTGAAAGATTAAAGTAGCTGAAAGTTCCGAACCAGTGCTCCATAAATGGTACCATTCCATGAGGACATTTTCAGCAGCTTAGGGTGGAATGAAAAAGTAAAAATGAAGCTAAATGAACTAAACTTATTTATTTTTGTTTCAAGTTTATGTCCTAACATTTTTCTTTTTTATTAAATGTCTATAGTATTATGATATTTGTCATTTCAAGACTCTTTGCCTCACAAAAGTAAATGACTGGAGAAAATGTACAATATTTGGTGTTTTTTCAAAGTATTTATTTTAAAATATTACCAGTCCATGGAGTCTTTTTGTATCTGAATTTACTGGCTGTGTTCTCATTTTCTTTCCAGGATGAGTATCTTATAGTCTACTAATTTTCAGTCAAATCTGGAGATGGAATTCTACATTAGAATTCTACAAGTAACTAACTTTCTTTACTTCTTGGTCCACTGTTAAATTAGTACTTATGGACAGTGGTGAGCCATGTGGCTGCCAGTAACTCAGTGCTGGGGGAGATTCAAAACTGGGCCTGGAGTTCAGTTTTCTTTTATGAGCCTTCAAACAGCTCTAAAAGCCTTTGCCCTGAAAAACTACATAATTGAAGCAAAATGGAGGGTTTTTTCTTTTAATTCTTTACAATCCTTGCAAAATCTGGTTTGCCCTTGATGGGGAGCAGAAAGAACTCTCCGGTCTTAGTTAGGAGAGAAATGTTAGTTAGTAGGATACGGCAGTTCTAAGGTGTTCGTGTTTCACATGGAGAGCTGAGCTTTATCGAAACAATAAAAGGAGCACTGAAGAAACTTATCAAGACGGCCTGGAGGTTGCTTCTCTCTGCTTCCCTCCCTGTGCGCATTCCCATGCTCTGACCACAGCCTTTGGCTGACTGAGTGTTTGAACAGACTGAGGCTTTCACAAGGCTTTTTGAGTCTAATTTTACAGTAGCGTATCTTTCGATTATTAACACATTAAAGTCAATATACTTCTGGCTTAGAAATCTGATGCTAATTGGTTTGGGAATATTTTATTTAAAAATCTTTTTCCAAACGTGGCCGTGAATTCTTCAGTGCCTTGATTTAGAACTAATGAAAACATTAATTCTGCCAGAAAAAAGATTATCTGATGGGGCATTTTAATTTTGGAGGTTACCTGTCAATTTTGTACTTCCATGTCTTTTGTCTAGAAACAAGCCTACAGCTAATTGACTTCTGTTCCTTTCCCCTTGACGTCTCATTTTTCTGAACTTAGAAGACTCAAAACAAAGATAAAATTCCAAGGGAAGCTGGCATTGATCAAGGTTTGGCTTAAATTGAATTAAGTGCTTTTTATTGAACTCAGCAGTATTAGTTATTAAAACCAGAAGTTTTTACCCTTGCTAGTGTAAAAAAAGAAAACAATGACTCACATAACGGCAGCTTTTACTGGGAAATTAAAGCACCCTTTTTCTCTTATTCCATTAAAACTCTTGCAGACAAACACATGTAAACAAGGCCAGGAGATGCAAGGCAGCGAGGAGCCAGTGCCCAGAGATGCTGGCTCTCTGTTGTAGAAGCTAGGGGAATGTTTTATCAGGGAAGAAAGCAGGGAGGCAGTCCAGGGTTTCATTTTGGAGGGCTTTAAGTTAGTTGCATTTTCAAAGTGCTTGCATGGTTTTTTTAAATGACTTGGAATTATGCACATAGTAGAGAGAAGAAGACAATAATATAGTATAATATAAAGAACATTAGTCAGGAAGTCAGAGCCTGAGTCCCAGTTTTAGATCTAGCACTTGCTTACAAACTGTTTGGCCAGGGTAAGACACTGAAACTGTACAGCTTCTGCTTTGTCATCTGCAAAACAAGGGGTTAGACTCGATGAGTCTCAAAGGGTTCTCTCTTCATTTTGTCATCTATTTCTGTGTTTTGTTTTGCACCTGTGGGAGACCATTGGGACTTATAATGAATATGGAAGGTAGTTTGTACTGGAGTGAAGAAACCATACCCTCTAGGCAAAAGCTTAGCTTATCATCCATTATTACTTTTATAAATGAAAGACTGATTTCAGTTAAAGGCCAGAACAGGACTTCCCAGTGCTCATCCTCATATAGAAACATCAATCTGAACAACTATTCATGCCTGGAAATGCCTTCACAGGAGTCAACGAAACCAGGCCCAAGGCTCTAGCACATGACTATAACACAATTTTACACCACCCATGCCACTCTCAAAACATGGAGAGAAATAACCTTTCCTTGTGGAAAGAAGGGAATCAAAGAGCACATGATGCCTCAGTAAAACCCACATTTCAGACTCCATGATGTCATGCACAGACTAAGCTTCTTGACCAACATTTGTCCAGGCTGATACTAGTTGAATGAATGTAAGCTTTGATTCTTTATCCTTTTTCTTTTTCAATTTCACTGTACACTTTTGATTTGCAGATACCATGAGGCTTACATAAAACAACTTATGGCATGTTACATTAAGCTGAAAATTTTGATTACTTAAATACAATGGAAGATAGTTAGAAAGGAAAGAGACAAAGGGTCTCGAAGATAATCAGATAAAGTGTAAAAAAATGGATGTGATAACCTCTTTCCTATCAAAATTACCTTGAGTGTAAGAAGAATAGATTTTGTAATATAAAGGTAGAGTATCTGAAAAGGTTGCAGAATATTCTGTCCAACAATGGCTGAAAACACATTTTTTAACAAGTGCATACAGAGCACTCTCTATTACAAATAATTTGTTAGATCATAAAACATGCTAAAAACTAAACACAAATATTTAAATAATATCAAGTATTTTTTCTGGATCCAGTGATATCACACTAGAAATAATAGGAAGAGGAAATTTTAGAAAATTCAGAATCACATGAAAATGAAACATCATGTTCCATGTACCATGAATAACAAAGAAAAAATGAGAACTTAAAGTAGTATTTAATCTAATGAAAACATATACACATAGTATCAAAATCTGTGGATTGTAGCAAAGGCTGTCCCATGAGGGGAGTTTATGACAATAAATAATACAAAAAGAGAGAAGATCTTCATTAACCACCATCCAACTGGCCAAGGACTATAGATACAGAAAAAGTACTTGGCAAATTCAACATCTTTCAATGATAAAAATTTCAATAAAATCAGGTATCTAAGGAATGTATATCAACAAAATAAAAGATTATATTTGCCAAATTCATAGTTAATAATTATAGTAAATGAAATATGTTACTCTAAAACAACATTCCCACACCTGACACATCTATTCACTAGATGTGGTTTGCATGTGGATTGCTTAGGAGGTAGCTAGCAGCTTGCTCGAGGAAGTATTGGAAAGGTTTTGAGGGTCTGTAGTTGGGTCCCAATTCCTGTTTTACTGCCTGTTTTCTGACTGTGGCTGCAGTGTGACTATCCAGGTTCCAGTTGGTACTCCATGCCTACCTTACCATCTTAGAGTGTCTCCCCTCAAACTCTAATCTAGAATAAACCCTTCCTCAAATTGCTTCCTGTCAGTTTTGTTTTTGTTATTGTTATTGTTATGGCAATGAAAAAAGTAACAAATTAAAAGTAATGAGAAGTGAGGCCATTGTTATGGAAAACCTATGTGATTCTTAAGCCTTTGGAATCCTTTCCTAATTCCTTAGGAGGAATGTGGAAGAGTCTGGAGTTCCAGGTTATAGAAACCCTCAAATGCTAAACAGAGATCAATGGACTATTGTGGTGGGAATTTAGAAACTAGAAAACTTAGAGAAATGCAGACTGTGGAGACCTAGCTTATTATGTTTCATAGGGAAGCAAGGACTCTGTCAGAAATGGCGACAGAGGCCATTCAGATTATATTCTGACAGAGAATATGGCTGCATTATGCCTGTGTCCTGAGAATTTGCATAAGTCTGAATCTGAGAACAATAGAGCTGGAGAGGAAGGACTATAGAGCTCTTTTGAGTGGAAACGATGCCACGTGAGTCTCAGATGACAGAAGCAGAGCTGCAGGACTTGGCATTTTTCTGTGTGTGTTTTGGTTTTACTTTGGTTTGATCTTTCCTTGCTGTACTCTCATTCCTCTCTAGGACAGGAATGTTTACTCCGTGCCATTATATGTTAGAAGTGTTTCTGTTGTACTTTGATTTGACAAGGGCTCACAGTAAAGAGTTTGCCTTGAAATTCAGAAGAGACGAGGGTTTTTTGCACTGTTAGTATATTAAATATCATAGACACATTTGAAGTTGGAACAGATATATTTTGTATTATAAGATGGTAATTGGCCTGTTGGACACAGGCTGTTGAACACTGACCTCAGCCAGTGATGCTTTTTTGGAAAATTATGGAACCTTTAGGAGAAAGAGGAACTGGAGATGGAGATGGAGAAACTGAGTCAGTGGGACAGGCCTTGGGATGTATAATCTATCTCTAATCCCTGTTCCTTCTGTTTTATGACTGTAGAGACAATGTGGCCAGCTGCTCCTCTGCTCCCACCACTGCACCTTTCCTGCAGGGCTGGGACCTGTACACTGCAAACTGGTGTGGATCCTTCCTCAAAGTACTTCTTGTCAGATATTTTGTTATAATAATAAGAAAAGTAACCAATACGAGAGTATTGAAAACTCTAGGCCACCAGGGCTCCAAAGTCAAATAGCGCCAGGAGAAAGCTACCCTCCCAGGAGTGTGGAAAAGCCATGAGTGGGGTTAAGACGAGTACCACTGCTTAGTGGGACCTGCCTGGAATCCTCGGGACACAGGGACTGAGGAAAAGCCAGGGACAGGAGCCTTCCAGTTTCCATCAGTGGCTGGAGACCTCTGACTGGGCCACCAGGGCTACATAGCCAAATAGCTCCCGGAGAAAGCTAGCCTCCCAGGCCCTCAGGACACAGGGGCTGAGGAAAAGCCTGGGACAGGAGCCTTCCAGTTTCCATCTGTGGCTGGGGACTTCAGCCTGTGCCACAGGACTCCAAAGGCAAATAGTGCCGGGAGAAAGCTAGACTCCCAGGAGTGTGGACAAGCCTGTCTGCTCAGAGGAACACACCTGGAATCGCAGTACACAGTGCCTGAGGAGTGGTCTTCCACTTGCTTTTGGCAGCCGGGGAGCTGATCCTGTGACACAGGGCTCCATACTCAAATAGTGCCAGGAGAGAGCTGGTATCCCAGGAGTGTTGACATACCTTCGAGCACAGGCAAGCCCACCACTTCTGTTCAAATTCACTGGATCAAGAGGGACCCTTGCAGAGCCATCAGGACACAGGAACCAAGGGACAGCTGGGGACAATATCCTTCTGGTTTCGGTCTGCACCCCAGAGCTGATCCTGTGCCACAGCTCTCCAAACCCAAATTCCTCTCAGAGAGAGCTGGTCTTCAAGGAGTATTGGCACAGAGGCTTGCAGGAAGGACAAGCCACAGTCAGAGAGAGTAAGACCAGCTAACACCAGAGATAACCAGGTGACAAAAGGCAAGGACAAGAACATAAGGAACAGAAACCAAGGCTACTTGGCATCATCAGAACCCAGCTCTCCCACCGCAGCAAGCCCTGGATACCCCAACACACCAGAAAAGCAAGACTCAGATTTAAAATCATTTCTCCTGATGATGATAGAACACTTTAAAAAGGAAATAAATAACTCCCTTAAAGAAACACAAGAGAACAGAGATAAACAACTAGAAGCCCTTAAAGAGGAAACACAAAAATCCAATAAAGAATTACAGGAAAGCACGATCAAACAGACAAAGGAAATGAATAAACCATCCAGGAACTAAAAATAGAAATAGAAACAATAAAGAAATCACAAATGGAGACAATCCTGGAGTTAGAAAACCTAGGAAAGAGATCGGGAGTCATTGATGCAAGCATCACCAACAGAATACAAGAGATAGAAGAGAGAATCTCAGGAGCAGAAGATACCATAGAAAACATTGACACAACAGTCAAAGAAAATGCAAAATGCAAAAAGCTCCTAACCCAAAACATCCATGAAATCCAGGACAAAATGAGAAGACAGAACCTAAGGAGGATAGGTATCGAAGAGAGTGAAGATTCCCAACATAAAGGACCAGTAAATATCTTCAACAAAATTATAGAGGAAAACTTCCCTAACCTAAAGAAAGAGATGAACATAAATATACGAGAAGCCTACAGAACTCCAAATAGATTGGACCAGAAAAGAAATTCGTCCCATCACATTATAATGAAAACACCAAATACACAAGACAAGGAAAGAATATTAAAAGCAGTAAGGGAAAAGCTCAAGTAACATATAAAAGCAGACCTATCAGAATTACACCAGACTTCTCACCAGAGACTATGAAAGCTAGACGATCCTGGGCAGATCTCATACAGACCTTAAGAGAACACAAATGCCAGCCCAGGCTGCTATACCCAACAAAACTCTCAATTACCATAGATGGTGAAACCAAAATATTCTATGACAAAACCAAATTTGCACAATATGTTTCCAAAAACCCAGCCCTACAAAGGATAATAGATGGAAAACGTCAACTCAAGGAGGGAAACCGCACCCTGGAAAAAGCAAGAAAGTAATCTTCCAACAAACTCTAAAGAAGATAGCCACACAAGCATAAAAATAACCAAAAATAACAGGAACCAACAATCACTATTCGTTAGTATCTCTTAACATCAATGAACTCAGACTGGATCCATAAAGAGGACTCAGCATTTTGCTGCATTCAGGATATGCACCACCATGATAAATACAAACACTACCTCAGAGAAAAGGGCTGGAAAACAATTTTCCAGGCAAATGGTCCCAAGAAACAGGCTGGAGTAGCCATTCTAATATCAGATAAAATAGACTTTCACCCAAAAGTCATCAAAAAAGATAAGGAAGGGCACTTCATACTCATCAAAGGAAAAATCTACCAAGAAGAACTCTCAATTCTGAACATCTATGCTCCAAATGCAAGGGCACCCACATTCATAAAAGAAACTTTACTAAAGCTCAAAGCACACATAGTGCCTCACACAATAATAGTAGGCGACTTCAACACTCCATTATCATCAATGGACAGATCTTGGAAACACAAACTAAACAGAGACACAGTGAAACTAAAAGGTCTTATGAACCAAATGGATTTAACAGATATCTATAGAACATTTCAACCTAAATCAAAAGAATATACCTTCTTCTTAGCACCTCATGATACCTTCTCCAAAACTGACCATATAATCAGTCACAAAACAAACCTCAACAGATATAAGAAGGTTGAAATAATCCCATGCCTCCTATCAGATCACTACAGTTTAAGGCTGGTCTTCAATGGCAACAACAGAAAGCCCACATACACATGGAAACTGA
>CM052703.1:17039962-17057541 GCA_028551405.1 Uromys caudimaculatus | reverse complement strand
TTTTTATCTCCTGGATAGTTTTTTGCATTTCCTTTGTCTGTTTGATTGTGTTTTCTTGCACTTCTACCTGTTTGTTTGTGTTTTCCTGTAATTCTTTAATGTATTTTTGAATTTCCTCTTTAAGGCTTCTCGTTGTTTATCCCTTTTCTCTTGTATTTCTTTAAGGGTGTTATTCATTTCTTTCTTAAAGTCTTCTATCATCCTCATGAGAAATGATTTTAAATCTGAGTCTTGCTTTTCTGGTGTGTTGGGGTATCCAGGGCTTGCTGTGGTGGGAGAGCTGGGTTCTGGTGGTGCAGAGTACTCTTGGTTTCTGTTCTTTATGTTCTTGCCCTTGCCTTTTGCCATCTTGTTGACTCTGTTGTTAGCTGATCTTACTCTGTCTGGTTGTGGCTTGCCCCTCCTGCAGGTCTCTGTGTCAGTACTCCTTGAAGACCAGCAATCTCTGAGAGGTATTTGGGTTTGGAGAGCTGTGACACCGGGTCTGATCTCGGTCCTTGTGTCTCGCAGGTTCGGGGCAGTTCCTGGTGAGCTGTGGGGCGTGTCTTTGGCCCTCTCCCGGCTTTTCCGAGCTCCTGAGAGGGATCTTTGTCCCGGCGCTAATTTGCTATGGAGCCCTGTGGCCCAAGCTGAGGTTCCCCTATTTTATGATTTCTAACTTGATCTACGTTATTCTTTACTTGGTATTTACACTGGAATTAATTTGTTCTTTTTAAATCTTTGACATACTGATTTTTCTTCCTTCCTTTCTTCCTTCCTTCCTTCCTTCCTTCCTTCCTTCCTTCCTTCCTTCCTTCCTTCCTTCCTCCCTCCCTCCCTCCCTCCCTCCCTCCCTCCCTCCCTCCCTTCCTTCCTTCCTTCCTTCCTTTCTTTCTGGGTGTACATCCTGCATGGGCTTTCTGGTACATAAAATGTTCAGTTTTTGTGATTTTGAGAAATACATTGTAAGTATTTTCTCTCAATCTCTCTTCATGTGGTTTATTTCTTTGCTGAAACTATTTGCTATAATACCATTTATTTGATTTGATTTGATTTGATTTGATTTGCCTTTGTTGCTTTAGCTTTGAGATACTTTTAAAAATCTACCACCCAGATAAATGTCATAAAGCGTGACACATTTCCCTGTGTTTCCTTTCAATAGTTTTATAGTTTTAGCTGGTATTATGTTTATTTAGTTCTTAGTCATCTTGATTTTATTTCCATATATGGCATGAATTTAGGGCCTCATTTCCACAGTGTTTGTCTCGGGACCTTAGCCGATATTGGTTGTCTGTGGCTTTATTTCTGGGCCCTCCATTCTGCCTCACTGGCCCATGTGTCTTCTTACTTTATCCCGGTAGCTTATTGTTTTGTTATTAGAACTTTGTGTATATTTTGAGACCAAGTAATGTGATTCCCACAGCTTTCTTTCTTTTTACTGAGGTTACTTTGGGCATTCAGTGTCTTCTCTAGTTCAATACAAATGTTAGGATTTCCTTTCTAAAATCTGTGAAGAATGTTACTAGGTTTTGATAGAGATTTTGTTGAATCTATAGATAAAAGAACCCTTCCAAATCCTGAACATATGGTCTATTCCTCTCATTTCCTTTAACTCCTTTCATCAGTGTTTTAAAAGCTTGCACTCTGCAGGCCTTCTGACCTCCTTGAGTAAATCAATCTATCTATCTATCTATCTATCTATCTATCTATCTATCTATCTATCTATCTATCTATCTATCTATCTATATGAGACAGGGTTTCTCCTTGTATCTCTAGCTGTCTGGAACTCACACTATAGACCAGGCTGGCCTTGAAGTCAGAGAAATGCCTGCTTCTGCCTCCTGAGTGCTGGGACTAAAGGCGTGTGCCACCACTGACCAGCCTCTTTCTCATTTATTTTGAGTCAGGACTCACTATGTAGTGCAGACTGCCTTTGAAGTTGCAATGAATCCCTAACTATCCTTTAACTAGTTGTGTTCCCGCTTCAACTTGCTGAGTCTGCGCCTCAGTGCCTGGCAGGATTATTTTCTTTTTTTGGATAGTTTATTGTTAGTGTACAGAACACGCTTCTACTTTTTGTGTACTGATACAGTCTTCAGCTTTACTACATTTGATTAGTGTGTCACTTCTGAGTGAGTCTTTAGGGTTTGTTAGATACAAGATTATGCCAGTAGTGAAAGTTCTTATCACACTGTCTTGTTTGAATGTCTTTCCCGCTTTCTGCTGCCTAAATTACTTTGCCTAGAACTGCAGTACTTTTACTGAATACAACTGATTATAGGTGGCTTTCTTGTCTTGTTCTTGATCTTCGTTTTAGAGAATAGGCTTTCAACTTCTCACCACTGGCTATGATGTCAGCGTTTAACGTGGCATACATGGGTTGCATTGTACTAAAGTACTTTCTTTCATGCATAATCTGTTGTTTTTACTACAAAATGATTTAAAATTTATTTTTCAAATGCTCTCATGTCTCTTCTGAGGTTATCATATGTTTTTCTTGATTTTTATCTGATTAATGTGGTATAGCACATTTATGAATTTGTTTCTGTGAAGCCATCTTTGAATACTTTGAAGAACTTCCTGGGAGATGTCCCAGAATGGTAATGTTAATGTAATAAGGTGGGGCCCATGTCTGCTTCAGGACCCTCCGTCTCTGGAGAAACCCTAAGGATGGATGACATCAAGCTGACTGCAGGAAGGGGAAAGGACCATTTTTTCTTACTCTTCTAATGAGAACTGATTTTATTATAAGAACCATTCCAGTATATCAGCCTATTTCTCAAATTTTATGATTTTCACTAAAGTGTTTTTGCCTATGGACAGTTACTATTTGAACTTTCTATGGAAGATAGAAAGCCTTTGCATGTCTTATTTTACTACATTGATACTTTTCTACTTTGGATCTTCGTAATTTGTGCATATTTGTACATGTATGTGCAAATACATGTGTACATGTGTGAATGTGTGTGTGTTTATGTGCGTGTGCAGTGTGTGTGTGTGTGTGTGTGTGTGTGTGTGTTTATGTGTGTGTGCATGCACACGCACCAAGGCGAAAAGGGAGACCATTCCTTTCCTTGGATTTGTTTCTCTGGATGTTGTGTCCTACTTTACCCCTAGCATGTCAGAGGTTAACTTTTTAGGGATGTTTATTTCAAATATACTTTTTCTACAATATTACTTTGGAAGAGGCATTAGTAATATCGAAGTTATATTTGTGAATTAGGAAATCACTGATCTATATCTGGGACATTCTTTTCCTCTTTTCTTTTTTATTTATTTTCTCATACACTACATCCTAATCACAGTTTCCCCTCATCCTCTCTTCCCAGCCCTCAACTGCCCCCCCCCCGACCCACTGCTCCTTCATTTCCCTTTAGAAAAGAGCAGGCCTCCTAGGGATATCAACTGAACACTATATAACATAAGACCAGGCACAAATCCTCATATCAAGACTGGGCAAGGCAACCCAGTAGGAGGAAAAGGTTCCCAAGAGCAGGCAAAAGAGCCAGGGACAACCCTACTTCCACTGTTAGGAGTCCCATAAAACCCCAAGCTAAACACCACAGCATGTGTGCAGAGAACCTAGTGCAGACTCATGCGGGCTCTGTGATTGTTGCTTTAGTCTCAATGAACCCCCATGAGCCCTCCTTAGTTGATGCTGTGGGGTATGTTCTCCTGCTGTCCTTGACCTCTCTGGCTCCTACAATCCTTCCTCCCAGTCTTCTGCAGGGTTCCATGAGCTCTGTGTAAGGTCTGTCTGTGGGCCTCTGTTCCCACCAGCTGCTGGAGGAAGCCTCTCTGATTATGATTGGGCTACTCACCAATCAGTGAGTATAGCGAATATACCATTAGCAAACATTTCATTGACTTTCTTTTTCCAGTCCTGTTTGAGTCTACTGTAGGTCTCTGGGCCATCCAGCTTCTGGTTCCTGGTTATCCAGGCAGTGTTGGGCATGGCTTCTCTCTCATGGCATGGACCTCAAGTTAGACCAGTCATTAGTTGGCCACTCTGACAAGCCCCAAGCCACCATTGTCTGAGCACATCTTGCAGGCAGGACAGGTCGTAGGTGGAAGATGTGGCTGGATTGGTGTTCAGTCCCATCACTGGAAGCTTTGTCTGCTTACAGAAGATGCCCAGTTCAGGCTCTCTATCCTTCATTTCTGTGAGTCTCTTGCTCAGGTTACCCTCCTAGACTCTAAAAAGTTTCCACTGCACTAGGTTTCTGCTTCACTCTCCAAGTGCTCCTGCCTCCATTCCAGTTCTCTTCCCTTACTCGCTCTCCCTCTGTCCCTCCTTTCCCCACCTGATCCTTTCTGTTCCCATCCTCACTTACCCTCAGTCCAGGAGCTTAATGGATTCTATATCCCCTTCCCAGGGAGATCCATTTGTCCCCCTTAGAGCCCTCCTTGGTATTTAGCCTCTCTGGGTCTGTGGATTGTAGCTTGATTATCTTTTATTTAGCAGCTAATACCCACTTATACTCGGGTACATATTATGTTTATCTTTCTGGGTCTGGGTTGCCTTACTCAGGATGATTTTTTTAATAGTTCCTCCCATTTGCCTGCAAATTTCATGATGTTATTTTTCTAACAACTAAGGAATTATGCTCCATTGTAAACGTACATTTTCTTTAGCCTTTCTTCAGTTGAGGGACATCTAGGTTGTTTCCTATTTCTGGCTATTATGGATAAGACCACAAATGAACATAGTTGAGTGAGTCTCCTAGGTGGGATGGAGCATCCTTTGGGTATATGCCTAAGAGTGGTATAGCTGGATCTTGAGGTAGAGCATTTCCAATTTTCTGAGGAACTGCTATACTGATTTCCAGGGTGACTGTACAAGTTTGCACTCCTACCAGCAATGGAGAAGTGTTCCCCTTGCTCCATACCCTTGCCAGCATGAACTGTCACTTGTGTTATTATTCTTAGCCATTCTGACAGCTATAAGATGGAATCTCAAAGTTTTAATTTGCCTTTCCCTGACGGTGAAGGATGTTGAACATTTCTTTAAGTGTTTCTCAGCCATTTGAGACTCCTCTACCGAGAATTCTCTGTTTAGTTCTGTACATGATTTTTAAATTTGATTATTTGGTTTGTTGATATCTAATTTATTATGTTCTTTATCAATTTTGGATATTAGCCCTCTATTGGATATGGAGTGGGTGGAAATCATTTCCGGTTCTGTAGGCTGCCATTTTGTCCTATTGACCATGTCCTTTGCCTTACAGATGTTTTTCAGTTTCATGAGGTCCCGTTTATTGATTGTCGGTCTTAGTTTGTGCTGTCTTCTGTTTAGGAAGTTGTCTCCTGTGCCGATGCATTCAAGGTTATTCTCACTTTCTCTTCCATCACCATGCCTTGTTTTATGTCGAGGTCTTTGACCCACTTGGGCTTGAGTTTTGTGTAGGGTGATCCATATGGATCTATTTGCATTTTTCTGCATACATTTATCCAGTTAGACCAGCACCACTTGTTGAAGAGGCTGTCTTTTTCCTATTGTGTCTTTCTGGCTTCTTTATCAAAAATCTGGTGTGCATAGGTGTGTGGATTTATGTCTAGGTCCTCAATTCAATTCAATTCAATTGGTGATCAACATGTCTGTTTTTATGCCAATACCGTGTGGTTTTTATTATTTTAGCTCTGCAGTACACCTTGAGAGAAAATGGCATTTGGTTAGGACATATTTGCTACTTTACAACAGTGTCTATTTTCATTTAGTTGTCTACCATTTTCAGGTATACTCAGTAATAGCTATCCTAATAGAAATTTGGGCAAATCTATTCATGTGTTATAAACATAGTTTTTGGAAGTGTAGAAATTTATTTACCATGAATAACTTCATCATGGAGTTAAAAAATTCTAAATAACCTGTTTATAGTATAGGATACTTACATAAAAATCTTACTTGTAAGTTGTCATGGTTTACTGTCAGCAAATTGAGACTCTGCAAATGTTTATCTGTCCATATAAAGTAGCATTATTATAGGAATTTCACACATGTTAGTCTTCCTTGATTATGAAAAACCTTGTATGCATGTAGGCTGCATGTTCATGTTGTATATTCCTTAATAAAAGATACTAATAAGTTTTTAACTCTTAATTACTTATTTGATATCTGATATATATAATTGTATTCATTTAAAGAATTACTATATATTTATAAATATTTTTATATTATCGTTTTAATAATGCAGACTGCTGCTCTTTGTGCACATTATTATTGTAAGCAGAAGAGCCTTTGTAGAAGATGGAAATGAAAAGGACTGATGAAAGTGGAAGAGAAGCATTACCCTGCCCTCTGGAAATCCCGTTTCATTGGGGGCTGCCTCAGTGCGGGCAGCACAGTACTCAAGCTGCCGTCGGTCAGAATACTCAGGCTTAAAAATAGCTCAGAGTTGTGAGTTACCTTCTTTGATTGATTAGAATGTTATTTCTAGCAGATATTGGCTCTGGTTTTGGCCACTTTATCTTGGAACATACTCAAGTCTAACCTACAAAAATTTTGGTAGATAAAAAACTAGCAAGAATGTGAAAACCGACCAATCAAGAGACAACTATGGCAAACTTCAAAAAGACACCAGAAGAACAGTGAGTAGCAGAGCCGACATGCTCACATCGCATCAAATCTTAATGAGTCTGGAGAGGAAGAACTCAAAGCCCATTCATACTCTTGTGTCTAAGCGAGGCCCAAGCAATTTCCTTTCTTGGTAGGGGCCTCCCTGCCCCAGCAGACTCTCTGCTCACCACTCCTTTTCACTTCACATTATGTTCACTGCATAATAGAGTCACCTTGGTGCCCATTTTTTCCCTCAGATCAGACAGTGATAGTAATCTCTATGAGATGTCAAAGTACAAATCTTAAATATACAAATGTGCTTCTTTTGTTATTCCAAAGTGTAGACAAACAAAACAAGTGCAGAAAACTGAGCCACTTGTCATCAGGCTGAGGCAAGGCTTATATAATACTCTGTGAGGGAGGGAGGGAGGGAGGGAGGGAGGGAGGTAGGTCCTCCGTTCTATTCTAACACCTAGTAGAACGCTGACCTTCCAGACACTGAACCTGTGGAGACATTTGAGAGGGAGAGGCCTAGCTGTCTTCGCTTCTTTCCCTGCAGACTTTAGGACAGAAACCCACGGGGCTCTGAAGCTGCGGTGGAGTGGCTGTGGTAGACAGTTCAGAGGATGATGAAACACTTTCCAAAGAGTTCTGGGATGTTCCATTACCTGGAAGGTTTTAAAGCCTTAAAATGTGTGCAGAAAATGAAAGTTTTCTTTGATGATTTGTTTTTAAATAGTCTATATTATGCTAATTGGCTTCACCTGTTTGGAACCAGCTCCTCTATCTTCACTTAACATGTTGCTGTACACATATAATTTGTTTCTCTCAGAAACAGGAATGTCATCAAATAAAAATGTATATTATCTTTAACATAAATAGCAAGCTAGCACTTGTAAGAGAACCATTTTCATGAAATTTTAAACTTTATGAACTGATGGTAAGCATTTTCAAACTAACTGTTTTAAGAATTTGAAAAAATACTGTTTTTGAATCTTGGCTAGACAACTAATGATAACAGCTTATATAATTTCACATTTTAATTTTTGCCCTCAGGGATAATATACAATGGATATTTTCTGTGAAATCAGAACAAAAGCCTTGGCAAAGAGTTAAAAAAGAGGTTGCTATTTTGGAAAAATCTCATCAGAGTGGGAGGCAAGATAACGCTACTAAGATGGTGTGGGCCAGCATAGCTCTCCACATGCTAATTGTAGGATTTAGCAGTTGACTATAGTTCACTAGTCTAAGGGTAAAGATATTTAAAGGAATAGCTTATAATCTAAGGTTCAGCAATAGCTATCTTATACAGTGATACTTGGGTAGAAGATGAAACCAGTGGACTTAGAAATACCATTTGAGGCTATAGAGATAGCTCAAGTGTTATGAGCTCTGGCTATTCTTCCAGAGGACTCGAATTCAGTTCCAAACACCCATAAGCTGTTCATAATGGTCTATACCTTTAGTTCTAGGGATTCTGATACCCTCTTCTGGCCTCCAGAGGCTCTGCATACAGGAAGCACACAGCTGTTCATGAAGGGAAAACACCCATAGTACATTGTAATGTAGCCAGCAACATTGTAGGATGCAGGGTCCAAGGCTGTGTAGAACTATGGGTGTCTTCCTCGCTGCCCCAGCAGCCTGTACAGTACAGGCTGGCACTAAAAATGGTAGGCAGAGGGAAGAGATTTCAGTCAGTTTGAGATTGACTTTTCTCTATCCTTCAGCCAAAGTATACTGTGTGTTCTGTAGCTAGCTCTTCCCATGTAGCTGTAGGTGGATGAACAAGGGCAGTGGGAACATCCTATGTTTTTTGGAGACCCCTGGAACCTCCTTGGCCAGTAGCTTGTGGGGAAGTATTGTATGCTTTGTACTGTGAGATTTTCATTTAATAATTATCTCTGTCTTCTGTAAGTGACATTGTGCACTCATGAAAAATAATTTTATTTAAATTGTATTTTACAGTTATATTTTGAAATGAACTTACTTTTTCATACATACTTTTTGGTTAATTCCCTGTGACCATTCCTCTGTTCCACCCAACACTCTCTCCCTGCTTAATCCTTTATTCCTCAGTCTCTGCCCCACTTTTATATCACATGTATCTACTCTACCTTCAATTATATTTTTAATTGGATCATGAGATAATAGGCTTCCACAATCTTCTCATACATCCTTCTTTGGGGTCAGCCCTCCTCCCGGCTCCGACCTGCTCCATATGCTTGTTTGCCTTGCTGTGGACTCCTCTCTATCTAAGTTTACTTATAGTCCTCCTCCCTTAGCACCCCCTCTCATAGTCTCTTTTTCTGGATTCCACTTGTACTTTTAAGTTAAATACACAAAACAAAAGATCTACTTGTGAGTGACAATATGTAGCATTCATCTTTAATGGCCTGAATTGCTCCCCCCGTTATATCTATTTACCTCTAAATTTCATGATTATATATTTCTTTATAGCTTATTGAAATTTCACTGTGTATATGTACCACATATTTTAACCTATCAATATGTTAATGGACACCTAAATTTATTCCATTTTCTAGCTATTGTGAGTAGAACAGCAGTGAGCAGAGACATGCAAGTTTCTCTGTAGTAACATGTCAAGTCCTTTGAGGATCTTGATTTAGGCTGTTGGTTGTCCTTTGGTATGAGGTTTTAGCCCATGAGATTGAAATTCCAAAGCAAGATGTCAGGCTAGATATCTTTTAGTATCTGTCTTAGGGTTTCTATTACTGTGATGAAACACCATAACCGAGGCAAGCTGCAAGGTAGGGGCTGTTATTTCAGCTTGTACTTCCAGGTAACAGCTCATCACTAAGGGAAATCAGGGCAGGAACTCAACCAGGACAGGAACCTGGAGGCAGAAGCTGATGAAGAGGCCATGGAGGAGTGCTGCTCATGGCTTGCTCCTCTTGCCTTGCTCAGGCTGCTTTCTATAGAACCCAGGACCACCAGGCCAAAGATGGCTGTGCCTTCCCCCATCAATCACTAATTTAAAAAATACCCTACAGTTTGCCTACAGCCCAGTCTTATGAAGGCATTTTCTCAATTGAGGTTTTCTCCACTTTGATGACTCTAGCTTGCATCAAGTTGACATAAACTAGCCAGTATAGTGTCTCAGGTGTGTGAAGTCCAAAATGGGAGGCCAAGTACTGGGATGGGGAATACTAACAGATACATGTCTGGTAGCATCTGTGTAGAATGGCTGTTTTGAGTGGGTCCTATGCAGAATAGATAGATGGCCTGGAGGCAAGGGGAAAGATATGCATGTCACTAGAAGTGGGGTGGAAGGGACATGGCTCTTAGAGGGGTGGGGCACTCACAGGGATCATTGTAACAAGGAGACAAGGTGGGGTGTGTCAGGGCAACTAACCAGGCGTCAAAAGAATAGTCTGGTGCAGAACTGGAGGTGAGATGGGCAGGGAAACTCACCCCAGATAGAGGGCCATGTGATAGGGAACCAGGGTGAGGTTAGAAAAAAATGTGCATATGAGACGGGGTTGGTGGAATAGGTGGGGTCTCCATAGAATAGGAAAACTAACCAGAGGTGCTGGAACTATGTGAATGTAAAACAGAGGTAAGTGAGACAGACTATGGTCTCAAAGTGATGGAAAAACTCACTGGGGCTCCAGGGACCACATGGAACAGTGGAAAACAGAACGGGTGTGGGATGGGTCTTGAAAACACAGCTGGGTCAGAGGAGCAATGTGTCACAGATTATGTGACATTTTATGCTTTTTAGTGCTTGTTATATAAAAGTGAGCTCTCCAAGACTTAGTACATAAATGTTAACGATTGCTTTGTCTTTTTGATTAATTGCCACCCTTTGTTAATGTGTAGTATCACACCGGGGCAAATGTGCAGCGTGAGAGACATTGGAACACTCAGTCCTAGAGGGGCTTTCTTCACCAACCCCCTCGCCTCAGGAATGGGTCAGGGAGCCATTTGGAAGAGGAGGCACAAGGAGCGTAAGAGTCAGAAGGAATGATGACTCCAAGGAAGCAGTGCCTTCCAGACCCAGCAGGCCTGATGCACTGTGAACTCACAGAGACTGGTAGTGTGCACAGCGCTTGTTTGGGTTCAAGCCATATAGGTCCCAGCCATGAAAGAGGGGAGTGGACAGAGACTCCCATTCCTGTCTAAGTAGGTATCTCCAGCTGATGTCCATTTGCAAAAGAAAAATTGGTCTTCTCCTATGGTGTTCACTGGGTATATTAACTATACTTAGGGGTAGGCCCAAAGCCCAGCAGTAGTAGATGGCCAACACAAAATGAACTCAATAGCGTTTTATAGACTTTTTGTTTCATATTGCTTTGACTGGATTTTTTTTTTTTTGTCTGACTGGTCTTTGCTTGTCTGTTATGGTTTCTGATTTTGTGTTTTATGAGTATCTTTGTGGGTCTTTCATTATTTTTTAAAAATCAGGTTTGTCCCACCTTTTTGTTGTTGTTGTTTGCCTATTTGTTGTCTAAAGAGAAAGAAAGAAAAGTCGTGGAGTTGGGTGGGTAGGAAGGACCTGGGAGGAGTCGGGGGAGGGGAAACTATGATAAAATATATTATATGAAACTTTTTTTTCAATAAAAAGTGCCATTTCATAGTGGTGGCACTAATATTTTGTGACCCTTTCTTTGGATACTTTCATTTTTAGCCATTTTTAAAAATCAACCATGTCTCTCCTGTCTGTGTTCTCTTTGTTCTCCTTTTACAGTATGTTCACATGATTGCTTTTGTCGTACAGGTCTTTGAAATTTTCATTTTTTTCAATATTGTGTTCTCTTCCATCATATTGGATAATCTCTGTTAAGTCCTTCCTTTCTTCTTCCTCTTCTTCCTTCCTGTAATTCCCTGCTTCTCCCTCCTGCCTCCCTTGTTTCTTCCTCTGATGTACTGGTGATTGTGTTGGGCAAGAACATGAGCACTGGATATGTTCTCAACCTTTTTTGTAACTTTTATTCTGAGACAAGATTTTTTTATTGAGTTGCCCAGGATGGCCTTAAACTCATTCAATATCCCAGACAGCTGCTGGACTTGTGGGCCTTTGACCTCAGCTTCTCAAGTTAAGGGCTTAGAGTACTATGCCATCAGGTCCAGCTCTGTGAACCTGCTTATCTACAACTTGTCATGCAGCTGTTTCTTTTGGGATGGACATGGCCTTCACTGTTTTGAATTAGGGACTTTTGATCACCTGCAGGTAATCTCATGAAATCAGCTTTGTTAGCGTTTCCTCATGGTTTAAGGGCAGAGGACCATGGAGCTCATGTGGCTATTCTCCTCTCCAGGGTAATATAAGAATTAATACTTGACTGGAGCAGGATTCTTAGGTAATGTAGCTATCCGAATGTTGGCTACAATGTAGCTTTTCCTGAGTTATCCATGTTGGAGGTGTACTTTGCTCAGGTGACTTCTTGGTGGGATAGCAGCCTCTGAGACAATGATGTTTCTGAAAATGAGCTTTGAAAATGTATTTTTTCACTAAGCTGGATTTGGATGGGATCTTATATTTGGTTTGTCAGTACCTTCTCTGTTTGGAGTGGGTAGACTTTTCTTTTTTATTAATTAAAATGTTCTTAGACAATTCCATAGATACATAATAATCTCATCACCTCTCTTACCTCCTTCTCACCCCTGCCAATCTCCTTTCTCTACAAATCTCTTTCCTACATCGATGCCTTTTATGCTTTGTTTTATGAACCACTGAGCTTAAAAGGGGTCACCTTTGTGACTAAGGGTTTGGGATTATCTATTGGAACCTGGTGGGCTGACTGGTGAGTACACAACTGAAGATGACAACTTCCCATTCCCCAGAATCTGTCAGTAGTCAGTGGTTCAGATAGGAGAAGTATGGCCCTACAAGCCCTCTACAGTCACCAGTTGAGTGTTGACAGGCCCTAGTCGTGTATAGTACCAATGCAGTCAGTCAGCCACATCTGCGATGATGTAATATGAGACTGTAGCACTGGCTATACCATACACTAAGTCGTATTTCTTAGATTTTTCCCCAGTCTTTTGCCTCTTACATTCTTTCTGTCCCCTCTCCAATGATGTTCACTGAGCCTTATAGGGGAGGTCTAAATGTTGTCTTTAAGGCTGAACCCTCAACTGTTACATATTCTCAAATTCTGGGCAGCCATGAGTCTGTATTCATCTCCATTCACTGCAACGAGAGGCTTCTCTGATTAAGACTGAAAATAGTATTTGTCTGTGGGTATAAACATAGATATTTAGAAGTATATTTTGACACTGTCAATTTAACTAAATAATAGTGACAACCCCTGTTAGGGATTATGGCTTTCCCAGGATGAGTTTTTGACCTGTTTTACAGTACTAGTTTATTTCCTTCTGTAGGGTAGGTCTCAAATCTAAACAGAGGTTTGATGCCTCCATAACAGCTGGGCCACTATTACACACATGGGCCCATCTTCTATGTATTGTAGTTAATAGGGTTTAATGCTGGGTAAGACAGTTAATGCCCCACTCTGTAGCCTGGTTAGTACCTTCCATCATTATGAAAACTAGCCAGTGGGAAGGAGGTTTCTGCTCTGTTCTTGAATTTATTTTTCCAATCAAGATGTGTAGGGTCTTAGTAGGAACATTTCATCATATAGTTCTTATGGGCAGCCAAGCATTACGGAAAACATCTATATTTGGGGGGGGGGGTAGAGAGCTCTGGGGCCCAGACAAAAAACATGCAATTTTTATTCTAGTTATTATACTTTTCAATTTTAGAATTCCTGTTTATTAATTTTGTGTTTTCCATTTGTAATTTCCTGTTTGTGGAACATTTGTCTTTACATTGTTCTTAAGTATTTTGAACAAACTATCTTTATAATTCTTTGAGTGTATTCAAAATAGTGGCTTTGAAGTATTTATTTAAACACATGTACTGGTGTACATGTACTGGTGTACGTTGGAGAGATGGCTCAGCAGTTAAGAGCACTGACTGCTCTTCCAGAGGTCCTGAGTTCAATTCCCAGCAACCACATGGTAGGTCACAGCCATCTGTAATGGAATCTGATACCCTCTTCTGGTGTGTCTGAAGACAGCAACAGTGTACTCATATACATAAAATAAATAATTCTTTTAAAAAAGACATATAAGTATACTCAGTGTTGGTTTCTCTTCTGTTTAATTTTTCCTGTTAATTTGGATATCTCATTTCGTTGTTGTAAGTCAGAAGTATTTGATAAATACTTAGCCGCTCTAGATTGTTTTTTCCCCTATAAATATTGTAATTTTTTTGTTTGTTTTTAGTAATTTTTCTGAAGTTGCTGATATATCTACTTAGGATTTTGATTTTTTTTCTCTACTGATTTTTAATTTTATAAAACCAAAGACAAACCAACTACTATTCATTTCTGATGATGAATTTAAAATGAAAACTCGGAACCTATTTTTGTAAACTTCTATTATAACATTATTAGATTTAGTTCATATGTTCTGTTCAGTCAACTAAGATGTAAGCTTAAGAGGCGGCAACAAGACATGACAAGGACTTTTACTTTTCTTAGGAGATGAACACATCATCACATCATTGAAAAAGTATAGGTCAGTGGCCCTTAGTGACTTACATGCTCCAGCATTACCTTCAACAAAATCTCAGTGTTTCCAGGTGCTTAAAGTATTAGTATCTAAGGCTTACAGTAAAGAACATCACACTCTGAAAACAGGTCTCATTTAAGTAGAGAGTGCATGAGTATGGGGTAGTACTTAACAGACAACTTCTTGATCTAAACTGATTTCTTGCATTTAAAAAATAAGGAAGACAATATTTCAAAAGTTTTACTTGCCGGGCAGTGGTGGCACACGCCTTTAGTCCCAGCACTTGGGAGGCAGAGGCAGGCAGATTTCTGAGTTCAAGGCCAGCCTGGTCTACAGAGTGAGTTCAAGGACAGCCAGGGCTACACAGTGAAACCCTGTCTTGAAAAACCAAAAAGAAAAAGAAAAAAAAAGTTTTACTTAACAGTACATTGTAAACTTCACAGACCAGCATAGGTACAAAGTGGCTCCAAGAAGTTTATAATACTTTCTATCATCCTTTATTTGTTAGTTGGTATGAATTTTACAGTCAGATCAAATTTTTAAAATAAGTCTGATGATGTCTTTTGCTTTCTGCAAAGCCAGTTTGTTGGCACTTTCAATTGCCCAAAAGTTCTTGATTAACAAAAAAAATTTTCCTCGAGGCATTGCAGGTGTGGCTGCTGTAGCTAGTGTGCATTAGTAGGTGGCAGAGAGAAAAGAGGCTACATCCATGACCTATGACCCCTGAATGATTAGTAACCTAACATCCTGGAAACATGCAACCCTGAGATGACCACCAGTCTGGTGCCAGAGGCCAGATAGGGACTATCTTGGAATGATCACCAGAACCAGTCCAATGCCAGGCAGGCTTGGGCAGGATCCCAGGACAGAGAGCAAGCTGAAGACTAGAAGAACTGAGCCAAGGACAGAAGGCCCCAGGCAGGAGTGAGCCTGAGACAGATGACCTGGTCAGTGGCCTCTCAGGCCATGTGAGGAGTCAGGCAATCACCAGACAGGCACCATGGGGCCCAGATAGGGAGCTAGCCTGAGATGACTACCAGTCTTGTGCTGCTCAGGCCTGGGGCAGACCATGTCTAAGATGACCCCTGCCTGGCACCATAGTGCACAAGTGGGACATAGCACTCCAGAGACCACTCCTGAGATGAAGTCAGACACTCAGAGACCCCAGGTGCTACTAAGAGGAGCAAGTCAGTGGTGGAGAGATGGAAGAGAAAGAGAAACAGAAGGATCTGAGCAAAATGAAGAGAGGCAGAACTGGAGACTGGAGGGTAGTGTGGAACAGCCTGGTGTGCGTAGCCAGTGATGCCATCTAGGACCATGGTGGAGTTCTGGCTTGTGCTGCCACCAGTGGCCACATCTGGGTCTTTGGCCCTGCAACAGCAGGTGTCTGTTACCACCAAAAGGCCAGGCAGACATCCCTGGTCTGGGCTGCTGCTTGAGGACATATTGATGTCTGAGGGCTGTGAAGAACTGACCCCAGCCCTTGCCAGGGCATCGTGAGAGAGCTGACCTGGCCCCTAGCCAGCTGCAGTTCTTAGGAGAGTAGCCCACACATTGTGGGAGTTGTGGGTAGGCCAGTCCCTCCTCTCCCCAGATGCACGTATGGGAGAGCTGGCCCTACTACCAGTCTCCTGTGCATGGCGTGGCTGAGGAAGAGATACCCTCATCCTCTCACCCCTTACCATCTGCAGCAGGCTGAGACCTGTCTCTGGGCTCATAAGAGCAGGAGAGCTGTCCCTGCCCCTCACCTGCTGCAGTACTTGGAGAGCAGGCCATGCACCTCACCTCATCAGCAGGGTAGAGTTGGCCCTGGTTGGAGGGGTTGCTGATGAGAAGGCCCCAGGGAGTGAGAGTGGGAGAGCCAGTGGGCTGACCAGCTCAGATACCTCTTAGGCCCAGATCCAGGGCATTGAGTTGCCTACCCCCTATCTACCTCATGGACGAACTGCTGGAGAGCATGAAGATCCTACAGATCTAAAACTCCATCTCCAAGACACAGAGCAACGAGAGGATATCTGAGTGGAATCTCAGTGAGGATTCAGTGCTGATGAAGTAGCAGAGGCCAGAGGCCTCATACCAGACCAATGGACGGGTCACTGCAATGAACATTTGCAAGCAAAGAAGTGTGGACAAAGGATATACTGGGGGACACACAGTGGCACACTACAGCTTCCACAATGAGATTTCTTTCTTTGTTGGGGTGAGGTTGCAAGGGTGAAGGTGGGTAGGAGGGAGGGTGCGATGAGTGAGATCGGAGTGCATGATAGGAAATTCACAAAGAACCAACAAAAAATTTTTAAAAAACCAAGCATTTTCTGGTCCTTAAGGTTTGCTTGTGCTTGTGTCAGATATGATTAGTGATTTGGCAAGAGACCGTGAGGACGACTCACAAGCATCCAAACTTCATACCTTGTTCGGAATGAATCTGTAGTGGCCTACAGAACGTAAAGTTCGTCCTGTTCACAAGTCGCTGTCATTCCTCACAGGGCTCTTCTGTTCTCTCTGTTTTGATCAGCTGGGAAGGTTTTGTACGCCTAAGCTCTGAGCGAGGCAGGGGGCTGTTTCGTTTCAAGGCTGTCCCTGTTCAGTGTCTTGTTTCCATTTTATACTGAAATTGGTTGTAGGCAGAATGTTTGCTGATCTCGTTTTCATACCAAGTTCCACAACTTAGCGTGTAACAATTATTTGCAATCATACTTATTTCCACCTTAATTCTATAAATTGTAGCTATCTTTGACTTGGTGTTGCAGAGAAAATAATTTTTTTCAAATATGTAGTTTTGCTTGAATGAATTCTAGTAATTTTGCTTAAAACTCAAATACATTTAACCAGAAGACACAATATTTAAATAAAGGAAACAGTAAATCCTGGATGAAGCCAATTAAGTCACATTTGAATAAATATAGCATTACACCACATTTCTGGAGAGGAAAACAAAGTCTATTTCCCTCAAATTCTGTGTGCTCTATCTTTCATTATAGAAGGTGAAACACGATATTTAGTTGTCCAACGATTAGGATTATGAAACCCTACTATGAATTTTGAGAGTTCATGGAAGATAGAATATAAGAAGTTGTTTTTGATATTCGGAACTATCCAAGAGATTTTTAGAAAACATACTATAATTTTTAAAAGAATCCTGGAATCGAGGCTAGGGAAATTGCATGAGGTAAGTGTTTGTTATGCAAGTGTGCAGATCTGAGTTTTATTCTTCAGAATCTACATTTTAAAAATCCAGTGTGGTAAATAATCTTAGCACTAGGGAAATGGAAAGAGGAGCATCCCTGGAGCTGTTGGCAAGCTGCTGTCTCTGATCAGTTACCTTCAGGTTCAGTGAGAGACCCTGTCTCAAACAAACACAACACAAATAGACTAGGAGAACAATTGAGACAGACGCCTAGCACCAGACTCTGGCCTCCACAGCTGCGCACACGGACACACGCACATCTGCATACACATGTATGAACACACCCACCCCACTGACACACGCACATCTGCATACACA
>CM052703.1:17012502-17039462 GCA_028551405.1 Uromys caudimaculatus | reverse complement strand
AGGAAGAAGTGGTGCACATGTCAGTGACAGAGAGGAGGCTGGGAGGAAGAAGTGGTGCACATGTCAGTGACAGAGAGGATGCTGGGAGGAAGAAGTGGTGCACATGTCAGTGACAGAGAGGAGGCTGGGAGGAAGAAGTGGTGCACATGTCAGTGACAGAGAGGATGCTGGGAGGAAGAAGTGGTGCACATGTCAGCGACAGAGAGGATACTGGGAGGAAGAAGTGGTGCACATGTCAGGGACAGAGAGGATGCTGGACACAGAACTGGAGCAGGAGGAAAATCTACCTACCAGTCATGACAAAAAGAATCCATCAAACCAGAGGGGAAAAAAGCAGAGTTAAAAAAGGCCTAGATGGTACAATGTTAGACCAAATAGCTAGGCAACGTAACTCCATGACAGACCCACATCTCCTTTACATAGCCAATTTGTGGTAGTAATCAATGACCAGTTTCATATGACTTTCCTATGCATTAACTTTACAGACAAATCTTTGACTAAGAGAGGTAAGCTAATTCACACGTGGTTATGTAATGAGTTGATGACAGGTCTAGGACTCCAATCCTTGTGAGCTGTCCCCCAAATGACCCAATAGATTTCTATTGCAATATACTGCAAATTAAATACTCTCTGTAAGAGGCTTTACATTTATTTATAATAAAATCTAACTTATAAGATGAACATTTCTATCTTGTAAGTGGTATTAGAGAGAAGAATGTTGGCTTTCCCATGGTCATAAAGGGACAATGGCTGTATATACACAATGAGCTCCCTTGGTGGGAAGGAGTGTGGAGGGAAGAACTGCTGAGAGAAGAAGTCACTCCAACGTGTCTCCACAGCCCTATAAAGACGCTTTCCCCTCCAGCTAGCCACAGCAGGATTTTTCTGCCTATGGTTAGAATCATAACCAACACAGCACTCTACAATAGTGTTTCACTTTACAGTAGGGATATGATGTCTTGTACAATGCCATGTATCTCGTTTGCTTTGATTTGATTGGGTGATTACCTCCTCCTACTTTGCTTTCTAGATTGCAGACTAGCTCAGCAACACATTTCAGTGTCTTCTAACACCCTTGCTCTGCTCAAGCACCAGGTGTCAAATTCTCAGGAATTACATACCTTCAGTAATACATGCTAAAAGAGAAATAACTAGTCACTTCTAGGTATAAACAAAAAATGAAATATAGTGATCTTCCAACCTTTCCTTACGTGCTCACAGACACTGGTATCAAGTAGATAAATCTTCTCATTAAATAATTTGAGGCTATTTTAAAAGGTGATTTTTCTTGTTGTATCTGTCCTTTATCTGACTGATGTCTACAAATATTAAGGCCTAAGAGACCAATACCAGTACCATGGCCTTCAACGAGAGACTTAAATTTATAACCAGAGGATCCACTGAGATTTCAGCCAGTAATCTGTCCATAAGCAAAGCTGATGGCCAGAGCCAGAAGTCATGAAGTAAGGAAAGTTAAAATCCAAAAGCGAAGCCAAGAGCTATAATACAGAGTTGGCAGAGAGAAGCCAGGAAGGGAAATGGGTGTCAACTCTAAGCCAAGGAGTTGCAAACACCTCATCTCCCCACAACCACCTAGAGAGACTACACACTTATCACGGCTGCACTGGTCTCCTTAAACACAGCTGAGCAGCATGCACCCTAAGAAACACTGAGCTGAAGAAAAGAACCAAGGCCTTCTTTATTCTGCGGCTTCGTAGCTTTTCATCTCTTCTCTAGTGTCTCCTATTAGAGCATGAATCCTATTTTCAGCAGTTCAGGATTAGATGTGTGTCCTTCCTTCTTCCCTGAGCAAATAACTAAATCTCTATGAGCCTCAGTTAAATATCAGTAAGCCGTGCCTCTATAGACTTCAGAATTATAAGGGACTTCTGTATTTTAAAACCTAGGAAATTTTACAAAATAAAGAAGTGAATTTTTTTTTGTAAACTTACTACAAGAAAGGAGCCAGGGAGATTGTTCCCTGTTAAAGTACTTTTCATGTGAGCAAGAATGATCTCCAGAACTGACAAAAATGATAGGTGGGCGTGGCAGCTCACCTGCAGTACCAGTGTGCTGAACTCAGAGGGATCCTAGTAAGATGACTGGCCATCCGAGCCTCCCAGTGAGACCCCACTTCAGCATATGAGGTAGGGAGCAATGGAGGACTCCTGAAGTTAACCTAGGCATCCACATGCCCTGTACACACATGCTCATGTGCATCACCCCTCCAACATATACACACACATGTGACAAATATTCAATAAAAATGTTAATATCCCTAATAAAATCTATACATTAATATGAAAAAGGAAAAACTCACATTTTGAAACTAAGGCAATACTGTTGGTGAGGGATAGTGGGAGGGAGCAAGACACATTCACAATGTGAGAAATATAAAACATCTGGGTAAGCAATACACCTGCTAACAGAGCAGGAATAGCCATTCTATTTCTATTAGGATTTCATGAAATACATGTTTAAAGATATACATTAAAATACCTAAAATATAAATATTATCTACCTATATACTTATATTTATTTATTTTGATGTTTGTTATACATGTTAGTTTTAGACATTAATTTTTAAAAAGTATGGAAATCTACACAGCCATTAAAAGTATCTAGCCCACATAAGGAAAGCCTGGAGCATAAGCAGAGGACGGAGGGGAAAGATCCCAACGTCTGCAGTCTGTCTGCCCCACTCATCCCACTGAGAAACTGCCCACAACAAGTCCTCTCTAGTCAGAAACAAAGCAGGGATGCACCACTTTCCCAGCCTTTCCTTACTTCCTCACGGATATATATCCACAGATAAATCTTCTCATCAAATACATTTATATTGTTCTTATAGTACATTTTGTACTATTCTCTAATCCACATAAACATTTCATAGTTTTTTAAATAAGAATATTCATTTTACTCCAATGAAAATGGATACAGTTTAAAAAAAAAAAAGACAACAAATTCTGGTGTAAATGGAGAAAGGGAACACTTAATCATTGTTGGGGTACCATTATGTAAATCAATGTGGAGGGTCGTCAAAAAGCTAAAAATTGATCTAACCTATGGCCAAGCTATGCCATTCCTGGACAGAGTCACAAAGAACTCCACACTCTACCACAGAGTCACTTGCCCATCCAGGTTCACTGCTGGTCTCTTCACAATTTGAGGAAATGGAAACATTCAGCTGCTCATTAAGCAATGAACAAATGATGAAAATGGGGTATACTGAGACAACAGAAATGTATTCAGCCATGAAAGAAAATGAAAGAAAATCCACAAGTAAATGTATGGAGCTGGAAACAATCGTGGGAGATAACCCAGACTCCCCCCCCAAAAAAGCCTCTGATGCTTGCTCCCACCCGTAGACGTTAGCTTTCCATCCTCAGACATGGGTCTCACATGAAAGACCAAAAGCTATCAGGAAATTACTGAGGAGCCATGGGGTGGGCTTTCAGGAAAGGGGAGGTGGAATACACTGGCATAAAGGATAGAGGGGGAATAATGGAACAGAAGGGGTTAAAGTGGGGTGGGGTGAAGAGCAGGGTAGAGGAGAGAGTAGAGGAGGAATAAATAACACTAAAGGCATTAAAACAAGATGTATGTAAGCCTACTAAGGTAGAAGCTTCCATACCCGTGTGTGCATGCATAGTCATAAAGAGTTAAAATGAAGTTCCTCCATAACAAGACAACAATGCCCCTACTGGGCAACAGAGAGTAGCAAATAGAATGTCCAGTGCCAATGGGTTACTTCTCCTGGAGTTGCTGGCCAGTAAGGTGCTACAGACACCCAAACATTATAGGCCACTGTCATTGTTCTTGGTTACCTTCCAGAATTTAATGATAAAAATCTATCACTGAAGATACCATACTCTTCAGTCCTAGAACATGGAAAACTCAGGCTCATACTGACTTTAGAAGCTTTGTCTGTACTGGCTAGTACAGACTCTGGGAGGAGCTGTGTACACTACCAGATGAGACAAGGGGTCATCAGTCACGTGCAGCTGTGAGACCTGTGAGCTGTGCACACGCCGTGCTCTAGTGTAACAGTGGCATGAACATCATGGAAGTCAGCAAGCACTTCCTGTTTGGATGCAAGCCCTACTTATAGAATGAACCCATGTCTGGCACTATTACTGGGCCAGGAACCTGTGCTGGACTGGCCATGTGCCCTACGGAAGAACCTACTACTACTCTTCTAAAGGGAGAGTAGCAGACTGATTCCTTAACAACTCACCATTATACGAACAGATCAGTGTATCTCTAAATCTGAGAAGCCTCTATTTACAATAAATGGTGATTAACATAGAGACCCACAACAGGCTAAGGTGTAGAGAATGAGACTACAAAATTCTTATCCGAAACGGAACATGCACACTATGTCTTCTACTCCCAAGGCTCAGGCATCATTACAAAAGAAGAGTAGGAAGATTGTAAGAGTCAGAGACAGCAGACAACTACAAGAAAACAGTGCCTTCTGGACACAGCAGGGCAGCTGCACAAATAAACTCACAGCAACCGAAACAGCACACATAAAACTTGTACAGGGTCTAGTGAGATAGAAATCTCAGCTTGGAGATAGGAGCTGGGCACATTAGCTGCTGGGAGATGGAGGAACGAGTTTTCTTCAAACACCCAGTAAGTCAGCCATGCTGCAGTGAAAGAACGTATCTGAGAATTCTGGGCTACAACGTTGGTCTGGAAGGGAAGAAGAAAAAGTGTACAGAGCTGAGCTGGATGGGGAGGGAAGGAAGAGCAGATCTGGGAAGAGTTAGGGAAGGTAAGTATGACCAAAACATGTGCAAAAATCTCAAATAACAAATAATGAAACAAAACAACAACAAACCATACAAAGCAAAGGTGAGACTGAGTGTTGGAAGATGACAAGGAGCTGAGACAGGGGAGTTAAGGGAGTGTGTGGGTGTTTGTAAGTAAATACAGTCATGATTCATAATGGACCTCAAAAATTGCTTTATGAACTCTATTATTGTGAGTATATCAAAAGTCAATGATTTTTTTTATTATATACAAAAATATTGTGCAGACTGTAAAACAATATACACAGGCTATATTGTATGTTACATTTATTAATGAAACTGAATTAAAGATGATACACAAAAGTAATGTACAATTTATGAACAGAATTTCTTATAATTATCTAAAAGTCAAGAAAATGAAAAAATGTGTTATTTCTGTATACTTAAGAATATTATCATTCTGGATTTTAAATAGATCTCTGTTTTTTAAGTGTGAGTGTGTGTGTGTGTGTGCGCGCGTGCATGTGTGTGTGCGTGTGCGCGTGTGTGTGTGTGTACGCGCTGATTTGCATGTGGAGGGAGGAGGACAACTTGGAGGGGTCAGCTCTCTTCTACCACGTGGGCTGCAGAGGCTGACAGACGATTGATAAGCATATTTACTGAAGAGCTATCTCAGGGCTCAAACCTTTAGACAGAATATGTGCTAGTTGTCTTTTCATTATTATAACAAGTGTTTCAGATAACCAGCTTTAAAGGAGAGTTTTATTTCAGCTTATGCTCCAGGAGGTTTCAAGCCATGGCTGACTGGCTCAGTTGTTTTGATCCTGTGGCAAAGCAGCACATCACCATGAAAGGGTGCGCCAGAGCAGCGTCCCTCGCCTCATAACCCACACCGAGACAGAGGAGAAGACCAGGGTCCCACGACCCCTTCAAGACCATGCCTCATGACCTCATGACCCTCTTGTTGGGACTTGAGTTGGAGAGATTTTACCACCTACCAATAGCACTGCTTACTGGAGGCTATTCTAGATCCACACTATAGAAAATAGAATCAAGAGAAATTTTACTGGAAAGATTTTCCTTTTATATTATTGCTTTCATGCTTAGAGAAGATTACAGACATTAACATTACTCCTAGGACATGACACCTCGACATAATCTTAAATATGAACATATTTCTCTGACAAAAGATCACCAGGTCAATTTTGTGGGATCAGCAATCTAAATATACATTCTTTACATTTTAACACTGATGATATTTAAATGTTACAATTTTATCAAGACAATAATTGTAAGGAAACGTGTTACGAAGAAGGGCAATTTGTCATCAGAAAGCCCATTTCCCATCCGTACCATGTTCTTCTAGTGCTACTTCTGAAACCCACAGCTCCCTTCTAATGAAACCCATTCTCAAAAAAGAATATGAAAAATGTACATTGATGAGTAAACAAACACAAAATAATAAAGCTTAATTTTATAAGTCAGTTATTTTTATTTAACAGGACTATCAAAAGTCGCCAGTTATTGACACAATGAAAGCAAATTGATGACCTTGTCCTTACAGAACTGATAAACAGGCAGGCAGTACAGTAAAATATGGCGACTGTTTAAACGGAAAATGATGGTTAGTTTGAATTGTCAACTTGATATAATCGAGAACTACCTGGAAAGAGGATCTCAACGAGAGATAATCTTAATCAGGTCAACTCATGGGTTCAAATGTGTTGGATTATCCTGATTACCTTAATTTAGGTAGATAGACAGATCCACTATGGGTGGCACCATTCACTACACTAGAATCCTGAACTGTGTAAGAGTGGAACAAGCATTCATGTACTAATTTATTACTCTCTCCTCTTAATTATATATGTGACATGACCATCTGCTTCCAACTCCTGATGCCTTGACTCCCCCACAATGATGGCATGTAACCCAGAATTGCGAGCCAATTAAATTTTTTCTCACTTAAGTTTCACTAGTCAGGATTTTAGTCTGCTAAAGCAACAGGATGAGAAATTAGACATAGAGTTAAGACAGGAAGTTAAAGCGAGTACAAACATTCACAGAACTCTGAGAGAAATCTGCAAGCCAGGGCTTAAGAATGAGTGGACACTAACCATACAGAGCCAGGTGGGCAGAAGACAGTATGAAGAATGACTTCCTGAGACCTCTGAGAGCACATCATCTCTTCATCCAAGGGATGGATGTCTGCTCTTGATGAGCACTAAAGCTGAGAATAATCTAAGCTTCCTAATTTTCAGTTCTTTTCATTATCTGGAATACTATTTCTCTCATTTCACCTGCATTTCAGCTCCAAGTAATCATAAAAAATGACCGAACTAGTAAAATGAGAAGTCACAGCAAACCACAAACACAAGGCAGAAACAGAACAAACACAGGAAGACAGCTGGCGAAAGGGTTTTGGAAAATCTTTCTCTAGAAGAAAAAAAAAAAAAAACGTTTTGGACAAAACAGAATTTTCAGCAACAGTGTATATGCCACTGAAGATTGTAGCTTTGGCAGGGTAGTAAATATTCAACCCCAAGGTCCTAACAGAATAAATATCTGCCTAGTCTCTGCCAAACCAAGATTACAAACTACTACTATATCTTCTGAAGTAAAAATAATCAGCAATAAATTTATCTTTTTTCAACCAAGCAATACTTACAGGGGAATTTATAGCTTTAAATGCCTCTAGTGGAAAGGGAGAAGAATCCCAAATCACTAACCCAAGTTTCCACCATAGGAACCTAGTTTGAAGAACAAATTCAACCCAAATCCCAGAAAACAAAGGAAACAGTAATGATTAGAGTACAAAGTAATTAAATAGAAATGTTTTTAAATGAGAGATAAAGTGAATAAAACAAAAAGATGTTAACCTGAAATAGAAAAAAAAAAAAAAAACAGACATTTTTTAAAAATTATCTTTCATCCTTTTTTACAGTCCAGTAGTTATCCCCCTCCGGGTCTGCCCTTCGACTTTTAACAAGGCCCCTAGGAAAGGAGAGACAGACAGGAAGGGTGGGGAGGGAAGGGAGAGAAGGTAAGAAAACAAGAAGGGAGATGAAGAGAGGAAGGAAAGAAGAGGGTGGAGGGGAAGGGAAGGAGAAATGGAAGAGAGAAGGGAAGGAGGGAGGGGGGGAAAGGAGAGAGAGAGAGAGAGAGAGAGAGAGAGAGAGAGAGAGAGAGAGAGAGAGAGAACGAACCAGGATCAGAGATGTAGATATTAGACAAGCAATCCAACCCCTAGGGAGAACTGGGCTCTGGGTCATTTGCTCTTCTGCTCCATGCTGAGCCAGAGGGAAGGAGGACGGTAACAACAGCCAGTTTAAACCATTTTCTCTCACCTCATTGCTCTTAAGGCTGCTAGAGTATGCCAGGTTCTTGTCAGTAGCACAAGACAACCATTCTTTCAGCAGCCCCAGAGAAACCAAGGCATTAGATGCATAATCTATTCTCTTCTCTCACTGGAGGTAATTGTGAGGCTAAGATTTTTCTTCCATTCACTCTGGATGAGCTAAGGGGTGGGTTGCAGGGACTGCCAGCCAACACATTTAGCCCTTACTACTTCCTTGACACTCGCCAACAATCAGATCAGAAGTAGTCTTCTTGAACAATCCCCAAATGGACTAGAACATTGGAGACATTATACATTATTCATATCCAGGAAAAAGCTTGGATCTTGGGAGAGAGACGGTCCCAATTATTTATTTCTATGCCTTAGAAAGGATAATGCTAGAAGGATTTCTTGGAATTCCTATCAATTTCTAAGTAGTTTGTTAGATATTTTCCTGAGCTATAAGCATTTCTCAACTAATTTTTAGATGTCTCACAAATGTAATGTCTTCATTTTTTATATGGTTGAATTGGTGAGTTTGTGGGAAAAGAGAATCTACGATTTCCTACTCCTTCATTCCAAATGGTCAGTATTTATTCTCCCTTTTTACCTTTGCTGCCCTTTCTCTTACTTCCTCTCTCCCTGCTCCCTCCTCTCTACTCCTAAGAATCAAACCTAGATTTCCTTCAGGTAGGCAGGAACTCTAGTACTGAGCTAAGTCCCTGACTATTCCCATTTTAAACTTTCTATTTTGAGACAGGATCTCACCAAGATGTCCAAGCTGACTTTAAACTCACTCTGTTGTCTAAACAGGTATTTTTTGTGATCTGCTTGCCTCAGCCTCCCAAGTAGCTGGGATTTTTACTATTAGGCTCAATAGATCACCAATGATTTCTTATTTTAAAAATACTTTGTTTGATTTCTGAGTTATTAGTTTAATAGTTATTCATTATCAGACACAACTTTAATGAACTTAGTTTGAACTATCTTGGATAATAATAATAGCAACAAAGTAAAATGTTCTTACAGTTTCTTATCTAGCAAAAAATACAAGCAAAACTAATACTGGATGTGGGAAATAATGGCCTTACAGGAAATAGCCATGATGAATTTCATCCTTAATGTCATATAACCTATCATGGTAAAGAAACCTTTGGCAGTGATTCTTAAAACACTTTGCTGGCTCGTTTTATGTCAACTTGATGCAAGCTAGAGTCATCTGAGAAAAAAAAATCTCAATTGAGACAATGCTCCCAGCAGACTGGCCTGTAGACAAGCCTGTGGTGCACTGTCTTAATTGATGGTTAAAGAGGGAGGGTCCAGCCCACCGTGGGTAAGCAATGGACCTGGGTAAGCAGGTGCGCCTGGACAGTGTAAGCGGCAGGCTGAGGAAGTATGGAAGCAGTTCTCCTCAAGGGCCTCTGCTTCAGCTCTTGCCTCCATGTTCCTACTCTGAGTTCCTGCCCTGACATCCAACATTGATGGACTGTGGTGTTGAATAGTAAGATGAAATAAACATCTTTCTCCACAAGTTAGATTTTGGCCAAGATGTTTCACCACAGTAACAGAAACCCTAACTAAGACAACACTAAAACTATAGCTTTAGGTATGTTAAAAATATATATATATAATACTTAAGAGCTCATTTCTTTTTAATTTGCATTGCTTGACACTGTTCAATCATCTTATAAATGTGAATGATCCCAAGTCTACATGTTTCTGACATACTTACATGTATGTAATCAAGGTTCTATTTTATAAGTGCTAATTGAGGTATGTTGACATTACTGGTGTCCTTTAGAATAAAGAGACTTAGTCAGAAGCTATCACTCAGGTGCCATGTAGATCAAAGATGCTTTTATACAACCACGTGCTATCAATTTCTACTAAAGCCCATGTTCTTGCCAATGGCATCTTTAAACATATACAACAAGATTTTTTTTTTCACATTGATAGTCCAAAGTTTCTCCAACAACCCCATTTGGCACAGCTTATATGTAACAAGTTCCTACCTTTTATATAAAGCCAACTTTAGAATACTTATGCTTTATAACTTGGATTTTAGAAGATTTAAGAAATGTAGTTTGGTTTGGTAAAAAAAAATAAGTTCAAAAGGAAATGGGGCTCATAGAAGTGTTTCTAAGTGACAAATAAGCAGGAAGAAATTTAAATGTTTATAAACCAAAATATCTGAAATAGATGTGGGTCAGACACAGTTGAAGAACATCTAGGCTGTTTCCAATTTCTGACTCTTATGAATAAAGCTGCTATCAACAGTTGAGCAAATGTCCTTGTGGTAGAATGGCATGTCCTTCGGGAATATGCCCAGGAGTGGGATAGCTGGGTCTCAAGGAAGATCAAGTCTCAATTTTCTGAGAAACTGCCAAATTGATTCCAAAGTAGCTGTACAAGTTTGCATTCTCACCCGCAACAGGGGAGTGCTCCCCTTTCTCCACATCCTTGCCCGAATGAGTTGTTAATTGTGTTTTTGATCTTAGCCATTCTGACAGGTGTTAAGAGGGAATGTCTGGGTCATAAAGAATGCTCAACATTTCTTTAAGTGTTTCTCAGCCACTGATATTCCTCTGTTGAGATTTCTCTGTTTAAATCTGTACCCTACTTTTAATTGGATTATTTGGTTTGTTGATGTCTAGTTTCTTGAGTTCCTTATCTATATATCTTTATATAAGCTCTGTCAGATATGAAATTGATGAAAATCTTTTCCCATTCCGTGGGCTGCCATTTCATCCTATTGACAGTACCCTTTGGCTTACAGAACTTCTCAGTTTCATGAGGTCCCATTTGTTAATTGATCTTGGTGCCTACACTACTGTTTTACTTTTTAAAGAAAAAAGAATATGAAGTCGAATGGTTGTGGAGGGGGAAGAATCTGGGCAGAGTTGGTGGATAGGAAGGAATACAAAAAAATATGTTGCATGAAATTTTCAAAGAATAAATGAATTTAAAAAGATAACAAAATCATAAATTATGTAATTTGGTAACAAAACAAACATGATTACTATATGGAGAAACACATAAAAGAATAACGAAAGGTGCAAATGCACCTCACAGCACTAAGCAAGCTTTTAATTAGAGATCACTACTTTGTACTCTCTGACCAAAACAGGTTTGAGAATAAAGGTATCAACCAAACACAGCATATATCAAGTTGCAGTAAGACTAGGTACCTTCCCTCATATTAAGGCTGGACAAGGCAACCCAGTAGGAGGAAAAGGGTCCCCAAACCAGGCAAAAGAGTCAGGGACAGCCCCTCCTCCCACTGTTAGGAACCCAACAAACAGAACAAGCTACAATACTGTAACATACATGCAGAGGGCCTACAGTGGAACTATAGCTGGCATGCAGGGGATCACAGATTGAAGAATCTTGGCAGAAAGTGGAGTCACACACAGAAGTCTCAAGAATGTATCAGTTTCACTTGTTGGAACTACTAATGTTCATAGCCACCCCCATAACTGTAGAAAATACTACAAAGGACAATGAGTAAGTTGGATAAACCACATTCATCTCAGCTAAGAGGTAATGCTGAGGTTAGATCGTCTATTTCATTTTATTTATATTTAATGCTTCAATTTAAATTTCTACTTTAATCATTTAGTTGTTTTGTTTTAGCATGTATCTCAAATGAGTAGGCTTTTATGGCTGTCCTTCTGGTGGACCTATGCTGTAACAGCCTCTCTATCATTTCTTATACCAATAACCTTTCTACTATTCTTCTCATTCATCCCTTTCCCCCATTTTCTCCTTTCTTCTTTGTTTTATTATTTATTAATGCTCTTACTTCTGAAAAAGTAAAACTACATTCTCCACAATGACCAACCCAAGAGTGCAGAAGATACTTTAAGGGATACTACTAGACAAAGAAGAAGGATGGGCTCATGCACAAGAAACAGGACCAAATACATTTTGTGAAAAGAGTAGATGAATATAGGAAATCTGTAAGGAATCCGACATATCCAGCAGAGTAAACAAGAAAACCCCTAATACTCACAGGAAAGAACCAGTGATAACAAGCCAAACCATAAGAAATAGTAAACTCCTTTCAATAATAATAAAATTAATTGGCAATGGCCAATTAAAAGATTAACTATATTAACACCAGAATCCAACTTTCTGTTGTCTCAGGAAATACACCTCACCAGCAAAGATACAAACAAGCTGAGAGTCAAAGGGTGGAAACAGCATACCAAACACAAGAAAACTTAAAACACTGTGACATGGCTGTTCTGATATTTAATGAGCAAACCAAAACACAACAAAAAGAGATAAGGAAAGCCACTACCACTGAGAACAACTCATCCAGAAAATATAACAACTGTAAATATGTCTTTAAATGTTTGGATTCCCAGTTTCATAAAATATATACTTACAAAGCACGAAAAGTCAGAGAAGCCATTTATAGTAAGAAAGGGAGACAGGAACACTGCACTCATCTTAAATAGGTCTTCCAAACCAAAAACTGATAAAGAAATTTCAGAGGTAAACTATGCCACTGACAAATTAAACTTAACAGAAATCTACATGTTTTCTTCTCAGCAATCTATAGACCTTCTCTTAAGCTATCACATTATAGACCACAAAGGAAAATTTAACAAATATAAAATTTTTTAAAAATCTACTTTAATTCCTCTACATACAGCCATCCAGTTTGACCAGCACCGTTAGGTGAAAATGCTGCTTCACACACACACACACACACACACACACACACACACACACACACACACACACACACACGTGTATTTCTGCCTTTTTTAATCAAAAATCAGGTGTCCAAAGGTGTGAAGATTTGTGTCTGGGTTTTCAGTTGATCACATGTCTGTTTTTGTACCAAACCATGCTGTTCTTTTAATATTATAGCTCAGCAGTATAACTTGAAATTGAAGATTGCAATACCCACCATGGTTTTGTTTGTTTGTTTGTTTTTAATTATTCAGTATTGTTTTAGTTATCCTTGGTTTTTTATGTTTCCATAAGAGGTTGAAAATTGTCCTTTCAAGATCTGTGAAGAATTATAATAGGAACTACATTGAATCTGTACATTGCTGTGCAAAATAGCCATTTTTATGATATTAACTCCACCAATCCATGAACATGGGAGATTTTTCCATCCTAAGGTTTTTATCATACAAGTCTTTCAGTTGGTTGGTTAGAGATACTCCAAGATATTTTATATTGTTTGAGGCTATTGTGAAAAGTGATGTTTCCATGGTTTCTTTCTCAGTCCATTTGTCATTTGTATATAAGAGGCCTACTGATTATTGTGAGTTAATTTTGTATCCATTCATTTTGCTGAAAATGTTTATCAGCTATCGGATTTCATCATTGGAATTTTTAGAGTCATTTATGTATGCTATCATATCCTCTACAAATAACAATACTTTGACTTCTTCCTTTTCAATTTTTGTCCCATTGACCTCATTTAGTTTTCTTATTGCTCTAGTTAAGACTATAAGTACTATATTGAATAGATACAGAGAAAGTGAACAACCTTGTCTTGTTCCTGATTTGAGCAGAATTGCTTTGAGTTTCCCTCAATGTAAGTTGATGTTGGTATGGGCTTGCTGTTAACTGTCCTTATTCTGTTGACATCTGCCCCTGCTATCCCTCATCTCTCCAGGACTTTTACCACAAAAGGGTGTTGGATTTTGTCAAAGGCCTTCTTGAAATATAATGAGATGATTAAGTGGATTTTGCCTTTCAGTTTGTTCAGATGTGGATTATATTTATCAATTTATGTTTGTTGCACTGAAAGGATGATATAAACCCGATTTGTCTCCATCTAAGGACCAGGCCTGATTTAGGAAAGAAGGCCATAAGGCTCTAATTCCAGGAACAGACCATAAAATCCAGAAACAAGGTCATAAAACCCCCTCCCAAAGAACAGCCTGGGGATAACCACAAAAATGGGGAAATATCTTTTCCAAGAATGAGTCATCTGTGCTGGGCGGCCCTATCTATCTTATGGTTCAAAAAATAGAAATACAGATCTCAGACCACCTGTAACACCCTAGCACCCACCAATGAAATTTTAGATTACCTAATCCTTCTAGAGAGTTCCCCTGGTTCCCTATAAGAAGACCTGCTTGCCTTTGTCTGGAGTTGCCATTTTGGAGAATGGTTCACTCTATGATGCTGGTTGTTTCTTTAGAATAAACACTCTTTGTCTTTACATACTATCTGAGTCTAGGGTTTTCCTTCAACGATTTTCGGACCCTTACTGAACCATTATTTTATCTCTGGGATGAAGCCTACTTGATCAAGGTGGATAACTTCTTGATGTGTTCTTAGAATTGCTTTGGAAGTATTTTATTGAGAACTTTTGCATCTATGTTCATAAAAGAAATTGTTTTGGTCTTTGTTGGGTCTTTATGTGGTTTCAGTGTCACGGTAACTGTGGCCTCGTAAAATGAACTGGGCAATGTTCCTCTGTTTCTATTTTGTAGAATAAATTTATCACCCTACCCAAAACTCCAATTGTATCAAAGAATTCAACATAAATCCAGATATACTGAGCCAGACAAAGAAGAATTAACAGGTCTCTCTTCCTTCTTCTTTTTGTGTTTTGTCCAATTCCAAGTTGTTAGTTTTTGTTTTATCTCATTATATTTTATTATGCTTTGTAATATTATTATTATCCCTTAGCAGCTTATTTGTTTTCTAATGAGAGATAGAAATGAGGAGGATCTGGATGGGAAGAAAGGCAGGAAGGACCCGGAAGGATTAGAGGGAGGAGAAACCATAATCAGGATGTATTACATAAGAACAAAAATCCATTTCCAATAAAAGGGGGAAAATAAATACAAAAAGATTCCAAGTCTTGCTCTCAAACCATGGTGGAATAAAACTAAAAATAAACAAGATGAGAAACTGTAGAAACATCTGGAGAGTGAACACCTTTGAATGAACTCGAGATCATTCAAGAAATAAAAAGAATGTTTAAAGATCCCTGGTGTTGGAGTGACCCACAAATTTATTTTCTGGCTATGAGAAAGTGTGTCCTTGTATTTTCAATTGTTATTTGGAGCTTGAAGCACCAGGCTTGCAGGATATGCAAATGTCACTTCCTCACCTTCCTTTAAAAGAAAGGCAGGCTACTGTAGGGAAGGTGGCAGTGGGAAAGGTGACCTTCAACAGACAACTTGTTGAGTAGAAATGTGGCTTTCTGTATAATAAAGAGCTGGCAGCTGGAGCTAGGGCAGAACTTCTCCAGAGGCTGAGATGCACACAGATGCAGGAAGATGCTGAGAGATTCTAGCTGAGAGACTGACTGTGCCAGCAGAAGGCCAACAGCTTTGTACTATATAGATGTCCCCTGTCTCCCAGTTTTAATTAAACCTTAAGTGGGATCAGGAAAGCGCCTCAATATCCTAAAATCAAATGAAAATGCATAACTTTCCAGAACCATTAGGATACAGCCAAGGAGGTTCTAATAAAATTTTATAGTTAAATGCTTCTATAGAAAATAAAGGAGACTGCAAACAACCTAAGATATACTTCCAAGTTACAAAAAAAAAAAAAAAAAAAAGTCAAGTCAACTGTACTAGACAGTAAGAAATACTGAAGACTAGAAAAGAAATTCATAAATGGAGAACAATAAAATCAATGAGTTAATTCTTTAAAAGAATGGAATTACATATATCTCATTAAAATCTACTTTAAATGGATCAAAGATTGTAATACAAGACTGAACTTTGAAATTGTTAAAGTTATAGACACAGGGAAGATTTTTTTTCTTCAGATGACTTGACTAGCACTGTAATCAACTCCAAGAATATGCTAATGAGATTTCAGGAAATTAATCTACACAATAACTGTAGATTTCATGAAATTAACCTAATCTATACAGGGAAGGAAACAATCCCTAGAGTGAAGAGGCAGCCTACAGAATGGGAGGAAAATCTTTTTAAACTACATATCAAACAAGGTTTTAATATGCAGAATATATGAAAACTATAAAAATTAAACACAAAAGTCTTCAAATCAGCACATAACCTCATGAACTGATAGATATTTATCAAAAGAAGAAAAATAAATGGCCAATAAATACTTGAAAAGGTGTTCTATATCCTTAGGCATCAAGAAAATGCAAACTACAACTACATTGGGATTCCAGCTCCCCCTAGTAAGAATGGCTACCATCCAAACCACAAATGACAGATGTTGGCAAGGCTGTGGGGAAAGAGAAACCTAATCAACTGCCACTGGGGGCGAAGGTGTGCGGCCGCTATGGAAGTCAGTGTGGCGGCTCCTCAGACACTGAAATAGAACTACTCTATGATCTAGAGACAGCGCACGTGGAGATGGGTAGTGGTGCAAGGACTCCATAGACTTAGAGTCAACTACTGAGCAAAGTAAAAATCACCACACAAAAAAAATGAACAGAACTGCAAATCCTGCTACGCACGATAAATGCCAGACTCAGAAAGATAAATACTACATTTTCTCTCATATGCAGATCCTGGATTTTAATCAATCCTCCCCCCTGTGTGTGTGTGTGTGTGTCTGTCTGTCTGTCTGTCTGTCTTGTGTGCGTGTGTGTGTGTATGTGCGTGCATGCACGCACATGTGTGTGTCATGTGAGCATAAAGGGAAAATTTTTTAAGAGAGGGAAGGAAGGTACAAAAGAGAGAGAAAGAGAGCGGGTACTTGAGTAGCTGTGACATAAAAGCAAAGGAGGCAGTACTCGGAACAAGGCCAGAAGTGAAGAAGTAAAGAGGGATGGGGAGGAAGTGATGAGAGGAAGACAATGAGTATTTTACGAGGTATGCACAGACACGTCATAGTGATATTCTATACCAACTTTATAACGTTTTTCTATCGTATGTGTACAGGTGGTTTAGTCCACATATATGTCTATAAACCACATGCATGCCTGGTGCCTACAGAGTCCAGAAGAGGGTGTAATTCCCACTGCACTGGATTCACAGATGATTGTAGCTGCCATATGGATGCTGTAAGCAAACCCAGGTTCTGTGAAAGATCACCCAGTGCTCATGACGACTATGCCTTCCCTCCAGCCCCATCTGCATTAACTTTAAAAGCTAATAAAACATAATGATGTAATAAGGTGTTGCCGATTTTCCCTGTCCAATTACATTAGGGCAATAGGAGCCCTGTGATTGGACAGGGAACAGGGAGGCGGAGCTAAAAGTTGGACAGAGGAGAGCATCTTGGGGGAGAGGAGGAAAAAAGATGGCAGATGTGAACTGGCATAGCGCCACCGATGGTTATGTTATCATAGAGGTTAGAATTTTGGGATAGTTTAATCTAGGTGGTCAGCTTTTATCATTATCAATTGGCTCTGAAATTACTGTATTGACATCTTGTAAATTGTGTTTTTATTGGTTAACTATATGCTTAAGAGTTTTAATTCTACCGGGTAATTGGGTGTTGAGATGTCTAACCCCAGGGTACGTGGGGCACAGCTTCGTAGCGAGAGGAACTCCAGGTCTCCCCCATTTTATGTAAAACAAAAATTTCAGTAAAAACAAAGGCAAAGAGGACAAGGATGGTGACATGGTCTGGGAACACCCATGAACCCGGGAACATGGTCCATTAACGAGTTCCATCAAGACTCACAAAGCTGCATGTGACTGCAATAACGAGTTTTATTTTGTTTTGTTTTGTTGATTTTAAGTAATCACTCAAGGTTTTCCACCAAAAGAAAAGACCTAATTATCCCATTTTTAAACATGAAATGGAATATACCACGAGGTATTGGGAAAAGGCTGCCATTTACAGCCAGGTCAGAAGTCCAAATTTATTTGGCTTGTGCCCTTTGCAGTGAAGACCATAAAACACAATTCTTCATCCTGAAATAAATGCTAAGCAGAGTAATGCTTCAGAATGTCAACAGAATGCCACAGAGAAACATTTGCTTTTCTTGGTAACCAGTGCATTTAAGGGCTTTGGAGTCCATACTTGGAATTCCAGAAAACTAAAGACAAAACAATGTTTTCAGGCCTTTCCCCTTAAGGAAAATACTGGGAAAAAACTAAAATGCAAAGTAGTCCTTGGCCTATACTATGTCCCTTTCTCTCTCTCTCACACACACACACACACACACACACACACACACACACACACACACACACACACACATATGAACAGTCACATGCATGCATATGCACAGACACACAACCACACACAAACCCAGGCTCACAGACATACATAGGCATACACATACTCAAACACAAGCCTGTGCGTGCATGCACAAACACACACACACACACACACACACACACACACACACACTCACACATATAAACTAAAAAGGGAACTGTAGAATAAATCTCATGTACTGTATGGATGCATCACCTGTCAATCAAAGCTGACTGGCCTGTAGCGGAGGCAGAAAACAGAAGGTGGGACACCGGAGAAGCAGACTGAGTCTGGGATAAAGCTAGGAACAGGAGATTTGGGCCCCCAGGAACTGGAAGGGGAACAGGCATGGAACCTGAGCAGAACTCAGATCAGAATAAACAAGTTATGAATTTATGAGCTAGTCGGAAAGTAAGCCCAGGCTATTTGGCCAAGTTATATGTAAATTCAATTTGAGTATCAGAGTCGTTATTCCAGGAGCTTGTGGCCAGGAGGAAAACGGCCTATTTTACACATGCAAACGTGTATGTGTGTACACACACACACACACACACACACACACACACACACACCAGCACATTCATTCCTAGGTTAGCCAAAGTTCCAGCATAAGAGAGGAAAAGCCAAATGTTTTCAGGGTCCAGGCCTTCCCTAACACTGCAAGGATTATTTTAAAGTTGAACACTTGGGCAGCCATCAGTACAGGATCACACTGGGCACCACTGCTGAGTAGGCACAGCAGCTCTACTGGGTAGAAACTGACTTGCGCTGACCAATGGTTGATTTTATCACTCTAAGGAAAAAAACATCTAAAAAGCAGAAACTAAAACTAAAACCTAACCAGATGAGCAACAGCACCTGCAACGAATGCAGGCTCTGGGTTGCCAGCAAACAGCAATTGCATCCAAAGTAATTATCAGAGCAGGACATATAAAGACAGACCGGTATATGAACTGCCTCGGCCTATGCTGCTTGACACACATAAAGCACACTAAAAATTAACAAGATCAGCCAGGCATGGTGGTGCACACCTTTAATCCCAGCACTCAGAGGCAGAGATACACAGATCTCTTTGAGTTTGAGGACAAAGGGCTACACAGAGAAATTTTGTCTTGAAAATAATAATTATTATAATTATAATTTTAATATTAATATTATTATTAATAGAAAAGCACAAACTCTACAGTGAGGAAGATTAGCTCTTCCTAGTTTACAATTTTCCCTCTCCCTCAGCTCAGAGTGCTAAGTAGCAGATTCCTGCCATGCCGCCAACACTGCTGGAGCACTCCCTTTACTTCCAACATTTTCCTTCTATGTCACCCTTTACTTGGCCTGTACATTTGCTTCAAGAAAGGAAGGAAGAGAGTGGTAAGCCAGCTACAGTAATCTCCACATGCAGTACAAGCTCGCTCTACCACTGTCCAGCATCAGCAAAGAAAAGCCCAAAGGACACTCCTACTAGGTGCAGCCATGTAAGCACAGTCTTGAATCTTGAAAAAGGAAAGAAACCTGATATTTATTTATACCAAGTCTTCATTTGAGAACCAAGAAAGTTAGTCTAAAGAAATCATTTGCCATGGCATGTGTGGTGGTGCATGCCTTTAATTCCAGCACTCCAAACGCAGAGGCAGATGGATCTATGAGTTCAAGGTTAGCCTGGCCTACAGAGCTAGTATCAAGGTAGCCAGGGCTACCCAGAGAAACCTTGTCTCAAAATCATTTGTTCAACAATATTTGTCCAAACATATACATTGTGGCTACTACCAAGGCCCAAGTTTCTGATTCAGCATCATAGTTTACCATGCTGGAGCCAGCCGCATGATGGGTCTAGAAATCTCCATCACCTCATGTCTCTTTAAGTAAGGGAAAACTCCATGAAGACACAATCTGAAAGCTCTTCATGCTTTGTGTACCATCCAAAAGCTCTTCATGCTTTGTGTACCATCCAAAGATTTTTCTATCATTTTTTTCACTTAAATCCCTTTTAGTGGCCATCACAGGGGATCATATACCTACATGTGCACCATGAACGGCTTCCTGAAGAAAGTCATACTCATCAGAAGTGTTACTTGAAACCCGAGAACTAGGCCTGCTGCTCTGGGAGGGGATGCAGCACTGTGGCAGAGTGCTCACCTAGCAATGGGTGTCCCTGGGCTCAGTCCAGAGAGCCCCTCCCCCACACGTGCATATGCACATGGCCTAGGTATCAGATGTTTATCATCTATTTGTGATGCTAATATTAAAGAAGTGACTGAAATTACATGCTGATGAATTGAGGTTAACCAAAAATACTCAGAAATGTGAAGTATTTTCAAAGCAAAGTCCAAATTTTGATATTCAAGGACTGAAAGTTGGTCCCATCTATTTTATCTTCTGTCTTAGTATTCAATGTACCCTATGTTCTACTCACGACAGATACCTCTGTGCTCTCTGATATCCATAGCAAACACTTGCCCAGTTCCCTGTTCACAGATACCGCCCTACCTGGATTATTCTTCCCATTATCCTGAGCCCACAACTTCTGTAACCAGTCAAGACCATTCACTTCCAAAGTATACCACAGGTGGTCTGGGTTATCTGAAGCCTTTCTAAAACAGACAATAAATCAGTTTGTGTCCCTGGGCCATGTGAATTTATCAAGGTTGGAATAGCTACAGAAAAGCCTCCCTTTCACAGTTATGACTTGTCCCTCTCAGCTGATCTGTGATACTTTCTGGCGTCCCCACACAGCGGAATTATTTAGTTTAGTAACTAAGGGCCAGAGCCAGCTCTTGGATACGTGTGAGCAGAAAGTACTGACGTCAATTCTGGGTGTGCATCTGAGGGCAGACTATGGTCCTCTGCATATTCCCAAAGTAACTGTTGAAATTCTTCATTAAATCTGGTTTGATTTTGGTTCTGTAGCTCTTCAATGAACACACAATACCAGTCGTAATGCATGACAACCGTGATCAAATAAAGAGCTACATGGCTCAGTGGACTACTGTATGGGCCTTTTGGCCTTAGCAAATAATAAGATTTTAAATGTCTATTAAGTTCCTTAGTTCGTGATGACCAGCCAGAAACAGGGGGGGGGAAAAGCTTTTTTTTTTTTTTTTTTTAATTTTTTCCTGAAACAATCTTCTAGTTAAAGAGAAATTCAAACTGAACATTCTAATTAATACTGGTATTCTTTAAAGAATTTAAGAATGTCGGGATGAAAGCTGTACTCAATAATAAAACTTAACTATTCGTCTTCAGTCATTAATTTGCTATATTTTTTGCTTGCCTTTTACTGTTTTTTTTTTTTTAACTGAACTTTTATTACTTATAATAATTCTAGAACCAACATTGACAATTTGAAGCTACTTACGAACTGAGGCTCAGCCTGGGCTCCTTCCTGACTTGATTTCCATCTGACTTTGGCCACTGTGAATATAAACCCTGTGACAAAGACCCTTCATTCCTGTCCCGTTAACACCTCAGAGTCTCCACATCAGCTCTGTCTGGAGTCCTGTTGTTTCTCCATAGAAAACCAGGGGACTGGGCAGTGGTGGTGCACACCTTTAATCCCAGCACTTGGGAGGCAGAGGCAGGCAGATTTCTGAGTTCAAGGCCAGCCTGGTCTACAGAGTGAGTTCCAGGACAGCCAGGGCTACACAGAGAAACCCTGCCTCAAAAAACCAAAAAAGAAAGAAAGAAAGAAAGAAAGAAAGAAAGAAAGAAAGAAAGAAAGAAAGAAAGAAAGAAAGAAACAAAGAAAGAAAGAAACAAAGAAAGAAAGAAACAAAGAAAGAAAGAAACAAAGAAAGAAAGAAACAAAGAAAGAAAGAAACAAAGAAAGAAAGAAAGAACCAGGGGGATCTTAACTGCTCTGGTCCATTTTCTCCCTATTTTTAGTATCACATTTGCTTTGCACAGATGGCAGAGTGGTCCTTTTAAAGATGTGTGTGTGTGTGTGTGTGTGTGTGTGTGTATGTAATGATAATAATTAAAGAAGAAATCATGAATTTGATACGGATTAGGAAAATGGAAGAGGAGCCAGATGGGAAGGTATGTGGTAAAAATGATATAAATACAGCACTCATGGATGAAATTCTCAAAAAAAATAAAATAAAATAAATGTTAAAATAGAAACAACAGAGGGTCAGTAAAGATGCTTTCTCTCAAGACTGATAGTTGAAGTTCAGTCCTAGGCACCAACACGGTAAAAGAAGGAAGCCTTTTCTTGAACGATGTCCTCAGGCCTCCACACAGGAACCATGGCATACACTCCTCTAATAGATAAAGTAATCAATTAATTCATGTAACAACATTTTTAGATTATCAAAATTTGATTAAACATTGGCATTTACTATTAAAATCAATTTATAAATAATTTCTCCTAAAAAGTCTACAAATGGAGATTCAATCCTAAACCCTATTTCTGACCACTAATCAGAAATGTAGCTTAACAAATCTGTATTTAGTGCTGAATAGCAGGCTCTGGACTTCAAACAGCGTTAAGATATGATCCCTGCACTGAAATATCCTTCTTATAGAAATGCTCTTATGTGGCAGTCCTTAACTAGATTATTAAAATCCAACTAAGAATGCTGTGATGCTTTCTGGTAATTTTAGGGACCTTGTTCTAACTTGAAAGATTTCTAAGCCCCCCTGCCGTCCTAATTCTTCCTCCTCATTACCTCTCTGAAGGTCTCTACAGGGCCACTGCTTCCTTTCTAAGCCTCTGGCCTCTTTGATGTCCCTGAAACACAGAAGACATGTTTATGACTCATGCTACACACATGCACATGCACACAAAAAATAGATAAAGCTGAGTAATTTCAGGATTCTTTTCTCCACAGCATTCCCATAACCACATAACAGAAAATGAGGGAACATGCCCAAAAAAGACAGAGCATTAGAACACAACATTTATCCAAAGTAGTGACTCATTTTTAAAATTTTTCTTTCTTTTCTATTGAAAATAGATTCTTCTTTCATACAATACATCCTGACCAGTGACCTCTCACCTTCCCTTTCCCCAAGATCCACTTCCCTTTTGTTTCCTCTTCAGAAAACAGCAGGCCTCTGAGATACAAGTCTAACAGGAAAAAAACAAGATACAAAAAGACAAGGCAAAAGCCCTCATATCGAGGCCTGATGGGGCAACCCAACAGGGAATAAAGTCCCAGAAGCAGGCAAGAGTCAGAGATAGTCCAGCTCCCACTATTAAGAGTTCCACAAAAACACAGAACTAACAGCCATAACATATATGCAGAGGACCTGGTGTAGACCCATGCATGCGCCATGCTTGCCGCTTCAGTCTCTGTGAGCCCATGGCAGACCTGCTTAACTGAGGCAGTGACCCACTTGTCCTGGTGTCCTCCATTCCCTCTGACTCATGCGAGTTCCCCACCTCCTCCGCAGTAACTGACTATCTCCACAGTAGTAACTCCTTATCTGAATTCTCTCCATTCACAAACATCTGGTTTACCTGAATTAAACCAAGGTAAGATCAATAATTTAAACAGAACATTAACAAGCAAGGAGATTCAAGTATTAACAAAACACCCACTGACCCAAGTCCAGATAGAGTCACAGCAAAATTGTAGTAGAGTTTCAAAGCAGAAATGCAACCAATATTACTCAAATTAATTCATAAAATAGAACAAACACTCCCAAATTCCTTATACAAAGTAGAAATATTACTCTAATACCAAAACCAGATAGAGACACAGCAAAAGACCATAGATCAATAGCCCTAATGAGCAAAATTTCTTAGCTAAATACATGCAATATGAATATAGGCACACATTGAAAAAAATATTCACCAGTTGGCTTTATCCCAGAGATGCAGGGGTTGTTCAAAATACAAAAATCAATAAATATAATAATTCACAGACATGTACTTAAAAACAAAAATCACAGAATCATCTCAATAGATATAAAAAGGCTTTTTAACGAAATCTCACATCCATTCATGATAAAAGGTCAATAGAGATTAGGCTTGGATGGAACATACCTCAGTGTGATGTAATGGTCATAACTATCCTAGCAAAGTAAGGAGCAGAGCAGAGCTCCTCAGGCTCTCCACCTGTATTCAATAAATGGCTCAAAGCCTTAGTTGGAGCATTAAGACAGGACAAGAAAATCAAGGGGGTACAACAGGAAAGAAAGAAGTCAGTGTATCAATGTCTGCAGATGATGTGATGCTATACTTAAGACACCCTTAAAGACCCTACCAGAAAACTACTGGAACTAATTAACACTTTCAGCAACATAGGAGGATATGAAATTAACACAAAAATTATTAGATTTCTGTCTTAGTTAGGGTTTTACTGTTGTGAACAGACACCATGACCAAGGCAACTCTTATAAGGACACATTTAATTGGGGCTGACTTATAAGTTCAGAGGTTCAGTCCATTATCATCAAAGTGGGAACATGGGAACATCCAGGCAGGCATGGTGCAGGAGGAGCTGAGAGTCCTACATCTTCAGCTGAAGGCTGCTAGCAGAACACTGCCTTCCAGGCAGCTAGGATGAGAGTCTTATAGCCCACACCCACAGTGACACACCTACTCCAACAGAGCCACACCTTCTAATAGAGCCACTCCCTGGGCCGGGCATATACAAACTATCACACTTTCCTAGAGCAAAACCAAACAAACTGAAAAAATAAATCAGAGAAATAATCCCATCCACAATGAAAACATTAAAGAACTGAAGAAATCAAGGAAGACACTATAAGATCGAAAACCTTCCATGTTCCAGATTGAAAGAATCAATACTGTAAAAGCAGTGGTTATCCAAAAGCAATCTACAAATGCCAGTGACTTTCTTCATATAAATATTTTATAAAATCTTAACGTTCATATAGAAACACAAAAGAACTTGGTTTGCAAAGCAATCCTGTGCAGTAATAATAATGCTGGAGGCATTACCATATCAATCTCAAGCCACCCTAGAAAGCAACTGGAATAAAAGCAGCATGGTGTTGTCCCCAAAATAGACACACAAATCAACGGAGCAGAACATCTAAGTCCACGAAACATCTTTACAAAGATACCAAGAGTATGAGCTGGAGGAAAGACAAGGCTTTCGGCAAGTGGTATTGAGAAAAACCGGCTATCTCCATGTAGAAGGATGAAACTAGACTCCTATCTGTCACCAGGCACAAAATGAACACCAGGTGGATTGGAGGTGTGGCAAGCCAAGGAAGCCCGGAGTGGATGGAGGCCTAGGAGAAGAATACTGCTGACACCGGCAAAGGAGCAAAGCATGAGAAGCTGGCAAAGGCTCCCTGGATCAGGCTCAGGAGAGCAAAGCCTCCTCTAGTGAAAACAGGAGTATTTACAAATACTTTACCAGTGTGTACAAAAACTAGCAATGGCTGCTTCCACATCCAGGAGTCTTACAAATGGGACACTGCTCACCGCCAGAGACCTCCTAGTGAGACCAACTAACCCAACAGGCTGAGGTGCTAAGTTGTAGTAAGCGCAGCTCCCACAGAGCCCATTCGACCTCAGCTTTTCTGTCTGGGTCTCTGTGTGTCTGTCCTTCATTCCCTCACTGCTGCTAGTCAGGCCAAGTCTCAGCCATGTTTAAAAAAAGGAGAGATAGAGATAGAGATATATAGATATCATATATACATGATGCATGTAACAATTAATGAGAAAGAGGCCATGAATTTGAAGGAAAACAAAGAATATATGGGAGGGTTTGGAAGGAAGAAAGGAAGAGAGAAATGATGTAACTATAATCTCAAAAAATAGAAAAAAATTTAAAAATAGGAGTAAGAAAAGCAAGTAATAAAGGAAAAATGACAGCAGTCACTAAGCACCCTTCAATTCTAATTTTTAAATTTATAGCTTCAACTCCCCAATCAAAAGACACAGGTTAGTTGATTAGGATAATTAAAACAATTCATCTTTACTGTCTATAAGAAACTCATCTTACCTTCAAGCATAGGCACGACCTTAAAGTGAAAGGGTAGAAAAAACATTTCAAAAATTTAAAAAGTATGCGGAGCAAATAGGACCAGAACAAAACAGATACTGCTATCCTAAAAATTAAGAATTTGTGCATATATGACCACAATGCAATAAAGCTTAAAATCAACTGAAAAAGACCTCTGAGAATTAAATGAACTCATTAAGATTATAGAACATATTATTGAATGATGAACAGATCAAAGAAGAAATAAAAAATTACTAGAATTATATAAAATAAAAACATCGAAGAATAAATTTTTAAAAATCCTCTAGGACACATTAAAGGATGTCCTAAGAGGGGAAGTTATAGATTTATGTACCTACACTTAAAAATCAGAAAAAATACAACTCAAGAGTTTGGGGGAAAAGAACAAACCAACCCCAAATACAGTAGAGAGGCTGAAATTATAAAAATCACAGCAGAAAATAAGTACTTTTTTCTGTGTCTATGATTTGGCTTTGTTTAATGAATCTGGTAGTGTTCCTTCACTTTCCATCTTGTGGAACAATTTAAGAAGAACTGGTGTGAAGTCCTCCTGGAAAGTCTGCGAGGACTCAGCAGTGGACCCCTCTGGCCCTGCGAGGACTCAGCAGTGGACCCCTCTGACCCTGCGAGGACTCAGCGGTGGACCCCTCTGACCCTGCGAGGACTCAGCGGTGGACCCCTCTGGCCCTGCGAGGACTCAGCGGTGGACCCCTCTGACCCTGCGAGGACTCAGCGGTGGACCCCTCTGACCCTGCGAGGACTCAGCGGTGGACCCCTCTGGCCCTGCGAGGACTCAGC
>CM052703.1:16985881-17012002 GCA_028551405.1 Uromys caudimaculatus | reverse complement strand
TGTGGTATGTACTCACTGATAAGTGGATATTAGCCCAAAAGTTCAGAATGCCCAAGTTTCACTTTACAGCAACCGCTGGACTGAGAGTAAGGTCCCAGATGGAGGAGATGGAGAAAGGTCTGAAGGAGCTGAGGGAGTTTGCAGCCCCATGGAGGGAGCAACAGCGTCAACGGGCCTGACCCCTCCCCCTGGTAGTCCTGGAGTTTGGACCACCAACCAAAGAATACACATGGAGGGACCCATGGCTCGGACTACATATGTGGCAGAGGATGGCTTCGTTGGCCATCAGGGAGAGGAGAGGCCCTTGGGCCTGATGATGTTAGAGACCCCAGTAAAGGGGAATGTCAAGGTGGGAATATGGGAATGGGTGGGCAGGTGGGTGGGAGGTGGAATTTCCTCATAGAGGCGGGGAGGGGGAGGGGATAGGGGGTTTCCAAAGAGGAGACCTAGAAAAGGGGAAACATTGGAAATGTAAATAAAGTATCAAAAAAAAAAAAGAAAAAGAAAAAGAAAACTTGCTTCACCCAAAATGCTATGAGATTATAAAAAAAAAGAAGTATAAGCTGCCATGATCTTCATGGAAGTCCATTTCCTAAATATATTAATATTTTAAATGCATAATTCTTTTATATAAAAAATGTTTAACAACTGTGAAAATATATAGACAATGATGTTTTCTGTAACATTATTAAATTCATTAAAAATTAGGCAAGACAAATACATATATCAACAAAATGGAACAATGATGCTGTATTTCTAATATAGCCATAAAAAAATAAGAAAATATTAATGAAAGAGACCTACAAATTTTGCTAAGAAAATGATTAAGAATAATAAATATGTAGCATTTTAATTGATATATATATAATATTTTGTGTGTTCAAGATATTTTTACAATAATATTTTAGAGATTTTAAGAAATTGACAGAAAAATGGTAGAAATTTAGAGAATAAATGAAATGAACTATATCTTTGATTAAAAATATAAGGTGCATCTTTTTTAAAAAGCACAACAAATTCTACTAAGGAAATGAGATACTAGCAATAAGAAATCTAAGGCTGGAGATATGGCTTAGTGGCTAAGGGTATATCCCAATCTTACAGAGGACCTGTGGTCAGTTCCCAGAACCCACATTAATCTGATGGTAACTCCAGCTCTATGGAATTGGCTATATAGATGCGTGCATTCTCAAACGCATATCCACACACATTAACACACACACACACACACACACACACACACACACACACACACACAAGTAAATCGAAAAATAACAATAAGAGGTATTCATGCACTGACCATGGCCTCTTGCAGGTCCTCTTACAGCTCCCAGAAATTTTAGACCAGGAGCACAACCATCACAGCCTCCTGCAGCCAGCAGGTAATCTAGCTTCCCTGCTTCTGTCCCATCTGCACCTGTCTGTAACTTCTTGTGCCAGCAAGAAGAAAGTGGACATCCCACACTACAGTGCCTTCTCATGAACACCGTAATGGCCTCACTGAAAAAAATAATGCAAATTGAAAGAAAACAAAGTAAAAAGAAATAAAGCACACATAAAAAATTGGTTAAGGAAATGAACACGAGCTAAATATATAGTTCTTTCTATACTAGAAAAGTTACTTTAAAAAAAAATTCACCTTTGACATCAATAAAACTGAAACATTAAAGAATAGATCAGAAAAACATCATAGGAAGGAAATGATAAACTATTATCTAATGACATAACTGAACAGGTGGAAAGACATATTATATTCTTAAGTAGAATACTGAAAAATACTCTTTCCCTAATTAAACTATAAATTATAAATGGAGAAATGCTAATTAAAACCATGAGAAAACCATTATTCACCCATAAGAATAGCTAAAATTAAGACTGACAGTACCAGCTGCTGGTTTAGGATATGAAGAAACCAAAATTCTCACACACATACCAAGTGGTTTAGCCACCTTGGAAAAATAGACTGAGGGCTTCTTTGTAAAGTTAATAGACACTTCCCATAAAACAAAACAATCTGACTCCCACAGTGAATAAGTGGACTGTAGACTACCCATGTAATGAATGTACACTAAGTGAAAACGGAATGGAATGTTGATCCATCAGCAAAAGACTAAACATCAAAAATGCTATGCTCATTCAAAGATATCACACACATGACTACTTCATTCCTTCATTTTTTTTAGGGACAAGTATCAGTTCTGAGACAGCTAAGGACTGGAAGTGAGAAAGAAGATTTACTGAGAGGACTTAAGGAGCATTTGGTGTGCAAATGTTTTATTGAGGATTTTACATCTATTTTCATCATGGAGATTAGCCTATAATTTTCTTTGTTTGCTGTGACCTTTTCCAGGTCAGCTTTGTAACGTAAGTTCACTATTATTCCTGTCCTGTCTGCTCAGAGGGATAGTTTGAGAAGCATTGGTGTGAATTTAGCTGGGTGCAATTCAGCAATGAATCCATTGGGGCCTGGACTTTCTTTTGCTTGGGAGGTATTTTTAAAATTTGTTTCAGTCTCATTGGTTTAATTTTGGTAGGTCAAATGTATGCACAAATTTATTAGTTTGTTCTAGAATTCTGACGTATTCTTGCTTACTTTTTAAAAGATGGCTTGGTTATTCATGAGAATGAGGTATGGACGTCCCCTACTAACACTGTAGTAAGGTGGATCTGCACCTTTTGCTTTATGAAAGTAGGTGCACTGATGTTCAGTGAACAGATATTAAGAGTTACAACATCCTCACGATGGAGTTTTCAAGATGAAATCACCTCTTCCTTTTCCAAGTGTGAAGTCTAATTTTTCAGATGTTAGTATTGCTACATCTGCTTGCTCTCTAATTTCATTAGCTTGGAGTATCTTTTTCCATTTTTCACCCTAAGGCTGTTTGTCTTTGCCAATGAGGTTTATTTCCTAAGTCCTATTTTCTAATTCAATCTGCTAGGCTTTACTTGGAGAATTGAGAACATTATGATTCAGAGTTACTGGGGCAAGAGAGATAGCTTAGCAATTAAGAGTACTAACTTCTTCAGAGGACCTGGACTCAATTCTCAACATCCACATGGCTGCTAAAAATCATCTGTAGCTCCAATTCCAGAGGGATCTGATGCCCTCTTCCAGCCTCCATGGGTATTGCACACATGTGCTTCACAGACATACATGTAAGCAATACATTCATACACATAAAATAAAAACAAATTCACGAAAGAAGATTCAGTTTATTCCTTAAAGATATATTTCTTATTCTTTTTCAATGTTTGCTACTTCCTTAATTCTCATTTGCCTTTTTGCTATTCTAATTCAGTTCATCTTTTCCTGTGGCTTCATAGATTGTGTCTTTCTCTCTTCTGTTCATCGGAGTCTGTATATAGGATTCCTGTAGCCCTAGCTAGGTCAGGAATTCCTTTAGTTTGTGATTATCATGGAAAGTTTTTCATTCTTCTTTACTTGTGAACCAGTTTGCTGGGTTCACAGTTGCCATCTTTCAAAGCTTGATATTAAGCATCCTATGTTCTCCTGGCCTTATAATTTCTGTTAAGAAATTTACTGTCAAAAAAAAAAATAGGAAAAAGGAAATGTACTGTTGTACTAGGTTTATATAGTCTTTCTTATTCATAATTTTTTTACTACAGTATGATGTGAGAAGCTTCTTTTTTGGTCTCATTTGTTTTGCATTCTAAATGCGTCCTCTATCTGCATAAAGATCTCTTTCCCTGGGTTTGGGGTATTTTCTTCTATTCTTTTACTGAATATGTTTTCTATGCCTTTAGCTTGAGCAACTTCTCCCTCTTTTATTCCATGATTCATATGTTAGTCTTTTAATAATACCCCATAGATCTTATGTCTGTGTATTCTTTCTCAATATGCTATCTTTGTCACTATCTGACTATTCTAATTAATCTACTTTGTCTTCACACTCTGATAATATGTCTTCCTCTTGGTCTATTCTGTTGGTGAGTCTTTTCATTGATGCTTTTTGTAGGTTCTGTTATTGTTGTTGCTGTTTATCTGACTTTGGTTTTTTATTAAAAATAGATTCTTCTCTCATACAATACATCCTGACCGTTTCTCCTCCTACTCTCCTCCCAGCTACCCCACATCTACCCTCTGCAGACCAGGCCTCCAAGAGACAACAGTCAAACAGAACAAAGCAAGCTATGATAAGACAATGCAAAAGCCCTTATATCAAGGGCAACTCAACAGGAGGAAGAGTCTCAGGAACAGGCAAGAGTCAAAGATACTCCAGCTCCTGCTATTAGGAGACCCACAAAACCAGCAAGCTAATAGTCATAGCATCTTTGCAGAGGACCTGGTACAGACCCATGCATGCCCCATCCATGCTCTTCATTTTAGTCTCCGTGAGTCTCCCTGCTTAGTTGATTGCATAAGCCATGTTCTCCTGATGTTCTCCATCTGCTCTGTCTCCTGGAATCTTTCCAAATTTTCCATTTGACTTTTGTCAGTACTTCTCTCTTTATTTAATTCTCTTTCTTATCCTGTTTCATAAGAGGACTACTTTTATCCTCTTAGACTTCATTTAGTATTTATTCTTATCATCTTTAAACTTCATTAAACATAGTTATAATCATTCCTTTCAATTCTCTGTAATTTCATATAATTAATGCTTATTGTATTCAATTACTTTGAAATTGATAATTTTCAGAGAAATTGTGTTGCCTTGATTTCTCATGTTTCTTTTATTTCAGCATATTTGGGATTAAGCCATTGTCTGAATTTTTAAAAGTCATCTATATTCAATCGGTAGTAGTATCTGCAGTATTCAAGTGTGATGAGGTTGCAGTCGGTTTGAGGTGTTCTTATTATAGTGGATTGCGTTATAGCTTAGTAGCTAACCCTGTGACCCACATGCTCAGAGTACTAGGTTTGCAATCTCAGCACTGCTCCAAATGCAGAAAAATACTCATGTAAGTAAGCATACCCATGGAGAGTCTCACTACAAAGACACAGTAATAGCTGATTAAAATCAATCACTTCTTCAACTCAAAACATTTGAGGAGAACCAAAGACCAAGGGTAGTATAATAGACACTAAGATACTAGTTATTCAGAGTGAAAATGAAGGGAAATGAACAGAGTAAGACTAGCTGTTAGTATTAGATTAAATTGGGAAATCAGAAGAGGGAAAGTGAACAGAAGACAAAACAATAAAGACAGAGGGAGGAGATAAAGCAGCTCCAGCCAAAAAGAATGAAAAGAGAAAGGTAAAGAAGTGTAATCAGATGACCTAAGGTAATCTCTGCACCCAGGAGGCAGAAGCTCCAGACTAAGGCTAGCCTGTGAATCTGAAGGGGAGCACAAATGACAGAACAACGCTGGCCTACCATATTGAGATCACCTATTAACTAAGAGACGTGTACAGTGAAGGAGAAAGGCCTAGGCAGGGGATAGAACATCTATATGCAACTCCTTCTAGAGCAGAAAATGCCTGATTCTTTGCAGTCACTCATGGGGACAGGGCACAAGCACCCTTACCTCCAAGCGATTCCTTGTAGTTGTGAGGCACAGGAACCAGGCCCATCTTTGTGTAGTATCTAGGACTCAGACTAGATCTCCACCTCATGGAACACTGTGAAGTTCTGACTCAGTTTTCTCCATTTTATATACACACTGAAAAGTAATCTTCAGGCTGGAGATACAATGCAGCCCAGTGACACTTGTTCTGTGTTCCAACAGTAAGCTATGAAGGATGGGACCTTTGCTTCTAAAGCCACATTGCTGCCTCATCTAGGATATTTTTTGAGTGCATTCTTTAATGCTTATTTGCATATGAGTGTTCATTCTGTTGATTAACATTGTCCCACACAATTCAGTCAGTTTATACGTTTACTTTATATATTTATATATTTCATCTTTATATTCCTTGACATTTTCTTGACTGATTTCAGTGTTTTAAATAACGATTTAAGTGTAAAACTTAAGGCATCTTATAAATGCAAAGACTTCCATTGATTGTATTTCATAACTGCAAATTCTTCACAGGAAGTACAATTTTTAATTCCTTCTCCCTCCCACAACAGTGCTTACCATGGATCAGTAAAAAGAAACCTAACTCAGTCTCTGTCCTAAAGATATACAAAACCCACTAGTGAAGACAGGAGCAACACTGTAGAGCTTGTCACTCAGTGTGCGTGCAGAAAGATTTATTTACTCAAAACAAATTTTCTTGAATTACGAAAGCCTTCAACCCAAGTGATAATAGGTGGGTGAGAATATCACTTTTTATATGTTCTAATAGCATTTCTTTTTATATTTGCTAATAATATTCTAATATTGCACCAATAATGAAAACTGCCCAGGACACAGAATCAAGAAGAAAAAATTATAAACTTTATTAAAGAACTCAAGGACTTTAACAAAGACACAAATACTTCACTGAACAACAAACACATGGGTGACATCCAAGAAAATACAAATACAAGGCCAAAACAGAATGAAATGATGAAGATAAGTCCAGATTAGAAAACTGAATTCACTAAGAAGATAGAAACATTAAAAGAAACACTGGCTGAAATAAAAATGGAATTGAAATACTCAATGCCCCAACTAGGAAACCCAGGATCTTCTAAAAGAGCTTTTTGACACACTGTTTTAGTTGAGTCCTAAGAGGGTCTCCTTCATACCTACCTCCGTCTCCCTCCCTCCCCCCTTTCTCTCTCTCTCTCTCTCTCTCTCTCTCTCTCTCTCTCTCTCTCTCTCTCTGCCTCCCTCCCTCCCTCCTTCCCTCCCTGCCTGTCTCCCTCCCCTTCCTTTTTCTTCCCCACCCTTCCTCCTTGGTCCACTCAGTTACCTATTGAAAGAGCAGTAGGAGTTTCCTGAGGCTCTCTCTTTGTCTGAAGCCATGGTTCCTCTGAAGCTGCACTCACACTGGGAGGAACACTCCCCAACAGAGGCCAAGCCCTCCAGACTCTCTGCTTCTGTTTTCCAAAATTTCCTTTCTTTGTTTCTTACTAAAACTAATGTTTTCCTGCAATCACCCAAAATAACTACACTCTATTGCAATTTATGTCCCAGAGATTCTAGCATTCCATACATGTGTATCATCCACCATCTTCTCTTTTCAACATAGAATCTTAATTATAAAAATATATCTAGAACAGCACACATATTTTAGTTATTTTTAAATATTCAAAAATACATGAATAGTTATTCTTAGTAATAAGGGATTCCAAAATACCCTATGAATACCAAAATTCAGGAATAATTGAATTGCTTATATAAAATATTATACACATATATCATCTATATATAAAACCCCTTCTATGCTTTAGAGGATCTCTAATTACTTACATTTATGATTCAAGTATTCAAGTGGCCATCTGTTGAAAGCTTAATGAGTGGCAATACTGGAAAGTGGTAGAACCTTTAAGACATGATCTAATGGGAGTCCATTAACTGAGAGATCCTCTCTGAAAAGACTGATGGTTCTTCTGAGAGGGATGTGATAAAGTAGTAACACTGCCCTAACTGGTTCTTTATTTCTTAACTCCTTATGTACACAACCATCCACCATGTGAATCAAGCAAGAGGTGGCCCTTCCAACAGAACTTTCAAAACATAATTTGGACTTTGAACTCTTCATACTGAAAACTAAATGAAAGTATTTCCTTAATAAGCACTTTGTGTTAAGCATTTATGATAGTAATAAAAGCTTACTAACACACATAGAATGTCTGGTACAATGTAAGTGCTATGCAAATAGTTGTATGACATTGTGTTGTTTAGGAAACAATGAGAAGAAAAATTAGAAGAAATCCACACTCAGTGCAGATATGGTTTTTTATTATTTTTATCTTCAGTTGGTTGAATATATATATGGATGAGAAACTTGTGATATATCGAACTAAGTTTATTTGCTATCTCTTAGTACAGACAGTTGGCAAGATTTCTTCAATGCATATGCATTACTTTTACAACAAGAAAGAAAAGATAATTTATTGGAGGAAGAATCTTCCTTAGATAATGTGAGAAATGTGAGAATTTTGAGTAAGTTGTTGCTTGTACTTATAGGGGATAATTCTGATGCTCTGATCAGGAATCTGCATGAGAACACTCAAGGTCCTGTTCCCCAATTGGCTCTTGATAGATCAATAAAGATGTTAGCAGCCAATGAGCTGGGTGGAATAAGTGGGACTTCCAGTTTTCCCACAGGCAGGCTAGCAGACACAAGGGAGGAGAGAGAAATTTCGCCATGCTTCAGAGGGAGAAAGAGCCATCAGCCATGGGAGACCTCAGGCAGAGTGGCCATCGGTTGCTTCTCTGACTGGGCCTGGGGCAGCAGGCAGGATATTAGAAACATAATTAAGCCGAGGGCAGATTTAGGGGTCAGAACAAGGAGAAGGAAACTGGGCATCTAAGTAAAGGAAAGAATTAGAGGTGCTGAGCTGGGAGTAAAAAGAAGGGCACAATGGTGAAGAAGGCTTAGAAGAGCACGACCATTGAGCTAAAACATTAAAATAAGTTAACATATATGTGTGTTTCATCTGGGGATCCAAGGGCACCTGGGTGGGGCTGGTAGCATGGTCCGCCCGGAGCTTAAAGTGGGCTATCAAAAATTACATGCTACATGTACTAAACCAGATTCTCAACCTGTGGGTTGCCACCCCTATGATCCTTTCACAGGGGTTTCTTAAGACTATCAGAAAACATAGATATTTATATTATAATTAATAACAATAGCAAAATTACAGTTATGAAGTAGCAATAAAAAATTTATGGTTGGGAGTCACCACAACATAAGGAGCTATATTAAAGTGTTGCAGCATTAGAATGGGTGGGAACCACTGTACTAAAAAGAAAAGTACCAGAAAGATTATCTGTCTTAGAAAAGTCATACTTTCACAATTTTCCATGTTTAACTACTCAGAGAAATTTATGAATGACACAATTCCTTCAGTTTTCTTGCCCTTGAGGCTCCTAATTACCTAAGAAAAAAGAAAATAAATTAGCAAGAGAAATATAGCATCATTGTATTATGGCAAATTACTCCCGATCTGATGTCATTGACCAAGTTGTATCCAGTATGCCATTCATAGTCATGGACTACTGAAATGGAGTCGGTTGGATGGGGTTTTGCTGGGGCAAACACATGAAGGAATGTTTAGCTGAAGTGGACACAGGTGAAAGACTAAGGCAGACTGGTGAAGGAATGTGTGGCTGAAGCAGACACAGGTGAAAGGGTGTTCTGCTAAAGCAAGCACGTGAAAGGACATGTGATGAAGGATTCTTTGCTAAAGACACGCATGTACTGGTCCGCCTTACACTGCAAAGTTGAGCTGCATTTGTTGGGACTACATAGAGAGAAATGCACCAAAAAAACCAAAAAACAAATAAAACAAAACAAAACAAAACAAAACAAAACAAAACAAAACAAAACAAAAACCCTTCTGGTGGTATGCTGCAGTTTCTTGCTGCTTCCACAGATTCAGGCTGATTGGCAGAGTGATGTCAGCTGAGACAGGTTTCCATGCTGAAGCAAGCGACTGTGCAGAGGCAAGACCCATGGAGGACACGTGATGTGTGAAGGATATAAATAGACCTCCACAGAGTGACAGAGACAGAGCTTTGCTTGCTGGTACAGCTGCTGTGCAACACTTTTGGGTCTCACGTCTTCCCTGATCTTTACTTCCCTGAGAGAAGCACAACTGAGAACTTCTCCTGATGAGGCCTGGCTGTCTCTGCTAGGTCATGGCACCACTATTGTTAACCTGACTCTACTGAACTGGACCACTGGTGTATCGGTGAAGTGTTTACAAGTAGATCGAGCTGCCATTGCTAACCTGTGAACTGAACTGCTGATTTCCAGACAACACAGATGGGAGTTGCTCCAAAGAACCTTTCTAAACAGATCCACTTCCCCCGTATCCTTTCTTTTCTACTCCCTCTGGTGGGTGGTGGGCTAAAAAGGAGGTTAAAGCAGTTAAGAACCATCATTAAAAATAAGGTTTGAAAAAAATAAAAGTTACAGGCTACAGTTGAGCCAACAAGCACTCACTAGGGATATGGCTGGTGACAGCAAACAACTGCCGTAGAAGCATGAGGAAGCCTGACTACAGAGTACTCAAAATTTACACAGTACAGCATTTGTGAGTGGCTTCAGAAAATGGTAGTATGCAGTGTGTACTTAGTAAATACTGCTTCAAATTAAGTTCCTTTGGTTACTCATTCCACACCCATGCAGGAAATAAGCAGCTAGAAATCCCCTCTACTGTACAAAGTTCTATTACTTGATCCTTAACAAAGAAATCTTTACTCTCTCAAACCTGAGAACCTCTGTCTTGAATAGAGATCTTGAAAATATTTTTAAATGAGCTCTAATTTCATTAATTTATTCTGAAACTCAAACCACCATTAGGAATTAGGAGAGGTTGGATAAATGTATACTTTACTTCCAAAACACAAATTCCAATCAAGTGTGCTTCAATAGTTATAATGCTTACTACTTTGAGTATACCTAGAGGATAACCGAGGCTCTACTTGCCAATTACTTAAGTATGCAACTAGATGATGGGTGTGGTTGTTCATTTCAGATACTAACTTGACTAGTTAGTATAAATACCTAGGAAAATGCTAGCTAATAAATACCTAGGAAAATAGTAAAGCGCTAATTCTGGGCATGCCTCTGGCAATGCTATTAGGAGAGGCTAGATCATAAGTCGGACCACAGTGAATGAGGATGCTCTGCCCTGGACATGGGCAGGTGCCATCAGAGTGGCTGGAGCCCCACACAGAACAAAGGGAGCCAAGAAAAAGCAATTCATTCTCCCTCTCTCTTCTCTTCTTCCTTTGTCCTCTCCCTCCCATCTGCCGCCTTCTTCCTCCTTTCTCTCTCCCATTTCCCTTTCTTCTCTCTTTGCTCCTCCTCCTCTTTTTCCACCCTCCCCTCTTCTCATCTTCAAACTGAGAATTACATATTTGACTTCCTTAGTTCTAAGGTTTCAGAGTTAAACTAAAGCACATTACCAGTATCCCAAAGCCTTGAACTTAGAGACAGCCTGTCATGGCATTCCTTTGTCTCTATAATCATGTGAGCAAATTCCCTTAATAAATTATTCCCTATGAATGTATATAATATATGTAGCATATAAAATTATATGATTTTTATATATTTATATAAATAATACATAATTTTATATGTACATATATATGTATATATACACATACGTATGTGTATACATATGTATATGTGTATATATACATAATTTTACATGTGTATTGTAGAAACAGTTACATATGTGACTATCCTATTAGGTTCTGTTTCTCTGGAAAATTCAAATATAGTGAAACAAATTTGAAATTTTTAGTTAACTTTTTATATTTAAATGTATATTTATATATATTCATGTGACAAAATCTCTAGCCATGTATAAGAATTTTTAGGATAAGAAAGTCACGTCCCTCTTATGTTAACAAATTTGCAAATAAATATCACAAATACTGCTGACTAACAACTTTCATGATAATATTTATACTTTATCTTGCCTTCTTTGATAAAGTTGGTAATAAATGCCATACAGGGAAGAACTGACATTAAACCTGCTATCTAGGAGCTTCATTATGCCGTTCCTCGAATCAGAACCACCCAGATTCATACTGACAAAATGTCCTTTCTACAAACATACTGACAAAAGGTCCTTTCTACCCTACAAAACAAAACGTCATCAAAAGAGAGATTTCCTTGTCCCTTTATGTAAATATAAAATGTGGTGCTACTGTACAAAGGGGCTATAAATGGTGGTTTTGAATGAGCTAAGAGAACACAGCAGAGGGGAGAGATGAGGCTGCTTCAAAGATTCAGAATAGGAAAGAAGAAACCACGGAGGACTTAATGATGCGGTTTATGCAGATAAACTATAGCATATTCATATAAGTAAAAAAAGTAAGACCAGACAAATGAGTCAAATTGCGATCTCTAGAACTTGTGAAATGACAGTTAACTAGACTCACTGTGTTGAGAATCTACTGGAGTCATTTAGAAAATATAAATCAGTTCCTTTAAACCAGTAGCAAAATTAATTTTGAACTGTAATTGAAATGAAATACTGTCAGAAATTATTTTAAACTTCCACAGAATTGCCAAGTTAATAACACAAACAATTGGTCAATAACAGTAACACTGCAAGGTCTCTTTAAATTTAGACTATTAAGAAGGTGCTACAAAGGGAATTCAAATCAAAGATAATTTTGCGTTTAATGGGCTACTGTAGCCTTACACTTACCTAAAAACAGGCACCTGGACATTATGGCGTGTGGGTACAGTCTTGTTCTACTAATGAGAGCTCTTGTGCTCAGTTCATGCCCACGAAATCAGCCATGGCAAAGAAACAGAATTTTCTGCTCTATTCATTTGCTACAGTAGTAACGCAACCCAACCACAAAAATCAGAGTCTGATAAATAAAGATTAAGACACAAACTAAAACTGGCAGCCAATACATGAGAAGAAATCCTCATAAAAAACTATTGAAGCATATGTACAGTGATGCCACCTGTCTTGATGGCTGTGTGGTTTTATGCTGTCTAAATGCAAAGATGTGACTAAGTGACATCATACTAGACGTAATTTTTAAAACCTGGCCTCATTACAATGTAGTTCACTGTGTTCTATGTGTTATACTCCTTGACTTCCAGGAACTTATGTTCTAAGTGAAATTCAAGTATTTGTTCAACTAGATTTATCTGGTTTTTCATATGATTACAAAAATCCATCACAAATGTTCTTTTTATACCTGTAAGAGGGGAAGAGGAAATTTCAACTTCTTAAAGACATGTTAATAGCATTCCTTAAACACAGTCTTCAGATGAATTCACAATGTCTATAACAGAACATGTCAACAAGTTTATACAATACTACTATATTAAAAATCATGAGAGCACAAGAAATGTTAAGACTTGATCCTGGTTCTCTCTTAAAAGTTCCCTATTTCATTCTTCCTATTTGTTGCTCCTTTTGTGATATGTACAATGACAACTCTCATGCTGAAGAGACTTCAGTATAATGATATATACCCCTGTCAGCAATGAGTGAAGGCTGTAGGACACAACTCATCACCATTTGAAACAGTCCTATTTTATCACTATTGGAATGGCTCTGTTCCAAACACATTAAGTGTTCATTTCAAAACCCCTCAAGGCTAGGAAAGCAAGTAGGATTTGCAATACCTTGCAAATCATTCACACGAGAACATTAAGGCAGCATGGGGAAAAGGCTGGCGATATGGCTCAGTAGGTAAAGACACTTGCTACCAAGCCTAATGACCTGAGTTCAACCTGAGAGACCACAAGAGGAAGGAAAGAACCAACTCCCAAAGGTCGTCCTCTGACCCACACGTATACATACACACACACTAAACAGTTAAATAGATAGATAATAAATAAATAAATAAATAAATAAATAAATAAATAAATAAATAAATAAATAAATGGATGGAAAATAACATTTATAAATATATTTTAAATATGATGTAATGAAAGATAATGCATTAAAGTTGATTTTTCTGTATTAGTTTCCATTAATAAGCATTAACCATCAATAGAGCTAAAAGGTCATTTTTAGTAAGTGACTGGAATACATTTTCCCTCTGAAGAGTGGCTGGTGAAAAGGTATCATCAGCTGAAATACACGCTGTAAGTGCACTTCTCACCTCAGCCAGGGCTAGCGTTCCTCTCAGCTCAGGGGAGAATGCCTGAGGATGAGGACCTGCTTGAGATGTGGACTACTTCCCTTCCACACATACTGTCACATATACCACTGACTTGCCACAAGGCAATTATTATACACTCAAACCATACACAGGAATGTCTGTAAATAATATGGGAGGGTAGGAAAATTTTTGAAAACTTAACTTTTCCTGAGATTTTAGTGGCTCAGTTTTCTAAATACTTTCATTGCAAAAATACACTATGCCAGAGCTATTAAAAAAACTGAGTAGACTATCACCAAATAGAAACGCCAAGTAGGTGTTCTGAATATGTTGGTAAAGTCGATTCATTCGAGAGGTCTCTGCCCCTTCAACCCCACCCTCCTTACCAATATACATTCATCACCGAAAAGGGAAATATTTACAAAACTTAGTTTAGTTAAGTTTAAATATTATGTTTAGCTGTCTGGAGACCATGTTCTCGGGATTTATACAAGAAATCACGGATTAAACTTCATAACAATTAGAAAGCCACACTGTGTAAAATCAAAGAGTGAGTTAAAGGACATTAAAATAGCTTCCCCATCGGTACTAAGCTGAGGTGACTCCATCTCTTCCCAACACCTGGAACCAAAACCTTTTGAACTTTCACATAAACAAACCAGGCTACACCAAATGCTCTGTCTGCTGCAAGGTACCACCTCGGGACAAAGGCACAGGAGTGAAAAATGTAGAAATGCCTGAGGATGCTTTGAAGCAGCCTGGGAGAAGGCAGAGCAGGAAAGAGGCTCTTCTCCAGGGTAAGTTTGTTTAGTAAAAAGTAAGCAAGTTGTCAGGGTAAAAGTTGACAATGTTGATTCCAACAGTTTGAACTGTGAATAAACATCCAAAGGGATTATGTTCCTGGGAATTAGAAAGATTCCACTGAACTCCATAGAGCACTGTGCTTTCAGAGATAATATGCCTCTGAGCCATACTCTGGGCCCACAGTTTAGGCTTAGAATTACCCTAACGTCTTTTGTATGCCATAATAAAGAGCACAGGGTATGACCCTGCTGATACAATCCTTAAAATATTAGAGTAAGAGAAAATAAAAATATTTTGCTTTTAATCACTAAATTGGAAAAAGATAAATATGTATGTCTATGTGTGCATACTTTGGGGTAAGCTGAAGAAACATGGAAAAAAGTATGTGCTCTTTTCAAAACTTAAACTCAGTCTTGATAACCAATTTAGGGAAATACACACATTAGCCAGAAATCATTTTTTAAGTTTTCCCTCTATAATGATCTATCAAAGAGCAAAAGCCAGGGCCTACACTTGTGAAACCCACAATCCTCTTCTCTGCGCACCAAAGCCACATCTAAATCTGACTTCCAGCCCCAGCTGTTGGTGTCCCCCAGGTACAAGATGATCAGCTGCAAGAATCTTGTGCTTGTTCAAAAGCAAAACAATTTGTTACCACCCAGCAATTCCTGGTGAATGCCAGGCGGACTCTAAAAAACGTGAGAGTTTCCTAACTTAGGGCCCACAAAATAAACTTGAGATGTTCATAGACCGTCAGATACTCCATCTCTTTTTATCCTTAATCATTCACAAACAAAAGAAAGCAGTTTGACATCTCAGAGGTTCGTTCAAACCAGTAACCACGTCTGTCTTAGATGGTCCCGAGAAAGGGAAGGTAACTGAGGTGTTCTTAGTCACCTTACCCCAAAGGATGCTCAGTTACAGTTCACCGCGGAACTCCACAAAGCCTACCAAAATATGCACCTTGCATGTTCTTTACCAGAAGTTTTGAGGTAGTCTTGCAAAATGTTGTTTTCCCTTGTAGCTCTGACATGTATTTACTTCTGAACCAAGGATGTGGGCAAGTACACATAATCCCTAAACCTCTTTATGCTTAAAAAGAAAGTCAAATCCCCCAGATACTTTCAAACACTATTAGTAATAAAATATTCTCAGTTCTGCCTGAAGATCATTATCTTTTTTACATTTCATTTTTATATTTACCGAGTTCAGAGAAAGGGCATAAGCAGAAAAAAGAAAATAGTTACTTCTTAAAAAGACTCCAAATTTAGTAATCCTCTCAAACCTATTGGCACACATTTAGAAAGCTGTATTTTCATAAGACTTCATTAAGTTCTCATTGGTTCTGTCATTTGAAAAGAAAAGAAAAAAAAAAAAAACAAGACAGAGAATCATCCATAACTTTGAACCAAAAACATCTGCAGACTTCAAGAACTATTTGTGAAAGGAAGAGAAGAGTCATTACAATTAAAAATGAGTAGAGTAAGTCAGGTAAAGACAGGCAGATGTGGGCTCATCCGGGTGCCACGCTAGCAGCTCCCAAGCATTAACTCGCTAACTGACAGAGGTCACCAGTACATAATAATGCCCAAAGTTCTATTACCTGTTAGTATGAGATTGCTGTAAGTATTGGAGAATTGCTCCTTCAGAAGGACCAGATGCATCTGCGCTGCCTTCTCTCTCTGGAGCTCCAACATAATATCAGGGTGCTGGGCAATCTTACAGCCTTTCTGTTTGTCGAAGGCAACATCGCTGCGGACAATGTCTATAAAAAGAAAGAAGACAGGTAGTAAAAACAAAACAGAATGTACATTTACATAAGTTTTTTGTTTAACCTAGCATTATAGAATTTATAAATTACCAGCATTTTATCAAAGTTATAGAGAAATAATAACCCCGAGGTTATTTGACCAAGCCCCGTAATTTTCTCTTTTTATTTCCTAGTTCTTAGGCAATTCCTGTTACTTAGAGCTCTCTGACCTAACTGAAGACCCCAATCCAACATGTTCCCTCTTAGCTCACCGCCAGGATTGATCTACCTTCCGAATCCTTCTCATCACTGGCCAATCTCCAGAAGGAGTAACAAACAACTTTGCATCCTAGGAACTGTGAAGTTAACTTCTTCTACCTATGCCTTAGGACCAGGCATAAATATTCTAAATACCTGGCTTATTTTCAATTCATTTTCCAACCAGACATTCAGCCTTAGTTAGGGCCGCCATTCCATGGCTACCTGATCAGGGCCTCTCCTGCTGGATTCACGTAATGCTGGAAAAATAGTTTCAGTTTGACCAGGAAATCATTTTTTTTTTTCAATCCAGAAAGATGTTAGAGTCTCCGAAGTAAGAAAAAAAGCTAGAGTCTCTCACCTACTGTTCATTAATGGCACGTTGCCTTTTGTACCTCAGTATGATTTTGTACTAAAAGCAAATATACCCTCCAGAAAACATTCTTCCTCAAATATAAACTTTCACAGAGAATGCTTCCCAACCATTAGGAAACACATTCTATATAACATAGTGTATGGAAGTTACTTGCCCCTTTTGGTCAATTAAAATATAATTTGGCTGATTCTAATAGGAACAAATGATACTATCAATCTGAATAGCAATTCTAGAAACATGAAAGTTTTTCATGGCTAATCAAAAGATTTTTATGGGAAAGAACTAAAAAAGTCTCTGGCACTGTTGACATTAATAGTTCAAATGTGGTAAAAATTCCATATTAAGGATACCAATAAGAAAGAGATGTCTCTTTAGGCAGTGCTCAAAAACAACTACCAGAACGTACACAATAGGACATGGCATGAAGGGTGGACCACTGTTCTAGATAAGCAAGCTTTTACTAGACAAAACCCCATCTATAAATAGAAACTCAACACAATACATGTGACCATACACACTAGCCACATTTGAAAACAGTCCATTCTAGTTCTTAGGTAAAACAAGAGCTAGTTGGAAATACTGTATTATTTATGATGAAATATAATTGCACCAATTTATAAAAACAGGCAGTAAAATTAGCTAACTGACATAAATAGTGAATCTCAGGTTTTATGAAACTTATTCACAGAGAATTAATTAAATCAAAACCCAGTTCTCCCAGAGTCTAGACCACTAACCAAGGAGTGTACATGGAGGGGTCCATGGCTCCAGCAGAGGATGGCCTTGCCTCACAGCAACGGGAGGGGAGGCCCTTGGTCCTGAGGAGGTTTGATGCCCCAGTGTAGGGGGATTCTGGAGTGGTGGGGCAGGAGAGTGTGGATGGGTCGGGGAGCACCCTCACAAAGGGAGGGATGAGAGGGCAGATGTGGGATGGGGAGTTTATGGAGGGGTAACCAGAAGTGGGATATCATTTGAGATGTCAACGACTAGAATGCTTAATAAAGTTTCTAAAAAAGGTACACACTTATACTGTTTAAAACTTAGATGTATACTTCAACATAAAGGAATGAGAGACAAAAGCCTTCAGCTGAAACCCCTGCTCCAATGAGGGACAAACTGGAGATTACTGAATATTAACCTCTATCACAAAAACAGGGGAAATTACACAACTGGAGCAGTCACTCCAGATGAAAAAGATACTAGCAAAGGTCACTACTGTTGTGTTCCAAGTCCACAGTGATAGCAAGTTTGAAGGAGTATCTACAAAAAAATCCTATCATATATACTTTTCTGTTTATAAAATAGCTATCAGGCAGACCACATTCACCTAAGCCCTACAAAGTAGGTAACTCAGGTTCCAAAATTAAGCATACAATCAGAACCTAACAAATATGTCAAGGAAGCCACAGGAAAACTACAATACATGGTTTAATTAGAATTAAGCTCAACACAGCTGAGTGTGGTAACACACACCCATAATTCATAAGACAGGAAGATTAAGCCAGACTCATCTATACAGCAAGTTCAAGACAATCTTAAATCTCATTGACCCTGGCACACAGACACACACTTCACATACACACACACACACACACACACACACACACACACACACACACACACACGAATTAAGCTCAATACTACACCAGTTTAAAAAAAAAAAAAAAAAGATGATCAAGAGAAGGCCATGCCATAAGACCTACAATCGAAAATTAAAGACATCAATATCAACAGATGTACAATCCCCAACATAAAAGCACAAGAAATATGAAAGAGCAGCATGATTCAACCAAAGGTTCATAACTTTCTATTAATTGCTTCAAAAGATATTAATATCAATAAAACAATTGATAAAGAATCCCAAAACCTTGTTTTCAAGAAGGACCAATGACCTTTGAGAAAAACAGCTGAATATAAAAGAGGAAGATAATGAAAGATAAAAATAAAAAACTCAATAGAGAAATAAAATCTTGGGGGTGGGGATGGCTTAAAAAAAAGAAAGGCTCAACACAGTAACTTTCTAAATCAGTTGAGGCCAGGCAAGGTGCTGCCTAGCTTTTATAATCCTAACACTTGAAAGACTGAAGCAGGAGAATCTTGCATTTATAAACAGCCTCGGCTACTGAGTAAGATCTGTCTGTCATGCTTAGATTTCTGTTGCTATGATAAAAAATTAATCAAAATCAACCTGGGGAGGAAAGGGTTTATTTGGCTTACACATCTTGATCACTGTCCATCTTTGAGGGAAGTGGGGCAGGAACTCAGGTAGGACTAGAGGCAGGAACCATTCATGCAAGCTGTTTCCTGACTTTCCATCCATGGCTTGCTGCTTGCTTTCTTATACAGCCCAAGACCACTTACCCAGTGTTGTCACTACCCATGGTGGACTGAGCCCTTCTCCTACATCAATTTTAAAAAATGACACTCAAGCATGTCCACAGGCCAATCTGATAAAGACAATTCCTTAACTGAAGTTCCCTCTCCACAGATATGTAGTTTGTGCTTGTGTAAAGTTGACAAAAACCAACCAGCAGAAGTAGCCCATTGTCAACTAAATACACAAACATATGTCATCATTAAACCATAATCTTTCCTTTCTGGTCCCCCCCCCCCAAGTATACATAGCATAACTTTAAAGTCAATGATCTTTAAATTTTTCAACACTTTAAAATCCAAGTTCTCTTCTAAAACCCAGTGTCTCTTTAAAAATACAAAGTCTCTCAGCTATGGGCTCCTGTAAAATCCAAAATAAATAAAATATTTTCTTACTGCAAGATGAAAGCGAGCACAAAAACAATAAAAGCAAAGTAAACCAAACTTCAACAGTATAAGAACATGTCCAATGCCTGGCACTCCCTCATGATATTCCGGGCTCCAACAAACTTATGTAGCCTCACTTCCCTGCCACCTGTAGCTCACACAGCTTGTCTAGTAGACTTCATCTGGCTCCACCCACTCCTGCTTCAATCCTTGGCAGTTATCCTACAGTCTTGGCATCTCCATTATGCTGGAGTGTCTACTCCAAATGAGTGTACACCTGCACCAACGACACCTCCTGGCCTCTCACAGTGCTAAGCTCCAACTGTTCTCCATGATGCCTTTAATCCTACAGCTTTCATGCTTCCAGAACCAGTACCATGTGGAAGACATAATTATCTAGTTCACCTACCATCTTGAGATGTAATCTTGACCCACTGTGGACCACAGCTTCTATATGCTGACCCTGTATAGAGACTTTCCAGATTATGCCTCAATAGTGGTTGTTATTCTTATTCACAGCTGATTTTTTAACCCCATCCAATTACCCAGTAAAGCAATGATTTCACTTCTGTGGTAATGATCTTTTGTTAATCACAGCTAATTTTTTTTTTAAATTCCCAGTTAGCCAGGACTACAGATTCCTAAATCAAATACTTCACACAAATGACCCTGATAGTCTTTGTTTCCCTCTGTCACTTCACAAGCTAGGCCTCCATCATCTACATTTCTCTTACAAGTTCCCACATACTAAATCCCTTAAGCTTTAAAAGCAAAAGAATTTCCAAATCTTGAGAATGATATAATAGTACAAGATACATTTAGAACTCCTAAAAGACAAGGAAAGAATCTCCTCTCCACATATGATGAAGAGCCAAGAGGACAGAGCAATGGACATGGAGAGCTGAACAGAGGGGATCCAAGGACATGTACAGTCAAGGTCATGAGAGCAACAGGAGAGACTTCCTAAGAACTCGAGGCCAGAGTAGCACAGAGCAATGTATTTTAAGCTTTGAATGAAGATAACTGCCAGCTTACATTACTATCTCCAGGAAAATTATTCTTTTTTCTCCATAAAACTTTAAACTGTTTTTGAAATAAAAAACTTCCTTAAATAACAGTCTCTGTTTCTCCTGCCAAGGACCCTGTACTGGCTGGTTTTGTGTCAACTTGACACAAGCTGAACTTATCACAGAGAAAGGAGTTTCAGTTGAGAAAATGCCTCCATGAGATCCAGCGGTAAGGCATTTTCTCAATTAGTGATCAAGGGGGGAGGGCCCCTTGTGGGTGGTGCCATCTGTGGGCTGGTAGTCCTGGGCTCTATTAGAAAGCAAGCTGAGCAAGCCAGGAGAAGCAAGCCAGTAAGCAGCATTCCTCCATGGCCTCTGCATCAGTTCCTGATCCCTGACCTGCTTGAGTTCCACTCCTGACTTCCTTTCGTGATGAACAGCAGCATGGAAGTGTAAGCCGAATAAACCCTTTCCTTCCCAACTTGCATCTTGGTCATGATGTTTGTGCAGGAATAGAAACCCTGACTAAGACGTGCCCTTTATCTCTAAAGCAGTGTTTAGTTCACTTTCCTGTGGGATTTCAGTAGCACTCAAATGAGATTTACTTAGGTTATCTGACTTCTTTTCCAATCTTCAGTCTGGTTGTGTCATTCACAATATGATAACTTCAGTCATTTGTCAGATCTGCAGTCCACCTTGGGCCATCCTATCTCATCAACTGGCATTTTCAGTTTTGATTTGAAATTCTAACGCATCTGTAGGAGCATCTCATTGTAGTGCTAATTTCCATCTCCCTAATGATAATGGTGTAAGGATTTTTAAATATATTTACTTTCTACTCAAATATCTTCTTTTAGCAGAGTGTCTGCTCATATATCCTGCCCTGATTTATTTTATTATTTTAATTTTCTAATCTTTTAATTTTGAGTCTTTTATATGTTCTAGGCTTAAATACTTTACCACATTTGGAGCTTTAAAAAATCCAATCCTAGCCTATTTACTGACCTAACTGTTTATCATCTTATTAATACCATGTTCTCCCTTCCAGTTTCCATCAGTGGCAGGAGACATCTGCCTGGGCCACCAGGGCTCCATAGCCAAATAGCACCGGGAGAAAGCTAGCATCCCAAGAGTGTGGAAAAGCCCATGAGTGGGGGTAAGACAAGCAACACTGCTCAGTGGGACTTGCCCAGAATCCTGGGGACACAGGGACTTAGGAAGAGCTGATGGAAGGAGTCTTCCGGTTTCCATCTGTGGCAGGAGACCTCTGCCTGGGCCACCCAGGGCTCCATAGCCAAATAGTGCCGGGAGAAAGCTAGACTCCCAGAAGTGTGAGCAAGTCTGTCTGCTCAGAGGGACCCACCTGGAATCCCCAGGACACAGAACTGAGGAGTGGTCCTCTGGTTTCTTTTGGTGGCCGGGAACGGATCCTTTGACACAGGGCTCCATACTCAAATAGTGCCAGGAGAGAGCTGGTATCCCAGGAATACCGACACACCTTCAAGCACAGGCAAGACCACCATTTCTGTTCAAATTCACTGGATAGAGAGGGAGACCCTTGCACAGTCATCAGGACACAGAAACCAAGGGACAGCTGGGGACAAGATCCTTCTGGTTTCTGTCTGCACCCCAGAGCTGACCATGTACAACAGTGCTCCAACCCCAAATTCCTCTCAGAGAGAGCTGGCCTTCAAGGAGTATTGACACCGAGGCTTGCAGGAGGGACAAGACACAGTCAGAGAGAGTAAGACTAGCTAACACCAGAAATAACCAGATGGTGAAAGGCAAGGGAAAGAACATAAGGAACCAAGGCTACTTGGCATCACCAGGACCCAGCTCTCCCAACACAGCAAGCCCTGGATACCCCAACAGAAAAGCAAGGTTCAGATTTAAAATCTCATCTCATGATGAGGGTAGAAGATTTTAAGAAGGAAATAAATAATTCCCTTAAAGAAGTACAAGAGAACACAGGTAAACAACTAGAAGCCCTTAAAGAGGAAACACAAAAATCCCTTAAAGAATTACAGGAAAACACAATCAAACAGGCTGAATTATAAGAAAACAAAATCAAACAGAAGAAGGAAATGAACAAAATCATCCAGGAACTAAAAATAGAAATAGAAACAATAAAGGAATCACAAAAGGAGACAACCATGGAGTTAGAAAACCTAGGAAAGAGATCAGGAGTCATAGATGCAAGCATCACCAACAGAATACAAGAGATAGAAGAGAGAATCTCGGGTGCAGAAAATACCATAGAAAAAATTGATATAACAGTCAAAGAAAACTCAAAATGCAAAAATCTCTTAACCCAAAACATCCAGGATATCCAGGACACAATGAGAAGACAGAACCTAGGGATAATAGGTATAGAAGTGAGTAAAGATTCCCAACTTAAAGGACCAGTAATTATGTTCAACAAAATTATAGAAGAAAACTTCCCTAACCTAAAGAAAGAGATGAACATAAATATACAAGAAGCCTACCGAACTCCAAATAGATTAGACCAGAAAAGAAATTCCTCCCATCACATTATAGTCAAAACACCAAGTACACAAAATAGGTAAAGACTATTAAAAGCAGTAAGGGGAAAAGGTCAAGTAACATATAAAGGCAGAACTATCAGAATTACACTAGACTTCTCACCAGAGACTATGGAAGATAGAAGATCCTGGGCAGATCTCATACAGACCTAAGAGAACACAAGTGCCAGCCCAGGCTGCTATACCCAGCAAAACTCTCAATTATCATAGATGGTGAAACCAAAATATTCTATGACAAAACCAAATTTACACAATATGTTTCCACAAACCCAGCCCTACAAAGGATAATAGATGGAAAACATCAACTCAAGGAGGGAAACCGCACCCTAGAAAAAGCAAGAAAGTAATCTTTCAACAAACTCAAAAGAAGATAGCCACACAAACATAAAAAAAAAAAACAAAAATAACAGAAACCAACAATCACTATTCCTTAATATCTCTTAACATCAATGGACTCAATTCCCCAATAAAAAGACATAGACTGACAGACTGGATCCATAAACAGGACCCAGCATTTTGCTGCATTGAGGAAATGCACCTCCCTCCGTGTTAAAGACAAACACTACATCAGAGTAAAGGACTGGAAAACAATTTTCCAGGCAAATGGTCCCAAGAAACAGGCTGGAGTAGCCATTCTAATATCAGATAAAATCAACTTTCACCCAAAAGTCATCAAAAAAGATAAGGAAGGACACTTCATACTCATCAAACGAAAAATCTACCAAGAAGAACTCTCAAATCCAAACATCTATGCCCCGAATGCAAGGGCACCCACATTCATAGAAGAAACTTTACTAAAGCTCAAAGCACACATTGCACCTCACACAATAATAGTGGGAGACTTCAACACTCCACTATCATCAATGGACTCATCTTGAAAATAAAAACTAGGCAGAGACACAGTGAATCTAACAGATGTTATAAACCAAATGGTTTTAACAGATATCAATAGAACATTTCATCATCCTAATTCAAAAGAATATAGCTTCTTCACAGCACCTCATGGTACCTTTTCCAAAATTGATCATATAATCGGTCACAAAACAAACCTCAACAGATAGTAGATTGAATAATCCCATGCCTCCTATCAGATCACTTCAGATTAAGGCTAGTGTTCAATGGCAACAGCAGAAAGCCCACATACACATGGAAGCTGAACAATGCTCTACTCAATGATAACTTGGTCAAGGAAGAAATAAACAAAGAAATGAAAGACTTCCTAGAATTTAATGAAAATTAAAGTACAAAATACCCAAACTTATGGGACACAATGAAAGCAGTGTTAAGTGGAAAACTCATAGCTTTGAATGCCTCCAAAAAGAAATTGGAGAGAGCATCCACTAGCAGCTTAACAGCACACCTGAAAGCTCTAGAACAAAAGGAAGCTAATAAACCCAAGAGGAGTAGAAGGCAGGAAATAATCAAACTCAGGGCTGAAATCAACCAAGTAGAAACAAAAAGAACTATACAAAGAATCAACCAAACCAGGAGCTGGTTCTTTGAGAAAATCAACAAGATAGATTAAACCCTTAGCCAGACTAACCAGAGGGCACAGAGACAGAATCCAAATTAACAAAATTAGAAATGAAAAGGGAGACATAACAACAGATTCTGAGGAAATTAAAAAAATCATCAGTTCCTACTACAAAAGCCTATATTCAACAAAACTGCAAAATCTGGATGAAAGGGATAAGTTTCTAGACAGATACAAAATATCAAAGTTAAGTCAGGATCGGATAAACCATCTAAACAGTCCCATAATGCCTAAAGAAATACAAGCAGTCATTAATAGTCTCCCAATCAAAAAAAGCCCAGGACCAGATGGGTTGAGTGCAGAATTCTATCAGACCTTCAAAGAAGACCTAATACCAATACTCTTCAATCTAGTCCACAAAATAGAAACAGAAGGAATACTATCCAATTCCTTCTATGAGGCCACAGTTACACTGATACCAAAACCTCACAAAGACCTAACAAAGAAAGAAAACTTCCCACCAATTTCCCTTATGAATATCGATGCAAAAATACTCAATAAAATTCTCACAAACCGAATCTAAGAACACATCAAAACAATCATTCATCATGATCAAGTAGGCTTCATCCCAGGGATGCAGGGATGGTTCAATACCCGGAAATCCATCAATGTAATCCACTACATAAACAAACTCAAAGAAAAAAAAAAAACCACATGGTCATTTCATTAGATGCTGAAAAAACATTTGACAAAATTCAACATCCCTTCATGATAAAAGTCTTGGAAAGATCAGGAAATCAAGGTCCATACCTAAACGTAGTAAAAGCAATATACAGCAAACCAGTAGTCAACATCGAACTAAATGGAGAGAAACTTGAAGCAATCCCACTAAAATCAGGGACTAGACAAGGATGCCTTCTCTCTCCCTATATATTCATTTTGGTAATTGAATTCTAGCTAGAGAAACGAGACGACAAAAGGAGGTCAAAGGGATACAAATTGGAAAGGAAGAAATCAAAATATCACTATTTGCAGATGATATGATCGTATACTTAAGTGATCGGAAAAACTGCACCAGAGAACTGCTAGAGCTGATAAACAACTTCAGCAAAGTTGCCGGATATAAAATTAACTCAAACAAATCAGTAGCCTTCCTATAACTCAAAGGATAAACAGGTTGAGAAAGAAATTGGGCAAATTACACCCTTCACAATTGTCACAAACAATATAAAGTGTCTTATCTGTACGATAAGAACTTCAAATCTCTGAAGAAAGAAATCGAAGAAGACCTCAGAAAATGTAAAGATCTCCCCTGCTCATGGATTGGCAGGATTAATATAATAAAAATGGCCATCCTGCAGAAAGCAATCTACACATTCAACGCAATCCCCATCAAAATTCCAACTCAATTCTTCATAGACTTAGAAAGAGCAATTCTCAAATATATATGGAATTACAAAAAAAAAAAAAAAAAAAAAAAAAAAAAAAAAAAAAAA
>CM052703.1:16964689-16985381 GCA_028551405.1 Uromys caudimaculatus | reverse complement strand
GGTGGGAGGAGGAATTCCCTCACAGAGGCGGGGAGGGGGAGGGGATAGGGGGTTTCCAAAGAGGAGACCCAGAAAAGGGGAAACATTGGAAATGTAAATAAAGTACCAAAAATAAATAAAAAAATAAATAAAATAAAATAGAATAAAAATATCATGTTCCTTTGAACATGTATAGCTTTATACTGTTATGAAAAAAAGGTTGATTTGTTCCTTTTTTGTTTTTTATAACTTTTATATATTGTAGTTCCTTTGCAATTTAAGAACAGATGTTCTAGTTCACATACAAATACTAATATTTAAAAAAAAACTTTCTTTTTGTAATGTAGACTTAAGTAAAATTTAATTTATCTATAGATCACACTATGGAGAAATGATGTCTCAATTCTGAGTTTCTCTCAATTCATTTGATTTCTCTCACCACTGTTTTATATGCTTCGGGATAAATGTACTCTATATATTTTGCTACACACAAATTTTTTGAAGTTGAATAATATATTTAGTAAATTACAATGCTCATTATAATTCTGTAACCGGCAGTCTAAGAAAGTTCATTAGTTCTAGAAGTGTTTTAAAAGATTCCTTGGAATTTTTTCATGTAAATTATCATGTACCTACAAGTACAGACATATTAATGTCTACAGTTCCAATATATGTGCATTTTAGGTTTTTTTTCCTGCTGCCTGCACCAGCTAGGACTTCGATGATGTTGAATGAGAGATAAGGGAGAGAACATCCTTGCCTAGTACATTTTGTCTTATTCAGTTTTAATTTGTTTTGATTTTCATTTATTTTTGTTTTTGAGACAGAGAATAAAACTGAGTAGATAGAGGAGTGGGAAGGATCTAGGAGGACTTGGAGGAAGGCATAGAATATTATCAAAATATATTGCATAAAATTTTTTCAAAAGAAAGAAATGAGGAGAATTACATTACAGTACAAACCCACAAGCCTGACTCCAGGTTGGGGCCTGAGCATCCTCTTTGCTGGGAGCCCTCTTTTTCCCTTCTTCCCTGCTCTATGCCCTTCCACGTCCCCCCACACTCCCTCTCTGACTGTGGCCATCTCCATACCTACAGGCCTAGGTTCTTATCTGTGACCTTCCAATCTGCTTTGAACTAAGAAAGTCCTATCCCATCCTCTCCCACTGAGTGTGGGGCTGGGAGGAGAGGAGAGAAAGGGGTTGCTATGGGGATGTAAAGTGAATAAATAAGTAAGATAATGAAAACAAAAAAGAGTGGCCTTTTATTGGTGAGAGACCGCCTCCCTTCCCTAGCTTCCTGTCACTCATCGCCATCTCTGTGCCACAGCCAAGCTCCAGATGTGTGGTCTGAAAGCTGCCTTTGCCTGGTCCAGTTAAACAGTTCATCCACCAGTTTGACTTAGCCTAGCTCAATTCCCACATCTCCTGCACTGGCCCAATCTAAGGAAGTCCAGATTATCACGTCAGATGCACAACCAAAAAAAGTGCACATGCTCAGGTCAAACTGCAAAGCGAAACCAACATGAACAGCCAAAACAATGTCTCCTCACCAAACCCACCAGTCCTATAGAAGTGTCTCCAATGAAAACACAGAATTTAAAAGAAAACCATAACCTTCATTGAAGATTTAAAGAAGACACCAACAAATACTTCACTGAACTCCAAGAAGACAGCAACAAATGTTTGAGTTATGTCCAAGAAAATACAAATACATGGCTGTGTGAAATGACAAAGATAATTCAGGTTTTGAAAACTGAATTCAACTGAGATTTATACATTGAAGAGAACGCAAACTGAAACAAAGATAGAATTTGGAAACTTAATGTCCCAGTGATAAAACTCAGGAGGAAGTCTTACAAGCAGAATAAATCAAGCAGAAGGTAGACTTCTAGAATTCAAAGCAGAGGATCTGTTTGGCTGTGGGTGTCTGTCTGTCTGAGTCAGCTGCTGGGTGCAGCCTCTCAGAAGACAACTTGTTTCTGTCTGGGAGCATGACAGATCATCAATAGTGTTAGGAATTGGTGCTTGTTCAAGGGACGGGTCTCAAGTTGGTTATTGGTTGGCTACTCCTTCAGTCTCTGCTCTATCCCCTGTGCCTGCATCTCTCGTAGACAGGATAAACTTTTGGTTGAAAGTTTCGTGGGTGAGTTGGTGTCTCTATTGCTCCACTAGCTTCCTGCCTGGCCACAGGAGGTGGCCTCTTCAGGTTCTATATTCCCAGTGTAGTGAGTCACAGCTAAGGTCACCCCCATTGATTCTTGGGCACCTCCCTTATCCAAAGCCTGTGTCCTCCTGAAGATACCCCCCCTCCTCACACTGGTCAGTTGCAGATCTCCATTCATTTTCATCTAGCCATCTCTCCAACCTTCCTCACATCTGATCCTGAACCCCCTCCCCCATTCCTCCTCATCATTCCTTCTAGCTCCCAGGTTTCCTCCCTCCATCTGTCTCTTATGCCTATTTTATTCCCCCTTCTAAGTGAGATTCGAACTTCCTCGCTTGGGCCTTCCTTCTTGTTTAGCTTCATTGGGTCTGTGGAGTATAACATGGTACCTGTATGTTATGACTAAAACAGCCAAACAGTGGCTGAAGCTTGGAGACTCTTATGGAAGAATAGGAGGAAGAATTGTGGGATCTGAAGGGGATAGGAGCTCCATGGGAAGACCAACAGAGTCAACTAATCTGGATCCTTGGGGCTCTGAGAGTCTGAACCACCAACCAAAGAACATACATGGGCTGGACCTAGGCCTTCCCACACACATGCAGCAATGTGCAGTTTGGTCTTCATATGGGTTCCGAATAATTACAATGGGGGCTATCCCAAAAGCTGTTGCCTGTATGTGGGATGCATTCTTCTAGTTGGGCTGCCTTGTCCGACCACAATGGGAGAGACCTGAAGTTCCAGAGTTGGGGGATACTCAGGGGACCTGGCACTCAGAGGAGAAAGGGAGGGGGATTGGGGAAGTGTTGTTGTGGGAGGGGGTGACCCAGAGGGTGCAGCGAGTGGGGTGTAAAGAGAATAAGTAAAAATTAAAAATAAAAGTAATAATAAAAAACTAGCATAGTTTTTAAAAAGTAGAGGATCTAGAAGAAATAAGCAAAGAATATGAAAAAGCTTAATAAGTACAGGAAGAACATGCAGGAAGTGTAAGTCATCAGGAAAAAAAACATTTGAATTATAGACATAGATGAAGAAAAAGAATCTCAGATCAATGGAATAAACCAGATCCTTAACAAGATCATAAAAGAAAACTTCCCCAAACTAAGAAAAAACCATGTCCATACACATGTAAGAAGTATACAGAACCCCAACCAGGAGCTAGCAGAAAAGAAACACACCAAAACATATCATAGTTAAAATACTAAACAAAGAAAAATATTGAAAGCTATAAGAGAAAAAATACAAGTAATATATAAAGGAAAACTCATCATAATAACACCTAATTTCTCAATGAAAACTCTGAAAGCCGTGAGAATCTGGAATAACACACTCCAAGTTCTAAAAGACCAAGACTGCCAACCTAGATTAGAGTAACCATCAAAACTATCTACTATCAGTGGAGGAAAAAGTATTTCCACGATACAAACAGTCTGAAGAGAGAAATAAGCACAGTCAAGAAAGTCCAGAAGGAAAACAAACAAATCTATAATTAAATAAAATACAAAGCATAACTAACAACACAAACCAGCCAAACAAACAAACAAGATGACTATAATCTACACACACCTTTCAATAATAACTTTAAATAGCAATGGCCTCAATTATCTAACCAAAAGACACAGACTAGCTGAATGGATTGATAAAAGCTGTCTACTATCTACAAGAAACTCAGCCTTAGCGATACGAGCCACATTAAAAGGAAAGGATGGAAAAATTATTCCAAACAAATCAGGCTGGGAAGCAAGCGGGTTTGGAAATCCTAATATCTAATAAAAATATACTTTAAACTAAAACTAATCAGATGAGATAAAGTAGTTAATACTAATCATGGTATCGACTAATCAAGAAAACATTACAATACTACACATATAAGCACCAAACTCTGCATTCAAATTATAAAAAACATAAGAATAGAATAAAAAACACAGATCAACACAAAACCAAAAATAGTAGGTGATTAGGTGATTTCAATAGTGCAGTTTCACTAATAGATGGGTCATCTAGACAAAAAGCAAGGACAGAAACCTCAGAATTAAGTGACATCTTACATGAAATAAACCTAATATCTGTAGAATATTCCACCCAAACACCAAACAAATGAAAGTTGAAGTGATCCATGTATTCTGATTATTATGCAATAAAACTCAATATTATGAGCAAACAAACCCCTAGTTTATAAACCCATGGAGATTAAACAACTCTTTACTAAATAATAAAATCCAAGAAAAAAATCAAAATATTCCTGTAACTAAATGAAAAAGAAAACAACACAACAAAACTCCTGGGGTGTTGAAGGATTTTTCCCTGTCCAATTACATTAGGGCATCAGGAGGCCTGTGATTGGTCAGGGAAAAGGGAGGCAGAGCTAAGAATTGCAGAGAGCATAGAGGGAAGGAGGAAGGCAAAAAATGGAGGTGGATGTGAACCAGCGTTGCTTTAACCAGCCACAGGTAGTTATGAGATCATAACGTTAGAATAATTGGGATAAAGCTTTTATCATTATCAATTGGTTTAGAATTATTGAATTGGCATCTTGTAAATTGTGATTTTATTGATACATAAATCTGATTTGGTTAATTATAAGGTTCAAGAGTTTTGCTTTACTTGATTACTGAAATGCGGGACTGCTGATGGCCTACAGGGAACTAGTGACTCCAAGGACAAGTGATCCAGAAGCTGCAGGGGCTCGCTGGAGAGAGTTGACAGTGGCAGGAACACAGGAGCGCAGTCCAGCCCCGCTGGGGAGTTGGCAGGTTGAGAGAAGCAGGAAGTTGGTGGGTTCTTTTTTTTAATATTTCCCACAACCTGGGGCACTGAATGCAGTTCTAGGAGGAGAATTTAAGGCTCAGTGAGCCTGCATTAAAAGGAAGAAAGACAACTCTGATAAAAGCACAAATAAATAACTTAAGGATTCAATGAAACAACATGGGAGATCAAAGAAAAACCAAACCCAGCAGACGGCAAGAAATAATAAAAATTAACACAGAAAATAATGAAATGGAGAAAACAACAACAACAAAATACAAGGTATCAGTGTATCCAAAAGCTGTCTATTTGAGAAGACAAACAAGGTCAACAGATCCTGGGCTGAACTAACTAAAAGAGAGGGTCCCAAGTTAATAGAATAAGAGATGAACATGGAAAACTGCAACATATATCAAAGAAATACAGAATATCATAAGAGAATATTTTAAAAACCTGTATTTCATTAAACCAGGAAATCAAAAAGAAATGGTTCATGTCTTGATTCATCTGAACTACCAAAGTCAAACCATAAAGAAATCAACAGCATAAATAGACTCATAACAACTGAGGAGTTTAAGAGAATAATAAAAAGCCTTCCACTTAAAGAATGTTCCAGTCCACCAGTCTTATGGATGGCAGTAATAGCATGATTTATGATTATAAGTTCTGTTATGACATCCAAACTGTCTGGAATAAGCTTTCCCAGCTGAGTATACCATTGGTAAAGAAAGCATCATTGAAAATCATCAGGAAGCTGTCATACTTTTGGTAGTTAATGCTCAGCACAAACATGGAAGCATCCACAGAGAAAGAAATAATGCTTTTGATTCCACATTTCCAGTATAATCTAATCCTCTCCAGTGTAGATGAAATATCTGTAAACTGTGAAGTGTATTAACTACTACCATCATCCCATTTGATATCAAACTCCTGAAAGATGGAAATGGGTTTCCACTGATCATATGTTCCCTGTTCATTGTCTTGATTGTGCCACTGATCATACTAGAATATGCAGAACACATAATTTAAGTCCAAAAAGAGATTATTTAAGGCAACAATACCTAATTTTTTCAAGATAAAGATAGTAGTATCCCTGATGACCAGGTGCCAAACAGGCTTAATTTATTTATTACAGTCTTTATTACCTATTTCAGGAATGTGGCTGGAACTGCAAGAGACATCCTAATCAGTTGAACATGAAGGAACAGAGAACATCTTAGTCACTTTAATATTAAATTTTAATTGTCACTGTGATGTTGGAAAGTAAGTGTTGTGATTTGAATGAGAAATTCCCCTCATAGGTCATTTATTTGGAAATATGATCCCCAGTTAGTAGTGCTGTTTAGAAAAATTATGGAACTTTTAAGATATGGAGTACCACTGAAGAAAGGACGTCACTGGCATCAGGCTTTCTGAGCTCACAGTCTTGCCCCATTTCTAGTATGTGCTGTCTGCTTCCTTTGTGCATCTGCAATGTAATTTTTCAAATGTATTTTTCAGCTTCCTTCTCTTGCCACCGTTACAGACTCTAGCCTTCTTGAACTATAAGCCAAAATAACCTTTCTTCAAGGTACTTTGGCCACTTTACCATAGCAACAGAAGTAACTAATAGAGAAGCTGGCACAGAACAGTGGAGTTGTTGCATAAGGAACCTGCTCATGTATTTTTTTTGGGGGGGGAGGAGATGTCAAAGACTTTGGACTAAAAGAGTGGTTGAATGCTGTGTGCAGAACTTAACAGGTTGTCCTGGTACACAGCAGTAATGAGAGTAATGCTGACAGTAAAGGCATGGTTCATAAGGTTTCAGAGGAGAAGGAGGTCTCTATTAGCAACCAAAGCCATTATAGAAGCCACTCACATGATATTTTTGCAAAGAATTTGATTGCCTTCTGTCCGTGTCCTAAGAACTTGCCTGAGGTGAAATTTTAAAATAATGAACTAATTTTTTTGATAGAAGAAATTTTAAAGCAGCACAACATTGAGTCTGTAACATGATTACTACTGACTACTCTTAGGCAGAGCCACAGTGAAATAAAGCAATAGTAAAAGAGTTACAGATTTGGGCTGGAGACTGGCTCAGAGGTTAGGAGTACTGGCTATTCTTCCAGAGGTTCTGAGTTCAGTCCCCAGCAACCAGAGAGTGGTTCATGACCATCTATGAGATCTGGTGTCCTCGTCTGACCAGTAGGCATACATGCATGTAGAACATTGTATACATAATAAATAAATTATCATGAATTCTTCCTTCATGATTTCAGACAGCCATGAATTCCAACAGTAGTGGTTTAGTGGTTTTCTCCCTCATATTCTCTAGTTTTTCTTGAGTTTTCTCTTTGTCTTCCCACTGTGTATCACAGGAGAAAAAGGTCCTCAATATATAAGAGCACTTTGATAGTAATCTTGTCATCCTTCATCTGTGAGCCAATGAGTTTTTATTTATTACAAATTATCTGATGTTGTCATAGTAGTACAAAATGCATTAAGGCAGCCATCTAGTGTTCTTGTTGCTATGTGGGAATTGGGACTCAGAAAACTACTGCAAAACAATGATTATTTTTTCAGTTATGGTTGTTGTGAAAATGAATCATTTTCCTATGGCATAGGAATCCCTCATTTTTCTGCCAGTAACCAAGAAATGCTGGTAAGTTCTCCTCTGTTAATTTACAAGTAAGGTAAAACTCTCAGGCCATTCGTAGTAGCTGACCTTATGATGCTAGACAGGTAGGATCCCAAGTAGAAACGTGATCTCAAGACATTGTTGGATTCTTCCTGATTTTAAGTAGAATATTTATAAAAGTCCATCATTAAGCATAACAAATAATAAGTTTCTCGGTTGAAGCTTCTTCAGGTTAGGGACATTAGTTAAATATTAACTAGTTAACTAAATTAGTTAAATCCTAACCCTCAGATGGATCTTGGCATTCAAGGCCAGCCTAATGTACAGAGCAAGCTCTGAGACAGCCAAAGCTATACAGAGAAACACTGTCTCAAAAAAACCTAAGAAACTGATCCCTTAATGCTCTAAAACATTTGATGTAGCTCTCCCTATAACCAAAATAGATAATTTTTGATAAGAAATCTAATGTAGTCCTACCTACAAGATTTGCAGGGATAAAGACAGAGCAGAGCCAACCAATGATTGCCCCAACTTGAGACCCATCCCGTGTGAGAGAGCTAACCCTGAAACTATTAATGATTCTCTGCTATGCTTGCAGACAAGACCCTAGCATGACCGTCTCCTAAGAGGTTTCATCCAGCAATGAATGGAAACAGATGCAAAGACCCACTGCAAAACATCAGATGTAGCTCAGGGAATCTTATGGTGAGCTGGGATAGAATTGAGGAAGCCAGAGAGGTCAAGGACACAAAAAGAAGACCTACAGAGTCAACTAACCTGGGCCCATAGGGGCTCACAGAGACTAAACCACCAACCAGTGGCTAGATGTAGGCCCCCTACACATTTGGAGTAGACATGCAGTTTGGTCTTCATGTGGGTCCCCTAACAATTGGAGTAGGCGCTGTCTCTGATTCTGTTGCCTGCCATTGGACCCCCTTCGCCTAACTGGACTGCCTGGTTGGGCTTAAGTGGAAGAGGATATGCTTAGTCCTGCTGGGACTTGATGCCCCAGAGTGAAGTAGGAGCCAACAGGGGTTTCCTGTACTGTAAGGAGAATGGAAGGGATTTGTAAAAGTGGGACTGGGAGAAGAGGAGGGAGAGTGGCTGTGATTAGGATATAAAGTGAATAAGCTGATTTTTTAAAAAAGAAATCTAATGGAATTTCAGACACCACAGTTCTTTAGCTGTTCTCCAAAACATCTTTCCCACCACTACCAGAAATATACTCAATCTCAACAACTGAAAATCCCATTTTTTCAAATACTTTCTAGAGCAGTGGTTGGTAAACCTTCTATAGTCATACAGTGAGTATTCTAGGTTTTGCATGATATTCTGCTTCAACCACTCACCTCTGCCATTATAATGCAAAGGCAGTCATAGATAGATAGATAGATATAGATAATATATCCATGAATAGGCAAGGCTATGCTCCAACAATCTTTAATAAGACAGATGGTGACAAAATTCTATCTGAAAGTATACTTTGCTGGCTTCTGATCTTGAGATACAGGTAAAGCAGTAAATACCTTCATGTTTCATGGATAAAGAAATGAAGGTTGGCCAAGAGGTGGTGGTGTACACCTTTAATCCCAGCACTAGAGAGGCAGAATCAGATGGATCTCTGAGTTCAAGGCCAGCCTAGTATTACAGAGCAAGTTCCAGTAAAGCCGAGGCTATACAAAGAAACACTGTCCCAAAAAAACCCAAAAATAAACAAATAAATAAAAAATAAAAATAAATTTTAAAAAAAGAAATAAAGGTTGGTGTAAAGAGATTTTTCAGAAGTTTTAGTAATTCTCGTACTAAGCAAAGATTAGAACCTAGGCTTCCTGACTGCTGGTGCTCTTTGGATTATATCACCCAACAGAGTAAATGACCTCTGACAGAATCAGGCTCAGGCTCAGTAAGTACTTTTTCCACTTGTACTGAATGTATGCAAATATATATATCGATACTTGGCAGATGTCCATGAATATTTAAGTCTCTTCTGGAGAGAGGTAACTTGTGTGCTTACTCATGCGTGCCCTCTCTCTCTCTCTCTCTCTCTCTCTCTCTCTCTCTCTCTCTCTCTCTCTCTCTCTTCCCCCCTCTCTCTTTCTCTCTCTCTCTCCTGCATCTCCAGTTCTGCATCGTTCCCAGATGAAGAGACAGCAGTTTCATTTCAAGAACATTCATGAAAACATTCACAACTGTGTCCAATGCTGAAGCATGCACCAGAGTCATCGTGCCACTAACAAGCATACACCATTCATCTGCTAGATGTCCCCAGGGCCTGCCCCAGTGTATTGACCACAGCTCTGGTTTGTCATCTGTATACTAGTCCTCATATCCAAGCAACCTGATGTCTATTATCAAAAGAGAATCCTTGAAGATCTGGATTTAGTATTAATCTAAACAGAGAATGACTATGTATCAGAACTGCTTTATTTCTTTCAGCTGCAATTTCTGAGATTCCATTCACTAAGATATTTTCTTTGCCTCATGGATGTTTTTTCACAAAAGTGCTAAATAAAAGGACTACAAGAAACCATAAATGACAGCACTGATATATAAAGCTGGTAACAAACCATTAGTTTTTAGAAAAAATGGGCTGAGACAAGAACAGGTACATAATCAGGCTAGGTAAAAAACAAAGACATCTGTTGGTTCACTCAGGGTGTCTTCAGGCATTCTAAACCAAACCCAGTGGAATCTATACATTGTGTAAAAAGCATGACTACATCAACACACATTCTTTGATTTTTTAAAAAATTTATTTTATATACATTGGAGATTTGACTGCATGTATGTCTGTGTGAAGGTGTCAGATCCCTTGGAACTGGAGTTACAGACAGTTGTGAGCTGCCATGTGGGTGCTGGGAATTGAACCCATGTCCTCTGAAAGAACAGCCAGTGCTCTTAACTGCTAAGCCATCTCTCCAGGCCCCAGAAAATGTTCTTTTAAATCTAAAATTCAGTTATACTTATACTGAATTTAGAAAAAAAGAGAATGATTTTTGTGGTCTGAAGAAAAATTCCACAAAGTATGCAAATTTAGATTATTTTTTAAAAAGTTAAAAGATATATGGTATACAGTTCTGCATTCTTCTTTTACATTCATCACCTCCAAACAATAAAGAATCAAAATGCTCAGAAGTTGCAGATTTATCCCAATTTTCAGAGTACCTCAGAAACTCTCCCGTATTGGAAATGGTTTAGTATCAGCTGCACTAAAATAATATTCATAAATGTAAAATATGGCCAATAGTTTGGCATATTTGGTAACTGAGCAGCAATAATCTTATATGGTAATTTCTATTGGAATCTAATACATTAAAAATCCTTTGGAAGTTGGATATGTTGGATGAGTAGAGGGGTAGGAGAGAAAATTTGAGGGGTTAGGGTAGGAAGAAGAATATGGTCGGAATACACGCTATGAAATTCAGTAATTCTCAAAGAATTATTGAAATACTATTTTTTAAATCCTTTGGAAGTTAAATGAATGATAAGTAAAGAAAAGAGCAAGAATTACCCTCACGTGGACATCTGAATGAATAGGTTCACCATACCTGCACTCTGCTCGCTACCATCTTTTGGAGAATTGACTTTCCGTGGCTGGGTAAACGGGCTAGGAGCAGAACGTTCATGTTACTGGCTTATCATCGTATTCATATAAGTTCTCCAAAGAGAAATGTATAATCCAGGGTTGACGACAACAAAGTCAAATGGTAGAGAATTTGAAGAATAGAAAAGATTTAGGTATCTAAATTTTTTATAAGGCTTTGTGGCGCATCATCAGATCTTTGCCTAACCTGGAAGCAAACCAAATGTTCTCACGTAGATGGTTTTGGAGCCTCCTAGTGGCAGCCTCAGGGGACCTAGAGAGTTAGCACAGAAAGGATATGGCTCTGAAGAAAAAGAGTTCATTTTATATGCTGATTATTAATGATAATATACTAGTCCTATAACAAATATATTAAACATGAGGAATAAAAATATGAACAAGTGTGGTTGAAACTAAAACAAATACCACAGAAACATGTGAGAACAGAAAATCTAAAACAGCATAATAGAACTTTAATATATAAACACAGAGAGGGGATAATGAAGGAAGTGGCTTTTTGCTAAGGGTAAGTATAAGTCTAAATAAGAATCCAAAGGCATCTATGTTCCTCCTTCCTTCACTCTGCTTCCTGCCTACACCTTGCCATCATATTTCCAATACTAAGACTTCTTACCACAGATGAGTGGAAAGGAAACTGAAAAGCAGGTGAACAAATTCAGGGCTTGAATTTTTATCTTTCATGCTTTGAAGAGATATCAGAAGTTCTGAATCAAAGAAGTAGCCTATTGAAGCCGATTCACTTAAATAACTCTGGCAGTTATAAGAGGGACATTTAGGACAGATAGAGATCAAGGGATCCTATTCTCTATCTCAGCAATCCCAAAGAGAGGAAAAAGATCTTGTCTGCTGTGATAAAGCACAACGGTCTCAAGAAAGAAGATTCCAGAAGTAATAATAGCTACACATAGTGGCCAATAAAACATGAAATTAGACCCAGAGTTCCTTAAGACATAAGGTAAATGGTAAAACTTGTAACAAAGACAGAGCCACAGGATAAGTTATAGCTTGGATCTTGGAAGACTTCAAAAGGGTAGTGTGCTTACGGCTTGGCTGCCAGCTGATGGCCTCTAGGGAAGAGACAGAACCCTACGAGCTCTTGAGTGAACTAATGAACTAATGAGCTAATCCTCTGATGGATTGATTATATGGTAGCATTGGTGAGAAATACTACAATGTAAGAGGTGGGGCCATGTTGGAAAAAGTCGGTCAACGGGAATGCTCTTAAAAAATATTTTTCCCCCATCATCCTCACTCTGTTTGCTACATGCCATGCTATGGAATTCTTCTCCAACATGCTTAGGACCCAAAGAATGGAGCCAACCAACTATGAAATCAAATCTCTAAAACTTTAAACCAAAATAAATCCTTGCTTAAGTTGTTTCTCTCAAGTATGTATCAAAGAGATGAAAGTCTTATTGACTCAGAAAATTGGTACCAGAGGAGTAATATCTTTGTGGTTCAAAAATCTCTGGAACTGGTTAGTGGGAAGTTTTGCAAGTTTAGGGATAAGTACTATAGACCTGCTAAAATGCTGTAAGCAGACTGATCAATGATTGTGGTGGGAGCTGAGAAGACTAAACTATCTCCAGAACTGTGTGAAGACAGTGCTCACGAGGCCCCAGCTGGGAACGGTGACACCGCTGTAAACTGGACTGGAATCATTTATGTTTCACTGAGGCAAATAACTCACTTACATTTTGCCCATACCATGAAACTTTATGAGAGGTTATGTTTAAAATTGATAGGCTAATTAATATTGTCAAAGAACTTTCAAAGAAGCCTAGAACTCAAGATCTGGCATGGCTCTTTCAAGGTGTTTTAACTGAGTTTACAGACAAAGTTGTGAGCAAAAAGCAAAGCAAAAATGTCTGAAAAGAAATCTATTTGCCATTGTCTCAGAAAAGAAATTTCCTAAAACCAAGAAAAGTATAGTTAATGTAATAAGCATGGTCATTAAGTCTTGCTCAACAAGATGAAAATCATGACTGGCAATAGGGCTAGTGAAGTTAGCCCTGGTAATTTGGAGGCAAACCTACAAACAATCATCACTGTACTAAACCAGCATAATCCCTAAATACCTGTCCTTATATCCGTAGATTAAGTGTAGACCTCACCCCTCTTCAAAAAACTTCTCTTTGCAACAAATAGAGACCATTACAGAATACCACAACCAATCAAAATACTGAGTCGTAAAGCTCACTCACAATAGACACATCTACAAAACAATTCCTGCATCTAAGGCTCAGGAAACATTGCAGAAGAGAGGACAGAAAGACCCAGAGGATCATAGGATTTGCTGTGAGACTCTCTCTCTCCTAGGAATATCAGAAACTACCAAGATAAATTCTCATCAACATGACTGCCTAAACATGAGCGGAACAAGGACAGCAGCAGTAGACATGGGGATGGGGAAACACCATGAGGCCTCAGTCCTACACAAACAACCACGCACAGGTAAGGAATGCTCACAGTAGGAGAGAAGGTCTTCCTTCCCCATGGAAGAACAAACTAAGTGCTTGTTCAGTGCTAAATAGTGAGCCCTGAAAATATGCATGTAAGTACCATTAGACAGACTGATTAGGCTATAGGTATATATATATATATACACGCGCGCATACACACACACACACACACACACACACACACACACACAAGAGATCACGAATTTGAAAAAGAGCTAGGAGGGGTATATGGGAAGGTATGAAAAGAAGGGAAAGGGAAGATGTTATAATTATATTATGATCTAAAAAATAAAAGAGAGGTTTAAAAAGCCCAGCATTTTCTTTGAGGAAAGTAGGAACAAGCCCTCGAAGGCAAGTGAAGAAGTGGGCAGAGCTTTCTACATACGCATTTAATAGCCTTTGATCATTTTGAATGCTCTAACACCTTCTCCTATTCTACCTGCACACTCCCTTCTCCCCTTCCATATCCATAGCAGTCCCTCTTGTATTTTCACACCCGTGTTTTCTTTCTTTACTTTTCATACATCACAGACAAGATGTTCGTTATGAGACTGGCTTGTTTCACCTGACACGATGATCTCCAGCTCCCATTCGCTTTCTCACAAATGACACTGCATTCTCCTTTAAGGCCAAGTAGAGCTCATTTGTACATGAACAACGTTTCCCCCATCGACTCATCCACTGATGCAAACACAGCTGATTCCACTGTTTGTTATTGTGAACAGTGCAGCAAGCAACATGGATATGCAGTATCTCAGCAGTAAAGCAGCTTCGGTTCTTTATGAGATATTGCCCAGAAATGGTATTAGTGGCTCCTATGGTAGTTCTATACTTAGTTCTTTTGAGAAACCGCTGTACTTGTTTCTATAGTGGCTGGACTTATTTACATTCTTACCAACACTGTATTAAAGGTATCTTTACCTCTGCAGCTTTGCCATTTATTTTTGGTTTTTTTGATGATAGACATTCTGATAAGGATGAAATGGTCTCTCAACATAAATTTTGCATTTCCATATGGATAAAACTTGACATTTTTCATGTTATTTATTAGCTGTTAGGACTTCTTCATATAAAAAATTCCATTTTCATTAACTTGTCTAGTTCTTGCCTATTCATTTGTTCTTTTGCTGTTTCACATTTAAGTTCTTTATATATACTGGTTATTATACAGCTATTAGCTGGCAAATATTTTTGTCACATTCTGCACATTGTCATTTCACTCTGGTAATTGTTTCAGGGACGATCATCTTCATCGCTTGGCAATCTGCTCCTGGTGTTTCCTTTGGCTTCCTGCATTCTCTCAGCCAAAAGTTTAGCATATTCCATAGCCTCCTCCTTATTTGTCTTAATGTGTTGTTTCATCAGAGCAATTATGTTAGTATTTGTGTTAAAGGGCACATGGAGTAACAAGATGCTAAATCTCTTGGACTTCTGTCTTAGAGTTCTATTGCTGTGAAACGACATCATGAACATGGCAGCTCTTATAAAAGAAAGCATTTAGTTAGGACATGCTTAAAGTTTCAGAAATTTAGTCCATTGTCATCATCATGACAGGAAGCACTGTGGCGTGCAGGTAGACGTGGTGCTGGAGAAGTTGCTGTGAGTTCTACATCTGGATCCACAGGCAGCAGGAAGAGGGGCCACCAAGCCTGACTTGGACATCTTAAAACCTCAAAGTGCACCCCCCCCCCCAGTGACACACTCCATGCTACCTGACCAGTTGTCATGGTTCTCTTGCTCCAGGACAGGTAGAATCTGGCTGGGAGCTGATTGTAACGCCTTCCATTCTCAATTATCAGGGAGATTATCAGGGCTTTGAACCTGCTTCAACCTTACCAGTTCCTCTGTCTGGTGGCATGGTCCACCTGCCGCACATTGCAGCACTAGGGGCAACCCCGAGAATTGGGTCTGGGGGATCAGAGTGCAGAAGGTCTGCAGGTAACTGCCTGTTCTTCTGTTTGAGCGTGGGGTGCTTGCCTCAGTTGGGGGCTGGGCACTACAACCAGATGGAAAGGGAAGGCCAGGATATACTGGTCTAGGACATCCACAGAGGTTTGGAGGGGGAGGGGAAGCTGCAGCTGATACTCTGTTGCAGCACTAGAGGTGACCCTGAGAATTGATCTAGGGTAACAAAGATTGTGGGGAAGGTCCATGGACAGCCTGTGTGAGAACGGGAGAGCTGGCCAAGCACCTCACAGGCTACAGCACTTGAGCCACATGCCTTGACTGGGCAGCACAGTGGGGGCTGGCTCTAGAGGTGTGGGTGAGCTCGCCTGAGGACTTGAGAGCAGGAGAGCTGATACTACCTCCTGCCGATGGAGGCATTGGGTAGCCTAGCTGGAGCAGTTCTGGGGAGCTCATCCTGGTGGTACAGATATGGGAGAACTCTGTGGCACAGTGACCAGCTCAGCTATCACCCAGGCCCAAATCCAGAGCTCTGAGTTAGCCCACTCCAAACTCTCTATCATCTGAGAGTGGTTGGGATGCATGAAAGGGCCAGCCCTGCTGATCCAATGCTGCAGGATCCCCATGACACAGGCCAACAACAGGGTAACTGGGAGGAGGCCAGGTTAGGATCCAATATTGATGGTGTCACAGAAGACAGAGATCTTGAACCAGACCAAGGGCTCACTGCAATGAACATTTGCAAGTGAAAATGTGTGGACAGAGGGATGTACCGTGGGACACACGGACACACTACAGCTTCCATCGTGAGATGGTTTCTATACTTTGTTTGTTTGCTTGCTTGTTTGTTCATGAGTACACAAGTGTGTGTGTGTGTGTCTGTGTGTGTGTGTGTGTGTGTGTGTGTGTGTGTGTCTGTGTGTGTGTGTCTGTGTGTCTGTGAGTCTGTGTGTTTTAATTTGGGGGAAGAGGTTGTAAAGGCCAAGGGTGGATATGAGGGCACGGGGAGATGAGCAGGACTGGGGTGTATGATGTGAAAGTCACAAAGAATCAATAAAATGTTAAAAAAAAAAAAAAAGTCTCAATTCTTAACATCTATGCCATAAACACAAGGACACCTAAGTTTTAAGAGAAACTCTACTATACCTTAAGTCACATATTGATATGCACATATTGATAGTGAGAGACTTCAATATCCCACTCTCACCAATACACAGGTCATCCAGACAAAAGCTAAACAAAAAATGCTGGAGTTAACAGACATTACAAAGCAAATGGACCTAACAGGATTTTATACAACATTTCACCCAAACACAAAAGAATATGTCTTCTTCACAACAACCCATGGAACTTTTTCAAAAATTGGCCACATCCCAGGACACAAAGCAAGTCTCAATAGATGCAAGAAAAGTGAAATAACACTCTGCATACTAGCTGACTACCACAGATTAAAGCTGGATGTCAACAGCTACAGACACATCAGAAAGCTTACAAATTCATAGAAACAGAAAAACTCTCTACTGAATGAAAATGGGCCAAGGAAAAAAATTAAGAAATGAATTAAAGAGATTCTAGAATTAAATAAAAATGATTACACAAAATACACAAACTTATGAGACACAATGATGGCAGTTCTAAAAGGCAAGTTCATAGCACTGAGTGCCCACATTTAAAAACAAAACAAAACAAAAACTGGAGAAATCTCCTGCTAACTACTTAAAAGCATACCTGAAAACTATAGCACAAATTTAAAAAATCATATCCAAAAGGAACAAATAGCAAGAAATAATCAAACTCAGGGCTGAAATCAATGAAATAGAAACAAGCAAGCAAACAAAAACCAATATAAGAATCAATGAAACAAAGAGTTGGTTCTTTGAGAAAATCAAGAAGATAGACAAACACTTATCTAAACTAGCCAGATGACAGAGAAAGAATATCCAAACTAATAAAATCAGAATAAAAGGGAGAGATAACAACTGACACCAAGGAAATCCAGAGAATCATAAGGATATACTTTTTTTAAAAAAAGATTTATTTATTTTATGTATGTGAGTACACTGTAGCTATCTTCAGACACACCAGAAGAGGGCATAGTATCTCATTACAGATGGTTGTGAGCCACCATGTGGGTGCTGAGAATTGAACTCAGGACCTCTGGAAGAGCAGTCAGTGCTCTTAACTGCTGAGCCATCTCTCCAGCCCCAGGATATACTTTTAAAACCTGTATTTCACCAAATTAAAAAAGCTAAAAGAAATGAAAAGCACCACCTGCCAAATTTAAATCAAGATCAGATAAACAATTTAAATCAACCTATAACCCCTAGTGAAATAAAAACAGTCATTAAGAATTTCCCAACCAAAAGGCCAGGGCCACATGGTTTTAGAGCAGAATTTTATCAGACTTTTAAAGAACAGTTACCACCAATATTGCTCAAATTATTCCACAAAAGCAAAAGGAACATTGCCTAATTCATCTACAGTCACCCTGATACCTACCCAAACTACATAAAGACACAAAAAAGAAAGAATTACAAACTCCCTTATCAACAAAATATTCTCAAACTAAATCCAAGAACACATCAAATAGATCACCCACCATAACCAATTCAAGAGATGCAGAGATGGTTCAACATACAAAAATTAGTAAATGTAAATAATTGAAATAATATAAATAATTGAAAAAACACACATAATCATCTTATTAGATGTCAAAAATGCCTTTGACAAAATTCAACACCCCTTCATGATAAAAATCTTGGGGAAATTATGAATACAAGAGACATACCTAATCATAAAAAAGGCAATTTACAGTAAGCCTATAGCCAAGAGAAACTCAAAGCAATCGCCCTAAAATCTGGAACAAGACAAGGTTGCTCACTCTTTCCATATCTATTCAATACAGTTCTTGAAGGTTTAGCTAGAGCTGTAAGAAAACTGAAGGAGATCAAAGAGATACAAATTGGAAAGAAAGAAGTCTAAGTATTACTATTTGCAGATGATATGATAGTGTACATAAGTGATCCTAAAAATTACACCAGAAAACTCCTAAGGCTAAACACTTTCAGAAAAGTGGCTGGATACAAGATTAACAAAAAGAAAAAAATTAGTAGCTCTCCTATATATAAATGACAAATGAACTGAGAAGGAAATCCCTCTGTCCCAGACTGACCTTGAATTCAGTAATCTGCCTGCCATTTATCTGGTCTGCCTTTGTATCTTTCTAACAAACTGGCTCATAGTGCAGTCTGTTTTTCTAGGTCTATGAAGCCTCACATATAATTCATATTGCATCCTTATATTTTGCATAGACAAATTATACACACACACATATGTATATACAATGTTCTGCCTGCATGTATGCCTGCACACCAGAAGTCCCCTTTGCAATAGCCTCGATTAATATAAAATATCTAAGGAGTAGATCTAACCAAGCAAGCAAAAGACTTATATGATAAAAACTTCAAGACACTGAAGAAAGAAATTGAAGAAGATATCAGAAGATGGAAAGATCTTCAGTGTTCATAAATCTGTGCCAAGTCTGGCCTGGCCATGGCAGGAACAGCACATATGGTTCCCACCCCTGGAACAGAGGCAGCAGGGTGTGGGCCTCCATGAGTGTTGATGGTTACTGTGGGCATAAGGCTTGTTTGTTTAAAAATGTACATATTTTCACGTTCCTTCTTTGAGGAATGTCCTCTCTGCCAAGATTAATGACTCCATGATAATATCAGAGACAGTATGAAGGTGAGTCTAATGTTTCAGCAAAATGGTAGAATTCTGTGACCTTCAGGAGAGCCCTTAAGGCTGTGGGAAAGAACTATAAAACATGAGTTCAAAAATGTATAATTTCTCAGGCTAGAGAAATAGTTCAGAGGTTAAGAGCACTGACTGCTCTTCTGGAGGTCCTGAGTTCAATTCCCAGCAACCATATGGTGGCTCACAGCCACCTATAATGAGATCTGGTGCCCTCTTCTGGTGTGTAGGCATACATGCAGGCAGAACATTATATGTACATAAGTGTGTGTGTGTGTGTGTGTGTGTGTGTGTGTGTGTGTAGGGAGCGGTTAGAGTATTCGCCATTACAAGATGGCGCTGACTTCCGCTGTCGCTCTAAGGAAACTTACGGATAGCGCGGGGAAACCCCGAAGCACTTGCACATTATGGGTGTACATGACTAATCACCGCCCACTCCCGGGGGCGCACCAATCAGTGGAGGACACGCTGCCTCAGGGCTATATAAGCAGCGCCATTCTGGGGCCCCAGGATCTTCCTCTTCATGATGCAATAAACGCTTTGCTGCAGAAGGATCCCTGTGTCCGCGTGGGTTCTTGCTGGCGAGACCAAGTAGCGAGGACAACTGGTGCCGAAACCCGGAACGTAGCGACTTCATCATCGCCGGCATCGAGGAGACCCTCCGCTTCTGCGGATTCAGAACTGCAGGACCAAAGGTAAGCTCTGAGAGGCATGTCTGTCCGCGAGCTTTTCTCCCATCTTCCTCCACAATCGGCTGACGCGATAGAAGCTATCTTTATCATATCGGCCGCACTCGCCCTCTTTACGGGGACCATGTCTTTGTGGAAGCTGGTAAAATCATGTTTGGAGGGAAAGAACGCCCTGGGAGAAAGAGAGGCCAGGAGAGCCTGGGAGAGAGAAAGAGAGGCCAAGAGGGCCTGGGAGAGAAAAGGAGAAAGGAGGAAGAAAGACAAACAAAAGAGAAGGGGAAGGGCCATATGATCTCTGGGCCTGTGGCCCCCAGCGCGCCACCTCCGTACGCGGAGGGGCGTAGCCCGGATTCCTTTTTCACAAAGGAGGAACAGAGAAAGATCTGGCAGGCATTTCCGGTATTCGAAGATGCCGGAGGAAGCCGTGTCCATGCTCCAGTGGAATTTAATCAGATAAAAGTGCTTGCAGAGTCAGTCCATAATTATGGGATTAATGGAAAATGGAAAGGCCCGGATCCTATATTGATAAGATCCAGGGGAGCTATCTGTGTTTTTCCGCAGGGAGAAGATAATCCATTTTGGCTGCCAGAATGACTGACACGTAGAGTCCTAATACCAGAAGATGAACCCCGGATGGATTCTCCGGATGCTGATTCCAGCCCTCAGTGGACCTGTCCCTGACGAAGGGGCTCTTTTCCTGGATTTCTTCTTCTTTCTCTTTCCTTAAGGAATGGGCGGGAATGGCAGTGTTTGGTATGCTCCTGTGTGGCAGT
>CM052703.1:16949236-16964189 GCA_028551405.1 Uromys caudimaculatus | reverse complement strand
ATCACCGCCCACTCCCGGGGCGCGCCAATCAGTGGAGGACACGCTGCCTCAGGGCTATATAAGCAGCGCCATTCTGGGGCCCCGGGGTCTTCCTCTTCATGATGCAATAAACGCTTTGCTGCAGAAGGATCCGTGTGTCCTTGTGGGTTCTTGCTGGCGAGACCAAGTAGCGCGCGGGACATGTGTGTGTGTGTGTATAATTTATCTATGCAAAATATAAGGATGCAATATGAATTATATGAGGGGCTTTACAGACCTAGAAAAAGACTGCACTATGAGCCAGCTTGTCAGAAAAATATAAAGGCAGGCAGACACAATAGCATGAAGATTCCTGAGTTCAAGGTCAGCCTGGGACAGGCTGTCTTTGTCAGGGTGGGGACTCACCCAGCTAGCTTATCATCTGTGCTTATCAAAGGTAGGCAGATCTTTTAATTCTTTTGCAATGTGTGCTTGCTGTCTCTTTCTAAGAACCAAGGGGCTGGGGTCCTGGGATGCTGATCCATGGGATAATCAAAAGGGAACCTGGGGTAATGACTGAATTGATACGTAAATAAAAGACTGGGCTTCTGATCTGCAAGAAATGAACTATCCAGAGAGTTTTTAGATAGGAAAAAAAAAAAAAAAAAAAAAAAACCCTGTCTCAAGCAGAACATAGGCCATCATCATGGACCCACAATTTGACTTCATGTGACGTTTGTTTCACTACTACAAGACACTCCCTCCTCAGAACTCCTCTCCAAGCCAAGGCTGGTTCTTGGCAGATATGTAGGATTAACATAGTAAAAATGGTCATCCTATCAAAAGCAATCTACAGATTAAATGCAATCCCCATCAAAATTCCAATACAATTCTTTACTAACCTTGAAAGGGCAATTCTCAACTTCACATGGAAAACAAAACAAACCAAGAACAACAACAAGAATAAAAACATGATAGTTAAAATAATCCTGAAAAATAAAAGAAGAGCTGGAGGTATCACCATCCCTAATTTCAAATTGTACTACAGAGTTATAGTAATAAAAGCTACATGGTATTGGCATAAAAACAGACATGCTGATAAATGGAAACCAAATTGAAGACCCATACATAAACTCACACACCAGTGGACATCTGATTTTTAATAAAGAAGCCAGCAATATAAACTGGGGGGGGAAAACAGCACCTTTTAAAAATGGTGCTGGCCAAACTAAATGTCTGCTGGTAGAAGAATGCAAATAGATCCATGTTTATCACCTTGCACAAGACACAAGTCCAAACAGATCAAAGACCTCAACATAAAACCAGACACACTGAACCTGACAGAAGAGAAAGTGGGAAACAGCCTTGAGTGCATTGGCAAAGGAGACAACTTTCTGAACAGAACACTGATAGCGTAAGCACCAAGACCAACAATTAATAAATTAGACCTCATGAAACTGAAAAGCTTCTGTTAGGCAAAGAAAACTGTCAATCAGACAAAGAGGCAGCCTACAGAATAGGAAAAGATTTTACCAACTCCACATCTGACAAAGGTCTAATATCCAAAATATATAAAGATCTGAAGAATCTAGACATCAAAAAATAATCCAATTTAAAATGGGATTCTAAACAGAGAATTCTCAATAGAGAAATCACAAACTACTTTGAGATTATATCTTATATCTGTCAGAATGGTTAAGATCAATAACACAAGTGACAGCTCATGCTGGCAAGGCTGTGGAGCAAAGGGAATACTCCTACATTGTTGACAGGAGTGCAAACTTATATAATCACTATGGAAATTATTATGGTGGTTCCTCAGAAAGCTGGGAATTGATCTACCTAAAGATCCATCTTTGTAACACCAAAATGACACTCCATCCAACTTGCTCAACTATGTTCTCTGAAGCTTTATTCAGAATAGCCAGAAACTGGAAACAATTTAGAGGGCCCTCAAGTGAAGACTGAATAAAGAAAATGTGATATATTTACATCATGGAATATTACTCAGCTGTTTAAAAAAAGGATATCATGAAGTTGCAGGCAAATGGATGCAACTAGGAAAACAATCATCCTGAGTGAGGTAACCCTGACCCAGAAAGACAAATATGCTATACATTCACTTATAAGCAGATATTAGCAGTAAATTATAATCAAGTTACAACCCATAGACCCCGAGAGGTTAGGTAAAGAGGAAGGCTCTAAGGGGATACATAGATCTCTCTAGGTAAGGTAAATAAATAGCTATTATGGGTGGACTGGGAGCTAAGGGAGATAAGGGCAAGAAGAAACAGGTAGCAGGGAGGGACGTCAGGAAAGAGTACTGGGAGAGACAACTGGAGAATATTGTGAGGGTGGAACCTCCTAGTGCAGTGGAAACTTCTTGGACTCTATAAAGATGATCCTATGAGGACTCCTAGTAATGTCGGATATGGAATGTGAACCATCTTTTGTAGCCAGGCAAGGCTTCTGGTGGTGGGAATGGGTTGCATTTGGTCCAGCTGTTGGCTGAGGAGATCCTGTGGAGATTCCTAAACAATTCAGGCTGATGCTAGGATAGAAGTTCACTCTCTTAAAACTGACACCAGGGCCCCATTGTTGAGGACATCTACACAGCTCATTGAACATAGCGAAGTCAATCTGGTGCCTACATGGAGACTTCATCCTTACTTTCTAGCCTCTTTGACACAAGAAGATATTCTGCAGGCTAAGGAAACAGAAATCCAGACACCAACCCAGCCACAAAACCCTCCCTGGACCTATAATCTCTCCTGCCTGCAAGATATGCTGTATTAACAGTGGTGAGGAACTTGTGGGAGCAGTCAACCAATGTCTCACTTAACTTGAGGATCACATCATGAGAGCGAGCCAATGCCCTACACTGCCTACATGGCTGGGAACCAGATAGGACAGCTGAGAGACCTAGGGCAAAACCACTCTGTAAGGCAGGAAGGAAGAGACTTGGGGCAAGGCGGTGTTCTGGGAAACTTATAACTGTAACACGGGTTTTGGTATTCATTAATGATGCCATAGTAGGAACAGTGCTAATAGCTTCTTTTCTCAAATAACTTTAGAAGGAATCAAAAGAATATCTAGATAATTATCTCAATGGTTAAGAGTGTTTGCTGCTATTGCAGAGGACCCAGGTTTAGTTGCCAGCACCTACATGGTGGTTCAGTGCCACCTGTAACTCTAGCCCCAGGGGATTGCATGACATCTTCTGCCTTCTGCTGGCTCCTACATACATTTGATGCTCAAAAATCATATAGACATATGCATATATATACATATACAGATATATCATTAAAAAATAAATTCATATTTTCAAGAAACAAAATACATGAAAATGGTTCAGGTGGAAAGTGCAGTACCTTTACAGATGAAGAAAAGAAAACAGAATGAACACTATCCACCTGCCTCACAGACAGCTTTCAGGCTGCTGTGCTGGGAGGGGAAGTCTTGGTGAAATAAGAGGCAGAACTCAGAGTTAGTCAGAGTAATCTCTTTTTACAGTAGACAGTTGTCAAATCAGAGGCTCATAAACCATTAAAATCCTGATAATAAAAGACTACTGCATGTTCAACCTCTCAGGTGGGACATCGATAACACCCACTCCAAGGCCAAGCAACACAGAAAGAGGATGAGTAAAATGGCTGTAAAAGCCAGAGGTTGGGGGGGGGGGGTGCTACAAAATGCTGACTTCTGGGTATAACGTGGCTGTGGCACTGATTAACCCACAGCAGCTGTAATCACCTGGCAAAAGACTAGCACCTCTCAAGATATAAAGATCTAAAAGGGCTGAGAAAAAAGATGGGGTGAACTAGAACGGGAGGGGCAACAGGGAGTAAAAGGCTAACAACCAACATGCAAGGAAGAAACTCTCAAAAACTTTACAGTTAATTTTAATAAAAGAAAGAAAGCTGCTTCCAGATTATGGTTTGAATATGACTGACCACCACAGGCTCACATATTTAAATAGCTGGTCACCAGGAAGTGGAACTATTGAGAAGGATTAAGAGGTGTGGTCTTGATGCAGGAGGTGTTACTGGGAGTGGGCTTTGAGATTTCAAGGGCCCAGGCCAGGCCAGTGTCTTTCTGCCTGCCACCCGCAGATCAGGATGTAAAGCTCTCAGCTTCTGCTCCAGCGCTATGCTTCCGACCATAATGATCATGGACTAACTGCAACAGAGCTGTAACTAAAACACACGTGACATAAGAACATTCTCAAATGAGATTTGCTCACATGGTTGACTTTTTTTTTTTAAGTCTTGTTTCTGTGCATAGGCTGTCATGGAAATCTCTGGTTTGTAGTCACAAAGTCCTCAACTTATCCCTAATAGTTCACTAGCTTGGTAATGAGGGCTGGTGTTAGGAATTTGCTATGTAGTTTAGAAGCAGGAACCTCGAAAGTTCAGCTTGATTCTTGAACTTGGCCAGAAGCAGAAACTTGGGACTCTGGCAAAGAATGCAAGATGGAAGCTCTGGTTTTCTTATCTCCTCCTAAAGAAGAACTTCTGCCTGAGGCTGTACACAAAGGTGTGACTAACACTCCAATCCAGATAGTAATCCCTCTGTGAACAAGTTTGGAACTGGATCTCCAGGTTTTCTAGTGAAACAGGCTCTATCCATCTACTGCACAGTTTTAGCCCATCTCCTAGAATGATTTTAGGGAATCTTGAGGAGAGAATGTTACAGTGGCCTTGGAGACCGGTGGGGCTGTCAGAGCTCTCTGAGGCCCATTAAGGGAAAGCTATTTCATTCTGGTCGAAAGAGACATGACATTCTGATCTGTTCCAAAAATTATAACATTATATATCTACTCTCTTAAGAGTTAGTGCAGTTTGGCCTGTCAAATTCCCTAGCCAAGATATTACCACTTAAGAAGACTAATAGACCTAAAGCTACTCTAAAGAGATGGGAGGAATATTCACTGCCTTAATGAGAAAATTACTTTTTCTTCCCAAAAACCTAGACCTTGCTACAGTCACTTAACAGAGCCAGAGCCATATAGCTCTGTGAAGTCAACCAACGTTTATCTCTTTCCTGCCTTTCTCTTGGATACTGATTAAAGCCTAAGTAGGTTTTCTTTGGCACTTTGGACTTTTTCACTCTTTTTCTGAAGCTACCACCACTTTCACCATGTAACTGCTTGCTGCCACGCACGTGCTTCCTAACGTCCTTCCATAACTCTCAGGACTTTTTGTCTTCCTCTTCTCTATACCCCTCCTCCTGGCGGGAGCCAAGATTTGCAGCATGTTTGCACTGTTGTTCTCTCTCATGCTTTAATAAATGTTCCCAAGTTTCCTACTAATTCCATTTTAAAATTCTTTATTAGTATAATTATAATTCTTTATTAGTATAACAAAGAGAGGGTTCAATTTCCCTGGTAACATATGACATTCAATGTGAGACTCCCCAAAGTTTCTGCTAATGTGAGAATCCAGCTATGAACTAAAGAATAATCAAGGTGAGTGATTCAGCTGAAGAGGAGGGCTCTGCAGAGACTGGGGGTTTTCTTTGTAGGCATAGCCATTAATAGTTTACCCACACTCCAGGGATAACCCCATACTATGTACACCATGAGCAGCATTAATTGGACTTAGTGGGTTTTCTTTTTAAGACATGAAATTAGATAGGAGATGGGAGATAAGCTGGAGAAAAATAGAAGGAGCAGGAGAGAGGGAATGGGCGATGGACAGAGCCCAAATGCTGTCAGGAAACACGGCCAGCCATGTGTGAAAGTACAAACAGATGAGGATGCTCCTGACTAATAGACACAAATATACCTGCTTAGAAAGCGAGGTCCTATGCTGGGTCCACGCAGGAAAACCAATAGACAGGCATATCCAGGGGTACAGCCTGAACTTGGATAGAGAGACTCATAAACAGTTGAGAGTTGCTTCTGAATAGAAATTTAGCCAAGTAGAGAACAAGAGACTGACTGGGTTAAGCCTGAGAACAGTGGTTTATAGTCTAACTTGTTTGTACTGCAGAGAAACAAAAACAGCTGCCTCTACCATAAAATAAAATGAAAGAAAAACAAGCAAACAGTGAGAAGAATGGCCATCTCCTCAGCAATTAAGAAACAGTGACTGATGGGTTATTTTTGGTTGTGCCTTTTTTTTGTTTTATAAGTTTAAGTTTTTCTACAATTATTTTATGTTATCACTTACTATTATTTCTGTAAGATAGTACATATATATGTGTTCAGAGGACAGAGATTGGATGTGCTAGATTCTTTTCTGTTGCTGTGATAAAATGCCACCACTAAAAGTGACTTATGGAAGAGTTTGTTATAGCATGGCTTATGGTTGCAGAAAGCTGGAGGACCTAGCAGCAAATGGCAGTCGTGACAGGAAGTGCATGAAGCTGAGAATTCACACCTGAACCACTGGAAACTTTGAGGCTCAGGTGCAGAGGAGCACACGTCTTCTGAAGCCTCCTTCCCTCCTGCATAGTTTTTTGATGCTGACCAAGATCTAAAAGCACTGAGGCAGGTCCTTCACTTCAGATATAAGTGCTCTTTGCCCTTCCTCCACTTCATAATGCAGTGAGGACACACCCCTTAGGGTGCACATGAGCTTCTCAGGATGTATGAACTGAGGAGGCCCTGCAGTAGAGGTCGAACTGTACAGCTGTAGGATACAAAGGTGAAGCGGTCAGGGGGGCCCTAGCATGCGATGCATGGAATCTTCTAAAGGCTGAGAGTCCTGTGGGCACTACAGAGTGATAGACCCGTCGCAGAGGACACAAAGACTTGCTCAATGGTTACTTTCTCATGTTTTCTTTCCTAATTTCTACTGTTCTCCTTTTGCATCCATGCTATTCTTGGTATTATTTTTATAATACTTTTGTTCAAATAGTTTTAAATTTTTTTATATTTTTATTAACGATTTTGAGAGTTTGCCAAATTTTAGCCGGGCAGTGGTGGCGCACGCCTTTAATCCCAGCACTTGGGAGGCAGAGGCAGGTGGATTTCTGAGTTCGAGGCCAGCCTGGTCTACAGAGTGAGTTTCAGGATAGCCAGGGCTACACAGAGAAACCCTGTCTCGAAAAACCAAAAAAAAAAAAAGAGAGAGTTGCCAAATTTTGTTAGTTTTCTATACTATTCCATCAGACTCTTTCTTTATGCATTCTCTCCCCTTTATAACATTAATCTCCACAGTATCTTGGCTCCTTTTGTTGTTGTTTTTGCCTTTCCCCGCCTCTTCCCCTATTTCATCTCCTTACTACTTTTCCTTTCACAGATTTTTTTTTTTTTTTTTTACTTTTATGTCTAAGGGTTTTACTGCTGTGAACAGACACCATGACCAAGGCAACTCTTATAAGAACAACATTTAATCGGAGCTGGCTTACAGGTTCAGAGGCTCAGTCCATTATCACCAAGGCGGGAACATGGCAGCATCCAGGCAGGTATGGTGCAGAAGGAGCTGAGAGTTCTACATCTTCATCTGAAGGCTGCTAGCAGAACACTGCCTTCCAGGCAGATAGGACAAAGGTCTTATAGCCCACACCCACAGTGACACACCTACTCCAACAGGACCACTCCCTCTAATAGTGCCACTCCCTGGGCTGAGCATATACAACCATCACACTCTTATAACTTCATACTTCTTCCATTCTATTTTACCAAAAAAGAAACTTTTACTAGAAAGACAGCCCTGGGGTACACTGGAGATTGACAGGTCCAGGCTCAGCTTTAGTATAAACAGTAGAAAGGAAAGTGACTCAAGAGTCAACTGACCACAGCCTCTACCTGGCAGGTTGTGCTCACTGTGCCAATGTAATAAGGCTTTAAAGAATTTTAGGTGTATTTCTTTATCTTGTTTAGTGTGGTCTTGAATAAATGTTTCTTTTCTCCTGAGTGATCCTGAACTTAAAGGAGTAGGGTGTTCCTAAAAGTCCCACTCACCATTGCACAGAGAAAAATAGGAGAGATAGTCATACCAAAATATGCACAAACTGCAGCCCATAAAAATAACAGACATTTAAAAAGGCAAAAGATACCTCTAAAAGATATTGTTCCTCAATTGCCAAACCCAAAGATACTGAATCACTGAAATGCCAAAAATGAATTCAAAAGTCTACTTGAAAAAATGATTAACAACTTCAAAGGTGATTTAAAAAATAAATGATATAAATAAATTAAATATTTTCATTGACAAATGTGTCTGTTTTCCATGCCAGTACCATGCTGGCTTTATTCCTATAGTTTAATTATACAACTTGAAATCTGAGATAATGATCTTCCCAGAAGTTATTTTATTACTCAGGTCAGTTTTAGATATTCTGGTTTGTGTTCTATAAGAAGTTAAAAATTGCTTTTGCAATTTCTGTGAAGAATTGTGTTGAAATTTTGAAAGAAATTGTATTGAATCTATACATTGATTTTGGTAGGATGGCGATTTTCACAATATTATGCTCCTGACCAATGGACAAAAGAAATCTTTCTGTCTTATGGTGTCTTCTCCAGTTTCTTTCTTCAATGTTTTTAATTTGTTTTAACCTTTTATTGATTCTCCGTGAGTGTCCCATCATGCACCCAAGTCCCACTCGTCTTCACATACCCTTATATCTGCCTTCTGCCAATGTAACCTTTTCAGTAAAAGAAAGTTAAAAACACATAAACAATATACAAGTCTTTTATTTACTTGATTACAATTATCCTAAGATATTTTTGGAGGTACTATGAAAGATACTGTTTTCCTAATTTCATTCTGGGTACTTCTGTCCTTGTGTCTAGGCAAGGCACTGATTTTGGAGTGTTGATTGTGTGTCCTGCTACTTTGTTGAAAATGGTTATCAGCTGTGGCTGTTTTCTTGCAGAGATTTTAGGGTCTTTTATGTATAAAATTATATCATGTACCATTAAAGATACTTTGATTTCTTCTTTTCCTATTTGGACTCCTTGATCCCCTTAAGACTAAGTACTGAATAAGTATCATGAAGAGAACATCTTTGTCTTGGTTCTAATTTTAGTGAAAATGTTTTGAGTTTCTCTCTAGGGAGGTTGATTTTGGCTGTGGTCTTGCTGTAAATTGACATTATCATCTTGAGGTATCCCTTGTATTCCTAGTCTCTCCAAAATTTTTATCACGAAGGGATTTTATTAAAGATCTTTGTTGCATCTGATGAGATGATCTTGTGCATTTTGCCTCAGTCTGTTTATGCAGTTGATTACAATTATTGATTTATGTATTCTGAGCCATCTTTGCATTTTTGCAAATTGATCATGGTGAATAATCTTTTTGATGTGTTCTTGGATTTGGTTTGCAAATATTTTATTTGAAATTTTTATGTCTATGTTCATAAAAGATGTTGCTCTGTAATTTTCTTTTTTACTGTTGTTGAGTCTTGGTATGGTTTGAATATGAGAATAACAGTACCTTCATTAAAAAAATTAGTATAAAGGAAGGCTACTGATTTGTTGAGTTAATTTTATATCCTGCCACTTTGCTTAAGTTGTTTGTCAGCTGAAGGAGCTCTCTGGTGGAATTTTGGCAGTCACTTATGTATACCATCATATCATCTGCAAATAGTGACACTTTGACTTCTCTCTTTCCAGTTTGTATCCCCTTGCTCTCCTTTTGTTGTCTAATTGCTCTAGTTAGAACTTCCTATACTATACTGAATAGATGGGAAGCCAGTGGCGAAACTTGTCTTAACCCTGATTTTAGTGGGATAAATTCTAGCTTCTCTCCATTTAATTTGATGTTGGCTGTTGGTTTGCTATATATTGCTTTTATTATGTTTGGGTAAATGACATGAATTCCTGATCTCTCCAAGACTTTTAACATGAAGGGTTGTTGTATTTTATTGAAGGCTTTTTCAGCATCTAATGAGATGATCATGTGAATTTTTTTTTCTTGAGTTTGTTTATATAGTGAATTTTGTTCATGGATTTCCAAATGAAACCTACTTGATTATGGTGAATGATCATTTTGATGTGTCTCTGAATTTAGTTTGCAAAAATTTTGAGTATCTTTGCATCAATGTTCATAAGTGAAATTGGCCTGAAGTTCTCTTTCTTTGTTGGGATTTTTTGTGTGGTTTAGGTATCAAAGTAACTGTGGCTTCATAGAATGAATTAGGTAGTATTCCTTCTATTTCTATTTTGTGGAATTGTTTGAGGAATATTGGTATTAGCTCGTCTTTGAAGGTCTGGCAGAATTCTGCACTAAAACCATCTGGCCCTTGGCTTTTTTTTGGTTGGGGGGTTTTTAATGACTATTTCTATTTCCTTAGGGGTTATGGGGCTGTTTAGTAGTTTACCTGATGTCGATTTAACTTTGGTGCATGGTATCTTTCTAGAATCAGTAGCCTTCCTTTATACAAATAATAAACAGGCTGAAAAAGAAATTAAGGAAATAACACCCTTCACAATAGCCACAAATAGTATAAAATATCTTGGTATAACTCTTACCAAGCAAGTGAAAGATCTGTATGACAATAACTTCAAATCCCTGAAGAAAGAAATCAAAGAAGACCTCATAAGATGAAAAGATCTCTCATGCTCATAGACTGGTAGGATTAACATAGTGAAAATGGCCATCTAACCAAAAGAATCTACAGATTCAGTGCAATCCCCATCAAAATTCTAACACAATTCTTCACAGACATGGAAAGAGCAATTCTCAACTCCATATGGAAAAACAAACAAACAAACAAAAAACCAAGATAGCCAAAACAATTCTCAACAATAAAAGATCTTCTGGGTAATCACCATCTCTGACCTCAAGCTGTACTACAAAGCAATAGTGATAAAAAGACAGAGACAGACAGGTTGATCAATGGATAGAATTGAAGACCAAGAAATAAAACCATACACCTATGGACACTTGATCTTTGACAAAGAAGCCAAAACCATACAGTGGAAAAAAGAAAGCATCTTCAATAACTGGTGCTGGTCTAACTGGCAGTCTGTAATGAAAATAGATCCTTATTTATCACCTTGCACAAAGCTCAAATATAAGTGGATCAAAGACCTCAACATAAAACCAGATAGACTGAATCTAAAAGAAGAGAAAGTGGGAAATAGCCTAAAACCATTGATACTTGGTACAGGAGACAATTTCCTGAACAGAACACCAATGGCTCAGGCTCTAAGATCAACAATTGATAAATAGGGCCTCATGAAACTGAAAAGCTTCTCTAAGGCAAAGGACACTGTCAATACAACAAAATGTCAGCCTTCAGATTGTGAAAAGATCTTCACTAACCCTACATTTGATAGTGGGCTATTATCCAAAATATATAAAGACCTCAAGAAGTTAACCTCCAAAACACCAAATAACCTAATTTAAAAATGGGGTACAGAGCTAAAAAGAATTCATACAACAGAAGAATCTTGAATGGTCGAGAAGCACTTAAATAAATGTTCAAAGTCCTTAGTCATCAGGGAAATGCAAATCAAAACAACCCTGAGACTCCAACTCACACCAGTCAGAATGGCTACGATCAAAAACTCAAGGAACAGCACATGCTGGCGAGGATGTGGAGAAAGAGGAACACTCCTCCATTGCTGGTGGGATTGAAAACTGTTACAACCATTCTGGAAATCAATCTAGCAGTTCCTCATAAAACTGGAAATAGTTCTACCTAAAGACCCAGCCACTCTTGGACATATACCCAAAAGATGCCCCACCATACCATAAGGACATATGTTCCACTATGTTCATAACAGCCTTATTTGTGATAGCCAGAGGCTGGAAACAACCCAGATACCCCTCAAAATAAGGATGGATATAGAAAATGTGGTTCATTTACACAATGGCATACTATTCAGCTATTAAAAACGAGGTCATCATGAATTTTGCAGGCAAATGGATGGAACTAGAAAATATCATCCTGAGTGAGGTAACTGAGACCCAAAAGGACATGCATGGTATGTACTCAATGATAAGTGGATATTAATCAAAAAGTATAGAATACCTATACCCATATACTATAAGAAGTTTAACAAGCAGAAAGGCCCAAGTGAGGGTGCTTCAATCCCACTTAGAAAGGGTAAGAAAATAATCACAGGAGGCAGAGGGAGAGAGGGACAGTGGTGGGATGGGGAGGGGGAGGGAAAAGGGGGAATGAGATCAGGTATGGATGGAACAGGAGAAAAGCCCAGAAGATCAGAAGAATGAATAGAAATATGCAGCCTCGGAAGATGGGAGGTGGGGGGACCCTCTAGAAAGTACCAGAGACTCCAGAGTTGAAAGACTCAAAGGGCTCAATGGAGGTAACCTTAGCGAAAATGCACAATGGGGAGAAGTCCGCCTCCAGCAGATAGATAGGGCATCAAGTAGAGTTACTAACCCACAGTAACTGACCCAGAATTGTTCCTGTCTAAAAGAACTACAGGGACAAAAATGGAGAAAAGACTGAAGGAAAGGTGTTCCAATGACCAGCCTAACTTGGGATCCATCTCATAGGGAGCATCAAAGCCTTACATAATTACTGAGGCCATATTGTGCTTAAAAGACAAGAGCCTAACATGGCTGTCCTCTGAGAGGCCCTACCAGCAGCTGACTGAGATGGACGCAGATACTTACACCCAGCCATTGGACTGAAGTCAGGAACCCCTGTGGTTGAAAAGGATGGAAGAAGCTGAAGGGGAGGGGGACCCCATTGGAAGACCAACAGTCTCAACCAACCTGGATCCCTGGGAGCTCCCAGAGACTGAGTCACCATCCAGGCAGCATGCACACACTGGTCCAAGGTCTCTCTTTATATAGAGAGCAGAGGACTGCCTGCTCTGGCCTCAGTGGAAGAAGATGCACCTAATCCTAGAGAGACTTGAGGTCCCAGGAAGGGGGATGTTTTCCGGGAGCACCCTCTCTGAGGCAAGGGGGAGGAGGAACGGGATGAGGAACTGTGAAAGGGGGGACCAGGAAGGGGGGATAACGGATTGGAATGTAAATAAATAAGAGTACTCAGTCCTAAATAGACTTCATCACACTCCTCAAGGTTCAGGGATCTACGGAGAAGAAGGGGTGGACAGGGTATAAGAGCCAGAAGTAAGAGATGACTCCATCTCAACAGAAACCCTAAAAGCTAGGGAACCATAAACAATGTATTTTAAGCCCCAAAAGTAGCTAACTGCCAACCAAGAATATAGATGACTAAAGTTATTTTTAACAGATAAATATAGATATTTCAAGAAAAGCACAAACCAAAGTCATTCATGACCATGAAGCTATCACTGAAAAACATATTCATACAGATGAGAAGGCAGTGTAAAACAAGAGCACTAGAAAGAAGAAATCTCATAATGAGAGGAATAAATGTACAAAGAAAAATTAGGAAACAAAGGAGAAGGTCAAACTTACAAAATCAGCACTCCCCTAATAAGAATGTGAGAGAAAAATAGGAACAGATAATATTTCAAAAACAACAACAACTTTACAAGAATCAGCAAACTACTCTCAATAACAAGTCTAAATGAAAATAATCCTAGAATGATTAATTAAAAAGTAACTATATGAAAAAAGATAGACATACTTATAACCTAAATAAAAAATATGAATGCTGAAAAAATAAATAAATAAATAAATAAATAAATAAATAAATAAATAAATAAATAAATAAATAAATAAAATAAAAATAATCCTAAATCTTCCATTAGAATATGCAGACTCTCTGATTGGGTTAAAAACCAAGGTGCCACATCTTTTTGTCTACAAGAAATACACCAACTTCTGAGGTCTTCTTTGATTTCTTTTTCAGAGACTTGAAGTTCTTGTCATATAGATCTTTCACTTGCTTGGTTAGAGTCACACCAAGATACTTTATATTATTTGTGACTATTGTGAAGGGTGTCATTTCCCTAATTTCTTTCTTACTCTGTTTATCCTTTGAGTATAGGAAGGCTACTGATTTGTTTGAGTTAATTTTATATCCAGCCACTTTGCTGAAGTTCTTTATCAGCTATAGTTCTCTGGTGGAGTTTTTCAGGTCACTAAAGTATACGATCACATCATCTATGAATAGTGGTATTTTGATTTCTTCCTTTCCAATTTGTATCCCTTTGACCTCCTTTTGTTGTCTAATTGCTCTATCTAGAACTTCAAGTACTATATTGAATAGATAAGGAGAGAGAGGGCAGCCTTGTCTAGTCCCTGATTTTAGTGGGATTGCTTCAAGTTTCTCTCCATTTACTTTGATGTTGGCTACTTGTTTGCTGTATATTGCTTTCACAATGTTTAGGTATGGGCCTTGAATTCCTGATCATTCCAAGACTTTTATCATGAAGGGATGCTGGATTTTGTCAAATGCTTTTTCAGCATCTAATGAAATGATTGTGTGGTTTTTTTCTAGAAGATAGCAAGATATCCCATGCTCGTGGACTGGCGGGATTAATATAGTAAAAATGGCCATCTTGCTGAAAGCAATCTACAGATTCAATGCAATCCTCATCAAAATTCCAACTCAATTCTTTATAGACTTAGAAGGAGCAATTCTCAAATTCATTTGGAACAACAAAAAACCTAGGATAGCAAAAACTATTCTCAACAACAAAATAACTTCTGGGGGAATCAGCATCCCTGACCTCAAGCTGTACTACAGAGCAGTAGTGATAAAAACTGCAAGGTATTGGTACAGTGACAGGCAGGTAGATCAATGGAAGACCCAGAAATAAACCCACACATCTACGGTCACTTGATCTTTGACAAAGGAGCTAAAACCATCCAGTGCAAACAAGACAGCATTTTCAACAAATGGTGCTGGTTCAACTGGCAATCAACATGTAGAAGAATGTAAATTCATCTATTCTTATCTCCCTGTACAAAGCTCAAGTCCAAGTGGATCAAGGACCTCCACATAAAACCAGATACACTGAATCTAAGAGAAGAGAAAGTGGGGGAAAGTCTCAAACACATGGGCACAGGGGAAAAGTTCCTGAACAGAACACCAGTGACTTATGCTCTAAGATCAAGAATCGACAAATAGAACCTCATAAAATTGCAAAGCTTCTGTAAGGCAAAGGGCACTGTCAATAGGACAA
>CM052703.1:16858937-16949136 GCA_028551405.1 Uromys caudimaculatus | reverse complement strand
TTAGACTCTAAAAAACCAAATAACCCTATTAAAAAATGGGGAACAGAGCTAAACAGAGAATTCTCAACTGAGGAAACTCGAAGGGCTGAGAAGCACCTAAAGAAATGCTCAACATCCTTAGTCATCAGTGAAATGCAAATCAAAACAACCCTGAGATTCCACCTCACATCAGTCAGAATGGCTAGGATCAAAAACTCAGGTGACAGCAGATGCTGGCGAGAATGTGGAAAAAGAGGAACACTCCTCCATTGCTGGTGGGATTGCAAGCTGGTACAACCACTCTGGAAATCAGTTTAGCAGATCCTCAGAAAATTGGACATAGTACTACCTGAGGACCCAGCTATACCACTCCTGGACATATACCCAGAAGATGCTCCAACATGTAATAAGGACACATGCTCCACTATGTTCATAGCAGCCATATTTATTATAGCCAGAGGCTGTAAACAACTCAGATGTCCCTCAACAGAGGAATGGATATAGAAAATGTGGTACATTTTCACAATGGAATACTACTCAGCTATTAAAAACAACGACTTCATGAAAATCACAGGCAAATGGATGGAAGTTGAAAATATCATCCTGAGTGAGGTAACTCAGTCACAAAAGAACAAACACGGTATGTACTCACTGATAAGTGGATATTAGCCCAAAAGTTCGGAATACTCAAGATTCAATTTACAGACCATATGAAGCCTAAGAAGGAAGACCAAAATGTGGATGCTTCAGTGTTTCTTAGAAAGGTGAACAAAATACTCACAGGAGGAAATATGGGGAAAAAGTGTGGAGCAGAGACTGAAGGAAAGGCCATCCAGAGACTGTCCCACCTGGGGATACATCCCATATACAGCCACCAAACCCAGACATTATTGTGGATGCTGGGAAGTGCTTGCTGATGAAGCATAAGCTGTCTCCTGAGAGGCTCAGGCACAGCCTGACAAATACAGAGGCGGATGCTCGCAGCCAACCATTGGACTGAGTGTGGGGTCCCGGATGGAGGAGTTCGAGAAGGGACTGAAGAAGCTGAGGGGTTTTTTTAGCCCCATGGAGGGAGTAACACTGTCAACTGGCCAGACCCCCCGGAGATCCCAGAGACTGGACCACCAACCAAAAGAATACACATGGAGGGGCCCATGGTGCTGGCCCCATATGTGGCAAAGGAGGGTCTTGTTGGACATCAGTGGGAGGAGAGACCCTTGGGACTGAGGGTGTTAGATGCCCCAATGTAGAGGAATGCTAGGGAGGGAAGACAGGAGTGGGTGGGGGGAGCACCCTCATAAAGACATAAGGAGGGGGAATGGGATAGGGGGTTTCTGAAGGGGAGACCTGGAAAGGGGAAAACATTTTTGTTGAAATAAAGTAGATATCTAATAAAAACAAAGAGGGGAGGGAAGGAAGGAAGGAAGGGAGGAAGGAAGGAAGGAAGGAAGGAAGGAAGGAAGGAAGGAAGGAAGGAAGGAAGGAAGGAAGGAAGGAAGGAAGGAAGGAAGACACCAAACTGAAAACACTGGTGCTCTCATAAATTACTGAGAGGAAAGCAAAATGATCCAAGCATCTTGGAAACTAGTCATTTCTTATACAGTTAAACAGACTTATCAAAATGGAATACTACTCAGCTATTAAGAACGAGGACATTGGGGCTGGAGAGACGGCTCAGAGGTTAAGAGCACTGGCTGCTCTTCCAGAGGTCTTGAGTTCAATTCCCAGGAACCACATGGTGGCTCACAACCGACTGTAATGGGATCTTAAGTGAGATGACTCAGACCCAAAAGGACACGCATGGTATGTGCTCACTAAGTGGATACCCACGATACGATCCACAGAACTCAAGAAGATTAACAAGTCGAAGGGCCTAAGTGAGGACACCTCAATCCCACTTGGGAGGGAGAAGAAAGCAATCATGGGGGGTGTCCAGAGGGAGAGAGGGACCTGGGTGGGAAAGGGGACAGGAAGGGAAAGTGGGGAACATGATCAGTTATTGGGAAAGGGAACAGAACTGAAGCCCTAAGGGCCAGCAGAAAAAATAGAAACAGGCAACCTCGGGAGGTAGGAGATAGGGGTACCCTCTAGAATGTACCAGAGACCTGGCAGGTGAGAGACACCTCAGGACTTGAAGAGCGGGACCTTAGATGAAATGCCATACAGAGGGCAGAGGGAACTTGTAGAACCCACCTCCAGTAGAAAGACAGGGCATCAAGTGGAGGGATGGGGTTGCCATCCCACAGTCAAAACTCTGACCCAGAATTGCTCCTGTCTGAAAGAACTGCAGAGACAAAAATGGAGAAGAGCCTGAGGAAAGGGAGGTCCAGTGACTGGCCCAAATTGGGATCCAGCTCAAGAGGAGGCTTCAAGGCCTGACACTATTACTGATGCTATGGTGTGCTCACAAAAAGGGGCCTATCATGACTACCCTATGAAAGACACAACAAGCAGATGAAAGAGTCAGATGCAGATATTTACACCCAAACAGTGGATAGAAGCTGCTGACCACTGTGGTCGAATTAGGGAAAAGCTGGAAGTAGCTGAGGAGGAGGGCAACCCTATAGGAAGACTAGCAATCTCAACTAACCTGGACCCCAAAGATCTCTCAGACACTGAGCCACCAACCAGGTAGCATATACACCAGCTGATATGAGGTCCCAACACAGATACAGCAGAGGACTATGGGGTCTGGACTCAGTCAGAGAAGATGCACCTAACCCTCAAGAGACCCGAGGCCCCAGGAAGTGGGGAGATCTGGTGGGATGGGGGTGTAGGAGGGAGAATTTCTCTTGTAGACAGGGGGTGCAGAAGGGAGGGGGGAAAGATACGGGATATGGAACAGTCAGAGGGTAGATCAGGAGGGCAATAAAGTCTGGACTTCTACCCCTAACCACTCACCCAAACAAACAAACAAAAAAAATGAATGTTCATAGTGATATTTTTCATAACAGCCAAAATCCGGGGAAGAAATCCCAAAATTCTACCAAATAGAATAGGTAAAATGTAATATATATGTTAAGTGAAATAGTACTTAATAATACAAATGAGCAAACTTCTAATACATGCAACAATGGTGAGGAATTTCCCCTAAGTGAGGGAAAGCCCAAGTCTATTAACTGATAACCGATCAGTAGTTCTTAGGAGTGAAGCAGAGGGTTGACTGTAAAGGGAAAGAAGAAGCATTCTGAAGAACAGAAATAGATCTTACTAATGTACCGAGACAGGACTATAAACTAGCAATGGCTGTCAAAACTCGACTAAGCATATGCTTAATAGTTGGAATGTTTTACCTAAATAATGCTGCCAATAAAAAGCAGGAACTTTTATTAAAATTATTTGTATGGCTGTCATTTGTTCCAGCCATACACTCTGGTAGTTTCTCATCTTAATCTAATTGAGATAAGTTTAAATACACTTGAAACAGAAAAAAAAATAGTGCAATGTATTGAAAAACAGTGTGGTTACTATCTCCTGTTCATTTCAATTTAGAACTTTAAACAAGATTAACAGAATCCTCGCTATGAGAACATTTGAGAGGAAAAGTAGGATTCAAATGGAGCCTAAAGGCAGGGTAAATCTAGACTAGACAAAGATCCTTTGGACAATTGAAACAATCTGTTTAAATATTTCTACAATATTCAAATGGAAATGCACTTTCAAAGATGAAAAGCTCTTGGTTAATGCTCCTACATTACTCGTGGATCCATATGGACTAGCTTGTGTGCTCATGACCTCAGAGTTCTGAAGAAAAGAGGCAATGCCACTCTCTGCGCTCTCTCTGCTAGAGTCCTACTTCCCCACATGACTTTTCTCGCCTCTTAACACAAGAGACATCTAATTAACTTTTCAGCCACACGCAGCTGGCACTAAAACAAACCAAGCTGTGAAGTAGTTGACCCAGAATTTCTGATGAATGTTCAAAGTAAACAGGCTTCCAGCCAAGCTGGAATGGTATATTTCTAAGAGGCAGAGAACCCTTAAAGTTAATTAACTCATCGGGACAAACTGTCCACTCAATGGAAGTTTTTCAGTAATGAATATCAGACCACAGATCTCTCTGCAGCTGGGCTTGTTCACCATTCAAGAAGGCCGCTTCTGCATGTCTTGTGGATACTTTCATGATTATTTATTTTTGCTGGCTTCTGACTTCTTATATTCATATAAATAGGCCAAGAAAGCAAACAGTGAGTTTAAATAGAATTCCTACATTTCCCAAAAGGCAGGAACACTTTTTTCCACATGTAGAATTTTGGAAGAAAGAGATGATACCCATTTTTAACTGGTTTTGTTACTATGTGGAAATTTTAATAAAGTGTTCTCTTCTGAAATTTTTGAGTATTACTATTGTGACTTATAAAAAAGAAAGGAAGGAAGGAAGGAAGGAAGGAAGGAAGGAAGGAAGGAAGGAAGGAAGGAAGGAAGGAAGGAAGGAAAAGATGGATCTGCATTAGGCTAACATGAAGATTAAAGAGTGTAGCTTAGCACTAACATGGGGAGTAACAAAGTAAAGTCCGTGGGACAGGTAATATAAGCCGTAAGGAGCAGGTCTCCCTGCTGTTCTGCTTGCCTCTTTACATTGGCGTGGACAATACAGTATTAAGGCTCTGCAGCTCTAAGAGGAACAGTGCATCTCATGTGTGTCCCTTTGAAAGGTCCTAGAATGTCTTGTCCCAGACGCCATACGAACCACTCTGGCCAGCTTCAGGAGCATTAGGCAGTGCCACTGATCTGAGGAAGCCTGAGTAGATGCTTCTGTCACCTCTAGAATTTCTCTACTGCTCTCCTCCTTCTGTGGTTCTTCCAAGTTTATTCAATACAGTCATATACATCACAGATCACTTTAAGGGGCAACTAAAAGAAACAGTATTCACTAAGTACTTACATATCTACATAATACATATAAGTATTTGCATATATAACTTGATGGTAGTCTATAATAGCATGATGTGGGCACTACAGAATTAATAACTGGAATATAGGTTTTGGAGTCAGACTACCTAAGTTACGCTTTAGGGTTTTCTTAGTCTATCATGTACGAGTAAAATAAACTTGGCTGAGGTTATATGACCTGTTTTTTCCTTAGCATCTATATAACTCTATAAAATAGAGATAATCTATTTCATAGATTTTCTGTAAAGGAGAAATTAAATGTTCAATAAATGTGACCCATTTATCAATTTATAAATTTATAAGTTATTTACCAGAATTTTACAAATAAATAGAAGTTCAGAAATAATAAATTACTTGGCCAAGGCAATAGAACCAATAATCTTCTGACAATCTAATACTGTCATCCACACCAACGGTGCCTAACTAGGTTATGTGCATACTATAGATGTAAAGAGAAAATAGTGCAATATGTTTTTATATTTTAGTGTGTTTAAATTTTTAAGTTTTGCATATACTATATGAGTATATTAATTATATTCTAATACAATAATGTTATAAATTAATACACACACTTTTGGAATATACTTAAAATGATTTTACTAGCAAAAAGATACTGTCAATATGTTTAGACCTCTATTTCAGTTTCAAGAACTAGAAAGCAGCATGGTGCTATGACAGAGGGCAGCAGAGGGCAGGCTATAATAGAGTGTCTAGGACATTCACTAGCAGTGTCTTCCACATCTAAACTTCAAATCCTCTGCTAAACAAAAGGAAAGAAAAGAAAATTTTATTGACCACCGTCAAAATTGGAATAAATTCTTCTCCTCGTGGTTATTAAAGTTTTAAAAACATAAAACCCACTTTTACTTAGAGTTCTTAAGCATCCAAAATGTGTGTGTGTGTGTGTATCATAAATTTAACATGGGAGATGATGTAATTTTATTGAATTAACACTTGTCTTAGTTTTACTTTCTCATTGCTATGATAAATTACCTTTAAAAAGTGATGTAAAAGTAGCTCATAGTTCCAGAGGCATTCTATTCATTGTGGCCAAAAAGATAAAACAACAGGCAAGGAAGGCATGTTGCAAGGAGCAGGAGGCTTGAAAGCCACATTGTATTCACTCATGAAGCAGAATGAGAACAGGAAGTGGCATCAGTCTATAAGGCCTCGAGCCCACACCCAGCAACTCACTTTCCCCAGCAAGGCTCTACCTCCCTAAAGGATCCAAAAGTCTTCCCAAACAGGGCAACCAGCTAGGGTCCAAGTGTTCAAGCTCCTGAGCCTATGAGAGACAGTCCACATTCAAAACGACATCTCACTCCTGGTTCCTATAGGCTTATGTCTGTCTCTCGATGCAAAGTACATTCAGTCCAACTTCAAAAGTCTTTAACAGTCCCAACCCTGTACAAAAGTCCAAGTCCAAAGTCTTAGAGCCATGACTATCTCTTAACCAAGTCCCCCCATGAATCCAAAACCACAAGTTACGTGTTTCCAACATTCAATGGCAGAGCTTATCCATTCCAATTCCAAGTGAGAGGGATGGGATATATCCAAAAGGTCTGAAAGATCAGACTCAATAAGACTGAAACCCAGTAGAGAAGACATAAAATAGTGCAGCTATATGTCGAGCATATGGTACACACAATGGAATCATCTCAGTTCGAAGGGGCCTACTAGGTAGCCATGCCCACTCATCTCTGCTGCCTATAGACAGTTTATCATTTAGGCTAGCCCCAGTCCATATCTTCAACTTCCTTCAGCAGATGTCCTATGCTTTCAGAATCTTCAGCACTCAATGCATCCCAGTGACCTTAAGGTTCATCTTCACGGCTTCATACACTGGCTGTTCAGAGTCTCTTTGTCAGGACTCTGGCTGCAAATACTTTCTGAAAGCATGGATAAAGACTCCGTGACCCCCAGAATCCTCCCTCCTTCATGCTGACAAGACCAATGCAATGTGGATGGCACTACCATGTTCTACTGCCCCGTCCGGATGGCTTGTGGCAGCCTTGGATCACAATTGTACCAGATTGTGTGATTATCTAGGGAAACACACCCTAGAAAATTGCTTTCCAGCACAGAAAACCCCTTTCACATTTTGAGCTTTGGCTCTCTTCTTTCAAATAAACTTTCATTTGTAAAAGTTGGATCTTTAATGGGTGTGGTCTTGCCCTTGAAATATCTTTCTTATTGTCCCACTACAGAGTGAGTTCTTCAATGGTTCTAAGTTATTTAATAATTTCAGATGCTTTGTAATCTGTGCTTTTCTTGTTCACAACTTTATGCTTCCTCACACACCTTTCCTCATCGAACCTTACATTTTTTTATCTCTTTTTGTTCCACTTGCTGTTTTCTCTCGCTGTAGATCTAAATAAGACCAGTAAGTAATACACGGCACTCCCTCAATGTTTTCCTACCTTAAACTTTCCTCAGCAAACTAATTGATGCATTACTTTTAAATTCGGGCTCTTTCAAGCTCTTAGTAAAGAGGCAAAATGCAGCCAGATCATGGCAGGACACAACTGAATGGCCTCTAACAGCTTGGTTCCCTCCGATACTTCATGATGATAAGCCTCCACATTCCACATTTTTCTGTACTCTAGTCTTCCAAACTCTCACTCAAATGGTCCACTAAAGGCTGCTAAAGCACTCAATGGCTTTTCTCCCTCAGATTTTGAAACTCTTCCATAATTGCCCCCACAATCCAGTTATGAATACCTAAAGAACTTTACAGCCAAATTTAACACAGCAATGTCCAAATTCCTAGGCACCAAATTTCTGTCTTACTTCCTCATTGCTGTGGTCAAAATACTCTGATAAAATCAATTAAGGGAGAAACACAACCTAATAACTATAATTAAGACTTGAAATATGTGTTGTGAATATATCAACTTCCTCATATATAGTTATATTGCAAATCCAACCAGCCAGAATCTATAAAGTACACAGAACAGTACCTAGCATATAAGATGCAGTCAATATATGTTAATTTTAGCATAACTATACTACCATCAGAATCTACCTTTTTTATTTTGATTATTTCTAAGCTTGCATTCCTAAAGTGCCCTCTGAGTTTCTTATCTTAATATAGTCCAGTCTACTTACGTGTTTACTAAGGATGTGCCTACTCTGAATGTCTGCTATACAGTTTGCTTGGATGTACAGAAAACGCAGTTTGATAAAAGCTCACTTGTTTACTTTTATTTTGTTACCTATGCTTGGGTATCATAACCAAAAATTAAATTATTGCCAAAACCAATGTCAAAAATGATTTTGCCATGAGTTTTCTTCTAGTAATTATGTCACTTAAAGTCTTAGATATCTTTTTATCCATTTTAGTCTGCATATGTATATAGCTTATAAGTATTGTGATAATTAGCTCTAAATGTCAACCTGACACAACCTAGAATAATCTCAATTAGGTATTTTTTACACTTGGTTGGCATGTGGCCAGGTCTATGGGGGGATTGTCTTAATTAAGTGAATTGATATGAGAAGACCCAGTCTATTGTGGGTGGCACAATTCCCTTGGCAGGGGTCCTGAACTGTGTAAAAAAGAGAAAACAAACTGCAGACAAGCAAGTTGGCATGTATACATAAATTCTCACTCTCCTCTTAACTGTGAATGTAATGTGATTAGCTGCTTCAAGATCCTGTCATCATGATTGTCCTGATATGATGGATTATTATCTGGAATTACAAAATGAGTAACATTCCCTGCTACACACACACACACACACACACACACACACACACACACACACACACACGTTGCTTTCTGTAAAGGTATTTTATCATAGCAACATAAATAAAACTAAAACAGTATCCAGTGTTTCCAAAAGCATCTGTTAAAGAGATTACAGCTTCCTTTTGTGGGTATTTGGCATCCTTGTCAAAGATCACCTAACTATAGACACTTGAGACTATTTATGAGCTCTCAGTTTTGTTCTGTTTTGTTTGTAGTTTTTTAGATTTATTTTTATTATTTTAATTCTGTATATGAACATGAATACAAGTACCTACAGAGGTCCAAGGTGTCATATCTCCTAGGACCTATGGTTATCGGCAGTTATAAACCACATGATGTGAGTGCTAGGAATCAAACTCAGGTCCTCAAGAAGAGCAGTCAGTGCTGTTAACCACTGAGCCATCTCTTCTGCCCTCTCAATTCTGTTTTTATTAGTATATATACTTATCTGTCAGCATCATACTATTTTAATTACTATAACTTTCTAATATATTTTTGAGATGAGAAACTGTAATGCCTCCAGCTTTGTGTTTTTCAGTTAATACTGTTTGGCAGCCCTAACTTTCCTTGCCTTCCTGGAGGTCTGCTGCTACTCAGTACAACAAGGTGGTAGGGCAACCAGGTGAGATGCCCATGGCCCAATCCCCCACCTGCTGCTCCTCACCCCCCCCCCAGCAAGCCCAGTAACCTTGAGGTCTGCCCTGTCCCCTCTGTGCCTCCATCTTGTGGGCCACACCTCTACCAGCAAACAGGGATCTGCACTCTGCTCCATGGGCCCCAGCCCTGCCTGCCTCCATGGAAGCCTGCTGCCACCTAGGACAACCAAAGGCCTGTTGGCATTAGGGACTACAAGCTCTACCTGCAGTCCCAGAGGCCTACTACCACCAGGGACTACCAGACCGGAAACACCAGAGACAACCAGATGGCTGAAAGCTAATACAAGAACACAATCAACAAAAGTCAAGGTAGTATGGCGCCATCAGAACCCAGCTCTCCTACTACATAAACCTCTGGATAGCCTAACACACCTGAAGAGCAAGACAATGACCTTAAATCTCATCTTATGGAGATGATACAGACCTTTAGAGAGGAAATAAATAAATCCCTTAAAGAAAATACAGGAAAATACAATCAAACAGGTGAAGAAAATGAACAACTGTTCAAGACCTGAAAATGGAAATAGAAGCAATAAGGAAAACACAAACAGAGGCAACCATGGAAATGGAAAAACTTGGAAAGATAAAATAATACAAAATATGGAAAAGAGAATCTCAAGCATAGAAGATAAAGATAGAAGAAATTGATACATTGGACAAAGAAAATGCCAAATCTAAAAAGTTTCTAACACAAAAATCCAGGAAATTTGGGATACTATAAAAAGACCAATCCTAAAAATAATAGGAATAGAAAAAGACTCCCAGATCAAAGGCCCAGAAAATATCTTCAACAAAATCATAAAAGAAAATTTCCCTAGAAAAGAAAGAGATAGCTCTAAATATACAAGAAGCTTACAGAACACCAGAATGGACCAGAAAAGAAAATCCTCCCACCACATAATAATCAAACACTAAATGTACAGAACAAAGAAAGAATATTAAACCTGTAAGGAAAAAGGCCAAGTAACATATGAAGGCAGACCTATCATAATCACACCTGACATCTCAACAGAGGCTATAAAAGACAGAATGGCCTGGACAGATGTCTTACAAACCCTAAGAGACAACACATGTCAGCCCAGACTACCATACCCAGCAAAACTTTCAATAACCAAAGATGGAGAGAACAGGATATTCCATGACAAAACCAAATTTAAACAATATCTTTCCACTAATCCAACCCTACAGAGGATACTAGAAGGAAAACTACAACACAAGGAGGGTAACTATACCCAAGAAAACACAAATTAATAATTTCACATCGAAACCAAAAGAAGAGAAACACACACACACACACACACACACACACACACACACACACACACACACACACACAAAACCACCAACAACATCAAAATAACAGGAACTAACAATCACTGGTCATTAATATCACTCAACATCAAATGACAATTCAATAAAAAGACACAGGCTAACAGTAGGTACATAAACAGCTATAAAACAGGATCCATCATTCTGCAAAATACAAGAAACACACTTCAGCAACAAAGATAGATACTACCTCAGAGTAAAGGGCTGGAAAAGGGTTTTCCAAGCAAATAGACCCAAGAAACAAGCTGGAGTAGCCATTCTAATATCTAATAAAACAGACTTCCAACCAAAAATAATCAAAAGAGATGGGCAAGGATACTTCATACTCATCAAAGAAAAAATCCACCAAGATGAAGGATATCTCAATTCTGAACACAACATTCCTGTATTTCCCTTGTATTTATGCCCCAAATGAAAGGGCTCCCACATTCATAAAAGAAAATTTACTGAAGGTTAAATCACACGTTGAATCTCACACATTAATAGTGGGAGATTTCAACATCCAATTCTCACCCATGGACCTGACATCAAAACAGAAACTAAACAGAGAAATAATGAAACTAAAAGATGTTACAAATCAAATATTTCACTGAAACACAAAAGAATATAAGATCTTCTCAGCACCTCATTGAACCAACCGTCTCCAAAATTGACCATATACTAGATCACAAAGCAAGCCTGAACAGATACAAGAAGACCGCTATCCCCTTGTATCTTATCAGATCACCATGGATTAAAGCTGGACTTCAACAACACAAATGACAGAAAGCTTACAAACCCATGGAAACTGAACAACTCTCTTCTCAATGACTTACTGAGTCAAAGAAGAAATAAAGAAAGAAATTAAAGACTTTCTAGAATCCAATAAAAATGAAGGCACAATATACTCTGTTGCCATTTTATAGATCCCATTCCCCTGGTTGGGCTGCCTTGTCTGGCCTTGGTGGGAGAGAATGCACTGACCCTAGGGAGTCTTGATGCACCAGGGTGTATGTTGGGGGGGAGACCCAGAGAGGCCTCCACCCTCTGGAAAGGGTGAAGGGGAATGGGAGAGGTGAAATGGAACCTTATGGTTTCTTTGGAAAGTCAGTTATGTCAGATGGTGTTTTGCTGGGACAGACAAGTGAAGGACTGTTTTCCTGAAGCGGATACAGGTGAAAGGATGGTTTGCTAAAGCAAACACATGAACAAACACATGCTGTTAAGAAGGACCCAAAAAAAAGGTGGTGTTGGTATGCCTTGCCATTCCTTAATGGTCATTGTTTGTCGTGACTTTGTAGAAAGAAACGCACCAAAAAACTTCTGGTGGTGTTCTGGCGGCTTCTTGCTGCTTCATCGTACTCAGGCCAATTGGCAGAGTGATGTCAACTGATACAGACTCATGTGGCATTTGGCTAAGACAGAGTCACATGGTGAAGCAAAGCATGGGAGGACATGTGATGTTTGGAAGTAGTATAAACAGGACTCAACAGATAGCGAAGGCGGGCTTGCCTAACTAGTTTCGTGATGTTTCATTGGTCTCATGGCTTTGCCTTCGCTGATCTTCAGTTTGTTGAAAGAGTCACAGCAGAGAACCTGCCATCTCAGCTGGTCCCTGTAGCTCCTGCTGACCGTGCCGATTCGGTGGAGGCCTGGCTGTTTCTGCTGGGTCATGCCATCACTGCTGATTCATGTTTGCTATCCTGACTCTGCCAAACTGGACTGCGGGTATAGATCCTGACAACACAGACTGGATTTTCTCCATAGAACTATTTCTAAACAGGTCCACTTCCCCAATATTCTAATAATTTTTTTTCCACTACCTCTGGTGGGTGTTAGGTTAGAAGGAAGGTTAAAGCACCTAAGAACCCTTATTAAAAGAAGAATTTGAAAAACATCTAAACCAACAAGTAGGGCTGTGTGAGGGGGACTGGAAAGAATGGGGGCAGCAAACAGGATGTAAAGTGAATAAATAAATTAATTATGGAGAAAAAACATAAAGACATTGAATGAGAAACTGAAGAAGATAAAAGGAAAAAAAACACTGGCTATCTGGGACATTTGTAATTACAAGTGAAACCAGTTTGCCAATTCTGTAAAAAAAAAACAAAATGAGACCAGAATTTTGATAGGCACTGCACTGAACCTGTAGATGTCTTTGGATAGAATGACAGTTTTCAATATTGCTTACAATCTATGAACACAAAATCACTTTTAATGTATTTCTGACTTCTTCAGTGTCTTTCATCAATGTTTCATAGGCTTTAGTACAAGTACTTCATTGTTCTTCAGTTATCATTCTCTTTGGTGCTATTAAAAAATAGACAACTGATGTCTTCCTGATTGATCTTAATAAGTTATATTGATCTGTATACTATTTTATTGCATAGGAATACATCTGATTTTGTATGTTGATTCTATATCCAAAACTTCCACTGAATCAATTTATAAGTTCTGAGATGATACATTTTATGGGGTGTACCACAATAATAAAACAAACCATGAGTGCTACTGCAGCCTGCCTGTAGGAGCCTCTCCTCCTACACGACCACCATTCCCTACAAGTTCTGCCTCTTAGTGAGGACCTTTGTGTCCCTAGCTCTTTACTGCTGTCCTCCTCAGCCTTTCCTCCTTGGCTCTTCTCCAGTTCTCTAGTTCACCCATTGATCTGCAGAAACACGTTCAACCAATGTGGCAGTTTGAATAAGAATGCTGCCCCCAGGCTCATAAGTTTTAATGTTTGGTCCCCAATCAGTGGAACTGTTTGGGAAGAATTAGGAGGTATGTGGCCTTGCTTGAGTAGAGGTGTTAATAGGGGTGGGCTTTGAGGTATCAAAAGTCCATGCCAGTCAGACCCAGTCTCTGTCTGCTGCCTGTGAATGAGGATCTAAGCTCTCAGTTACTGCTACAGCTCCATGCCTGCTGCCTCCATGCTCCCTACCGTAATGGTCTTGGACTAACCCTTTGAAATGGTAACTAAGCCCCAATTAAATACTTTGTCTTGTAAGTTTCCCTGGTCATGGTGTTTTAACACAGCAAAAACAAAACAAAACAAGCAAACAAAAAACAGTAACTAAGACAACTAGGGATCCCACACACACCACACTTGCCTATGACCGGATTGGGTAACATCAACCAAAGAGAAAAACCCACACAAAAAAAGAGAAGACCTGACATCTACACCAAGAAACACATCAATCACTGTAACTCCAGATGCTTAGAATTCCAACAGACACAAACATGAACAGCCAAGACCAATGCTTTCTCCAGAAGCCAGTAACCCTACAGCAATAGATCCTGAAAACTGTAATTTACATGTAGCACAAGACAAAGACATCGAAATAGCAACTGGCAGAGAGAAAGGAAATATGAATAAATTCCTTAATAAAAGCCATAAAACATGAACAGTTTTATGAAAATATTAAAAATAATAAAATATATTTTAAAACATGAAAGAAAAAAATAGAATTACTAAAGAAAACCCAAAATGAAATAAAACTGTAAGTAAAAAACAAAGGATGTCAAACCAAAACCTCAGAGGAAGCCTCACCAACAGATTATAAGACATGAAGATAGAGCGTCGGGTCTTAAAGACAGGGTGTAAGAAATTGATAGCTCAGTAAAGAAAATGTTAAATTTTAAAAATCCAGGCACATTACCCACACCTTAATCCCAGCATTCAGGAGGCAAAGACAGTTAGATCTCTGAGTTCAAGGCCATGCTGGTCTATAGAGTAAGTCCCAGGACAGTCAGGACTACACAGAGAAACCATGTCTCAAAAAAGAAAAAAAAAAATCTCTCTCTCACACACACATTTCAGGCAGAAAATAAACCAGAAAATCTTGGACAATGTGAAAAAGTCAAATCTATGAATAACAGGGATAGAGAAAGACAAAGACACCTAAATTAAAGTGCAAAAATATTTTTAACAAAATTATAGAAAAAAAAACTTTCCCAATCTAAAGATGGAGGTATTTATCAAGCTGCAAAAAGCATACAGTACACAAAATAGACAGAACCAGGATGAAAATTATCCATGAAACATAATAATCAATACATTAAATGTACAAAACAAAGAAAATACATTAAAAGTTCTAAGGGAAAAAGATCAAGTCACAGATAAAGACAGGCCCATTAGAATAACACCTGACTTTTCAATGGAGATTCTGAAAGCCAAAAGGGACAGGACAGATGTTCTACAAACTCTGAGGGACCACACATTACAATACCCAGCAAAACTATCAATCACAACTGGCAGAGAAAGAAAAACATTCTATAATAAAACAAATTTAAGCAATTTCAATCTACCAACCCAGTCCTAGAGAAGGGAGTAGAACAAAAACATCAATATGAAGAGGATAACTGTACCCAAAAAGACACAAGGAAAACTAATTTCAAAAGAGTAAATCAAAATTAGTGGAGAAACATAACAAAATAACAAGTATCAGTAAGTATAGCTCATTAATAACTCTTAATATTGAGACCATTAGTTAATGGTCTCAATTCACCATTAAATGATGCAGACTAACAGACTGGGTTAAAACACAGGACCCTTGGGCTAGTGAAATGACTCAGCGGTTAAGAGCACTCACTGCTCTTCCAGAGGTACTGAGTTCAATTCCCAGCAACCACTTGATGACTCACAACCGTCTGTGATGGGATCCAATGCCCTCTTCTGGTGTGTTTGAAGACAGCTACAATGTACTCATAAATAAATAAATCTTTTTTAAAAAAACAAAACAAAACAGAATCCTTCTCCTACATCCAAAAAACATACCCAACTACACATTTTGCATCAATATGTAAAACGTATACTGTCAGAAATGGGTTACATCGCGTTGAGTCATTGGCCAAAGGGGTCCAATGGAATCGTCAAACATCAAGGCTATGTAAGGGCTATTGGTTGCTCCCCACAACCTTATGGTAAGGGCCTACTGTAGAAGACAATGCTCACTCATGCCATCAAACACAGAGGTCAAGCTGGTGCCCAACTAGTAGCTTCATCCCTGACTAGTGCTCACGGTATTGGAGGGTACTCTGTATGCTACCAGAGGAGAAAGGTAATTATCAGTATCAATCAACCAGAGACAAACCCTTTGAGTCACAATAGTGACCTGCCTACAAGACACACTGGTTCAACAGTGGCACAAATACAATGGGAGTGACTAACTCTTTTGTTGGATTTCAGATCTACTCTAGGAGATGGAGCCCATAACTGACACTGATAAAGTGTCCATAATCCTGAGACTAGGTAGGTCAGTCACTTAGGGAAAACCTATTATTCTGCAAAAGGAACAGAGCAATAAAATGACTCCTGGTGACATACTGTGATGCTCATGAATCAGAGCATCACTCAACCCACACCAGAGAAACTTCTCCGTGCAGTAAATGAGAATTAACAGAGACCCACAACTGCACAATGTGCAGAGAGTGACAGACTTCAGAATACTCAGTCCTAAATGGACTTCATCACACTCCTCAAGGTTCAGGGATCTACGCAGAAGAAGGGGTGTGCAGGGTGCAAGAGCCAGAAGTAATAGAAGACTCCAAGGAAACAATATCTTCCTGACACCACAGGACTGGTGTACATGTGAACTCACATAGACTGTAGCAGGACACACAAGACCTGCACAGGTCAAGCCAGATGGGGTCTGAGCACAGAGAGGGGAAAGTAACATAAGGTCCAACCCCTAATCAAGAAGCTCTCTGCAATTGATACCCAAGGGCAAAGGGAAAGTCACTTTCTCCAGTGGAGTTTCACTAGGTATATCAACCACACTCCAGGGCAGGTGCCACACCACACCCAGGAATAGAAGCCAACACAAAATAAACTCAATGGACGTTTTGTTTCATTGTGCTTTATTGGCACTTTTTGTTTTATTGGTCTTCTGTTTGTTTGTTTGTTTTTATTTTGGGCTTTTGGGGTTATTTGCAGGGAGGGGACTGTGTTTTTTTCTTTTTTGTTTCTTTTTGTTTGTTTTTAGTGAGACATTAAATGAATATAAAGTTCTTGAGTAAGGCAACAGAGAGGATCTTGGAGAAATTGGGAGGGGGAAATGATCAAAATACATTGTATGAAAATTTTGATTAAAAATTAAGCTAAAAAACATGTCAGGGTAACTCATTACTATTAATCACTGACTTTCTTAAATACATCTTGCATGTACTAAGGAGCTAGGCACCTGGAAACACAGAATTAAACATTCTGTAAATAATTCCTTGCCTATAAACCTGATTTTTCTCCAGGAGATACAATATTATGTTATGATTTTTAAGTCCTAAAACTTACAATACCTGTACACCTGTTAGTGATGCACTTGGAAGTACCTTACCAAATGTGTTAGAACTCTGGGTCCAATGTTATGGGTTCCTGCCTGCACTCTACCACCAACTAGCTGTGTAACCTGGAGTGAATTGGTTGGCCGCTGAGCCTAAGTTTCTTCATTTGTGCAATAATGAAAATGGTGTCCACATCAGAAGATAGTTAATAGTGGGCATAACATTAGCACAATATTTAGTTTATATCAAATGCTTAGTACAACTCATTAATAATAAAAATAATCAAATAATGACAACTGACAGGGACATTCTCTTATCAAGTCCTTATTTACAGGCAAGAATATACAATTTCAGGACAACAGGATGGTTTATGTGCATAGTATTAGATAACAAGATGTATTTACACACATAAAACATAAATATATTACATATGTCTGTATATAGGGAATCTCAGATACAAAAGTATTTTCTCTGTCCACTCACCAATACTAGGAAAATGGGATTTGGTTTTCCTTTGTTTTACTAAATACTCTTTAAGTCAATTAATTCAACACTTATCTTACAAAATTTAATATATGTTGTTCATGTGTAAGATATATTTTCCCAAATACAAAACGATATTTTGAAGACCTGAGAATATCGTTCACACAACTGTCACCCCAAGTGGCTTCCACCATCTCTCTTGCAAGCTAAGGATAGCTAAGGGGAAACATTTTTAACACCGTCCTTGGCTATCAAATGTTTCTATTCTGTCCTTCTGAGGAACAGGAGTCCCAGGCAAGGAAAATGAAAAAGGAAGACAAGTGGGGAGGAAAACATACTTCCAGCTAAGGCAGGGACTAAAACATCATTACATATTACCTAAACCTTTCCAAATGATGTCTGACCCATGTCCATGTCATCCATCCCCCAGTTTATAAGCAGTTTGATGCAATTTTTTTCAAAAAGGAATAAACGAATGCTTCTCCTTGTGTTCATTCCCAGTCTATTTTTCCTTGCAGTAAGTCCTTCACTATCCCCTTCTTCCTACCCCTGACTCCCTCCTGTAATCAATACTGTATCACTCTTGAATCCCTTCCAGAGCCCCCCTTTGTCCTACTGTAGTCTTTCTACAGATGTCTTACTGTCCAACCGTATCACTGTTCTATTCTGTCCTATGAGTTGAGTTTCCATGACATAAATCCTCCTAAATTATCAAACATAATTTTCTTAATCACAATTATTCCTTTACTATTTTATCTTTGCTTAAAGGATAAAATCCAAAATTCTTAACTCAACTCTCAAGTTAATTCTATCTTTTACAATGTAATCCCAAACACTAATTTAACTTTATTTCTTTAAAAATCCCTTTATACCTTCCTTTAGGTCTGCAGCCCCCCCCCCCCGGAGGCATATCTGGTGCACCTGCCCCTCTCCCACAGCCCACAGCCTGCCTATCTCCCAGGAGGTCCACCTGTAATCAGGGATACAAGTGACAGCCCTGCCCTCATACCTGCCCCAGTTGTGACCCCCATGGAGCCCAGGAGACTCCAGACCTATCTACTCTGCCAGAGCAACATCTTCTTTCTGGTCTGCAACTATCCACTGCAAATTGGGCATGCCTGCCCCTCTCCCCTATCCCACAGCCTGCCTGTCTCCCAGGAGGTCTGCCATAACTAGGGACACAGCCTGTGTGTCTCCTAGAGAGTCTGTCATAACAAGGGACATAGGAGGCATGCTGTAACCAGGGACATATGAGGCCTCCCCTAACCAGAGACAGCACTGCCTGCTTCCCAGGAGGCCTGCTCTAACCCAGGTCACAGAGCTCTCTACATGCCTTCAAGGAGGGACAGGCTCCAATCAGAGACACCCAGGTCAGTTAACACCAGAGATAACCAGATGGCTAGAGGCAGGCACAAGAATATAAGTAACAGAAGCCAATGTAATTTGGCACCATCAGAACCCAGTTCTCCCAACACAGCAAGTCCTGGATACCCTACCACATCTGAAAAGCATGATTCTGACTTAAAAACCTATCTCACGAGGATGACGGAGGCTTTCGAGGAGGATAAAAATAACTACCTTAAAGAAATACAAAAAAACACAGGCAAACAGGTGAAGGAATTGAACAAAATGGCCCAAGATTTAAGAATGGAAATAGAAACAATAAATAAATCACAAATATAGGCAAACCTGGACATAGAAAACCTAGGAAAGAAAGCAGGACCTACAGATGCAAACATCACCAACAGAATATAAAAGATAGAAGAGAATCTCAGGCATTGAAGATACCATAGAAGATATTGACACAATACAATGGCCAAAGAAAATACAAGATGCAAAAATCTCCTAACCAAAAACATCCAGGAAATTCAGGATACAATGAACAGATCAAACCTAAGAATAATAGGAATAGAAAGGAGTGAAGATACCCGGTTCAAAGGGCCAGAAAATATCTTCAACAAAGTCATAGAAGAAAACTTCCCTAACCTAAAAAGAGAGATGGCCATAAACGTACAAGAAGCCTACAGAACACCAAATAGATTGGACTAGAAAAGAAAATCCTCTCATCATAAAATAGTAAATGCTAAATGCACAGAACAAAGAAAGAATATTAAAAACTGTAAGGGAAAAAGGCCAAGTAACACACAAAGGCAGACGGATCTATCAAAATTACACCAGACTTCTCAACAGAGACTCTAAAAGTCAGAAGATCCTGGACAGATGTCATGCAGACCCTATGAGAACACAAATGCCAGCCCAGGCTACTATACCCAGCAAAACTTTCAATCACCATAGATAGAGAAACCAAGATATTCCATGACAACACCAAATATGATATCTTTCTACGAATACAGAGCATGCTGGAAGGAAAACTCCAACACAAGGAAGATACCTACACTCAAGAAAACACGAGAAATCTTCTCACAACAAACCAAAAATAAGAGAATTACATATACTCAGTGATACCTCCAAAGTCAAAATAACAGGAACTAACAATCATTGGTCTTTAATATCTCTCAACATCAATGGACTCAATCCCCCAATAAAAAGACACAGGCTAACAGACTTGATAGGTAAACAGAACCCAGCATTTTTCTGCATACAAAACCACACCTCAGTGACAAAGACAGCTACCACCTCAAAGTAAAAGGCTGGAAAAAAAGTTTTCTAAGCAAATGATCCCAAGAAACAAGCTGGAGTAGCTATTCTAATATCTAATAAAATAGAATTTCAACCAAAAGTTATCAAAAGAGATGGGGAAGGACATGCCATACTCATCAAAAGAAAAATCCACCAAGATGAAGTCTCAATTATGAACATCTATGCCCTAAATACAAAGGCACCCACATTCAAAAAAAACTTTACTAAAGTTCAAAACACACACTGAACCTCACACAATAGTGGGAGACTTCAACACCCCACTTTCACCATTGGACAGGTCATTGAAACAGAAACTATACAGAGACACAGTGAAACTAACGGAAGTTATGAACCAAATGGATTTAACAGATATCTACAAAACATTTCACCCTAAAACAAAAGAATATACCTTCTTCTCAGAACCTCATAGTGACTTCTCGAAAACTGACCATATAATGGCACACAAAACAAGCCTGAACACACACAAGAAGATTGAAATAAACCCATGCATCCTGTCAGATCTCCACGGACTAAGGCTGGTCTTCAATAACAACAAAAACAACAGAAAGCCCACACACTCGTGGAAACTGGAAAACTCTCTACTCAATGATAACTTGGTCAGGGAAGAATTAAAGAAAGAAATTAAAGACTTTCTAGAATTTAATGAAAATGAAGGCACAGTCTACTCAAACTTATGGGACAAAATAAAAGCAATGCTAAGAGGAAAATTCAAAGCACTAAGTGACCTCATAAAGAAATTGGATATGTCCTTCACTAGCAACTTAAGAGCACACCTGAAAATTCTAGAACAAAAAGGCACAAACATACACAAGAGAAGTAGATGGCAAGAAATAATCAAATTCTGGGCTAAAATCAATAAATAAAAAACAGAGAATGATATAAGGAATCAACAAAACCAAGAGCTGATTCTTTGAGAAAATCAACAAGATAGATATACTCTTAGCCAAACTAGCTAAAAGGCACAGAGACAGTATCCAAATTAACAAAATCAGAAATGAAAAGGGAGACATAAAAAAGAAACTAAGGAAATTCAAAAATAATCAGATCTTACTTCAAAAGCCTATGCTCAACAAAACTGGAAATGGATGATTTTCTAGACACAGAACACATACCAAAGTTAAATCAAGAGTAAGTAAACTATCTAAACAGCCCCATAACCCCTAAGGAAGTAGAAATAGTCATTAAAAACCTCCCAACCAAAAAAAGCCCAGGGCCAGATGGTTTTAGTGCAGAATTCTACTAGACCTTCAAAGAAGAGCTAATTCCAATACACCTCAAACTATTCCACAAAATAGAAACAGAAGGAATACTACCTAATTCATTCTAAGATGCCACAGTTACACAAAGACCCAACAAAGAAAGAGAACTTCAGGTCAATTTCACTTATGAACATTGATACAAAAATACTCAATAAAAGAACACATCAAAATGATCATTCACCACAATCAAGTAGGCTTTGTCTGAGGGATGCAGGGATGGTTCAACATAATCCACTACATAAACAAACTCAAGGGAAAAAGTCACATGATCATCTCATTAGATACTGAAAAAGCATTCGATAAAATACAACACCCCTTCATGTTAAAAGTCTTGTAGAGATCAGAAATTCATGACATATACCAAAAGATAATAAAAGCAATATATAGCAAACCAACAGCCAACATCAAATTAAATGGAAAGAAACTAGAAGCGTCCCACTAAAATCAGGTACAAGACAAGGCTGCCCACTCTCTCCCTATTTATTTGGTATAGTACTTGAAGTTCTAGCTAGAGCAATTAGATAACAAAAGGATGTCAAAGATATACAAATTGGAAAGGAAGAAGTCAAGGTATCACTATTTGTGGATGGTATAACAATCCCAGAAATTCTACCAGAGAACACCTACAGCTGATGAACAACTTCAGCAAAGTGGCTGGATATAAAAATTAACTCAAACAAATCAGTAGCCTTCCTTTATACAAAGGATAAATAGGCTGATAAAGAAATTATGGAAACAACACCCTTCACAATAGTCACAAATAATAAAAAATATCTTGGTTTAACTCTAACCAAGCAAGTGAAAGATTTGTATGGCAAGAATGTCAAGTCCCTGAAGAAAGAAATTGGAGACCTCAGAAGATGGACAGATCTCCCATGCTCATGGATTGGTAGGATTAACATAGTAAAAATGGCCTTCATACCAAAAGCAATCTACAGATTCAATGCAATTGCTATCAAATTTCCAACTCAATTCTTTACAGACATGGAAAGAGCAATACTCAACTTCATATAGAATAACAAAAAACACAGACTAGCCAAAACAATTCTCAACAATAAAAGAACTTCTAGGGGAATCACTATCCCTGACCTCAAGAGTTATTCACAGCAATAATGATAAAAAAAAAAAAAAAAAAAAAAAAAAAAAACATGGTATTGACATAAAGACAGACAGGTCAATCAATGGAATAGAATTGAAAACCTAGAAATAAACCCACACACCTCTGGACACTTGATCTTTGACAAAGAAGACAAAGGCATACAGTGGATGAAGGAAAACATCTTCAACAAATGGTGCTGGTCTAACTGGTGGTCTGCATGTAGAAGAATGCAAATTGATCCACATTTATCTTGTATAAAGCTCAAGTTCAAATGGATCAAGGACCTCCACATAAAACCAAATACACTGTATCTAAGAGAAGACAAAGTAGAAAGAGCCTGGAATGCATTGGCACAAGGGAAATTTTCCTGAACAGATCACCAATGGTTCAGGCTCTAAGATCAACAATTGATAAGTGGAATATCATGAAACTGAAAAGCTTCTCTAAGGCAAAGAACACTGTCAATACAACAAAATGACGGCCAACAGATTGGGAAAAGATCTTCACTAACCCTACATCTGATAGAAGGCTGATACCCAAAACATACAAAGAACTAAAGAAGTTAGAGTCCAGAAAACCAAATAACCCAATTAAAAAATGGGGTACAGAGCTAAACAGAGAATTCTCAACTGAGGAATCTCGAATGGCCGAGAAGTACAAAGAAATGTTCAACATCCTTAGACATCAGGAAAATGCAAATTAAAATGACCCTGAGATTCCACCTTATACCAATCAGAATTGCTAAGATCAAAAATTGAAGTGACACCACATGCTGGGGAGTATGTGGATAAAGAAGAACAGTCCTCCATTGCTGGAAGAGTTGCAAACTGGTACAATCATTCTGGAAATCAATCTGGTGGTTCCTTAGAAAACTGGAAATAGTTCTAACTGAAGACCCAGCAATACCAGTCCTGGGCATATACCCAAAAGATTCTCCACCATGACACAAGGACACAATACGTTCATAGCAGCCTTATTTGTAGTAGCCAGAAGCTGGAAACAACTCAAGATGTCCCACAACAGAAGAATAGATACAGAAAATGTGGTTCATTTACATGATGGAATACTACTCAGCTATTAAAAATGAGGTCATCATGAATTTTTTAGTAAATGGATGGAACTAGAAAATATCATCCTGAGTTTGGTAACACATCCCTAAAAGGACATGCATGGTATATACTCACTAATAAGTAGATATTAGCAAAAAGGTTCAGAATATCCATGATACAACTCACAGACCATATGAAACTTAACAAGAAGGAAGGACCAAGTATGGATACTTCAACCCACTTAGAAGAAAGAACAAAATAATCACCAGAGGCTAAGGGAGGGAGGAACCTGAGTGGGGGAGGGGAGAGGGAGGAAAACAGGGGCAGGATCAGGTGTGGGGGTAGATATGAGAGAAGGTCCTGGAGAATGAATAGAAATATGCAGCGGGGGAGGGGGATTCTAGAAAGTCCAAGACACCAGGGATGTGAGAGGCTTGCAGGACCCAATGGGGATGACATCAGCCGAAATGCCAGTGTAGGGAGATGGAACCTAAAGAGACCACCTCTAGTAGATAGACATGTCCCCCATGGGGCCACCTACCCACCTTCAAAATTCTTGATCCAAAATTGTTTCTGTGTAAAGGAAATGCAGGGAACAAAAATGGAGCAGAGACTGAAGGAAAGGCTATCCAGAGACTGGCACAACTTGGGATCCATCCCATGAGCAGGCACCAAACCCCGACACTATTACTGATGCCATGTTGTACTTGCAGACAGAAGCCTAGCTGTCCTCTGAGGGACTCTACGAGAAGCTGCCTGAAACAGATGCAGATACTTACAGCCAAGCATTGGACTGAGCCTGGGGACTCCTACAGAAGAGTTAGGAGAAGGACTGAAGGAGCTGAAGGGGATTGCAATCCCATAGGAAGAACAACAGTGTCAACTAATCCCAACCCCTCAAAGCTCCCAGAGGCTGAGCTGCCAATCAAAGAACATACATGGACTAGTCCTTGTTGCTGCTACATATGTAGCAGAGGACTGCCTTTTCTGGCCTCAGTGGGAAAGTATGCACTGAGTCCTGTAGAAACTTGATGCCCAGGGTAGGGGGATGCTAGTAGAGTGAGGTGGGAGTGTGTGGGTGACTGGAGAAGCACCCTCTCAGAAGCAAAGATGAGGGGGGATGCGGTGAAGAACTCATGGAAGGGGCACCAGGAAAGGGGCAACATTTGGAATGTAAATAAATAAAATAATTAATAAAAGAAAAGAAAAAATTCCTTTACAAAGGTACCATCATTTCAGGAAAACAGCAGCCTACTGAATGGGGGATTAGAATTTCATTCATATATGTGCGTGTGTGTGTGTGTGTGTGTGTGTGTGTGTATATATATATAAAGAAAGAAAGAAAGAAAACAATCTTTGGGCTACTCTAGCAACAGACTAGACACACAGACTTGGACTCTAGGCTACTGGTTCTCAACCTTCCTAATGCTGCAACCCTTTAATACAGTTCCTCATGTTGTGGTGACCCCAACCATAGAATTATTTTCAATGCTACTTTATAACTATAATTTTGTTATGGTTATTAAAATGTTATTTACTGCAAATTTACTCTTATTTACAGTAATATAAGTATCTGATATGAGACCCCTGTGAAAGGGTCATTCAATCCCCCAAATTTGAGATTGTTGCTGGTCTCGCCAATCTCAGATTCCACACCACTCCTGCCACCAGGCTAGACATCTGCCTCCAGGCTGACCTGTGCCCCAGACCAACTCAGTACAGCTCAGTCTCTGTGCTCCCAGGTTTCAGGCCCATTACAAGTTTCAGTAAGTCACAGTCAGGTCAGCAACCCTAACCCCACTCATTGCCCTGCTTCCTATACGCACTGGCTTCAGATCTACCCAGTGCCTTGAACCCTCCTCACTTTCCAGGCTGGCTCTTGTGGTCTCATATTCCATCTCAAGTTCATAATAGTTTTCATAGAAACAGAAAAACAAACCCTGAACTTCATATGGAACTAAGCATTGACTTAAAACTTCCAAAGAAATCCTGAAGGGGGAAAAAGAATAAGGCTTAAAGCATCATACAATCGAACTTGAACAAATCTATAGAAACAAAACAGCAAAATGTAGGCACATATGCCAGGCCATGGTGGTGCATGTCTTTAATCGCAGCACTTAGGAGGCAGAGGCAGGAGGATCTCTGTGAGTTCAAAGACAGCCTGCTGTACAAAGCAAGTCCAGGACAGCCAAGGCTGTTACACAGAGAAACCCTGTCTCAAAACAGCAAAGATAGATAGATAGATAGATAGATAGATAGATAGATAGATAGATAGATAGATAGATAGGAAGGAAGGAAGGAAGGAAGGAAGGAAGGAAGGAAGGAAGGAAGGAAGAAAAGAAAAGAAAAGAAAAGAAAAGAAAAGAAAAGAAAAGAAAAGAAAAGAAAAGAAAAGAAAAGAAAAGAAAAGAAAAGAAAAGGACACATATATCAATGGAGCCAGAAAAATAACCTAGATACCAATTCACTCATTTATTCTCTTATTTTCAGCAAAGATGCCAAAAACATGAGAGGGAGAAAGATAGTCTCATCAATATATGGCACTTAAAGAACTCGATATCCAATACAGAAGAAATTAGATCCTTAGCTTACACCATATACAAAAGTAAATTCAGGACCAGCAAGGTGGTTTAGTGGGTTGAGGTGCTTGTTGTCAAGCTATGACTTGAATTCAACCTGTGGGACACACATAGTGGAAAGAAAAAACCAACTCCCTCAGGCTGTCCTCTGACCTCCACATGCATGCCATGGCATGTACACACTCACACACACACACACACACACACACACACACTAAATAAGTAAATGTAATTTTAAAAGTTAATTCAAACTTGATTAATGACTAAACAGAAGGCTTAAATATTAATGGCTAAAACAGTGAAACTGCTACTTCGTAGAACCTGGCTGAAAGCTCCGTGACAGTGCTCAAGACAGGGACGCTAGGTAACTCCCAAGGCAGCTGAAGGAAGTAACACAAATGAGATTACATCAGACTGAAAATCTTCTAAACTGGCAGGGAAAAAACAATGTGAAAAGGCAAGCTCAGAAAAGGAGAATCATCCATCTGATATTAGACTAATATCTAAAAGGAATTTAATTCAATACAAGAAACAATCCTATTTTAAAATGGTGAAAGGAGCTAAACAGTATTCTCTCAAAAGACAATGTATAAATAGCTGATAAGTATATGAAAAATGTTTATTGCTACTAACCATCAGGGCAATGAAAATTAAAACCACAGTGAGATCATAACTTCTAGAATATCTATTATCAAGAGGCTGAAGGCTAGGAGATGTAGCTTACTGGTAGGACACTTGTCTGACATGCTCAGAACCCTGAATTCATTCCCCAGAACTGCAAGAAAACAGGACGAAAGGTAAGTAGTGGCAAGGATATGGGAACAAAGAAACCCTTGCAGAGTGCTGAGGAGAATGTAAGCTGTAATAACCATTGTATAAAACAATGCAAATGCTCCCCCAGAATACTGAAAATGAGATGAGTAATCATTATACCAGATGTAGATAGATAAAGGATAGATGGGTGGGTGGATGGATGGATGGATGGATGGATGGATGGATAGATAGATAGATATCCAAAAGAAATGAAATGAGTATGTCAGAATATCTTTACTCTTATGTTCATTGAAGCAATCATCAAGATATAGAATCACTATAGATGTCTACCAATGGATAAATAAAAAAAGTTAGAAATATTTATGTGTACAGTTCCACTACAGAAAAAAAAGTAAATCATTGTTTATTATGTTCTTTAAAGTCACTATGAAGTACTTGCTAAGTGATTTCACCCAAAAAAATACAAGTAGTGTGAGGCAACATACATGTTAATTAGCTCAAATGAGCTGTCCCACAATGTATGGATATTTTAAAACACGTCATACATAAACACATACAAACTTTTGTTTTAAAAGAAAAAAACATAAAATACCTTGCAAAACGTAGATGCTCAAGAATTATTTTTTTATTTTAAAGCATCAGCATCTCTGGCTCCAATTAGAAGGCTTAATAGCTCAGAAACAGACCAAAGGTTAAAGACAGCAAAGGCAGCCAAACAGGCTGGGAAGAGGGCTGACACTACATTAAAGGAGCCAGCATAGTGAGAAGACTAACTAATAGAAGCGCCCTTTTAGAGAAAAGATTGGCTGTCAAGAGAAGGATGGATTATTTTTTATTTTAAGTTTAAAAAAAATAATAAAGCTCTCTTGCTCTCTTGGTTTCTTGGTCTCTTCCCTTCTTGCTCCCGGTCTATCTCCTTGCCCCTTCTCCATTCTCTTGCCCCCTCTCTCCACGTGCTCATGGCCGGCCTCCGCTTCCCCCCCCCCTTTTTCCTTCTCTGCCTCTACTACCCTCTTAACTCCCCCCCATGCCCTGAATAAACTCTATTCTATACTATTAAATAAATAAATAAATAAATAAATAAATAAATAAATAAATAAATAAATAAATAAAATATTTTAAATCATACTTGAGTAGGAGGAAAAATTTTCTGAGGAAGTCACTAATAATAAGTTCCTTCATAATCTCTGACACAGAGTTACACACTGACTGCACAGCCCTTATCTAACCATGAACTCCATGACTATACCACCTGAGACCACAAATCATATGACCAAAGGACAGCATCTTATTTCATTAAGGTTTGGGGGAGGCAATTCCTTTGAGGTATACACAAAATTAACTGCAGTTTGAAGTAAACATCTTACTCAATGTCACTGTCAATGGAAAGAGGCAATAAAATGAGATTAAAAGGTTTATGTTCTTCCTTGAGCATTTGTGCTCTGGGCTCATGATTTTAGAAAAAGAAACCGGAAAATGTCAAGAATTAAGTACTAGAGACAAACAGTCTCCCGAAGAGGAGAGAGGTACAATGTCTTGGCTCTGCTACTTATTATCTATATAGGATTTAACCCCTCTAAGCCTCAATTTCCTCGTCCATAAAACAGGAATAATAAATAATAATGATGATGAAGAAGAAGAAAGAATTTACCTCTGGGCCATTATAAAATTTTTAAGTCATGGCAGGTGAGGTGGTGCGTACCTGCAATCCAAGCGTTTTGGAAGCCAAGGGAAGACAACCATGAATTTGAGGCACGCCTGGACTACACTGCAAGGACATAACCAAAAAACTAAAAAAAAAAAATAAAAATAAAAAAAAATAAGGCTCAACTGAATTAGAGGAAACTATGATAGGGGACTTGTATGCCTATAATATGTACTTTTAAAACTTTAACAACTTCATAATTTAAAAAAAAGCAAAACAATTGAATAGACATTTTTCACTAATAACCAAAAGTACTATAAAAGACGTTGAATATCATTGTCCACTGGGTACTATAAATCAATACCATTTCATATGTACTAATATTGCAGGATATTTGATCACATTGTAAATCAGTTTACTGGGGGAAAAAAACTGTTTCTAGTTGTGGTGTGGCTCAGCCTTAGCACACATCTTTAATCCCTCTGGCTGGAATACAAACATACCTTAGTTCACACCTTTAATCCCAAAAAATGAAGATAAAAGTTAATTTGTAGAAGGAAGCACCATGATTAAAAGTGATGTCTAATTGAGTGGCAGACAGTGATGAATCAGAGAAAGATTTGACAGAATAGGATCTGCCCAACTCTGACAAGGAGAGGAAGGGGAAGCTGTATGAGAGAGAGCAGTGCAAAGGGAGGAGGCAGTTTCACTGGGACAGTTATACAGAGACAAGTGGCAGAGAGAGCAAGCAAACCAGACAGAACAAGCCAGAAAATGAGAAGGAGCCAGAAGATTAGAAGATACTGCCAAACTTAATATGAGGCCAAGCAGAGCAATTCAGGAAAGGCTAAGAGAAGCCAGACTGAATCAGTCAGCATGGAGAGGAATTTTGAGTCAGAACTGCTAAGTTGAACCAGCCAGCCAGAGCTCAGAAAAAACAAAGAGGTGAGTTTATTCAGCAGCAAATCTAAGAGGGTGAAAACATTCTAGGCTTAGATTAGATTGTTCAGAGGCTAGAAGGTTCCAGGACTGGGCCTAAGTTAGCAGACAAAGGTAGTAAGCCTCCAAGATGACAATTATATTTGGTGAATAAAAGAAATATTTACATACTAAGAATTTTTAAAAACACACAAAGACATGAAAATGAAACTTCATACCTTTTGGTTTAAATGTAAATAGTACAATCATCGGATGTGTTTAACAGTTCTTCAAAAGTTTAAGCATAGAATTACTATGTGACCCAGCATATAATTCTACTCCTTGGTATATATACAAGAAAAAGGAACATACATGTCTACCCAATAATTTACATATAAATGTTCGTAAGCAGCATTATTTATAAGAGTCAAAAAAGAAACTCAAATGTCCATTAAGCTGACAAATGGATAAACAACACATTGTGTCTATAAGGTTGGTTGCAGTTTAGTCATGGAGAGAAATCATGTACTGACTTGTGTTAGAACCAGGATGAACACTGAAAACAGTGTGTTAAGCTTTAAAATGTCAATCACAAGCTAGATGTGATGGTTCAGACCTTGAGTTTCAGCCCTTGGGAGGCAGAGGCAGGCAGATCTCTGTGAAGTTGAGGCCAGCCTGGGGTGTGTGTGTGTGTGTGTGTGTGTGTGTGTGTGTGTGTGTGTCTTCAGTTTCAAAATTATGAAGCCATTCAGAAGTGAAAAGTTTTTTCAGCCTTACCAGCAGCCTCATGACCTAAATTACTGTGTCAACTATTTTTAACAATCAGAAACAACAGTAAATTTATCTGATAACAAATTTGGAACTCTTTCTCAACTATTTCAGGAACACTTTATTATTTCTTCCTTAGAAATTCCACTGTTTGCGTTTATTGTACCATTATTGGGTCTATGTCATTTTTCTGCTCAAGTATAAGCTCTTAAAGGGAAAAGACAATATCTTACTCATTTTTATGTCCTAAAAAAGGAGCATATTGAAGGGCTGGTACATGGTAATAATAGGTGCTCAATTAAATGAAATTTTAACTCTGAAAATTTCTAAAACTTTTTTAGTTTTTTTTTTAATTTATTTATTTATCTAAAATCTTGCTTTACTTCCTTTAAGGAAGTAAAAGGGTTGGTAAGGTGTCTCAGTGGGTACAGGCATTTGGTGTGCAAGCAAGGACATGGATTTGATTCCCAGGAACCATGTGAAGGTAAATGAGAGAACCTCACAAAGCTCTCATCTGACCGCCATATGTACATAAAGGCACGAATACGTGCACATGCATGATGCAGACATTCATATATAAAATTAATTAATTAACTTAAGAAAAGGAGTTTTGGGGCTGGAGAGATAGCTCATCAGTTAAGAGCACTGACTGCTCTTCCAGAGGTCCTGAGTTCAATTCCCAGCAACCACATGATGGCTTACAACCATCTTCTAGTGTGTCTGAAGGCGGTATACTCATATATATTAAATAAATAATATTTTTTTAAAAAGTAAAAGGAGTTTTAATGACTGACCAAATTTAACAATTGCAATATCTCTACCAGATGAAAGTGCCTCAATGACATTTCATTCAAAGGGCATTTTCACCAGGCTTGATAGTCCAAGGATGTCAAGAATCAGGTACTAACTTTCATCAGATAAGGCAGCCTACAATAGCCCAAAAACAATACATTTAACCAGCCTGCCAACATCTCTAAAGCAAAACGGATGGAACGCTCCACCCAGCTCCCATCTACTGCCGCCTTTCAAGAGCTTGCTGCCTGTGGCTGCCGTCTGTACCAACGTTAGCTGCCAACAGCTAAGCTTTGCTGCTCCAAGTGGGGTCTACAACCAGTAGCATAAACAGTGCATGAAAACGTGTAGAAAGCGGCAACTCACTTCTAACCAAATCCCAAATGATGAATATGCAGGCATCCTAAAATATTTGGCTACACCTGGGCTCTAAATTTGCTTTTCAGTATGGCTAAGGTGTCTTAGACAAATCACTTCATGCAGAGATTCTTATGCAGGTGTGCACTTTAGACTCACAGGGGAACTGGTTTGGTTTTTATTGTAATGCTAGAGCTACTCCCTGGAGACTAACTTAATTCCTAGGGCCCAAAGTTTTTAAAGTTTCCCTGGCTAATTCTAATGAGGAGTAAGAAGTGGGAAGTGGTGATTAACTTCTCTAATCTTAAATCAAATGAGACAATTAGTAGTACACTGATCCATTGGGTTGTGAGAACCAAAACTGATCACCTTCGAAGAACCTGCAGTGTCCAGTGCCTAGGGCATTTAAGTATTCAATCCACAGTATTACAGTCACACTTACAAACCAAGACACAAACACTTCCACAGCAGAGGTAAGGTGAGGAGACTGGGAACCCTAGCGTGGGTCCCACAATACAGGTAGCTAGCTACTGCAATGCAACCATACATTATCCACAAGACAAAGCCTCTTCTTGATGCAAAGCCAATTGGAGCTTCAAAGAAACACACAGTGTCAAATTAGGGGCAAGCCGCCTCTCCAAGGTGTCAGGAAGGCCGATCTGTACTTGCAGTTTATTGATGGAAAGTGAGGGAAGACTGGGTCAGCAGTTCTGTAACACAGGAAATCCCCTTCGCACACCTTCCTGATTTACACTGGTTTCTGATACACACCACATGTGTCTTCAGCTCTCCTTTCTGCCCCCACTCCAAGTTTTCAATTGTTCAGCTCCACATCTAGGTGATGAAAACTTAAAACCTGTGGTTATAACATCTATGAGAAAGTTCATTTTGAAAGCTTTCTAAATTTCTACTTTACTGCCATGAGGAAAACAGAAGAAACAAAAGACCTCAGTCATCCACTAACACAAAAACCTTAGTGAAGACATTTAATAAGTGTAAGTTTTCTGCTGTGAGTTGTTGAAAATCCCGGCCTTTGGACTGTGGTGCCAGTCACTGGCTTTTATGAATGTTCTAAGAAACAATAGCTTGTATTTTTCCAGTGGTTTTAGGTTACATGTTCAGTTTCACCTACAGATTTTAACTTGGCTAAGTCTGGCCTGGAGTTCCTTTTGAATCTAAATCTCACCGGATTTGCTTAAAGTCTACTCTTCCAGGGGGTTCCTAACAGTTGGACAAGGAAGTCTACAATCTTGTTTTCAAATAATTATAAGAAAATTGACACCCAGTTGAGAACAGCATACCTATCTCAGACTAATGAGAGATAAGGGAAGTATCTCAGTCGTGACTGTTTCTCAAGTGGTGACTATGTCACCAGAAAGCTCAAGTTCTTGTTCCAATTCTGCAGTGAAGGAAACATACACCTCCCTTTTGCTAAGTTCATTATAACAGGTAATTAATGTCTTCCTTTGTAAAACCTTTAAATTATTTGCTGGAAATCTCAGCAGCAATTCTAACCTCTCACAAGGCACTCTCAAAATCTCCTCTACCCTCTATCTGTCCTCTGGACTCTTACCCTCAGCCCAGGCTCAGTCCCAATCTAAATGTTATGTGGGAATTGGCTCCTAAATCTCTAAGAATGCCATTCTGCAGCCTTTGTTTTAAATTTATTTATTTATTTATTTATTTATTTATTTATTTATTTATTTATTTATTTATTTATGAGTTTGTCATTAAAGAATAGCTCACAGTATGGAAGCATCCAGGTCTAAACTGTACCCCAGCACACATACCCTCCCAGAGAAGTGAGTTTAGACCCACTACCACAGACCATATCACCGTGCTAGGAAGGAGTAGGGGAAACCACAACCTGGAATTAGCCCATTACTAGCTTGATTTCTTAAACAGCCGGAGACATGCAGAAAATGTAATCCCTTGCGTCCTTCAGTTCTTAATTACAAGCGGCTAATTAGAAGGTTGTCTACTGCAGTAGCACCGCTAAGCCATTTCCACCGTTGCCCCAGTACATACGCTCCTGGGCTATGCTCGCCCCCGTGGGCACTCTAAGAGCTGTCCGTGGGCAGCTTTTCTATTCCTTCAGTGTTTCCTAGATGATGGCAACCTTCTCTTTCAGTTATTCTTGTGTTCCCTGTACTTGTCTTTTCATTGTGCTATAAACAACTACCGTGTGACCTAACCCACAAGACCTTTGAAGACAGTTCTTTTAATACTCCACAAGGCTGAATACATAGCTTTCAGATTCCAGATAAGTGAATGGATGAACAAATTCAATAAATAAAAGACTAGATCCTTTTCTCTTATCTAAACAAAATGCGGTGAGCAGAGAACTATATTCTAATCCTAGTTGTATTAATTACTTTGTATCTGACCTTGTAACACACAGTAAGAGGTTGTGCTGCTTAGTTTTTGTCAACTTGACAACCTAGACACCCTGGAGGAGACAATCTAAACTGTGGAACTGCTTCCATCAGACTGACCTATGGGCACATCTGTAGGGCATTTTCTTGGTTAATAATTGATACGGGACGGCTCAGCCCACTGAAGGCAGTGTCACTCATGGACAGGTGGTCCTCTGTTGTGTAAGAAAGCAGACTGAGCAAGTCATGGACATCAAGCCAAAATAATCTAAAAATTATACAAATCTGAATAATTGACCTTTTCCGAGCTTTACAACCCCACTTTTCTTCAGTACAGTTTATCTTTACAGAACAAATTAAAATAATTGGGTTTAAAATCTAATTTCTTCGACAATAAAACACATACATACATACATACATACACACACACATACATACAACCACTCCCCGATACCTGCCAAATATATTTTAATCCTTCAGTGCATATCTGAAACTGTGGGTAGTAATGAATAAAAATTATATATTTATATATTGTTTTCCTGCATATACATACTTATGATCAAGCTTTATTTGTAAATTAAACAAAATAAAATAATAACTAATATTAAAACAGAGCGATTTGGGGCTGAAAAGATGACTTAGTGGTTAAAACAATTATTGTAGAAAACCCAGCTTCAGTTCCCAGGATTCCAGTTCACAATCATCCATAACTAAAGTTCTGAGAGATCACATTGCTAGAATTTAGGGGGTACCAAGCACACACATGGTGCATATACTTACATGCAGACAAAACACATACACATAAAGCAAAATAAATCCAAAAAGTTGAAAACAGAGCAAGTTTAAGGATATCACATTTGCATTTCATTTTTCTAAATATGAAGCTTTTATCTTTTACTTCTGATTATTTGCCCCCCCACATACAATATACATGCATTTAACTTTCTAAATAACAAATATATTTGAATTTCTATGTGTTTATCGAGCTCAATATGTTTTAAGGATAAATTTATAAAGACAAAAAATCTAAGTTAATCAAATATAAATTGAAAGTACCTGCACTAAATTAAATTGTATGTGTAGAAAACTTAGGAAAATGTGGAAATTTTGAGAGTTATTAGTGCATACTAGGTTAGGAGTAGACTAATGAACGAGCATGGACTTAGAGCTATGAAAGACAAGGAAAAATGTGAAGTTTGAAAGTAAGATGTGGATCCAAGGTAGCAGGTTATCATCGACTACGTACACAGGTAGAAGCCCCAAGCAAAGATTAGCCTGAATAAAGTCAAAAGACAATACTGAGATTACTGTAAAATCATAATGACTATGTAAGACCACAGAACTCTGGGAGTATTGTTCATGTTTTAGTCCTCTTGGTAGCCTCAAAACCTAGCATAATTTTAGCATATCACTGATAATCGAACAACATTTATTAAAATAAGAAAAATTACTATTTTTCACTTTACCTAAGTGAAGCAAATGAATGGATTTGAACTCTGATAGAAACATGAAAGCCAAAGGACAAAAGAGTTAAAAGCTTTTCACAAGCTCCTCATGCCACTAGTCTGGACTGTGTGCATTCACTTTGTCTAAATCGACATCCATATACAAATGCATAAATAAAATGCAAACTCTCTCTCTTCCCATTTCTTCCTCTTTCTTCCTCCTCCCTTTCCTGCCCTACCACACACAGTGAGTGCTCGGAGGAGTAACTGAGAGAGCTCCCTCAGGACAGTCTGGAGAAGCGCTGACTCAGCTGATTAGCATCTGACCCACTCCGCAGGACCCTCTCAGAAAGCTCCTGCCACTAAGAACTCTGACCCAAAGCTTCGCAGCCTAAACAAGACAGGAAAGAAAAAAAAGCTTTATAACATTTCCTATCTCCCAGGACTTGTGTTAAGAGAAGAAATTTTTTTAATAAATTTGGCAGGAAAAATAATGGTATTTGGTATGGGTAACAGTATTATATAGTTTATGTGGTACAAGAAATTTGATTTCTTGAACCTGTGAATAAGCCGACAATCATGCCTGGTCTTCATTTACTTTCTCTGACTTGCTAGATCTTAAGTTTGACATGGTGGCAAATACTTATAATCTTAGCTACCCAAGATGTTGAGACAGGAAGATCACAAATTCAAGACAACTTAGTGAGACCATCCTGAAATCAGAGTTTAAGGGGCTGGAGCTGTGGCTCAGCAGTTAGGAGTACCATAACTGCTCTTGTACTGGTCAGCTCGCAGCACCTATGTGGGACATTCCACAGCCGTAAGCTCATCTCCAGAGGTATCGGATGCCTCCGGTATCTCCAGGTACCTGCATATACATGCACAAGCCATACAGGGACACATGTACATACACAAAATTAAAGTGTTTTTAAATAATTAAATTTAAAAGGCCTGGGTTTGTAGCTCACTGATACTGGCATGGAGACTAGGGTTCAATCCTGAGTACTGCAAACAAAAACCAAAACAAAATAAAAACTATAGACCTGGAACTAAAGCTTCTTGGTGAATAGAGAAATGAATACAATAAAACACTAGCTTATGCTTTACAAAGGAAGAAAGTATAACATAAAAAGTATCAAGCATAGGACAATGGTAGCTCACACCTTGAATTCACAGCACTCAGGAGGCAGAGGCACGTGGGTCTCTGTGAGTTCAAGTTCAGCCTGGTCTACAGAGTAAGTTTCAGGACAGCCATGGCTACACAGTGAAACCTTGATTCGAAAAACACAAAAACTGAAACCAAAAACCCAGTATCAAGCATATTCTAAGGCCTTCATTTTATAAGTCTGCTATTGTAAGTAAATGAATAATTCAATTTCAAATGACCTATTGCTCTCAACTATGCTTCATAACTCAAACCTTATCAAGTGCAGGTACTATACCACACTTGAGCTAAAGGGCACGAGAGGGCAGAAACAACATGCCTGTGAAAGCCCAGGTTGAAATGTGCCCTCGAGCTGGGGCTATGGTAATAGTTCACTGGTAGAATACTTACCTAATATGTACCAAGACCTAAATTTACAAGAGCCAGAACCATGAGAAAATCTGGGAAGGTCAACAGGCTAGGGAAGCAGGGTGGGAGACGGAAAGGAAGATGGGAAAGATGTCCTTTCTGTCTGAGTAGAAAAGACTGAAACAACAACAACAACAACCAGGCTTTGTTTTCCCTGTAGAGCCAATTCTATTTTTACTATGTCTGAAATTTAAGATTATCAAAGTTTGTAATTAAACCTCTTCATAATTAACATAAAATACAGAAAATATACTTTTGTGGAAAATAATCTAACATCGCTCTAATACATGAAGACGACTCTACCGTACTTCCCCACGCAGCCAGGATGCTCTCCTCACTGACAAGTATGCATTCATATCATTCCCACGCTCTCCAAGTTCAATGGCTTCTCTCCTGGTCTTCATACCTCTAAGATCTACCGTCATTCACAAATCCAACCTGACTTGTTCCTAAGTCTTGCTATAGTTGTGCAAACTAATTCATTCTCCTCAGCTCTAATTCATTGTTGCCTTAGTATTACTCTTCACACAGGAAAAGAATCTATGAATATATATATATATACATATATATATATATATATATATATATGTACACACACACATATATGCATATATATATAAATATACAGCCTGGCCCGCTTAAAGCTTTCCTTCTTTATTTCAGCATTGAGTTTTGGATTTCTCCCAAAGCTAGTAACACTAATGTTCAAATGGTGATTTGGGACACTGTCTTTTATTTATTTTATGATTCATTTTTTCATTGTTTAGCATAAGTTTAAATCTAAAGTAATTAATAATATTTGGTGTTTGTAAACTAAGTTCTAGAAAACATGTGAAATACAATGTGGCAGTGACCACTGTGAAGTCCGAGGCAGTGTGGATTTCTGAAAGCTATGCTGCTCCCATGTCATGTGTCTCTATTAGTGAAGTGGGAGCAGAAAGAACAGAAATTAACTACTCATCCTTATGAAAACTGAAAAACTTCCCAGAGAAATGGAACAATAATTGCATTTGTGCCCTGCCTTAGAGTTTAACAAAGTATGCTCAAATTCACTGTTCAGAGTAGCAGAAGCTCTCTGAAAAGTCTCCAAGAAAAGAAAAGAAAAAGTATATGAAATTGTGAAAAAGCACTAGTATTCCAAGAACTGAAAAATCCAACCCAGGAACTACAGAAGGCAAACAAGGAACAGCAAAACCTCAAGATGAAAAGTAGCATATGTACAGTAACAGTTACTGCTGCCCGATGCAAGGCTTTGCATTTAATAAAACTGACTTAATGCACAGCCTGGAAGCAAGACAACTTTGATGAACAAAAATAAAAAGTATGTATCTGTAGCTGAAATAATGAAAACTGTTATTTAAATCATATTAAGAAAGAACTTTACGGAAGCACACAGTGAAGGAGAAGAATAAAGAACCTTTACATAAGCCTTGACTCATTATTAATTGGTCCCTTTTATCTTCCTGCAGCTTTTCACAGTGCTTTTAAGCCAGTGGGAATATGTACTGAAGATTTAGCATGTGTCAATTACATGACTGTTAGCTACGATCTCCTCCTATACTCTGCATACTAGTTAGAAAGGTAAACCAACACATTTATGGGAAGTTACACGTCAGTATGAGGTATAAAGAGCCAAAAGAACATGAAGATTAAAAGCATACCTTCCGGAATAAGAAGAGATCACTTGGAACCTCCTGTTCAAAAGAGATTGTACAAATAAAGAGAATAGCAATATCCCTTTAAGGATTGGGTGTGGTGAGGTGAGATCTGAACAGAGCTAGGAGAAAGACAGTCAAGCAGAAATATACTAGCTTTTAAAAAAAGACATGGGCTTAGGATAAGAAGGAGATCTAAATAATCAAGGAAGGGAATATTAAAAATTACACAGAAACATAGAGCAGCCAAAGCTGAGGCTGAATGTGAACGGCCTTAAACACCACATAGAAGAGTTTGAAAAGTTTATATAAAAAGTCTCAAATAACCAAGAGTTTCTAGCAAAAAAAAAAAAAGTAACATGATAAACATGAAATTTTAGACATTTTGTTTTTAATATGCATAATAAATGGCATACATCTTCATTACAGATATGTTTATAGCCATACAGAGAGAGTCATGCAAATAAAGACACTGAAGACATAATGAAGAGGGGTAGGGTAGAACAAAACAGGCCTAAGAAGGAAGTGTTCGCCCAAGATTACGTTGTGGGAAACAAGCAAAGTCCATCACACAGAACAGACAGTCAGGCAAACATGAGAATCACAGGGCTTACGAATTATTCTGTTTTAATTCCTCCATCATTACCATGCTAATATAAAACTCAAACTGCCCCAGCACAGGGTAAAATAAGTAATTGTACCAAATTGATATATAAACAATGACTTCACAAGGTTCAATAAAGTGCAATTGTTCTACTGTGCTCCAAAAGTATTTGAAAAATAGAAGCCACATGACTTATTAATTGCATTATTAATTCAAGAGAAAAAAACACAACAAAGTAGCAATATGAGTAAATTAACTAGAAAATGTGGGTTTTGCCCAGCTGCAGCTATAGTTCACTGTACTGATAGCATATCATAAAACTAAAGATTAGTCTCTTCTCTGATCATCACACGCACACACGCACGCACACACGCACGCACACACGCACACACGCACGCACGCACACACGCACACACGCACGCACGCACGCACAGCCTCCCTGGCAGGTCATTCCCCTATCTTAGAGTGTCCCTGTATTCTCTTAAGCCCCCCAAATGATTCCTGACATCAGACTCCTGCTTTTCACACTGACTTCAGTCTTTCTTAATCTTAAGCATTACTCACCAACATTTTACATCATTAAATATAAATGCTATAAGAGCCGTTAGCCTTCTTAGAGTGCTTTACCATCAATTAAATATTTAGGAATTACTTTTTATAGCACTCACAGAAGAAATGAACAGCAGGTATTACCAACGCCCACAGGTCACTGAGAAGCAGTAAACCCAGAAGCACACATTCATAAGTGTTGGATCCAGGCCTGCACTGTGAGTTTTCTAAGCCCAAGTTCCAAATATCATTGGGTTTCATTGTGTATTTGTGAGACATTGTTATTCAATATCATGTTTAAGTGAACATGTTTTAATAAGGCGCCTTGATGATCAAGTATGTAATGCAGAGTCATTTACTGAAAGAATCTAATTATTTTGAGTTGTCTGTGATGATTACAATAATCACTGGATGAAAATTGACAAGAAAATAGAATGTTAATAAAATTGTTACTGTACCAAAACATTTTTGTCTTAAATTCTGCAATGTGACATTTAACAACCAAGACAACCTGGGTGATTAAGGATGGTGAGCAGCAAAGGGCACGAACAGGGCATTCCTACTCTCTTTAACTCTGGTAAGGCCTCAACTGCTGATATAGTTCAGAGCATCCTATTACCAGGGAGACATAAATCAGAAGGAGTCCAGCTAGGAGCAATAAAACAGATTAGCGTCTGGATGGGCTGCCTTTAAAGAAAGTTTTAAAAGAATTAAATCCAGGTAGTCTGTGGGGCTGGTGCCCACACCAAAAATCAGTTATTTTGAAGGTATGCATCTTTACAAATATACAAGGATCACTGTAAATATCTGAAGGAATATTTAGAAAAAGGAAGTTCAGGAGAAATTTGCAGTCAAAAAGGAAAAACTAAAGAGAGGAGAACTCCCTCCCTCAAACATGGTTAAAAACACTACAGGCCAATGGTGTTCAGTGCCAGGTGGGTGGGGAGGGAAGTCCATCCCTGGGTGACCACGCTGGAGGAGTGGCAGGACGCAGCCTGAAGAGACTTTTCTATTCTTGTGCCTTGAGAAGTGTTCTTTGTTTTTGTTTTTAATTCTGTGAAGTTTTACAGCCATCTGCCACTTCCCTTTCTCCTCATGATGTCCACTTTCTCCTTTTAAAAAGGTAAATAAACTGAATTCTTCACTTCAAGCAGAGGTCATTATGTTCAGTGAGTGGGTGGCAGAATTTTAAATGCAAGATTTAAAGAAAAGAGTCTATTTCTAACATATATTATTCTTTTTTTCCCTCCCAGCAATTTCTGGAGCTCTTACAAGTTTTTCCATAAACTAAAAAGGAAGTGGTTTAATGAATTTGAACAAAACCTATCTCATCAGGACAATCACTAATATACCCCTTCCCTGTCTGATACCAGAGCTGACAGTGACCCTGAGAGCTGTGAAGCCCTGGCTCTCACCACCAGAGCTGCTGCTCATTGTCTTTTACCTTTCAGTGTCTCATGCTGAGTGACCACAGACTCTACATGCATTCACATTCTATAGCAACGACTTCACCTTTGAAAGATAGGTTCTTAAACACCTTCACTCTTGGGCAAATTGAGTATATTTTAGTAATGCTTCAAACTCAACAAGCTGTCATCTTGCCCTTTGTTACTCTGGTGCATACACACACACACACACACACACACACACACACACACACTCCTCGTTCAGAGGAGTCCCAAGATTACAAAGGTATCTCCTTATTCAGGTAATTTGTAAGAACAAGTTGTAAAAAAAAATCCCAAGGACTCAAAAAACCTGTCAAAATAATAATATACTAACACTATGAGAAAGAACAGCAGGAGAGAGAGAGAGAGAGAGAGAGAGAGAGAGAGAGAGAGAGAGAGAGAGAGAAGGAGGCACCCCAAAGAGACGCCAATACCTCTTTTACAAACTTTAACAGCATGAGTAGCTGAAGATCCTACAATTTCTACCTGTCTCTGAAAGAAACTGTATCTCTCTGGTCACACTAAAAATGTCATAAGTAGTAACACTAAACTTTTTAGAGAAAACGGTTAAATATAATCTTCATTTATTCTTAATAAAAAATAAAATTGTTCAAATTTCAAACAGGAATAGAATTTGGAGCTTTCAAAGCTTTTGCGAGACTTAATTCCTCTGATTCTAGCTATAAAGAAGGCTGACATCTGCAGTGCCACTGTTAAACTGAGGAAAAACATGTGACTGAAGACAAGGCAGTCCAAAGAGGAGAGAAACCACTGCAAAGATTTCCAAACCTTCCTCAACAGTGGAACAACCTAAAGGGTTTTTTGCATAAAATTTTAGACCGGGCTTCAAAAAGGTTAAGTCTCTGTCTCCCGGTCCAGAAAAACAAGAAATAAGACAAATAAAAGGTACATGTGCCTAGAATTTTAGGAATGAAGTGTGCCTGGCTCTTTAATAATCTGTGAACCTGGTTGAATTTTGTCAAAAAAAAAAAAAAAAAAAAAAAAAGCCTCAGAATTAGCTTACAGAAATGTGGCATATAGGCTCCAGAACTTTGTAGACTACCGCCCAGCAAAAAAGCAGACAGCCTGGACAAGGACAACCTGGGGAGCTCCCTTTGCATGGTCACCTCAGGAGTCTCACATTCCCAATGAACCCTAGCCTGCTGCTTCTAGTTTTTCAGGGGAACTTCAAACAGGCTCTGCTCCAAGTCGGCCCCTACAACACACACACACACACACACACACACACACACACACACACACACACACACACACAACGTCTTGATCCCACCCCCAATTTCCTCCAACACTCAAAATCGGGACCAAATTTCTCACCATCCTCATAGTTTTTGAGATAGTAATCCGGGCCCGGGCCCCCGCGGCTTTTCGCCGGATTTCTCAGGTTCTGGAACTGCAGGAAATCTGTCCTTTTGCCCCCGAAGCGCAGAAAGGCGGGCGAGAGTCCCCGGGCCAGGGTCACCAGACGCTTGGAGCTGCAGGGGTAAAGAAAGAGAGAGGAAAGGATCCCGGGAGAAGGCTAGAGAGCACTGGTCAGGGAGCAAGGCCCCTTCTCACTCCCTGCGGGAGACCTGGCGGGAGATTTATTATCTAAGCCCACTCCAGCTTGCAGTCCGAGCCGAGTACGGACTGCTTTGCCGCGGCTCGCTTGTACCGACTCTGCTGCCCGCTTTACCGCCAGCCTCCGGATTCCCTGGGGCTGTTCCCGGACCCCGACTGGCCGCAGCTGCGCCCTCCCACAGACACCTAGATGCCCGAAGAACTGATTTCTAAAGGATTGGAGATGTGTTTGTTCCACGTATTAGGACAGCGGCACTTGTGTGGCGAACTTGGAGCAAGGCGCAACTGGCTGGCTTCTGCCACTACCAGGAAAGCGCTCCTGGCACAGACGCGCTCGGAGCGGACCGCCAACCTCTGACTGTTGCCAAACTTTCAAACAGAAGTCCGCGTTGCCTCCCTGGCCCCAGGGGCATAAGTAATCTCCAAAATGCTGAAACTTGGCCTACTTTTTCTAAACCCAGGCAGCATCTAAGGTCAAGAGGATTTTTTTTTAAATACCAAAACTGATTTTCCGATTCTATCACATTGTAACTGAGTAGCTTCCCAAATCTTCAGGCAGAGAGATTCCCAGAATAAATCCTTGCCTTTCAGATGATTCTCCCTACCCCAGCCCCCAGAATAAAACCTGTGTCTTTTGGCACTTGAAATAATTCAGTCTGGTCTCAAGAGAACATTCTCCTCCTCCTCCTCCTCCTCCTCCTCCTCCTCCTCCTCCTCCTCCTCTTCATCATCATCATTCATATTCTCTCTCTCTCTCTCTCTCTCTCTCTCTCTCTCTCTCTCGCACACGCACACACAGCCACACGCGCGCGTGCACAGTCATACACACACACACACAGAGAAAGACACAGACACAGACACACAGACACAGACACAGACACACACACACACAGGCACACGCCCCACTCCTGGCTCCAATTGGGCTTTATCTTTCTTTTTCTTGCGGTTTGGTAGCACTTAGTTTAAAAAAAGAAAAAAAAAAGTCTGGCAAATTTTGGGACTTATGTGTCGGGAAATGTTGGAGTACCAGAAGAACAATAGCATTTGAATCTATTCATTTTCAGGATTTCCATCAAGGGATTTTAAAAAGCCAACGACTGCTACTCTAGGAAGTAATTGGGAACCAGCCCTGCAAATGCTGTTAATGCTGAGGAAACCAGCTGCTGAAATCCGGGTCTACACATCATTTTTAACGCTTTGCTAGTTCAGGTTGTGAGAATCCAAATCAAAATGGAGACGTTAAAGAGTATCACAAAGGAGTGGGATTCAAAGGGCACAGAAATAAAAGGAAACTCCACTTTCAGACAGTTTTTGGGAAGATACATGTCTAGCCTGAGAGATGGCCCGAAGGTCTGGCTGAGCTCTCCAGGACCGAGTTGCAAGGCGGGCGCAGTTTAGGCGTCGCGGGGGCCGGCTGAGCGCAGAAGGGACGTCCGCGCGAGTGCGGCCCCAGGGAAACGCCGCGTTTCCAATCTTCCGGATAAAGCCTGCACAGCCAATGCAAATGCGCCCCGCCACGGCTTCTTCCTCGAAAAGCTGCCTTCCAGAATTTTTCTGCAGCAGGCAAATATTTAGCGCGAACAAGCTGACTTTTTTTTTTTTAAAGGAGGAGCAGGAAGGAAAAACTCGGAGTCCGCGCAGCTGGAGCAAAGCAATGCAAGTGGGACGTGCATTTAGGAAAAGCCCTGTTGCACCCCACATTTGGATGAATTCTGAGAAGCGTTCTGCTGCACAGAAAAGCTTTCAAGGATGAAACCCGGTAGTGCAGCGCTGTTCCCGCCCTCCCAACAACTCTACCTTCTGGAACCCCGAAACGGCCTCCGCATCGGTGGCGACAACTTCCGAGTCTATGGGCTACCACCTACCCTGACCTGGAAGGAGCGCTCGGCGCAGCTCCTACAGCTACCTGCTGCGTCCGCAGACCTGAGACTGAGCGCTAAGGGGCGGGTGCACCCGGAAAAGCAAAACTCTTAAGGGTGAAAAATGTTCACTAAAGATGTGATGTCGGACACAGCCTCGGATCTGGAATGGGATGGAAAGCACTCTGGACTCTTTGGAGGAGCCCAAACTGAGGGTCCAACTTGAAGGAAATTTTCAAAAACTTGACACTTGGAGATTCAATATTGCAGAGGTTTATCCTCTCTTTCTTCTGGGTTTTTTCTTTTTTCACCGCCCCTGATGGGAAGGGATCGCGGTTGCTCAACTGCCTGAATAGTAACAAATCGGGAAGAGGGTGAACCCAACTAGATTATCAGGGAGTCTCAACCTTCAGGTTTGTTAATCCACCACTGCCTTTGGGTTCAAAACCCCCAACGCTTCCCCCTGAGAGTTTCCAGGACCTTTATGGGTCGCGTATGATGTACACTACGACCCGAGCAACGATTTTTTTCCCACTGTATAAAACTAAACTGTGCAGTTACCAAGGAAAACTCAAAGAGGATGGTGGAGGGGGAAGGGCTCCATCTATAAAAAGTGTCTTACAAGTCAAGCCTGGTAATGACAGTGGAGGATACAAAATAAAAAAGTTAACTCCAACTTGCTCACCGCTCAGGACTCTCCTTAAATTCGTTTTCTGTCTGGGAGTGAGAAGTGATGAAACCATCTTTCCGTGGCAAATTCCACTTTCAAATGCAATCTCCCAACTGAACACTCGGACACACGCACACTGCTTTCTCTCTCACACAACCACTCCTCTGGAGTCTTTGCTGTTCCAGATCTTCCCTTTTGTAACTTCCCTGAGCCTCTCGTTTCTTTTTCAGAAGGGGAGACTAATTGTGGATATATGTAAGCACAACATTTTTTCAGTCGTAACTGATAAGTTTCTGAAATGCCTTCTGCATTGCAAACATGTGCATCTTAATAGAAAACACTGCTTTCCTCAGTCACTAGTTACAGCCTCACAGCAAATATTCCAGGAGGGGGGAACCTCCTTTTTTTCTCTTGGAAAGACAGAACGGTTTGCTGCTGGTGCTGGTGCTGCTGGTGCTGCAGCTGCTGCTGCTGCTGCTACTTCTGCTGCTGCTGCTGCTGCTGCTGTACGTCCTCCTCTTCTTCTCCTCCTCCTCCTCCTTCTTAGTCTTCTTTTTTCCTCCTCTTTTTCTTCCCCCTTTGGAGCAGGGGATAGGAAGAGAATGGGGGTGGGGGTACTTAAATTTTTAAAGGATCCGTCGAAGCCCCTGCCTTACCTTAAGAAATCGAGCCAGCCATCATGAATGATGGAGGGGTCCAGCTGCAGAGAGAGGAAGTTCTCACTGACTGTCCTGACTGGGTTCTTGGTGCTCACATCAAGTAGAATCAGGGTCTTTTCCTTCAAACCTGTAGCTCTGTCTACAGGCAAAGGTCTCCTGTTTCCAGCGTGGAAGGAGAGGGAGAGATGGAGCAACAGAGCCAAGAAGAGAGCCACCAGGGCTAGGCACGAGGGGGGGCGGGAGCTGCTGGAGGACATGGCTTCAGGGAAGGCACAGAGCACCCTCATTAAATCCCTCTGATTTAAACTTCTCTCCCTACTGGGTCTCGATGGTGACTAATTGTCCTTATCTAAAGTGTGTGTCTATCTGCCCCCTCCCCCCCCTTATTCTCTTTCGCCCTCGCTCCCTCGCTCTTGCTCGCTTGCTCGCATTTTTTTTTTTCAGTGTTTTGGTGCTGGTGGAGCGAACTCACGCCCCTAGCCAGCCTTCTCAGCAACTCGTGCCAAGAGTACTGTTCACCAGCACCGCCCCTTTAAGAGATTTGACTGCAGACATTTTTTAACTTTTTAAAGGTGAGGGGTGGGGGAGGGAGAAGGGGGAGGGGTGGCCGTTGTGCCCTACTGATTTAACCCGCTAAGGTCAGGAAGCGGCCAGTGGGACGGAAAGAGTACTGTGGTACCATCTTGAGTCAGAGCTTATTTTCGAGTCCCCTGCCCAGTAGGCTCTGGGGAAGGCCCTTAACCGCCTGAGGGGCAGTCTGTCCTATTTCTTGCATACTGTCCACTCTGGGCCTTCCTTTTGGGGTTGAAGCAGTAAATGTTGTTAGGTTGTAAATGGTTTTATGATGGGCACTGTAATTTTTGCCAAGGCACAGAAAGCAAAGAAGAGTCCATGCCTAGGTGTACAGATCTCTGAATCTTGCAAGACAACCAGAAAGAAGTTTCTCCTGAAAGGGAGAATAGGAGACCAAGGTGGGGGAAAAGGGACAGTATTCCCAGGTCAAAGAACTTCCTAGTCAGGAGAGTCAAAAAAAGCATCAGTATGCTCCATGGCCCTGCTGCTTATGTGTGAGGGAGAGTCTTTCTGATGTAGAAAGGGGTTATAGGGGTGTCAAATCCAGCCCCAGGTCAACATTAGAGTGTGCCTTCTTGTAACTCTTGGGTACAGATCACCCTGGACTTCCAGATGCACAACAAACCTTTGTTCTTTGCTTTCCCACCCTCAATAGCCTGCAAGGTATTCTGAGCCCCATCCCAGCACAAGGAGAGAACAATCCAGCCCCAATCACAGGCAGTCACACCCAGTCCCACTTTCAGCTCCTCTGGGGTATAACAAGTCCTCTACTCAGCAGATGAAGGAAGCTACTCTACGAAACAAATGGGCAACTGAGGGCATCCCAGGGCAATCCTTGACTAAACAGACTGGATGACAGTTGAATGCAGAGCATAGGTCCCCTACCAAGGTGGAAGCACACTGGGCAGTATCAGAGCTCAGTAAACACTACAACAGCATTCTGTTTTCCTTCCTGCAGCCAGAAAGACTTGGCCAACCTACATAGGACTGGGCTAGATCACCTTCAGCTAGCATTCCCTGAGGATTCTCTGCCAATCTAAGCAACCAGAAAATGTGGGTGTTATGCTACATTGAACTAAGAAGTGCCACGAGAACCTTCTAAAAATATTACACAGAATGACGCTAGCAGAGGAACCCCAAATCAGATCACTTAGAGATGGTTTCTAAAACTAAATTATAGCATGAATTAAATATTGGCTCCACCCTTAATACCTGCTTCCTCTAGTTCCTTAAATTTTCTAATATATCTGTGTCCTTAAAGATATGTTTATGCTCCTGGGGTTGGGATAAGACAGGCATAAGTTTCAGTACAAACTACTGTTATTTTTAAAGGAGCACTGACACTTCATTGAAATGGGGACAGCTTGGTGATCAAAGGCTTCTTTGTGTCCCTGGACTCAGGTATGTAGTGAGCTCTCAAGAAACATCTCAGATATATGTGATAGTAAACCAAACTCTGCTCAACACACTGAGACCATCCACTGTTCTCAAGAAGAATTGTACTTGTCGTAGTAAATTGTATTTTGGATATCTGTTCACTGATTTGTTTTCTTAGTTATTAACAGCTTTCTGGCCATCTCTTTCAGGCAGTACTTGTTTTGAAAAGCTGTTAGTTCATTTATCATAGTCACAATTAAAATAAACTATATCTTCTTCTTTTTTTTTTTCTTTTTCTTTTTTGGGTTTTTTTCGAGACAGGTTTTCACTGTATAGTCCTGGCTGTCCTGGAACTCATTCTGTAGACCAGGCTGGCCTCGAACTTAGAAATCCACCTGCCTCTGCCTCCCAAGTGCTGGGATTAAAGGCGTGGGCCACCACTGCCCGGCAAACTATATCTTCTTAACAGACAGCTAAATTTTCCAAAGTCCAAAACACCCTTTGGCTTACAATTGGGAGCCACATGAATTAAGACCACTGGAATATTGTTTCACAGAAATAAAGCATACCCACTAGATGCCTATAATTAATATATGTTTCAAAAGTATTCATTCAACTAAGGTATATTGAATATATTGAGAATCTGCTAAATTGTGAGTTTTACAATTTTACTGATGACTGTTCTGTAATGCTTTGGTGGCCTGGTTACTTTAACTAGCATTTAATGTTAAATATTTACATTAAAACCTGTATGCAATAATAAACCAAACCAAGAAAACAAACTTAGTTGCTGATGAATACCATTTCTAGCCTACCCACTAAAATTCAATAGCTATATCCAGCCTTAGGACATCAGGAGAAAGACACAGTTCTGGAATATTTTAAAGAATATATCCTTGGTTGACTACAAAATGATCTGATTTGGGGGCCTCTGATCTATCTTGGTACCAACTTTCCAGAGCTACTCTTTGTGTATAACCTGCCTTGCTATCATGGCTTTTGTCTTGCTTCTCAATTACCCCTAAACAACACGCTATATAGATAGTTCTTCACAAATCTATATATTATACTGAAGCGTCTAGCATATTTTCTTTATGCTAGTTAACAACAATTTCCTTGTCATTTCTATCTTAGATTACAATTCCCTACAGAATAACAACTAAACTCTGTCAAAAACTATCAACTATTAGAAACTAATGCACTGATTTCCACCCTACTTTCATTTCAAAATACCTAGAAAAAACAAAATTTAAGAACTTAAAAGGGCTTATTTTAAAGAGCTTAGTTCATAACTCCAACTTACAGCCATCATTCCATAGATGTTGAGGCTGTAGGAACTGAAAACATCTAGTCAGATCATACCCACAGCCAAGAGCAGAGAGAGGAGAAAGTAATGTGAGCTCACTACTCAGCTTGCTTCCTGCAGTCTTCTTTATAAGAGTTCAGGGACCAAACCCAGGGAACAGTGTTGCCCATTTTTTAGGATGGGTCTTCCCACATCAATTAATATGGGAAGACAACCACCACCCACAGGACAAGCTGTTCTAGAAACCCTTCTTTGAGGCACTCTTCCCAGTTGATTCTTGATGACTTCAACTTGACAATTAAAACTCAACAGCACAATGTCTCCTTCGGAACACTATGTTCAATTCTCTACTGAATATTCTATATGGTTTCCTTTTAAAATCTAGAAGATTAACTTCCCAAAACTAAAAGATTACTTGAAGATTAGCCATTCCATAATTTCTAGGCCTTAGGATTTTGAAATAAACATGAAATAGCCAATGAAAAGAACAGACATACCTGCCACTTCATTTTTCCTAGAAAAAGCCTTTCTTTCTTTTTTTTTTTTGTTTGTTTGTTTGTTTGTTTTTCAAGACAGGGTTTCTCTGTGTAGCCCTGGCTGTCCTGGAACTCACTCTGTAGACCAGGCTGGCCTCGAACTCAGAAATCTACCTGCCTCTGCCTCCCAAATGCTGGAATTAAAGGCGTGCGCCACCACTGCCCAGCAGAAAAGGTCTTTCTTTAAAAAATCTACCAACTGCTTACTAATATTACATTCCAAAAGGAAAGAATACCTTATCATCAGAGAAATTGAAACATGTCAAATAGTAGGTATTTGAACTGGAAAAATTAAGCTTTGTAAAAATCACCCTATTTTAACTCTTACCATTTTATCTTGGAGAAATAGAAATATGCCACCAAGTAACATGGTACTAGGACTGGGGACTGAAACTAATGGTATTTCCTGTTTATGGTCAATTCTGCTTTGTTGCATAGATGTTACTGCAAAATTTCTCTGATGTTAGTGATTGCCACCTTGACTACATGATTTTTCCCTCATCTTTCCTGTGCTTTTATCCCCCCAATGTCAGCTGGTCACAAACTCCTGAGCTCATATACCCCACCTCCTTTTCCTTCTACTAACTGAAGATTAGTTATTGCTACACCTATTCCCTTAATATGAAAAACATGCCCGGTCTGTCTAAGACCAAGAAAAAATCATTTCTAACATAGGCAGGAAGAGAAAGCATAAAGAGACAGCAGTCTCCTCATTATGGTACTGCCAGTGTGTGTCCTAATGACGACTGTTTATTGAGATTATGGGGACCATGCACAGTGCTCATGGCTAGACACGTTATCTTGTTAACATTGAACAGCTCTAGGAGGTAGAATAATTCCTTACTATAGTGTGTGTGTGTGTGTGTGTGTGTGTGTGTGTGTGTGTGTGTGTGTGTGTTAGTAAAGGCTTAAACGATAGGCCATGTCTCATGCACATAACTAATAAATGGTAACACACCCACGGACTCTTCCCTCACTTCACCACACACTGCTTACTAGTGTATATTGGGGTGGGGGAATCCTTGATCAAGGAGTTACCAGACCTACATGTAAACTCCTGAATTTGCTGGATCTGGTTTTGTGATGCTGAGTAGATTTTAACGATTTTAACCCTCAGCCATCTAGAACGTAAAATTAACACAATATTGATGAATGCAGCAGTAATTGAATACAATTATATATGAGGAAAGTGCTGTGTAAATTCTAATATATAATTATGCTACTTGTTTCCAGTTTTTATTCCCGGTCTTCCACACTTCTAATAAATATAACTGATGGCAAGAATAAGAATAGTATATATAAATATGAACTTTTTTTTTTGTTTTTTCGAGACAGGGTTTCTCTGTATAGCCCTGGCTGTCCTGGAACTCACTCTGTAGACCAGGCTGGCCTTGAACTCAGAAATCCACCTGCCTCTGCCTCCCAAGTGCTGGGATTAAAGGCATGCACCACCACTGCCCAGCCATATTTTTATAGAATACATTATAAATGTCTTAGTAATAACCTTGAAATAAAAGACCAGCCCTAATCTGATGCCAGTAAATAAGGCAACAAAGTACGTACTACATATTATAGGCTCTCATAACAACTTACATCTAAAGAAGAAAAGCAACATTAAGTGAGTTCTATGTGTCTTTTTTCAGTTTTCCACTAGAAGAGAAAAAGGGCCAGGTAAAGAAATGCTAATTAGAAAGTATGTTATTTCATCCTCAAAGGCTGCCTGTCCTTCCTGACAAGTGGAAATACACCAGTTACCAAAAGGAGCACTCGGACTAGAGACTGGCACTAATGACATTCCCTGTGTTAATGACCAAGTTCCACTTGTCACATACAGTATTGTTTAAAACATACATGGAAAGACACTGTACATTTGGAAGATCAAGGGATGACAACACAAGTCATGTCTGTGAGCCCATGGCATGTTGGGTGAGGATGACAGATGTTTTAGAGACTTCTATGTGTAGAAAACCAAGTAACAGAAAGACTAACTTACATCTTAGACCTACCCAGTAAGAAGTCTATCTCTTACATTGTAGCCCATTCAGTTCAAAAAGAGTATCATATACTAGAAAAAGTATGGATTTTGGAGTCGTTAATTAAGAAATAGATTACAATCTACTCTCTAACATGGCCTTTGTTGGATAAGTCATTCATTCTTAGTAAGCGCCAATTTACCCACGTGAGCAACGCATGTAAGTATAGCTGTTCTACATGTGTTCTAAGAATTAAAGTAATACTTCTGTGCTTACAATTTTTCTTCTCCTGGTTGAATTTCATTGTGGAAATAAGTGTAATTTGCATAGATTGGGCAGAAGGAAACTATACACTTGAACCCTAAGGTTTTGAAATATTACAGTAATAAATAAAAAGTATTGCATTTCATTTTATGCTTAGATGACAGGATTTAGTCTCATAATTCAGGTAAGAAAGTAAGGAGTCAAAAGGTCAAGCTGTTTCTTGATGAAACTGAAACCTAAGTCTGTTCTTCTGACTGATAACTAGATTATAATTTTGGCATATTTGTTATTAAAAATACCTAAGGGCTTTAATATTTAGAGTTCTGGAGAAACAAATTTAGATTGCCCTTCAGGTGTTATATAGTTTCATTAACTGTACAAGTAGATATAAGATTAGTTATACATGCTACTTTCCTAGCCAGACAATTCTTAAGTATTAATGCTGAAGACAATTTCTAAGAAAGTGAAATATACAAACCTTATTTGCCTCAATATATCTGATACGCTAATCTTGACATTGAGGAATTGAACCTATAATAAACCATTTATCTAGAGCAGTGTTGTTGGCCCTCAGAAAGTGGTTAGTTATAACTGCATTTGCTTTGGTTCCCACAGTTAATAACACATTTTGTCCTTTCAAAATACCATAGTGTGTTTAATTTTAGTGAGGTAAGCAAATGCTTGCTTAGCACTTACTTGGTTCAGTCTACTCCCCAGTGACTGGATGAGAAGGCTGTACTGGCACGCACATGCATACATACTGGAGTAGAATTACTCTGACTGTTTGGAGTAGCTGTGCCCCCAGGTGAGCGGGTCTAAGTCACTCCTTAGTTCCCTGCAGCTGAATTCAACCTTAACAGATTGTCACCGACTCCAACAGTTCTCCTCATCCTAGACACAGTGCTGATGACTCGTAGTGTGTTTAATTTCCACAGAATATTTAAAATTTAAATTCCTCTTTGACTTAATTAAACTTAGCCAATATAGCAAAATGGTGTTTCATGTTTAATTTAAAATAATATTTTCCATATCAGGCAAAAATGATAAAACCTAAGACTCCAGACTATCAACCCTGGCTGCACACTGAAACCATCAGAAGTTCCAAATCACTGATTTGGAGCGGAGCATTAACGTAACCTGAATCTCTCTACAATCCTATTTTTCTAGTTCCAGAGGAAAAAAATTTAGATGACAAAGGATGCCACATAATTGGACCTATTTGATTCACTTTTCAGATAATTACATTCCAGCTTCTACGAGAAACCTAACAATGCATACTGGAACTTACTTTAGGACTAAGCACAAACACTGAGCGTTCAGCTGGAGGAGAACCATCATCCAATGGGGAAAACTGCAAGTTTGCTTGTGTGTTTTGTTTTTCACTGTTTATTTGCTTGTTTGTTTTTTGAGATGGTATATCAATGTTTAGCGCAGAATGACCTCGAATACACATCACTGACCACGCTGACCTTGAACTTGTAAAGATACTCCTCCCTCAGCCTTTCAAGTACTAGAGTTATTATGCCTGTGATCCTCCACTCCTGACTTCCTTTAGCTTTAATAGATGAGATTTCCACCTAATCAGGTTGGTTGGTTGGTTTTCACTTAAGAAATGCTTTCACTTCATACCATCTGACTAGCAAAATTGGAAATACTGCACAACACTAATTGTTCAATGGAGGGAGGCTGGAGACTTCTTGCAGGTTACTAGGAATGTAAGCTGACTGAGTTATTCTAGAGAGTTATCTGTCAATATCTTGTAAAAATTAGGTATATATATATATATATATTCTCCAACATTCAGCAATACCATACTGGGCATAAACTTTCAGGCAGCTTAAAGAAGATTCATAAAGTAATTTAAATGAGGCTAGTTAGTTTAGTCTTGAGGATTTTGAAGTACTTAGATGCTCATCAGAAGGGGAATGAATAGGTAAAATGAGGACATCTGTCGGAAAAAATGAAATTGTGTACATACAACAACATAGAACTTATATGCTGTGATATGTGATAAACACATACAAAAACATATCATAAAATGTGAGTGAAAATTAAACACACATGTGAAAACATATTTTGAAAGATGATGAAAAATACCATGGAACATATATCAAACACATTAGAATTGGGCCTGAAATGTACTCTCTAACAAGAACTAAAAAGCTTTGAGTTGACCGATGCTCGGAAAGTCTTGTATGCCTTCAAAACAATACCTAATACATTCTCTGGGAAATGAGAAAAAGGAAGAAATATCTGTTGATTGACAATCATGGGTCAGGTACTTGGTTCTCTCCCCACCAAAGATTAAATAACATTCTTTTCCTTGACCTCACAATTTGGCTAGGAAAACAAATACATATCCATTATGTAGGTACTATGACAGAGTTTACTGGAAGGAACTGTAGGATACTTAAAGGATTGTTATTATTTATTTTATATCTGAAGTCTATTACTTGATACATATGTAATTCTACATGATAAGTAATGACTGAAATATTTCATACTTTTTATGTGTCCAGCTTCAATTAAGGTGGATAGATCTGTTTGACATAAAGTCATGTTTGACATAAACTCAGAATCCCCTTGTTTCAGCCTCTCAAGTGCTAAGGTTATAGTGCACCACCAACCTTGGTGTGTGTGGGTTTAGCCTGCTTTCTGGTTGGCTCTAGGGAAGGGTTACAGGCTGTACAAATGTTATGGTGCCCTCTGCTGGTAGAAATGTTTCATCCATTTACCACTTTATTCTCTGCTCCCTACAATCTACTTAACAGTTTGTTTTCAAAAATATAAACAAACGCATCCTATCTAGACATAATATCAAGAGTAGGATGATTGTGCTTAAAGTAATCTCCAAAATCTTCTATTTCAGTATCTGGTTTTTATAAAGGCGAAATTACAAGAGTTTGTAATTTATGATGGGGCTGGATATTGAACACAGGATCCTGAGCATGGGAAACAAGCATTTTTACCACTGAGTCACACTCCTAGCTTTCTTTTTACTTTTTATTTTGACAAGGAATTTCACTAAATTATCAAGTTGTCACTTTGTAGCTCATACTTGAACTTGTAATCCTCCTGCGCCAGCCTCCTGTGTAGCTGGGATTATAGATCTAAACCATCAGTTCTGGTTTAAGATTTCATCTTCTTTAAAGTAAAGGAGCATGGCTATTCATGTAAACTGTGCAGACTGACAGACAGACGGACAGACTCATGCATGCACGCACTCTTCCATGCTTATTTTCCCAGATAAACAAAAACTCATTTAAAGGATTCTGAAAGAAGCTTATTTTAAAACTTGTCTATAAAGCTCATTTCCAAGTAGACTTCCTTATAAGACAGTTTATTGCGGTATAAAAAGAAACTTTGAGATTAGACCTAAATTCACTTCAGCTTTATCATGTATTACAAAGCCTTAAGGAAGATGTTTAGATTTCATGCATAAAATAGAAGCAGATTTCTTAAAATAATTTTGGGGAGTGTACAAAAATAAAATACACAGCAGTATCAGAAAAGTTCAGTAACTGAACTACTCCCAGATACTAATGTGTTTTTAACCTATCACCAATGAAGCTAAAAACTAAATCCTGTACCATTCTTTGATGTTTACATTTATAATATAAATAGTTGAAAAACCTAAGACATTCAGTGAAATACACTGATTCAGTAAAAGGTACAGGCAGGATGTAAAATGTTTTGTAATAGTATGCTGCACATCTGAGTAGGTCCACACAAATCCAACAGAATCAGCATCACTTAGATGCTAAATGAAATCTAGCTCCATTACTGAAGAACATTGTAGAAGCGGAAAACTAAGTCCTGTAAGTTGTTGTTAACTTATGTATACACAGGTGTCCATTCACACATACACACAAATGATAAGTAAATAAATATACTTTTTAAAAATTCTAAATGACCCGAAGCAGTCTACACTTTGCAAATTCACAAAATCAAACAGCCAAAACTTCAACAAATAAAATCCCCAAAACATTTCCCAGGGAACAGACTCAAACAAAAGATGCAGAATGAGGGGTGTGCTATAAAACTCAATCTTCTGGGCATGCCATTGCTTTGACAGCCATCAACTCAAAGCAGCAGTGCCCACCTGCACAACATCAATCCAGCCAAAATGCCAGCAATTCTATGGGGAGGTGTTCTCCAGGCCCCATCTTTACTTAACAGCTGATAGCTGCTGGAGGGGAGAACCATTCTTTCTTAATGCATGGCCTTTGATGGATTCTCCACGTTCCAGTGGATGGCCCATCCCTGTGCCTTCGTTATCATTCTACTGCTGTAAAGAAACACCACGATCAAGGCAATTCATGAAACAAAGCATTGAACTAGGGGCTTTTGTACAGTTTCAGAAGATGAGTCTATGACCGTCATGACAGGGAGCATGGCAGCAAGCAGGACAGTCTAACGCTGGAGCAGCAGCTAAGAACTTACGTCTTATCCAGAAATAACAACAGAAAGGCGGAGACCGGGCCTGGCATTGGCTTTTGAAGCCTCAAAGCCCACCCCAGTGACACACTTCCTCCAAAGTCATACTTCCTAATCTCAACAACAGTCCCACCAACTATGAACCAAGCATTCAAATACACAACCCTCTACAGGCCATTCTAATTCAAACATCACACCTGTGCACACATGGGCAACACTCGTTGGACTTAGTTGGCTATCAAAAACAAATATGAATTTCGGAAGGAGCCTTGTTAGGGAGATTTCAGGGAATTTGGAAGGGAGTCACATGAGTAGATATGATCATGTTTCCTTATATACACATGTGAAATTCTCAAGAATAAAAATTATTAAAAAATCAAGCCAAATTTTTGGCATGGATGGGAAGGTGCTCTCCAGGTCCCATCCCTTACTGGAAGTTGGGATTTGTATCTTTTTTGTTTTGTTTTGTTTTTTGTTTTTTTTGAGGATGTTCCCAGTGGTGGGTTTCCCATGTTCCAGATAAGATATATATATCAAAAAAAATCACTTGTTTCATAGTTTTGTTGCCTGCAAGTCCAAATAGTATGGGACTCTCATGAGTACAGCCATACTGTCTCCTCACAGTAGGTGGCATTAAGATGGGATTATGTATGAGAAGAACACTTGGCAGGCCATGGCACTGGGAGGACCAGTATCAGCTGCCTCAGTGAGTATTTGTTAAAATCTTGTCACCATCTATTAGCATCCCACTGGGGACCAAGCTACAAACACAATGTACACACTGGTGTACAGACATACCCAAGCCATAACCAAACTGTACAAGTAGCTTTGGTAACTTAAATATCTCAGCAATATAACCATAGTTTAGTAGTTTTATCTTTAATCTTCCAAGGAAATAAACTTGCTTTGCATGTCACACAACAAAACCCCTGAGTGAATAAACATAAAAGTTACTATCATGCAATCAAAAAATTTTCTCTTTGTAATAAATGGTGGAAGCAGAGGCATACAGCTGCTGAAGATGCTGAAAATAGGTGGTGTTTGAGTTATCAGCCCTAAATAGGACAAATATTCACACTGCCTACCTAAAGTTCAGGAAACATCATGAAAGAGGGGGGAAGAAATCTAAGAGCCAGAAGATAGAGTGAAATGCTGTCTTCTGGATAAGGACAGCCAATGTTGTCCTGACTTCAAAACAGCTGTGGCTATCTTCAGCAAGTCTACACATGAATAAGCCTATCAACAGGTGGTCAGGGAGGGGCCTGTGGGACCTGTGCCTCCCTGCTAAGCTACCAGCTACTGATGGATTCTGAAAAAAAAGGGGGCAGTCATGTCTTCAGTTGTGTACCGTGTGGAAACCAACTAAGTTCCAATTAACTGTTTAAAGGTCATGGTCACACACATGATCCTGGTTAATCTCAGTGGGTCTCAAAACAACAACAATAACAACAACAAAACCCTGAATGCTTCAAGGGACATTGTGGTCAGCCCTGAAATCACACACATACAAGTGACGTTAAACAAGCTGAGCAGGTTGTGTTTATCTATTTGGGTATATACATAAGTATAAATATGTATGTATCTATGTATACACACATATCTATGAAATATATATATGTGTGTGTGTGTGTGTGTGTGTGTGTGTGTGTGTGTGTGTGTGTAAACACATTAACTAAAGAAGGTCATGAACGTGAGATTCAACAAGCAGGATGTGTGGGAGGGGCTGGAGCAGGGAAGGGGGAAAATGAGGTAATCATAACTTCTAAAATAATATAATAATAAACTTACAAAATCTTCATTTATATTAGCTGATACTTTGTAATTTAAAATATGAAATCGAAAAACAGTAAAACTGTTAAGGAAATCCTTAAGAAGGGGGGACTGTAGGCATAAGGAAATGGGCAGGAATGACAGGAAAATAAAGGCTAGGGCTATAGTAGTAAGAACTTACATATTATAAAACTGTCAAAGAGCAGATTCAATAAACCGTTTAAATAGTCTTAAACACTGATTTTCCAAAAGGTAATACAGATTTAAAATAAAGGCAAAAATAAAATAAAAAGAAAGTTTTTTTAAAAAACATATCAAAACAGGTTCAAGAAAGATCTAACACAAGTATGACATAAGTTCCTAAGAAAGAAAACCAATGTAGTGGGACAAAATAGACATTAAAAATAATTAATTAAAATTCTTCTACAAAAATTAAACTATATGTTAAAAGGACATGTTGTAACACACACACACACACACACACACACACACACACACACACACACACACATATTCTAGTAAAATACTGCATAAAAAAAGCAAAGTTCCAGAAGACTTGGTTCATCAGTTACGGCGGAAGGTGCACTTCTGTAAGATGTACTGCTCTTAGAAAGAACCCAAGCTCAGATCCCATCACCCATGTAAGAGGTCACCAGCACTCTAAGCTCAGCTCCAGTGAGATATGGCACCTTTCACCTCTGGAGTACACACACACACACACACACACACACACACACACACACGCACACACACGCACACACGCACACACACACGCACACGCACGCGCGCACACACACACATCAATTAAAACTAATTAAAATAAATATTTTTAAGAAAAAAATCTATTGCACAGGCAAAAAGACCAAGTTACTTACAAGGGTGAAAATCAAATTTATCATCAGTTTTCAACACCAATATTTTATTCTGGGCAATAATAAAACAACAGGCTGGAGATACCCAAGGGCTGAAAATGTAAACCAGGGGTTTTATATGAAGCCAAAATGATGGTTTCCAAGTATAAAGGCCAGAGAAAAACTGTTAGGGGATGTAATAACTCAAAGAACGGTCCCAGGAGTCCTTCCAGAAGAATCTGTTAGAAAACAAACCCCATGTAACACCAATGACTGCGGAGATTTCTTAAGAACTGACTGTAATCATTAGCTGTACATTTACTTACAGAACTAAGACTAAACAATGGTTACAGGGAACAGAACACAGGAGGTAATGGTTATAGTCTCTAACAATGTACATCCAAAACCACAAACAAAAACTAAGCCAAGGATGAAAAAAATTATAGTAAGCTTGATGATTGATTTACTAAAGTAAAAAAAAAAAAAGTAGTATTTAAAATCAGATGCTGATAGAGAAGGAACAACAGAGATTGGTTATGCATCATTCTGATACTGCTTATATTAGAAAGCAAAGGGAAGGGGAGGGGAGGGGGAGGAGAGGGCAGGGGAAGGAAGAGGGGAGGGGGAGGGGAGAGCAGGGGGAGGGGAGGGCAGGGGAAGAGGAAGGGGAGGGGAGGGGAGCTAAAGCACAAGTGGACTGCTCTATACCTAGGGAAATTGGGCTTTTTTAGTAATCTTGCTCTACTGATTTGACTTTTTTGATACAAGCTTTTACCTAAATATAAAAGAAAAATGTTTTTAAAACATCTCTTAAAATTGAAAATAAAACCAAGCAACCTAATTATGCATCTAGGTAGAACTTAACCATACATTAAAAAAAATACTTCAAGTGATTTTATATCAGAATAGTACTGTACATCTCTAATGATCCCTATGTTAGTGATAATTTTGGCATTGTTTTCTTAATAACAATTATATGTATATGTATAATATGGGTTAATAAATCAAGTAGATTTTTATGTGACAGTCTATTTTAGTCTAAAATATGCATATTTGGGGGAACGGGAATTCTCAGTATAGATAAAGGCATCTATAATTAGAACAACATATTATTTCAAAAATCAAACAAACCTATGAGAGGCTGAATCTGAATGAAAAGACACCCAAACTAAGTGTGTATGAAAATTCCAATGTATATGAAAACACACTAATTAGTAAACTAATTACAAATACAACTTTTTTAAAAAGTCAAATGGAATTGCCCTAGTTGGCCAGACAATGTCATTCACAGAAGATGGTTACATGGAAATTGCCGCATAAGACGTGGGACCTTCCCTATGAGCTCCTGGTCAAGGAGGCTTCAGAAGTCTCCCAAACAACCCAGGCTGCTGTCATCGCCCCTGATTACCCACAAAACTACGTGGTTAGTAAGACCCTGTTGCTGGGCTGGAGAGGTGTCTTCCCCATTCAGAGCACTCCTTTTGGACTGGCTACTCTTCCAGAGGACCTGCGTTTGATTCCCAGAACCCCCATGACAGTTCATGGTCTGTGGCTCCAGTTCCGGGGGATCGAACACCCCCCTTCTGACCTCTGCAGGCACCAAGTACATACATGATGCACAAACATATATGCAGGCAAAACATACATAAAATAATCAAAAACAACAATACTACATTTTAAAGACCCTATTGCTGAAGACACCACACACTTTGGCAGTAGGACATAGAAAAATAATCTCAAACTGACCAGGAAGCTTCTTGCCTTCTGTGTAACTGTCATAGTGCCAGAAGGTGAAGTTCAGGCTGATGGAGGACAGGGGACATCAATGGTGCTATCCATCACTAGTCACTGCATACTACAGGACCAACCTGCCAGGTAAAATACATCCACTGCTGCCACAGTCACATGACTACTATGGGGTAACTAACATCATTCTGATTATATTTGAGGCCTGCTCCAGAAAAGTGAATTTCATGCCAAGTGTCATACCTTTGGTCAAAATCCCATGGCTGGGAAGGTCATATGCTCTAGTGTACAACCTGCTGGCTTTTGATAAATGATCATGCTGTCGATTTGCCTTGTAAATATTTATGTTATAGACATAGGCCTGAGACTCTCTCAACCTTTGTCAAAGAAGTTTCAGGAAGCAACAGTCAATAGAAAGTTGTATAACTTGTCAAGGTGATAAAACCTAAAAGCCTTAGTTCTCAGCCTTAAATAGGACTTCTTCATCACACCATCACTACCACAAGGCTCAGGGAGGGCCTAGCATCTCAGTAGAGCGAATGCAAAGAATGTAAGGCAGAGGACAGGGGGACAGGGGGAGAAGTGCTGTGTTTACTATCTTCTAGATACGACGTCACTATCACACTCATTAATTCAAAGCAGCTATGGTTACCTGCACAGCCCAAGCTAGCCAACAATTTCAGCCATGCTGAGTAGTTTTATGTCAACTTGACACACACTAAAGTCATCTAAGAGGACGGACCCTCAATTAAGAAAATGCTTCCATAATATACGATTGGAGGCAAGCCTGTAAGACATTTTCTTAATTAATGATTGATGTGGGAGGGCCCAACCCATTGTGGGTGGTGCTATCCCTGGGCTGGTGGTCCTGTGTTCTATAAGAAAGCAGGCCAGTAAGCAGCACCCCTCTATGGCCTCTACATAGGTTCCTGTCTCCAGGTTTCTGCCCTGTTTGAGTTCCTGTCCTGACTTCCTTCAGTGATGGACTATAGATGCAGAATTCTAAGCCAAATAAACTCTTTCCTCACCAACTTGCTTTTGGATATGGTGCTTCTCATAGCAATAGTACCCCAAATTAAGACACCAGAATAAATGGGTAAGTTGCTCTGCAGGTTCTACACATTACTACAGAGCTCCTGGCAGGTGATACTGGCTGGAAGAGACAGAACCACTTAGGGAGGGAGGGCGTGTAACAGATGGTAGGGTTTTCCTTGCTCCAGGGGATGACCCCATACCCACAAACACACAGGCAGCACTAAAGGACTTACTAGGTTATCAGAAATAACAAACAAACACAAAAAAAGGACATGAATTTGAGAGGTGGATACATTGGAGGGAGGTGGGAGGTGTTGGATGAATGAAATGGAAATGGCTGTAGATATTATCATATTTCACTCTCTCTATATACAAAATTCCCAAAAATAAAATTTCAAAAACAAAAATAAAATACAGAAAATCAGGATTTATTTTAACTTTATAAAAATAGATCTCCTAAGTCTCTTCTCTGAAATAGCCTAGACTAAAGTGACAAGTTTGGTGGGCGTTTTATTCGATTCGATTATTAACACTCCTTACCTTAGATACATGATGAAAATCCCTAAGGCTCAGCCCAATGTTGCAAAGCCCAAGAAGAACATTTCCTTGTGAGTGAAATTGGGCATAACACAGTGACAGTGTGGAATCAAAGTTTAGATTATCTTACCACATGTTCTCAATAGCAAATGGATAGAAATTCTTTTCTCAAACAATTCTGGCCTTCACTGATAGGGCTCCAACCCCATTTCCACACCCAACCCTTTCTCCATCTCTTACCATCTTTCCATTACCGACGTTTCCTGTAAGCAAAGAGCAAGTTATAAAAAAAATTCTACAAAACTCAAGCTGTTGTGACTCATATTTGTTTCAAATTCATAAGTTAAGAAATGCATTCTGAAATATTCACAAGTAAAATTACATATTGGAGCTACTTTAAAATAGTCTAGGAAAAGAAATAAAAAGGAAGACAAATGAAAAAAGCATTCGCAAAACATTGTTAACTACTGAAACTGAGTGATAGAGGCTCATTATACAACTCTATTGAGATCTTATGGAAACACTCTATAGCAAAAGGCTTCACACACACACACACACACACACACACACACACACACACACGGTGGAGGTGAAGGTGCACAATGCAGGTATAGGATTCATTATCAAAAAAGCAAAGGACACATGTACCTACTAAAGTTGTTTCATGTAAAAATTTAATCAAAGTATATATTAAATGGGCAGATGGACAAATGATGGATGGACAGATAGAGGGAGAGACACATAAATGATCCACTAACTAACAGAACTCACTAAAAACAATAATGAACAATACAAGAGAGGGGTGGCTATTATGCTCAGTAGGGAAAGAAAGCAAGCCAGGATGCTCTGGCCAGTGATGCTATATAACTATTTCTGCTATTAGAGATGTGATTTCTAAGACACCATCTCAACCAAGCCCTCCTAGAAGATAAGGCAAACAGATTCTCAGGTCATATAACCTGCACCGTTTGTATAAATGAAAACTAACAAATGCCAATTAAAGAAAGAAGTCTAGAGAAAGAGGAATGGAAATGAAAAGCTAAGCTTGGAGGACCTGAGCTGTAATTGTCCATCAGTGAAAATGGAAATGAGAGATGGCTTTTGAGCCCTGCATCAGAAATGCTTGGCAAGAAGCCTCCTTAGGGGCGAGAGCGAGGGCGGTGCTCTCAGAGTCTCACATTCTGAGATCACATCTTAAGAGGTTGATGCAGAGTGCTTGCACAAGTTTGCACCAGCAGTGGAGGAGTGTCCCTTTCTCCACATCCTTGACAGCATGTGCTGTTCCTTGAGTTTTTTAACCATTCTGATGGTGTGAGGTGGAATCTCAGGGTTGTTTTGATTTGCATTTCCCTGATGACTAAGGATACTGAGCATTTCTTTAGGTGCTTCTCAACCACTCGAGATTCCTCTATTGAGAATTCTCTGTTTAGTTCTGTATCCCAGTTTTTAATTGTGTTATTTGGTTTGTTGGAGTTTAATTTCTTGAGGTCTTTATATATTTTGGATATTAGTCCTCTGTTGGTCGTAGGGTTAGTGAAGATCTTTTCCCAATCTGTAGACTGCCATTTTGTCCTGTTGACAGTGTCTTTTGCCTAACAGAAAGAAGCTTTTCAGTTTCACGAGGTCCCATTTATCAGTTGCTGATCTTAGGGCCTGGACCATTGGTGTTCTGTTCAGGAAACTGTCTCCTTTACCACTAGGCTATTTCCCACTTTCTCTTGTATTAGGTTTAGTGTGTCTGATTTTATGCTGAGGTCCTTGACCCACTTGGACTTGAGTTTTGTGCACAGTGATAGATATGGATCTGTTTGCCTTCTTCTACATGCAGACATCCACTTAGTCCAGCACCATTTGGTGAAGATGCTGTCTTTTTTTCATTGTATGGCTTTGGCTTCTTTGTCAAAAATGAGGTGTCCATAGGTGTGTGAGTTTATTTCTGGGTCTATGATTCTATCCCATTGATCAACCTTTCTGTTTCTGTACTAATACCACGCAGTTTTTATCACTATTGCTCTATAGTACAGCTTGAGGTCAGAAATGGTGATTCCTGTGGTGGTTTCTTAGAAAACTGTAAACAGTTTTACCTAAAGACCCAGCTATACCACTGCTGGAGGCCAGGTCCAGAGCTCTGGTTCTCTCTTGAAGGTAGCCGAGAGGAAAGAGCATTGGTGGCAAGACTTGGTCTTGAGAGAGATTAAGGTTACTTTCTATAATAACATATACCTATTTTGACTATAAGTTACTCTGAAGCCAGACACTGCAGGCTCTGGACCTACACTTGTCACTAACAGAGGGGGGAGGGCTGGCATTAGGTAAAGGCTTTATTGCTAGAGCTCCCTTCTCTGGCCAAGCAGCCAGGAGCCCCTTACTGACTTGGCTGGTTAACTCTTTTAAACCAGAAAAGAAAGAGGAAGTCACTTACACAAAAAATACACACACACACACACACACACACACACACACAATAAACAAGTAAGGAAGTCTTCACATGGTATAAAAACAAACATGCAACATTCAACTGGGAAACATATTTCTCCACACAGATTTAATTATCTCACATGTATAACTTTCGAAACTATGACAAAATTCCACAAGAGTGCACTTTTCTAATACACTTTCTCATGAAAAAAATAATCATTTAATATCGGAGCTGGAAAAGACCTAAGAAACAATTTAATTCAATCCTTCATCTGGGACTCTCGTAAAGCCAGAGAGGGAAAGGTCATGTAAGTGACTCGGCTAAATCTAGAATCCAGTCTCTCCAAACCTCAGTATTATTTCTGCCAAAAAAAAAGTGTAACACTGTTCATTGAAACATTGAGCAATCATAATAGCTCATTTAGTAACTACACCGTCTTCAATGCATTCAACATTCTCTTTACTACAGTCAAGAACTCTTCCCTGTATCGCTAAGCTCTGATTATTTTGTTAGCTTATAGACCCCCATGGGAAAGCACAACCATGTCATGACTCAGTACTTGTGGGGCACTCTGCCTAGGCCAAATGCTTTTTAAAACGATCTTACAACGCCCTGATCCCCACCACATATGTGTTGTTGCTGCCGTTGTTGGTGGGTCCCTCAGACATTCACAGCCTCATCCAACTTATATTTATAATGGTCTTTTATGCATTCTAGAATTTTTTTTAAATCAGTGGTATTTCTTTAAATTTTTTCTTAGAGTCTTGAAACTTCCATAGCTGGCAAAAGGCTGCTCTTAGTAATAACAGATAAGAAACAATATTGAGTTCCACTTTCTTCACAAGTTATTAAAACAATGACAATGACACAAATACTTAGGGGCAAACTCATTCTTCAAGTCACAGAGGTGTTATTTTATTTAGTTCTTTGGAATCAGGCTAGTGCACCAAATTAAACACCAGGAAGTGACTTGGGTACCAGAAAAAATATTAAAATATAAAAATATTATTCTCCTATAATACTGGGAACTATTTGTAATTATAAAATGAAGTAGAAACATCTGGCTACAAACATTTGCATCTCTACTACCTAGTTAGAATATAAATATTCAATTATGGTCCTATAGTATCCAGTCATAATCTTTTAAATTACCTCAAGTCTGAAATAGGACAAGGAGAAAATGGATAATGACTGCCATCTTGTGGGGTTTTATTTAATTACAGGGATTTTTTTTTTTTTTTTTTTTTTAAATCTGTCATTGTTTATTATTTCAGCACTGTGACTGAAGAGGAGCCTGAACTGCTGGTTCATCTTCCATTTGTATTGTATAAGGAGCACTGCATTTTATAAAAGATAAAATACAAAATGTACAAGAAAAACACAATCCCAAGTGCCGTAAACATAACCAAGAACCTATTTCTTCACCTACACGCATCCATTCTATAAAACACAAAGCTTCAACTTGAGCCCATGTGTTCTATATATTAAAAACTGGGCTTCTTGGACAGGTCCAGCAAGGTGTGGTGATACTGGCTGACCCTGGGTGTTGGTAGGTTGTACCCAGGGCAGCAGTACCACATGAAAACCCAAACATTTCCCTAGTAAACAGAAGGCTGCTCCTTCATTCCTCAACCCAAGCTCTAGTGCAGGTAAGAGGAAAGGGTGTGCGCTAGCAAACGCCCAGCTGCTCAGTGCTGCTACTAGAAACCAATTTGCACAAACCAGTGGATGTGTGCTTACCAACACTATATTGCACAAAAATTTAAGTCTTTATCTACAAAGCCAAAACTATGACTCTTACCTGAACATTGTACAAAGCTAATGAAAAACCATTACATCGAATACAAAGCCCTACTTTAAAATCTAACCTGTTTTAAATAGGAAAGCATTTCTAATGCTACAGGCATCAAGGTATTTAAAAGGCATCACAATTTGGTGCATAGCAACTCTGGATCATAGAGGCTTTTATTCTTGAAAGCAGCAAAGCAGCACCCCCAAGGGGTCTCGCAATGACCCAATATGAAGCAACTGCCCCAGGGGAAAGAGGAAGCAAATCTGGCCAAGTGTCTGCAAGTTCACCTGAGAGACCAATGCCCTTCAGAGGAAGCTGTGGGCTACCAATCATGGGGCCCCTAAAGCAAATCTCACTATTCACACTCATTAATATAAAGGGAAAATATTTAAAACAAAATGCTTGGAAATTGATTTATCCTCTTTCACATAATATATATATATATATATATATATATAATATAAATCTACCTACCAGAGGTAGAGATAAAGACAATTTATCTATGTGTTTTTATGATATTATAAAGCCCAAATGTACATGTGCATATACATAACACTCAAGAGATACAGAGCAATTTGAATCATTTAAGAAATATGATAGAAGAAAAATTTTGCTAAGATCCTAAAATAAAACTAAATCCTAACTTTAAACCAGCAAAATTATATTTCTGCAGAGAGTCTACTGATCTGCATTTTGATACTAGTATCATACTAAATGAACGTCATCAGTATTAAGGTTTTCTTTCTTTCCTATAGAGAATAAAATGCCTTACTTAAAACTTCAACATTTATTTTTGACCCAAAAATTAAAACAAGGAAGAAGGTACTTAGCAGATACTGAATACACAGTGTTTAGAGCAATTGAGTAGCCATTATTGTGCCAGGAAACGTTTGTGAACCCCAAAGACCACCAAGGAGCCAATTCCAATGCAATCGCATTAGGGTCTCTTTATACAAGCTCCAGCTTAGGGCTTCCTGCCAGCCCTGACACAGCAAGAAGGTGGAACCTTTAGCCTAGTTTTAGGCAAGCATTTATAGAGGCAAGAAAGGGGTATCTAGCCTGGCACACATCTGATTGGGGGCCATTATGGACTTTAACATAATTGGCTGGTTCTGGGAACCAAACCATCAACTTAACTTCTGTTTTCTTCCTGGTTGCTGGTTGTTAGGAAGTGAAGGGGCAGGGATGGGCTTATAACCTGGAAGTGCAGATTTGTTGGAGAATAACCTGGAAACTGGCGCTAGATGCAGGTTAGGGGTAGCCCGGAAATTGGTGCTAGGTAGCGGCCTGTTAGTTTACTTGAGTTCAAACATAGGTCAGGTTCTTTAAGATGGAGTCTGAACCCAAAAGATTTGATCTCTTACCATTACCTCTGTCACTTATCTGCAGGGAAAATATCCAAGACCTGTCAATAGATGCCTAAAACCACTGGCAATCCCAGGCTCTATAAATACTCCTTTATTTATATGTGGACATACAACTTTGGTATCTTACTAAGCATTTACAACACACTGTAGCAATAAATTTTGAAGCCTGGGATTCAAAAGCAAAATTTGAGTTTCTCTTTTACTTCTTCATTTTATGTGCAGAAGATTGATTCTTACCACACCAACATCACCAGATGATTTTCTTTCCTTCGTAAGTCAAGACATTCACTTACAGGAAACACTTCAGGACTTGTCTAAATTGTATCAGTACACTTGCACTTTGGGGCCACTATTAAGGAAAGCAAGGTTACCTACCACAAGCACTATTACACCACACTCAATCTGGCAACTCGGAACCCAGACAGTTAAGTGAGTAACAGGTAAGTAGCACATTGCAGCATGGACATGCTGGACAGAGGGATGATTTGTGCCCTGCATGGAACACCAGTAGAATTCACTGTGCTACTCAGAATAGCATGCAATTTAAAACATGAAGTCAACACTAGAATTTTTCTACTTAGTATTTTCAGACTTGGTTAATCACAAGCAAGTGAAACCATAGCAAGTGAGGCCACAGAAAAAGAGGGCATATCTGTGACATGTAAGGTAGACAATCTTCAGTGAAAAACAAATTAGTTGCACAAATTACAATATCAAGAATCAAAGAGAGCAAAAATAAAACAATTACAAATTTCATTTTTGACCATTTAATTTAAAATAGTAAAATAAGATATTAATACCCAGTAATATAGCTAATTTTGGCCGAGAATATAATAACACAAATTTCTCATTTATTTCTCTTTTTTCTTTAATTTTTTCCAGACAGGGTTTCTCTGTATAGCTCTGGCTGTCCCGCAACTCACTCTATATACCAGTCTGGCCTCAAGCTTACAGAGATCCTCCTGCCTCTGTACCTCCTGAGTGCTAGGATTAAAGGCATGTACCACTACCACCCGACTCTCATCTATTTATAGCAGTCCTATAAACTGATATAAAACCTGTAGAAGATAAATTATCAATATATATCAGAGGCGCTAAATATTCATTGATTTTTTTTTTACCAATTCTCATTCTACAGAAATAGAGTGATACATTAAGTATCCGTGTACAAACATAACACCAAGCATTATTTGTTAGTTGGAGAGAATCTCAATACATAAATAAAAGAATGATTGAGTAAATTGTAGTTTGTCCATACAGCATAACAGCAGAGTTTATTCTCACAAAATCGACTCCTACTCTGACAGTCCACATCGAGAACAATGATTAGCTAGAGACCTTCTGGGAAGAGAAACTGTATCAAACAAGACCACATAAAAATGTTCATAAGACTTCTTAGCTGGAAAATACGCTATAAAAAATGAGCTATCAATAGCTGGAAGAATTATCAGACATAAGAATAGTTCCAAACTTTATACCATATTTTAACAAATCAAATATACCCATGTTAGTTTAATTACATATATTTACTGCCGCATAAAATAATGTACATTTAAAATACACAAAAAAAATGCCAGAGGATATCCATGTAGCTCAGTAACAAAGTATTTGCCTAGACTTCAGAAGGCCCTGAACTTAATTCTCATCACGGGCCACTCCACCTTCCTCCCCTCCCACTCCACCCCAAAATATATCTTGGGGGTGAACTCACTGGTTAAACACGTATAAACAGGAAAGATGAAGGTCAGAGTTTAGGTGCCCTGAGCTCATGCAAATGCCAGGTGGGCTCAGAAAGCCACCTACAATCACAGCGCTCACAAGGCAGAACCAGAGGAGCCCCAAAGGAAGCTGGCTAACTAGACTAGCTATCCTGAAGACTCTGGATTCAGCTGAAAGCCCCTGACAAGGTGGGGAGTGCCCGAGGAAGGGTCCAGACATCAACTTCAGGTCTCCCATGTGTATACACAGCTACATGCACTAGCAGGGATGAAAAAAATTCATTCACAAATACTACACACACATATCACCTACCTGAAAAATAGAAAGAAAAAATATGAATTTTGAATAATCTCCTAGATGTCAAGAAAGTCAGAAAAACAGCTGAAGAATTTTGTTCTATTTTGCTTTAGATTGTAGAACTCAAACCAATGGTTTTTTTTAAGAAAGAAAGAAAGAAAGAAAGAAAGAAAGAAAGAAAGAAAGAAAGAAAGAAAGAAAGAAAGAAAGAGAGAAAGAGAGAAAGAGAGAGAAAGAGAAAAGAAAGAAAGAGAGAGAGAGAGAGAAAGAGAAAGAAAGAAAGAAAGAAAGAAAGAAAGAAAGAAAGAAAGAAAGAAAGAAAGAAAGAAAGAAAGAAAGAAAGAAATTTAGGACTCAACTTTAGGGGTAATCTACCAATTGACACTCTTTAACAAAGATGAAATGGCTTTCTTCTGAGGCAGCAAGTGAAGTCAGTCACTAGGCAGAGTGAGAAGACAGAGATCACTGGAGAGCCTTGGCTCGTCTCTGAGGCTCACTTACCTCATCCCTGTCTTTCTTACTGTTACAAAGTAATCTGAAGCATTGTGTTTGCATATCTTAGTCATTATCTCAATAGTATAAACAGCACATATACTGTAGAATAAAATACACACTCACAGATGCCTAAGAGGACATGAAAACATCAAAGTGTCTACTAAAGACTACAAGTTAATCTATGTTTACATCATTTCAAACTACAATTATATGCAAACCTTAAATTTAACAAATTATAAGCATATGACTCCTTTTTTGACATTATTTTGACAATGAATATTCATAAAGGTGTCAGAAAAAATCAAAAAGCATAAATAGTCCGTGAGTTTATAAGCTATTGTAATGTCATTCTTCATACTTTTGTGTTTTTTAATGTTCTATTAAAACCACCTATTACTTGTATGACCAAATACAGTAAATATAAAAACACTTCAACTATTTTTAGAAATTTAAAACACACGTAGCAATTCTAAGAAATAAAAATGAACTCATAATGTCCAAGACGGGTAGTTAGGGACTTCCACAGCTACCATTTTATTCTATGTATTGCTGCTCTAACATTATAGAAGTTCTATTAAAGACTTAAAGGAGAAATGATGCCAGTAATGGCTTCATACTTAATAGATAACTTGACATTATTAGATTCTTTGTCTATCACATGTTTTTTAGTGTATGGTAAACTTCTATGCTAAGTAGGGAGGCTCACACCTAAACTTCTACCACTGGAGAGGCTAAAGCAACAGGAATGCCCGTTTGAAGGCTGCCTGGGCTACAGAGATCTCCTATCTCAAAAAGAACTATAAAGAACTGCCAGGAACGGTGACACACTTGTAACTAGAACCTGGGGAGCAAAGGCAGGAGGATACGAGGCTAGTTTGAGCTAGCCACATCTTGTCTTTAAGGGAAAAAAATCACAAGGCATTTTATTTAAAAAAGAGAGATATCTTACAAAAGAAAAAACTACATGGTAAGATTTCTTTGAAGGCTTAAAAATGCATACTCTACGAGCTGACAGGTTTGAACTCAAGTCCTAGAGCTGCCATTTGTTAGTTGACAATACACAAATCTCTAATCTCCAGTTTTTTCACTAGCAAAATGGCCATGAGAACAAAAATATCTGTATCCATGGACTGCTTGAAGAAAAATTGCAAATAAAATCCCCATTCCAATGACTGGAACATAGAGATCCACAAAAAAACAATTGTCCTTTTTAATTTTATATGTTTAATATTATTTAATTTAGAAGATTTTATTTGATCTATACCATAAATACACCTGTTACATAAAGTAAGACATACCTAGAAATATACTTTGTAGATTTGTCTTCAGTCTCTAACCTCATGACCATAAGGAAACCAATGCTTCTCAGAACTTTAATACTCACACAAATAATTTTTGGGTCTCATTAAAAGCAGATTCTGATTCAATGTGTCCATTGTTGAGCCTGAGATATTGTGATTCTTATAAACTTTCAGATATCACTAATGATGGTCCATTCACATCACTTTAAAAAGACAATGATCTATCACATCTGCTTTCTAGACAAGAATACAGAAAATAAAAATAGAAGAAGACAACTTGTGGCTAAGTAAGTCACTTGTGATTGTGCAATTCAGAACAATTCCTATCTCTACCTTATGACCACTCCTAGCTAAACAGAAGCCAATAAATAAAACTGAGTTCTGTCTAGTAAAAAGAAAACAAGGTGACTTGGGATTGCTGGCCTTAGAAGTCAATAAACACAAGTTTAAATCCAAGCTTTTAGTCTGGGAATAGTAGAGAGAATGCTTGCCTGTATATGTAAAACCTGAGGCTTGCTAGCACCAACAGGAAAAAAACAAGTCAACCCAACCCTGCCATGGTAACTATGTGACCTTGAACAAATTACCTATACTTTCTAACCTACCGGTCCATCAGCAAAAGTTAGTGTTAAAATAGCCACTTTATATATGTTTGAGATTAATAAAGCGTATAAAAGTAGTTGTCACACAGCATAGTAAATGTTCAATTAAAGAAAGGTTTAGTTACTACCAAGAGGTCATACCCAGAAGGCTTTCTGCAATGGAGAAAAAAAAAAGGTAATTATGAAATGTTTAAAAGAGGTTGTGTTCTAGGCATATGTTCCCTTTTTAAAAAAAAAAAAAAAATCTGCTTTAATCTCTGCTTACACATACCAGGTGGATCTTTAGGTTTGAGGCCAGCCTGGTCTACAGATCACGTTCCAGGACAGCCAGGGTTACACAGAGAAACCCTGTCTCAAAACAAAACAGAACAAAAATCTGCTAGACTTCAAACTACCACAGCTAACTGAGCAAGTGGTAAACTTGCGATTCACAAAGCTATGTTTTCTCTCCTACTAATTGAACTCATATGAATTCCCTGGGTATTTACTGAACATCTGAAAAATGAATATTTAGAAGATCAATCTTAAACAATTAATTATCTTTTTAAGTGATAACAGAGCCAAAAAGGAAAGAGTAAGAAAAATTGCATTATTCTTTATTGATATCATGGAAAGTAACAGGACATTAATAAGCTATCTCAGAAAAAAGGCTACAAGGAAATTATATCCAGAAAGACTGAATGATTCTGGATTTTGAGATCAAGAACATTCTGATAGAGATTATATTAGCACAGAAGAAGGAGAAGTGAGAGAGTTTAGATTCTCAGTAAAAATTGAGGGCTTTATTCTTTGCCTAAGGTACTATCCTTAACTAAGAAAGATTTCTATTTGTAAATAAAATCTAGGATCTAATCTTATATTGTAAGAAAAAGCCCAGAATTTTCTGTTGAGTATTCTGGTTTATCCAACTGGCCAAGAACCCAATTCTTAAGTGGTAGGTTTGGCAAGTTCAAATTTAATGCACAGAGTTACTCCCTAAGGAAACGTGAATGCCCAATGTATGTAAGACAGAAGCATTTAATAATACCCAGCTTTGCCACATATGGGGCTAACCCAGGGCTCCTTCGTTATGGGAAATCAAACTATGACAAACAAAACCCATGGGAAACTTAAAATGTATTCCTCCCCACTCAGAAACTGGCAAATCACCAGGGGAGGCAGACTAAATAAGTTCTATATTTGCATATTGCTGTCAGGGACTACACAGAGTAAATAAAACAGACGTGACTTTCTTGAAAAATCCCATACTCTGTATATGAAAACTCACACAAGCACATATTTTAAAGATGATGTCAGAAGAGATCCACAGGCCTCTCAGCATATCCTGTACACACTGCTTCCAGCAACCCAAAACAAGGCTGAGGATGGCTGTCTGTGTACAAAGCCTGACAGGTCTGAGAGTTAGATTCTTGAGTAGCTTTGATATTAACTAGCATGACTTAGGAAAAGTCTCTTCACATTTCTGGGGTAAAAGTTATTCAAAATCCTTTCCAATTGTCAAATATTCAGAATTTTAAAAATCAGATTTTTCCACAAGGGAGAGTATAGGCCTTATTGTGTCAAAGCTGTAGGCATGCGGAAGATACATTAAAGGCATTGGAATGCAAATGGCCTCGGGATATAGAAAGGGAACAAAGTAGCCATTTGAGATCCACATGCATTTCCAAACCTCACTCTCTAATGACTGCCTCAGCTTTTTCTCCACACCTTTCATGAGAGCAGTTGAAGGATGATGACACACCTTCCAAAGTTCCTAGAACCTCCTAAAATAGTGCCACCAGCTGGGGACCAAGCACTCACACACAAGCCCATGGAGGACAAACCGTAAAATGATCAATAGAAGCCAGGCAGTGGTAGCACATGCCTTTAATCCCAGCACTTGGGAGGCAGAGACAGGTGGATTTCTGAGTTCGAGGCCAGCCTGGTCTACAGAGTGAGTTCCAGGACAGCCAGGGCTACACAGAGAAACCCTGTCTCGAAGAAAAAAAAAAGATCAATAGATTTTTAACAAGGGTATCAAAACCATTCAATGGGGAAAGTTTTTCAACAAATGTTACTTATGCTGTCTGTGTGTAAAGAATGAAGCTAATATTAAGGCGAAGCTCAGTGGCTGAAGTTTTCAAACATGCAAGGTCCTTAACTTATGAGAAATGCTTACAACCTTAGACTTGGCTGTACTTTCTTGATTATGACCCTAAATACACAAGCAAAAACAATGAGTAAGATGTATTTATTTAAAATTAAAAACATTTGTATACTTCCGAGAGAGAGATGACAACCTAAAGAGTGGCCAAATGTCTTTGAAAATCACAAATCTAATAAGAGTTTGTTGTCTAGAATATTCTAGAACTCTTTCAACTCTATGAAATTTCTTAAAATGGATGGTAGACTTTAGACATTGCTCCAAAACAAATATATAAGAGCCAAATAAACATGTGAAAGAATGTTCAAATTATTAATTACAAAATACAAATATCAAGGCTACACTGAGACTCCACTTCACACCCAGCGGTATTATATAATAGCAACAATGAAACAGAAATCAAATATTGGCAGGGATAGAAAAATTTTAATCTTCATACATTGTTTATGGAAATAAATGCTGATGTGGAAAACAGTTTGTAAGTTCTTTAAAAGGTTAAACATAGAATATCTGATCAACAGTTCCACTTTTTATATTCAAAATAATTGAAAACAGATCCAAACAGACTGCTCTATTACCGTTCACCACAGCTAAAAGGTGAGAGCAGCTGAGAAGATGATAGACAAACACATACAATGGAATAGTATTCAGCCATAATCAAGCCCTAACGCTAAGGGCATGGCTAGTGGCTGAGCATGTGGTCAGTGTGCACACGGCTCCCCCAGACGGGCTATGAAGACAAATCACTCACCCTCCAAGCCCTGGCCAACTTTATGGTTAATCGCGTTCATTGTCAACTCGATGGGGTTTAGAATCACCATGTAAACATATTCTGGATGTTTGTGAAACTTTTCTAGATTGGGTTCATTGAAGTGGGAAGACCCACTCTAAACGTGGGCAGCGGCCTCCTAGGGCTGGGGTCCCTAGATGAATGAAAAGGAGAAAATCTGCTGAGTTCTTGTATCCCACTGCTCTCTACTTCCTAACTGCATATGCAGAGCTATCTCAGGCTCCCCACAGCTCTCCCACCATAATGAACTGTGTGTATTCTCTAAGTGCAACCAAAGGGAACCCTTCCTTCCTTCCTCCCTCCCTCCCTCCCTCCCTCCCTCCCTCCCTCCCTTCCTTCCTTCCTTCCTTCAACTGTACTTCCCAGCTATTTTGTCAAAACAATAAGACAGATAACTAATATGGCATTAATGTTAAAAGAAGGAGCTTATCCTAAACAGTATCAATGATCTCATCTAATTCTGTAGCCCTGGGCAAAGGGATTATTGTTGAAATATGAAGTAAATGGGCTGGAGAGATGGCTCAGCAGTTAAGAGCACTGACTGCTCTTCCAGAGGTCCTGAGTTCAATTCCCAGCAGCCACATGGTGGCTCACAACCATCTGTAATGGGATCTGATGCCCTTTCTGGTGTGTCTGAAGACAGCAACAGTGTACTCATACATGAAGTAAATTAGGGGCTGGAGAGATGGCTCAGCAGTAAGAGCACTGACTGCTCTTCCAGGGGTCCTCAGTTCAATTCCCAGCAACCACATGGTGGCTCACAACCATCTGTAATGGGATCCGATGCCCTCTCTTGGTGTGTCTGGAGGCAGCTACAGTAGTCATATACATAAAATAAATAAATAAATCTTTTTAAAAAAAAAAAAAAAAAGAAATATGAAGCAAACAATCTGATGTTCTAAAGTTTTCTTAAGACCCTAGATCAACAGACCTGCAGATTTCTAACTCTTAATTAAGAAGCCTGAGTCCTCGGGCCCGGAAGAATGGCCCGACAGTTACATACTGTTGTACATCCTGCTGTTGCAGAGGATCCAAGGTTGGTCCCCACCCTCACCTCAGACAGCTCACCTGTAACTCCAGATCAGGGGACATGATGCCCTGACTGTCCTCTAATAGCCCAGCAGGCACGTGCACATGCCCCAACACAGACACACACAAGTATGCAAGTACAAAGAGCTTACAAGTAAAACAAGACCGGGTGCGTTTGTACACACCCTTAACCCCAGAAGAAGCAGGTTTATCTCTGAGTTCAAGGGCAGTCTGGTCTGCATAGCAAGTTCCAGGACTGCCAATACTACATCCTAGGGAGACCTTATCTCAACACATAAAGTAAAATAAAATTAAAATTAGAGAAATCACTTTCAAAAGGGAAATTAATCAATCCTGGGAATGCTTACTTTTAGCAATCATTCAAAATGAGGTTCTGGTCTAAGTGAAAAGGCTAAAAGTAATCACTGAAAGAAACAAAGGTAATTAGAACTAGAGGATCCCTAAAGAAGCCTCCTTGCTTATGAGTATTCTGTTCCCAGAAAGAATACTGTGAGGGAAATAATCTTAAATAGGAAGAAAGGGTAAAGGAGTTTACAAGGTTAGTGTTAGAATATGAACCTGGGCTCACAGGGGATGCCTCAAAAGCCGCAGAGCTCCTAACTCGCAGCAGCCTGAGCTCCAGTCCTGCTGTCTCTCACTGATGGTTAGGGAAGCACTGGATGCTACTGCCTGGAAGAGCACAGAGATAATCCAGAGTTGTGTTTCCTTGTTTCCTTCAAAGCCTCAAGAGATGTTTGCCCAGAAATTACATTCTTGGGGCTGAGATCTTCATCCAGATTTCAAATTGTCTGTGGGCCTGTGGGCTTTTCTTCTATGACTTGTATCACCACGCTTGTTCTCACTGTGTGATATTTGGTTAGACAAGATAACAGCCTGTGGGAAGCTGCAATCTGTCTAGTATTTCACATTATAGTAAGGCCCACTGAGAAGCAACTATGCAGGTGTCTAAGAGAGAGGAAATCTACATTTTCCCACTCAGCCATTGGCAAATTCCATTCTCCTTCAGAAGAATTTAACTGAAATTAAAAGGATAAACAAAAACCTAGAAGTTAAAGAGGACTTAGTACATAGTTTTTGAGGAAATAAAAGGTTGCCAGAGCCTACATACCATTGTTGGTTTACAAGAAATAAAAGAGTTTAGAGGGAAAGGGAAAGATGGAAAGGAGAAAGGAAAGGGAGAGAGAGAGAAAGGAAAGGGAGAGAGAAAGGAAAGTGGTGGCAGATAGCCAGACAGATTACACTGGAAATCTTTGAAAGCCAGCTGGGAGCTGGCTAAGAGCAGAGGAAGTATACAGTTTAGAAGCTGGCTGGAAATTTCCATGAGAAAACATTTTCCTTTTATTTGCTCATCTAATAACTATGTTGTGCGTGCCTACTGTGTGTGCTTCTCATTCTATAAGCCTAGAATGAGATGCTCACAACACTAAAATGCAGTCCCAAGTCATCAAAAGCTTATGAGCTAGCTGGAGGGAAAACACACGGTTAAACAAGCATGCAGGGAATGCTCGCTACACGCATGGCCCCTGTGCACAGTGTAGAGACAGAAGCAACAGTGACAGCCCCTGCTTCCAGGAAGTTTACACTTCAGATCAAAGCCAAGCGAAATGAACATGACTGCCACAAATAAAAGTCACACAGCAATTTTAAACTCTCTCCTAGCCTAGTTGTCAGTTTTTCATTCAATGTTTTGATCCTCTCCCAAGCCTTCCAGATCCTTTCCACTTCCCAGAGCTTCATGTTTTTAATCTATCTACGGACTGTTGGATAGACAGACGGACGGACGGATAATTAGATGATAAATATCAAAAGACAAAAAAATCAAACCATAACCAAAAAAATCACACATAAAAACCCCCACAGAGTCCATTTTGTGTTGACCAACTTCTCCTAGGGTCTGGCCTGCAGCTTCATTCCCAGAAGACTGACTTCCCTCTCCCAGCAGGTTTTGATTGCAAATAGCTTTTTAGGGGTGGAACTTTGTTCCCATTGCGCCTTCTCCATAGCAGCCTTGCTAAAACGAACAGCAATCTTAGTAATGTGCTTCATTGACCCAAAGTACTATTTTAACATGTAACCAATCGAAAAATGAAAGTATTTTCTTTCCCAATCTTTTTTCTTATAAGACTGAAATCCAACTGCATGTAGGGGGTGGTTCCGATATTTTGATCAGGGAGCTGTGTGTGAATCCTGGAGATCTTATTCCCCAATTAGTTCTTGATCCATCAATAAAGATGCTAGCAGCCAATGAGCTGGGCAGAATAGGACCAGTTTTCCCGCAGGCAGGATAGCAGATGCAAGGGAGGAGAAAAAGATTTCACCATGCTTCAGAGAGAGAAAAGGTGACCAGCCATGTGAGTTCTCAGGAGGAGCAGCCATAGGCCGCTTCTCCAGACAGGAAGTAAGAAACATAACTAAGCTGAGGGCAGATTTTGGGTGCTGACCTGGGAGTGAAAAGAAGGGCACAATAGCTGAGGAAGGCTTAGAAGAGCCTGGCCATTGAGCTAAAGCAATATAAAAAATAACTAGTGTGTGAGTGTGTGTGTGTGCACGTGCGTGCGTGCATGCCTGCGTGCATGCATATGTCTTTCATCTATGGATCCAATATTCTCTGGGCCAGGGCTGGTACATCCACCCGGAGCTTAAAGAGGGATGGCAAAAACTACATGCTTTAAGCTCCAGGTGGACGGTGCTACCAGGACCCAGCTATATCACTCCTGGGCATATACCCAGAAGATGCCCAACATGTAACAAAGACACATGCTCCACTATGTTCATAGCAGCCTTATTTATAATAGCCAGAATCTGGAAACAACCCAGATGTCCCTCAACAGAGGAATGGACACAGAAAATGTGGTACATTTACACAATAGAGTACTACTCAGCTATTAAAAACAATGACTTCATGAAATTCTTAGGCAAATGGATGGAACTTGAAAATATCATCCTTAGTGAGATAACTCAGTCACAAAATAACACATATGGTATGTAGTCATTGATAAGTGGATACTAGCCTAAAAGCTCAGAATTCCAAAGTTACAATTCATAGACCACATGAAGCTCAAGAAGAAGAAAGATCAAAGTGTGGGTGCTTCAGTCCTTCTTAGAAGGGGGAACAAAATACTCACGGGAGGAAATACAGAGACCAAGTGTGGAGCAGAGACTGAAGGAAGAGCCATCCAGAGACTGCCCCTCCTGGGGATCCATCCCATATACAGACACCAAACACAGACACTATTGTGGTTGCCAAGAAGTGCTTGCTGACAGGAGCCTGATATAGCTGTCTCCTGAGAGGCTATTTCAGAGCCTGACAAATACAGAGGTAGATGCTCACAGCCAATCATTGGACTAAGCATGGGGTCCCCAATGGAGGAGTTAGAGAAAGGTCTGAAGGAGCTGAAGGGGTTTGCAACCCATAAGAAGAACAATATCAACCAACTAGACCCCCCAGAGCTCCCAGGAACTAAGCCACCAACCAAAGTCTACACATGGAGGGTCCCATGGCTCCAGCTGCAGATGTAGCTGAGGATGGCCTTGTTGGACATCAATGAGAGGAAAGGCCTTTGGTCCTGTGAAGGCTCGATGCCCCAGTGTAGGGGGAATGCCAGGGCGGGGAGGCGGGGAGGCGGGAGTGGGTGAGCGGGTGGGTGAGCACCCTCATAGAAGGAGGGAGAGGGGGAATGGGAGAGGGGGTTTCTGAGAGGGGGAAAAGGGGATAACATTTGAAATGGAAATAAATAAATTATCCAATAAAAACCCTACACACTAGTTGCACATCCCAATTCACTCAAGCCACATTTTAATTGTTCAAAAGTGACTATCTTGTTGGTTAGAAAAAATTTAGAAACATGCTTTTTAAGGTTTCTATTTTGGGGTTTATTTGTTTGTTCTTTAGACAGGGTCTTAGGCTAGCCTAGGCTGACCTAGAACTCACTCTAGAACCCTGGCTAGCCTCCCACTCAAGATGTTTCTCCTATGTCACAGCCTTCCAAATGCCTCAATTACACTCAATTACAGCCACCACACTCGGCCCAGCCTTCTTTTCAGAGACTAAATGTTGGTATGTATCTCTAAGGTCTCTGATGTGTATATTTCTTCTCCAGATGGCCTTCAATCTTTGTTCAAGATGAAATCCCATCTCCACTTTCACTTCTCCCTTTTTATGACCTAACCTAAATATTTACTAACTGGGTATTCTATGCTTTTCCAACATACATATGGCCTTCTTTTCCTATGATATCAGATAGGCTTCTACCCACACACCATCACTACCATTCACATACTCAGCATGTATTTAAGAACTGGCAAAAAAAGAAAAGAACTGTCATTAAATCTAAAGATGAAGCAAATGAAAAAACAGTAACACACGGAGGAAGTCACTAAAAGAAAACTAGGACACCTCTGTGTCAGCCATGATCATATGGCAAATGCTCCAAGCCGGAACTGAAACCACGTTCACAACAGTGAGGTGAGCTTTTGCCAAGGAGCAACGAGAAGCAATGTACAAGGTAGGACCCACAGATGAAGATGTAAATGAGCATACATGCACCAGCCAGGATGCTTTTACAAATCTGTAGGAAAACGCTGGTACTGGTCCAGTACTAATGGACAATTCTAAATAGTACATAAATCCAAAACAGGCTCAGGTTTCCTCCTCAAGCTTTACCTCCCGGCAAAACCACTAAGGTAAGAATATACCTTCCTTTGGAATAGTTATCTCAGGGAGATACAACAGCAGTATCTGATAAGAGAACTCCATTATTAAAAAAAAGCATGATTAATACAATTTCACATTAAGCACGGCACCATGCTATGCGCCTGTAACCCCATCGCTTGGGAAGTGCAGGCTGGGAACTTAGGAGATCTAAGCCATCTCAGCTATATGAGGCCACCGTGAACTACATGAGACAGCCAGAGCTACAACAGACCAGCCTAAGCTTCAGGAGGCCTTGTCTTAACCTGCTCCCCCCCCACACGAAGAAAAAAAAAATCAACAGTTTTCAACATTCACAATGGAGAATTGATGAACTTAGCAGACTGCAGCATTAAACTGCCTGGTTTGACTCTCACTCTGATGAAGGAAGAGGGTGTGTATGTCCCTCAAGAACCTAAGCACACACTATGTCATTATGATAAGCCCCAGTCCAAGAGCTTTTCACTTTTAAAACTATGTATATCACATATATCACCAGTATTTATTACACGTCACCAACGGCACACACAGACAGAGCATGCGCACTCTAACACACTGAAATATAGGAAGGTAAAATGTACTTCAGTCACACATTTAAAAAGCCAAGAAATGCTTCAAGAGCTTTTTAAAAACATGAAATTCTGTTCCTAGAAATTGTTTAGGTAATATATTAGCTTATTTTCCTGTTGCTTAGGATAAAAAACCCAGACAAAAGAAACCTAAGGAGGCTCAGGGAACACCAAGGAAAAGAACAGATTTTAAGAGCCAGAGGACCAGGAAGCCTGCTGTGAGATTATATCTTGTAGAAAGGACAAGAAAGCTAACCCCACACATAATACCACAACAACAAGGTTGTCTAAACAAGACCAAACAGTGGCAACACTAGCAGACATGCTAAAGTATAAGGGAGAAATATCAGGGGGCCCACACACAAACAAAGAATGTCAGTGACTGCTGAGACTGGGAGAATTAAGTCTTCCCCAAGGATGAGGCCTCTGGTTGGCTATATAATAGCAAGTGGTCAGTTCCAAAATCATACGTACAATCAACACTGAATGGATTCAGCATGTTGTATTTATATATTCAGGTATGTGTGTGTGCGTGGGACAATAATAAAAGAGAAAGGTCCAGCTCAGGGACCTCTGCGACCCATGTCTGAATTACATGGCGTCTTCAGCAATAGGGACTTAGCTTCCACCTCTGAGGGGCAAGTGCAATAGCAATAACCTGTAATGGGAGCCTTGCTTAGACAATGCTGACCAACAACTCAGAGAAGGGCTTCTCAAGCCTCGTATTAGGGTTTTTGTTGAATGATCTTTGTGTCTTGGAGAGAGTCCAAATGGAAAATTTTCATTTAAACTATATATTTAACCGACTTGCACGTATTGTAGGTATTTAGGTAGACAGTTAATGCTATGATTCCTGATGCCTTTTTCAGACCTCCTTACTACTGCCCTTCCCCAGTCAGCTCTCACCCCCGTCCCCCCTTCTCTCCTGTCTGACCACTTCTACCCAGCTATTTCCCTCTCTGTTGCTTGTATCCCAGCCTGGCAATGCCCCGTTTTACTTTCCTGGTTTCTGCATTTACTCCAGGACATGTGCTCACATCTGAGTCTGGGTTTCCTCATTGTGCTCTCTTCTAGTTCTACTCATTTACCTGAAAATTTCATGATTTCATTTTCTTTACAGCTGAGGGGGAAACATGGAAGAGGGTGGAGGAAAGAGAGGGAAGGGGAAAATATGTAATTATATTTTTATTAAAATTTTAAATTATTAAGAAAAAAGCAATGTAAGAAAGAAAGGGTTTATTTGTTGGGCTCACAGTCCAAGAGCACAGTCCGTTATAGTGGAAAACATCAAGGAGACAGGAGCTTGAAGCAGCTGGTCATATAACAGGCAGTAAGGAAAAAGACAGCAAGCAGTAAGTGAATGATTCTGCTCAGTTCCCTTTCTCTATACAATCCAGGTTCTTAGGCCCGGGGATTGGTGCCATCCATGGTAGATGGGCCTCCCACTTCAATTTATATGATTAAGTCAACACCCACAAGCATGCCCAGAGGCCCATCTTCCAGGTGATTCTAGAATCTGTCAAGTTGACATTTAACACTAACAATCACTGGTAAATCATCAAAGTCCTACAAAATCTATAAGAACACAGACACTTGTTACATCATTATTTATCAATAATAAAATAATCTAAATGCTTATCGATAGAAGATTAACAGTAAAAACAGCAGTTACTTTCTATTTGGCAATATTCATTCGTCAACTCTTTCAATCCTCTCATCACACAGAATCTATCTTCTCAATTTAAAAGTGGAGAAATTGGAGCTAGGGAGATACCTCAGTTAGTAAACTGTTTGCCACACAAGCATGAGGGTCCTCAGCACAAATGTAAAAAGGCCTGTCCCTGCACCATATGCCTGTAATTCATTCAGGCGGGAGAAGGGATAGAGCTAGGCAGCTCCTTGAAGCTCATTGGTCAGCTGTAACTCCAGATACAAGGAAACTGATTGCCTTTTTCTGGTCTCTGTGGGTACCGCATGCACATGGTGACCTTACATGCAGGCAAAATACTCACACAGGTAAAAATAAAGAAATAAAAAATTAAACATATTTCTTTTTAAAATAAGGTGGAGAGACTAGAGATCTGCTCGGCTGATCAGCAGTTCAGAGCATGAACTGCTCTCCCAGAGGACCAGAGAGCAGTTCCCTGCACCCACGTCAGGGGCTCACAGTCACAGGCAACTCCAGCTTAAGGAGATCCAACTATTTCTCTTTCTGGCATCAGCGAGCACTTTCAGTCGCATGCACAACCCTTAACTGTACACACACACACAATTAAAAAAATAAATTTTAGAAAGTAAAATTAAATTTAAAAAATAAGGTGACACTGAATTCAGGAAGACAACTAGATGTCAACGTGTGGCTTCCACATGCACATACACCTTTGTACGAACGTGTACATATACCACACACACACATGCACACAAAAATGGTTAGTAAAAATGGAAAATTTGAAGCACCTAAAATTAATTTGTTTAAAATCATACAGGTAAACAATAGAAGAACCAGGATAAAAACACAGATAACTAGCCGGGCAGTGGTGGCGCACGCCTTTAATCCCAGCACTTGGGACGCAGAGGCAGGTGGATTTCTGAATTCGAGGCCAGTCTGGTCTACAGAGTGAGTTCCAGGACAGCCAGGGCTACACAGAGAAACCCTGTCTCGAAAAACCAAAATAACAAAAACAAAAACACAGATAATCTAGAATCTGTGTTCTTAATGGCCACATTGTACAGTCTCTCAGTGGAACAGAATAAAGGTACTGTTTATATATACAATAAATCATTAAATATATATTAAATTATGTTTATGGATACTACTACACTATAACTGAAAATATTAATTATTAAAACCTGAAAGAAACTTCATCACCTTAAGGGAGATATGTCCTCATCTATAAACAGGGCTATACATTAATTCTATGGTTAACCTGAAGATAAATAAGATGGTTTGGGTAAAAATAATTTGGAAAGTAACTTGATACAGTTCCCCAATTTGGGGCATTGACCAAAATAGCATTTATGTTAAACCTCCAAAAAAGTGTTCCCTGACTCTCCAAATCTAGCTTCTTTACCATGGCTTAGTCTTTGCAGCCCCTAAACAGTCTCATATTGCAGTAGTCTATTTAATTACTTTCTGTTGAAAGTAGAGCTTCAAAAGTTTGTTTACAACATCTTCCAAAGGACTTTTCCTAGAGCTTGGACCTCCTAACACTTGCATTCCCGTATAGAATGAAGTAATCTGAAATACACAGGCAGCATTCACAACGAAAGCCGGATAAATGGCACACGATAGGCAAAGCCACCAGAAATCTGCACAGTAAGGAATGCAAGGCCAAAAGATCGAGAGAACAGAGGTATTTTTAAGAGCGTTCGTTGGCCATTTCTGAAAACAAGCTAGTTGCTGAGACCTGTGATTCAAGTTGGAGAAATGATCAAAACGACATAATGGAGATATGGCAAACCACAAACACAAGTTTTTCCCACAGAGTATTTTCTAAAATATGAAATTAAAACTTTACAAAACAAAGTAGAAGTTTCTAGAACCTATCAATACTTAGGATAAAAGCTCTTAGAGGCATTAAGAGCCTTGGGTAAGATAAATAAGGGAGATGATACTACTCCATTCTTCTTCGCAACATTTTCCACCATGGATGCCTTGACGCTAAGAATTCAGACTTAGCAGGAGAACAATAAAGAAACCAATAGAGTTTTGTCAGCTGTATGATCAGAAAGTTGAGTGACCCCTTAACCCACACCCATTTACTCCTCAAGACATCTGTGGAAAGATGAGCACAGTGTGCACTGCATGTAGCTCCAGATTCTCTAGACGTTTGGACTGGAGAATCTTTTGATCCAAGAGACTCAAAACCACACAGCGAGACCTCATGTCAATATATTTTTAAGTAGTGATATAGTATTAAATGTGTTATTTAATATGTTATTTATGCTCAATCTATCTCACAGACCAACAGAATTCTAATGTTAAGAATTCCTGGTTTAGGACCAACAAACCCTGGTGACCTAATTTCCACACATATGACCCACGTGGTGGAAAAAAAGAACTGAACCCCTCAAGTTGTTCTCTGAAATCCAGGGCACACTGTGGCACCTACACAGAAAGACATGCACATACGTGAACATGGTATACTTTTTAAAAGAAAAAAAGAAAAGATTTCCTAAAGTGAAGGAAAAACAAAGCCAGAGGAAGGAGAATTTGAGGAGCCAGAAAGGAAGGTGGGGTGGGAGAAATGGACTGCTGAAGTCGAGCAAGCAAGAAATTAATCTGTCTAGGCTCCAGCTAGGAAAAAAGCTTAGACTGTAGCTATTTCTATGGCGACTTTAGAGTACCAGTTTGTAACCAGGTTCTTAGGCTCTTTCATCTATCCTCAGTTCCACAACAGGTCACCTGGCTGCAGCAACTGAGGGTCCTCAAAGAGTGTGGTACTCACCCTCCTTCTGTCCACCCAAGGACGGCGCTTCTGTCACTGAAGGTGCTCAGACTCCTCTCTCAGGTGACTCAGGTGCATCCCAACTGCTGGAAGAGGAAAAGGACACCGCGGTGCCCTCTGTGCCCGAGGAGCCTTCCTCGCTTGGAGGTGGAGTTTTCTCACTCCTTCGGGTATTACTCTTGGGTTTTCTCCTCAGAGGCCGCAGCCATGCCGCGCCCAGCATGGCAGCCAGCACATCGCGCCCCATAGAGCCCACGCGTGGCAGGGTGGCTCTCGTCAGGGGCTTCGGTCGGTCGTCTGTCCCCATTCCTCCGTCAGCCATGCTGGCTGCCCACTCTAATCACAGAAAGTCAGCGCAAGGCCGAGCACGTGGTTCCGGAAGCGCACGGCACAGTGACATCGAAGACCTGTGAGGAAACTCCCGACTTGCCTTGCGGCTCTGGAAAACCAACTTCCGGGATGTAGGGTGGTTCTGCCAGTGGCTGTCAGAGCCAGCGCTGCCTTCCAGCCTTCTTCAGGAGGACAGTGTGGCTCTACCATCTGACCTGACTGGCAGAACCACAGCCAAAAAACAGCAAAGGGCCACAGAGGGGAACGCTAGGAGCAAAGCAGCCCTGGATTCAACCTGCTCTGGGTCCGCGCAGACTTCCTAGCATAAGGATGAAGTCTGGCGATAAATCAGGGCTTTGCATAGGCCTCACATGAGAGTCAAACAGAAAGATAGAAGAATCCCTTTCGCACCACCACCCCTTCTAAAACAAATCAGTCGAATGAATGTGTGTATCACTCTTCACCGCCACAAAGTCAAAACAGCGTAAACAGAACTGTCGTAAGCTGGAAATATCTATCTAATGACCGCTAGATGCCGGGAGATGGGAATCTGTTGTAACATAAGGCACAGGATTTCGACTCAATATGAGGAAAATCACTGGAAGCATCTTGAAGAAGGTTCCCAGATGAAATCTGAAGGATAATATGAAAGTGCTTTGTTTTTGAAAGATTGCTTTTGTAACATGACTTTCACGGATAAGGACTGGAAACAAATTGCCATATTTAGAGAGAAATGAAATTTAGCTTACCCATCACACCTTCGAAATAAATGGAGTGTTTTTTAAAAGGAAAATCAAGTAGAATGACGTCCTAGAAAACTGTCTATTGCCGATAAGCAAGCTTAAGGGGGATGATTTTTAAGCAAGAGAATAGAAAACGGGGGTGGGGGTCCAAGAAGAGGCAGCAATATGTGGCAAAATTTGAAGACAAGAGAACATGTAACTAATAGAAGAAACCGGAAAACATGTTCAAGATGACTGAATCCTGAGGCAATGGAGGCAAAGAAGATAAGATTATTGATGCATGCCTTGGGAAGACAGAGGCAGGTGGACCTCTATGAATTGGAGGCTTGCCTGGTCTACTGAGCTAGCTCCAGGACATCCAGGATTACACAGAGAAACCCTGTCTCAGGGCAGGGGGAGATTATTGGCTCTATGACTAGAGAGATGGTTTGGTGGATGAGAGAATTGATTGCTCTCTCAGGACTCGGGTTCAGTTCCCAAGCACACACATAGTTGCTCTATAATTCCAGTTCCAGAGGATCTAAAGTAACCTTCCGACCTCCACGGGCACTGCACCCAGCTGGCACACATACAAGCACGTAGGCAAAACACTCATACACATGAAATAATAATACGTTTTTTTTAAATAATATTGGTTCTGAATATAGCTTATTCTCAGATCAAATCTCAGCTCTGCCACTTGCTAACAAATAGAAATGAAGCAGAAGCTAGAGAAAGCAACCTGTGAAGAGTGTGGTTGGCCCTGGTAAGCAGTTTACATTTCATTCTATGAGTAATAGAAAAACCATTGGAAGGACAGGAAAAAACAAAACAGGACAGTGAGTCTACGTTTTATAAATGTTATTCTGGAAATTGTCAAAAAATAGTAATGGAGAACAGAAACAACAAAAAAGGACTAGATACAGGGAAATTAAGTTTGAAGAAACCAAAGCCACAATAGTGAGCTAACAAAATTCCTTATAAATATGTTTTCGTTCCTGCTAATCAAAAGGAAAATGTTGTTAGTGATCGTATTCACCTACATGAATGATAGTGGTTTGTCTAAATAATTTCAATATGTCATCAAGCCTTTTTTGCTGAAATTCTTTCAGTTTTCACAAAGTAGTTACAAACTTGGTCTGCACAGCGGCAGATAGCATGCAAACTAAAGTGTTATGCTCCTTCATCAAAATACCATTTTGTTGTATAACATAGGGCTGTCCTTGGATCCCATACCCCTGATCCACAGAAAATAGACACAGAGTCGCTTGAATTGTCAACTTAAAAAGGCATTGGAAAGATCAAGGGTGTGCTCAGTGGCACATGTGTAGCATGCACAAGATTTGGGTTCGATTCCAAGAAAAAAAAAATGTTTTTTTTTTTTTGGTTTTTCAAGACAGGGTTTCTCTGTGTAGCCCTGGCTGTCCTGGAACTCACTCTGTAGACCAAGCTGGCCTCGAACTCAGAAATCCGCCTGCCTCTGCTTCCCAAGTGCTGGGATTAAAGGCGTGCGCCACTACTGCCCGGCCAGAAAAAAAAATTTTAAGGCTCAATTTTACAAACACTGTAACCTGTTTTTTCTACTTAAGCAAATATTTCTCAAGTCTCACTACAAAATAGTTATAAGATTATTTTTTGACCCTGCTACCAACCGCTTTACGCTAGCCCAATTCTCCACTTCCTAATAAACCAGGAAACACAACTCTTGTTTTTACATGCCTCTTCCAAGACCGTATCACACAAAGCACAGCTCGTCTTCCTTCATATGTTCTACATCTATGTTGATCCCGGTTGCTCGCTCCTCAACTCTCCTCCTTAAATTTTCTCATTTTCCACAATGGGAGTGACTGATGAACTTCCAAGTACGGAGACTAATTCTTGGCCTGAATTCTTCTCTGAGGGGAAAGATAGTAATTGAGCTTCAGACTCTGGGCAACTCATATTGTCAAGATGTAACCCTAATTCTGCCTCCTATTTTCTATATATATTGTGGGCTAGTTATGATGGAGCTAATGATAAAGCTTCTGTATAGGATTTCTGTGAGTAATAAATAAGTTGATTCTTGAGAAACAGTGAGTAATGTCAGGAATATTGTAAGAATACAGTATTAACTAATGTCACATGCTAAGCCTTGAACTCAGGAATGGATAAGATAAGAAAGGTCTTTTTCTCAGGCCATCCAGAGGCCGCCCCACCTAGGGATCCATCCCATCTGCAGACACCAAACCCAGACACTTTTGCTGATGCCAAGAAGCACTTGCTGACAGGAGCCTGGTATAGCTGTCCCCTGAGAGGTTCTGCCAGAGCCTGACCAAGACAGATGCAGATACTCACAGCCAACCATCAGACTGATCTGGGGGACCCCAATGGAAGAGCTAGGGAAAGGACTGAAGGAGCTGAAGGGGTTTGCAACCCCATAGGAAGAACAATATTAGCTAAACTGAGCACCCAGGGCTCCCAAGGACTAAACCACCAACCAACGAGTATAAATGGGGGATCCATAGCTCCCACCACATATGTAGTAGAGGATTTCGCCTTATCTGGCATCAATGGGAGGGGAGGCCCTTGGTCCTGTGAAGGCTGGATGCCCCAGCATAGGGGGCTTCGGGAGGGGAGAGACAGGAGTGGGTAAGTGGGTGGAGGAGCTCCCTCATAGAGGCAAAGGAGAGGGAGGAAAGGGGGCCTGGGATGGGGGTTGTGGATGGAAAACAGGGAAGGAGGATATAATTTGAAATGTAAACAAAATGATTACTAAAAATAAAAAAGAAAGGTCTTTTCCCAAGGCAATAAAGAAATAAAGATGAAAATTGCACATTGTGATGATACAATAAACAGGATGATGGGCTAGGGATGGAGACAGGAAATACGATGCTCACTGGGGGAAGAAAGACGGGAAGGAGCTCACTACGTAAGAAGCTGGAATGCGGTTTTTTTCTTTGAGTTTGTTTATACAGTGGATTACATTGATAGATTTCCGGGTATTGAACCATCCCTGCATCCCTGGGATGAAGCCTACTTGATCATGATGAATGATCGTTTTGATGTGTTCTTGGATTCGGTTTGCGAGAATTTTATTGAGTATTTTTGCATCGATATTCATAAGGAAAATTGGCCTGAAGTTTTCTTTCTTTGTTGTGTCTTTGTGAGGTTTTGGTATCAGTGTGATTGTGGCCTCATAGAAGGAGTTGGGTAGTGTTCCTTTTGTTTCTATTTTGTGGAATAGATTGAAGAGTATTGGTATTAGGTCATCTCCTTAGATGCTGAAAAAGCATTTGACAAAATTCAGCATCCCTTCATAATAAAAGTCTTGGAAAGATCAGGAATTCAAGGCCCATACCTAAACATAGTAAAAGCAATATACAGCAAGCCAGCAGCCAACATCAAGCTAAATGGAG
>CM052703.1:16841045-16858437 GCA_028551405.1 Uromys caudimaculatus | reverse complement strand
TAGCCAGAAGCTGGAAACAACCCAGATGTCTCTCAGCAGAGGAATGGATACAGAAAATGCGGTGCATTTACACAATGGAGTACTACTCAGCTATTAAAAACAATGACTTAATGAAATTTGCAGGCAAATGGATGGAACTTGAAAATAGCATCTTGAGCGAGGTTACTCAGTCACAAAAGAACGAACATGGTATGTACTCACTGATAAGTGGATATTAGCTGAAACGTTTGGAATACCCAAGTTTCACTTTACAGTGACAGCTGGACTGAGAGTGAGGTCCCAGATGGAGGAGTTGGAGAAAGGTCTGAAGGAGCTGAGGGAATTTGTAGCCCCATGGAGAGAGCAACAGCATCAATGGGCCTGACCCCCCCCCCCGTCGTCCTGGACTTTGGACCACCAACCAAAGAATACACATCGAGGGACCCATGGTTCAGACCACATATGTGGCAGAAGAGGGCCTTGTTGGCCATCAGGGAGAGGAGAGGCCCTTGGGCCTGAGGGTGTTAGAGGCCCCAGTAAAGGGGAACGTCAAGGTGAGAATACGGGAATACGGGAATGGGTGGGTGAGTGGGTGGGAGGTGGAATTCCCTCATAGAGGCGGGGAGGGGGAGGGGATAGGGGGTTTCCAAAGAGGAGATCTAGAAAAGGGGAAACATTGGAAATGTAAATAAAGTATCAAAAATAATTAATTAATTTTAAAAAAAAAAGAAGAAGAAGCTGGTCTAGGAGCATGGGGATTCTAGAAGCTGTTAAGAAGGCAGGTATAACAAAAGACTGGAGACCTGAAGGATGGAGTGGTAGTCTCTGAAGTCGAGATTCAAGTAAAGGCCACATTCAGCAGAACCTTCTGGGTGCCTGAAACATAGATGAACTTATTTTAAAAGCTGTAAGAAGCTACTGAAGCTTTAAAACAGGTAAATAATGTTAATATTATCAAGTCTATGCTTTGAGAAACCTTCTAGATATCTGTTCAAAGCATAGCCAAAGGGCAACGTTCCCTGCTAACAGAAGTCCCTCCCTGGTTCAACAACCCATGATTCTATGCTAAATTTAAAATGAAGAGACTTTGGTTTTTCAGCCACTCATGCTAAATACATAGCTACAGACCTTTATCCCTCTGCACCATTGGATGTGAATGTGTGAGTCGCGTCTCATAAATGCTTTTAATTGTTCTTGGTTCTTGCCTCCAAATTCCCAGATGCTAATCAACGAGTTTCTTCTAATGAAGTGTCCAAAACTAAGGACAGCATCCCAGGTGCTATCTGTCATCACGGCCAGATGGAAAGAGCCATTATTTTCCTGCTTTATGACAAGAGGCCAGTGTCATATTTTTCTCGCAATATTACACAGCAATCATGTATCTGATTTGCTGTTCAGCCTCACCCCGGGATCTCTGCCACCATGACTGTTTTGCAGATGATACCCTCCCTGTAAAAACTTTTCCTTCCAATTGCTTTTCCCCAAGCACCTGTCCTTGACTCTTTTCCAAGACGAGGGTCATTCTCTTTGCCATATTCCTAATGTTTTATATTTCTTTGGCTTGTCCTAGGTTCTGCAACATGTCTGCTTTTAAAGTCATCTGAGAATTTCATTAGCATATTTGTGAACAGGATGTGGCTAGAAAAGAATTGCTGAGGGATCGTTCTCCTGTTTACTTATTAGCTAGGTACTGTTTCTAGGAATGTAGAATAAGAATAAAGAATGGTCAAGGGAAGAAGGAGGGAACACTAAAATTATAAGGACATTGTAAGTACACCATGTAACACTACACATGTAAATGAACCAAAGAGCAGTAGATAATACGGTCGTGACAGAATGTAAAATATTGTGTGTAATGGATAAATCTTGATCAGCGGAGCATTTAATCACTCTGTAGCTGAACTTACCTCTGCTACAACTGGAAATGGTAATGATACCTATATCTAAAGGTTTTTCTGAAAAATTAACTGAGTTACTTTATACCTAATGCCTAGTAAGCCTTCTGTCAAAGTTATCTGATATTTCCATGCCGTATTTGTAACTATGGTGGTTTGACTATGCTTAGCCCATGGGAAGTGGCACTAGGAGTTGTGGCTTTGTTGGAATACATGCGTGTGTGTGGTCTTGCTGGAAAAAGTGTGTCCTGTGGGGGTAGGCTTTGAGAGCCTCCTCCTGGCTGCCTGTGGAAGACTGAAACTCCTCCAGGCTGCCTTCAGATGGAGATGGAGAACTCTTGGCTCCTCCAGCACCATGTCTGCCTGCAGGCTGCCATGCTTCCCACCATGATAAGGCACTAAGCCTCCGAAACTGTAAGCCAGCCCCAATTGAATCTTTGCCTTTATAAGAGTTGTCTTGCTCATGGTGTCTCTCCACAGCAATAAAACCCAAACAAGACACTAACTTTATTTATTTTATTTGCATGTATGTTTTATTTATTTATTTATTCATTCATTCCTACCCGTTTTGTGTGTGTGCCTCTGTGTGTGTCTGTGTGTGTGTGTGTGTGTGTGTGTGTGTGTATGCACATGTGTGTGTGCATTCAGTCAACAGCTTGCATGTGAGGTGAGGTCAGAGGACAACAATCAGGAGTGAAGTCTCTCCTATCATTGTGTTGCTTCCTGAGATAGAACTCGGACAGCAAGCACCTCATGCAGAATCACTCTGCTAGCCCCTATCTTCCTAACTTTTTACATTGTAAGCTCTGCATCAGGGACATAGGGTCAAAAGTATCCTAAGGTTCCATCTCTGCCCTGTCAGAGGGGCTACCATCAAGAAAGCAAGTGACAAATGGTGATGGTACTTGGCAGGCGGGGGGGGGGGGCATCTCTGGTGTAAATCTGTATATTTAGTCAAAGGAATCTAAGTCAGAATATCACAGAAACGCCTGATGATCCTCATTTTTGTGTCACTGTTCACAATAGCCAAGATATAGATCAGCCTAGATGACCAGTAGTTGATGAATGGGTAAACAAAATGTGATATATACACAATGGACTATTAGTTGTGCGTAAAGAAAAAATAATAACTTTGCAATACAATGCATGTGACTGGAGGTCCTCACATGAAACAAAGTAGGCACAGAAAGATAAGTACCATAATTTGTTCCTATGTGGAATCTAGATTTAAATATACATATTATATGCATATGTGTCAGGAAAGAAGAAAGAGAACTATTTGGGGTCAGAAAGATTCAGAGAGGGAAAGGAAAGGGTGTCCAGAGAGGTTGATGGGAAGGTTACATTTGAGCAGTACGCAGTAACAGACATGCTTGAGAGCAGAAGCACAAAATCCATCATCTGTGTGCTGATTTTTAAAACTCACAAAGGGGGCCTGGAGCAATGGCTCCGTGGTTAAGAGCGTGTTCTTCTCCAGCCAAGGACTGGAGTTCAGCTCCCAGCACCTATCTCAGGTGGCTCATAGCCACCTGGAAGTCCAGTTCCAGGGAACCCAACATCCGTCTGTCTCCACAGGCACCTGCACTGAAGTGCACAGTCTCCCCCACACAGCAACACACATGTATCCACACACTTAAAATAAATTTAAATATAAAAAACAATAAACTGTAGGCTTTGGGGGGCTAATAAGATGGCTTAAAAGGTAGAGGTGGTTGCCACTGAGTCAGACAACCTGGGATTGATCCAAAGAACCCTCACACTGAAAGGTATCCTCTAAATTCCACATAAGCATCATGGCGTACACATCTACCCATATTAACGCACAAAAATAGATGTAAAAAAAATTAATTGTACGCTCAATGCAGATTCATTAGCAATGTATTTCCCAGAATCACTCAACCAATTAGTTTTCTCAATTGTTATGAAAGTTATAAAGATAATGAGTGTGGTGCAGAGGATACACATTAACAGATTGTCATTAGAAATGTTATTAATATAGTTTCACAGTTGTAAGAGTACTATAAAAAGAAATGCAAGACAGAAAACAATATTTTCTTGTTCTCCAAATTTATAAACTTCTGTTTTCATTGCATCTCATTTTGAGACATCATTTTCTACACTCTTCTCCACAGATGGGTTTGAAGCTATGTCATTCCGTGTACTTTGAATATCTCCCTAATCCAGTAAGTAAGCCTGTCTTCCTAGCAGAATCTAAGCTCCAGTGTGGCAAGGATGGTGTCACATGGAGCCCAGGACCTGGCACTTAGTGAGTTAACACATTTTCTGCAAAGATGAGCAAGTAATGGTATAAGGCAGAGCATTCTAGCAAGTATGTTCTGAAACAGCACGTTTGGGGCACCGGAGGTAAATATTACTTCATCCCTTGCTCTAGGAAGTAGGGAATTGTTACCTTACAAATGAGGAAGAGAGGGGACATTTGGTTTCTGGGAGCTATTTTTGTAGGCTCCTCCTTAGGACAATTAGGATAGCTGAACCTGCCCCCAAGGATTCTTACAGTTGCAGCAAGAGCTCAGGAAACCCAGTACTTTTCCAGGACCTCATGCTGAGCTAAAGGAAAAGTACTCCAGTCTGTGTAGATTATCTTCACCTGGGGGTCATCAGCCCTTACATGCTGACTCACGAAGGGAGGGAGCGCTGAAAACTCATTTCACAGATGAGGAACTGGGCTCAGAACACTAATTGATTTTCTAATCCTAACACTTGTTTATAGATCTGATGAGACAGAGAACAGGCTCACTCTTCTTCCCTCTCCCTTTCTTCTCACTATACACTGACTTTTATGAGGGGCTGCCATGTAGCTTGGCAGAAAATATCATACTATGTGTGCCTGAGGCATTGATGGGGTCCTTGAGAGCAGGAAAGGAGGGATAAGAGTGATATTATTACTTTTGCAAGAATTTTCTGTTACATTGGAGGAAAAGATCTTGATTTGTTAAGCGGCAGAAAACAGAGTAGAATTTTGTAAATAACTAGAGAATATGGAAACTGTAGGGAGCTCGAGTTAAGTGTGCTATTCTTACCTATGTAGAAATTTTTTAAAGACTATGCCTGAAGATTACACATTTATCTCTGGTGGTTCTACAACTTATTTATTCATGCACGTCTGTGTTAAAATTTTATTATCATGAGCACATGATCCTTTTTAATCAGAAATCTAGGAATTAAATTCCTAGTCTAGTATTTCTGGAAGAATTCATCTTGTTTACTGCTCCATTCCTCATGGTGGAAGGAACATGAACATAGAGTTCCAAAAATGTCTTACTAGCCATTTAGCCCACCCTGTAAAATGAATGTAATTATTTCTACTTCACAGGGCTCTCATGTACATCTACAGCCTGATAAAAGTGTTAGATGATACTCTTATGATCAAGTATTTGGCTTAATAAAGGTGCAAGAACCCTTATGATAAACCAGTGTCTGTGTTAGAGGGTTCGGTTGAAGGGGAAAGAAATTTGCCAGGAGGGACATGAGAGATTTTAGTGAGGATGTATAACTTTGGGTCCACGTAGAGAGAAAAGTTTGGGAACTTACACACACACACACACACACACACACACACACACACGATGTAAATAGAAGAGTTTATGCATTTGAAAAATTGAAAAAATATTTTGTGACTTCTATTTCTTTTTAATTTATTTTGCATTGCTTTTTACTTTGTTTGTTTGTTTGTTTGTTTGTTTGTTTGTTTTTTGAGACAGGGTTTCTCTGTGTAGCCCTGGCTGTCCTGGAATTCACTCTGTAGACCAGGCTGGCCTCGAACTCAGAAATCCGCCTGCCTCTGCCTCCCAAGTGCTGGGATTAAAGGCGTGAGCCACCACTGCCCGGCTGCTTTTAACTTTTTTAAACTTATTTTTTTAAACTTCAAATATGTGGACTATACATATACTCCTCCTCTCCCTCCTCCCACCAGACCCCTTCATGAAGATCCCCACCTCCAGCCTGCTCCCTCTCAAATTCATAGCCTCTTATTCTTTAGATATTCTTGTTAATAACTATGTTGTTATTGTATTGTTAAGATAATAAATATATTGTTCATTACAAATAAATCTGTAAGTACGACTGGCTGAGTTTATTTATCATTGCTCATATGTATGTACATTTAGAGTTAATGGGTAGGGATCGGACAGCCTATCAGGAGGCTCATTCCCCTCTCAACAGCCATTGATCGTCAGCTGCTCTTCAACTAAGGGTAGGGCCTTGTGAGACTCCCTCCATACACACCGCCATGGCAGCTGGTGCTGTCATCTCTCAGGTCTCATTGAGGCATCCGTACTGCTGAGATGTGATGGGCGGGGCGCATCTTCCCTGTCACATATAGAAAACACTAACTCGCAGCCAGCATCCTGGCCCTTTGCCTCTTACAGTCTTTCCTTCCCCTCTTCAGTGATGTTCCCTGAGCCTTAGTGAGATGTAGGGGTTGTATTGCAGATACGCATCCCATGCATTTGACCTTTTTAATACTACTTTTATAAAACTACAAAAACATATTAATATCCCTAATAATAAAATCTGTTATCATGTGTTGAACTCTTCCCCTGTACCAAGCACATTGTCCCTTGTAGTCTTCATGAGTGGAAAAAAGAGATTATATTTGGGTTGTTTTATGACAGTCACATGGTTACTGAGTAGTGGAGCCCAATTAGAAGAGAGAAGTGAGAGGCTGGGGAGGTGGCTCAGCAGTTAAGAGCACTTGTTCTTTCAGAGGAAAGGAGTTCAGTTCCCAGCACCCACGTGGAGCAGACCACAACTGTCTGTAACTCTGGCTCCAGAAGGTCTGACATTCTCTTCTGGCCTCCACCTACCCCACATGTATATACATACACAGGCAAATACACAAATAAAGCCATGCAAAATCTAAAAACGCAAATCTAAAAACGCACACGTAATCTAAGAGAAAAAGAAAGAAAGAAAAGAAACCGTCCGACTGATGAACGCTGAGTAGAATGGTGTTTATCAGCAGCTACTGAGGAGGTTGACCTAGAAAAGGAAATGCCACTCAACGGCTACAAAGTGACAGCTCGGTGGGAGGAGTAAGCCTGGTGCTCCATCACACAGCAAGTTGATTCCGGCTGATATCCAGAACACCTCCAAACCACCAGAGAAGGTTTTTAAAGTTTTTATTTCTACAAAGATATTTAAGGTGGCAATGACCTTAATGTGATCATGCCATAGCCATACCTGTACCAACCATTCCCCATAAATAATTATGATTTGTCGATTGAAAATAAAACCAGAGACAGATTGCTTAGCACTCAAGAGGCCCTGAGTTTAATCCTCCATATCAAAATAAATAAAATAAGGGCTGGAGAGATGGCTCAGTGATTAAGAGCGCTGACTGCTCTTCCAGAGGTCCTGAGTTCAGTTCTCAGCAACCACATGGTGGCTCACAACCATCTGTAATAGGATCTGATGCACTCTTCTGGTGTGTGTCTGAAGACAGCTATGGTGTACTCATATAAATAAATAAATAAATAAATAATAAATAATAAAAATAAATAAATAAATAATAAAAATAAATAAATAAAATAAAATTAACTTAAAAAAAAAGTAACTTCAGGAGGTGGGGATATAACTCAGTAAAGTGCTTGCCAGAAAGCATGAGGGCTAGAATTAGATCCCCAGAAACACAAAGGGGTCGAACACTGATAGTATTTGCCTGGAATCCCAGTGCTGGTGAAGTGGAGCCAGGAGGACTCTAGGGGCTTGCTGGCCAGCCAGCCTAGCAGAATTAGACAAGTCAATGAGAAACGTCACCTTAAAGGCAAAACACGATGAATGGTACAGGCACACACATATGCATGTGTACCCACACAAAGATGCACACACGCGTGCGCACGCGCACACACACACACACACACACATGTGACTTCAGAATAAACAATTATTTAATTAAATATTGTACAGATCTATGGTATAGTCGCCTAAGGAATGAAAACTGCTACCAAATGTCTAGAGCTTTTCATTAGAATTGCCAAAAAAAGGAAATAATTCAATTATTCCTTAACTAGATGAACGAACTTTGACTTTTCCACATAATCAGTTCTGCTCATCTACAAATGGATGAGGTGTTGGCAAACGCAACTTGGATGAGTGCTAAGTACACTCAGTGAGCAATGACAGCTCCAAAACGCTGCTTGCTTGCTATTCATATGACTCTCAGGAAAAGGAGACTACAGAGGGAAAGATAGATGAAGGAACCACCCACTCCAAGTGCAGGTGTGGTGTGGGGGTGCAGGGCCTACTGTGTGCTAGGCAAGCGAGCTACATTCCCCAGTTCAGAATGGAACTACTTTTTACCGTGATGGGCCTATGAACGTGCATCCATCGTGGTGTATACAACATCGCAGAAAGTAGCGGTGCGCGAGCATAATCCTGGAATCCGGAGTGCAAGGTCATTCTTGGCAGTCTAGTGAGTGTGGCCTGTGGGACATGAGACCCAGTCTCAAAATGTCATGGAACTTACATAGCAATGTAACAAAAAAAGTGAATTTTGCTACATACACTTAAGAAAGGAAGCATAAAAATAAAGCAATACTAGCAGATGGTGGATAGAAATAACGTGAGCAATTCAGTGGGGGAAAATCTCCCAGATCTTGCTAGAGAAGAGTCAGATGTGTATTTTTACTATGGTGGTGGTGATTACACAAATTTAGATATGACAGAGTGATAGGAGTTTTGCCCCAGTGTCAGTTTTCTGCTTTTGATGTAAATCATGGAAGGAACTGAGTGAAAAGCAGAAGTGCTTCTGTGTTTTTTTGGTTTTTTTTTTTTTTTTTTTTTTTTTTTTGCAACTTCTTGTTAATCTACACATCGAGACTAAATCTGTTATTGTATTTCTTGTGCATCCTTGCCATTTGAAACCTGATATTGGCATACATGAGCATGTGCATAAACTTTATTCATGAATATTTTTAACAAAACAATGTATATTACATCATCATTCTGAACCTTACTATTTTCTACTGCTTTGGTCACTTTTCCGTATTATATATACATTACATATACATTGGATATTGTGCAATCTTTTCCCGGATGCATAGTACTCTATCCCAAAATGGTCCCATAATGCATTTTAATTTATTGATGAACACTGGTATCGTAACAAGGAACTGCACTTAAATAATTTGGAAATTTTTACAATATGAAAGATTAACTAGAATTGAGACCAAAATTTTTCACAGATTTCATAGGACCAGCCATCAGAATATCTTTTAATTAGAAGCAAGAACACACGAGAGGCAGAGGGAAAAAGCTGGGAAGTTTCCTGGGTCCATTATGAAGTAGTGAGCTTGCAATTTGGAATTACTGCCGGGAATTTCTCCATAAGGGCAGGGAGTGGAAGTGGGGGAGGTGAGGTTGAAGAGGAGGAACGACAAACGTAGGAGGCCTTGCTCCATACCTAGCTTTCCCAGGGCTCAGATACACTTAAGTGACGGTGCGTGGCCATCCCCAGCCGCCCGCAGGGGACCCCTCCCAAGAGGGCTCCCACCACTCCTACCATCACCTCCCCAACCCCTCCTCCAGCCCACGCGCGCAAGGGGAGCACACGTGGTGACCTGCCTGGGGCCGGATTCCCGGCTCCAGCTCCTCCTCCCTCCCTCCAGCTCGCGCTCCGCTTGCTGCAGTATCACGTGCAACCGCGCCGGCTGCAGGATGGCGGCGGCGGCCGCGGCGGCAGCAGCGCTGGGTGTCAGGCTCCGGGACTGCTGCAGCCGGGGCGCCGTACTCCTGCTCTTCTTCTCCCTGTCCCCTCGGCCCCCGGCCGCCGCTGCCTGGCTACTGGGTCTGCGACCCGAAGACACTGCCGGAGGCCGCGTGTCCCTGGAGGGGGGCACCCTGCGGGCGGCCGAAGGCACCAGCTTCCTCCTGCGAGTCTACTTCCAGCCTGGCCCGGCCGTCCCCGCCGCGCCCGTGCCCGCACCCTCCCTGGCCCCGGGGGAGAATGGCACGGGTGATTGGGCCCCGCGGCTCGTGTTCATCGAGGAGCCCCCGGGCGCGGGCGGCGCGGCGCCCAGCGCGCTCCCCACGCGTCCCCCGGGACCGCAGCGCTGCCGGGAGCAGAGCGATTGGGCGTCGGACGTGGAGGTCCTGGGGCCCCTGCGCCCCGGGGGCGTGGCGGGCTCGGCCCTGGTCCAGGTGCGGGTGCGGGAGCTGCGGAAGGGCGAGGCGGAGCGCGGCGGCGCGGGCGGCGGCGGGAAGCTCTTTTCGCTGTGCGCCTGGGACGGGCGCGCTTGGCACCACCACGGCGCGGCCGGCGGCTTCCTGCTGCGCGTCCGCCCGCGCCTCTACGGCCCGGGTGGGGACCTGCTGCCGCCCGCGTGGCTGCGAGCGCTCGGGGCGCTCCTGTTGCTGGCCCTGTCCGCCCTGTTCAGCGGCCTGCGCCTGAGCCTGCTCTCGCTGGACCCGGTGGAGTTACGGGTGCTGCGGAACAGTGGCTCGGCCGCCGAGCAGGAGCAGGCGCGCCGCGTGCAGGCCGTGCGCGGCAGGGGGACCCATCTGCTCTGCACCCTGCTCCTGGGCCAAGCCGGCGCCAATGCCGCGCTGGCCGGCTGGCTGTACGCCTCGCTGCCGCCGGGCTTCGGGGACTCCGGGGAGGACTCCGGCGAGGCAGGGGTTCACTTCCCGTGGCTGCCGGCGCTCGTGTGCACCGGCGCCGTGTTCCTGGGAGCCGAGATCTGTCCCTACTCGGTGTGCTCGCGCCACGGGTTGGCCATCGCCTCGCACAGTGTGTGCCTGACCCGGCTCCTCATGGCGGCCGCCTTCCCGGTGTGCTACCCGCTGGGCCGCCTCCTGGACTGGGCTCTGCGCCAGGAGATCAGCACCTTCTACACGAGGGAGAAGCTGCTGGAGACACTGCGGGCCGCCGACCCTTACAGCGACCTGGTAAAGGAAGAGCTCAACATCATCCAGGGCGCCCTAGAGCTGCGCACCAAGGTGGTAGAGGAGGTGCTGACCCCACTAGGGGACTGCTTCATGCTGCGCTCCGACGCCGTGCTTGACTTCGCCACTGTGTCCGAGATCCTCCGTAGTGGCTACACTCGCATCCCGGTGTACGAGGGCGACCAGAGGCACAACATTGTGGACATTCTGTTCGTCAAAGACTTGGCCTTTGTGGACCCGGACGACTGTACCCCGCTGCTCACAGTCACCCGCTTCTACAACAGACCCCTGCATTGCGTCTTCAATGATACCCGGCTGGACACTGTATTGGAGGAGTTTAAGAAGGGTGAGCAGTGGTCTTTATCCTTCCCCAGCGCCTATCCCCCTTCAAAGATAACTGGCCTTCATAACCATGGGAGGCTTCAGGTACCCAAAGCAATACCTCTGATCTGTGGACCTAAAACTCCGGGAAGGCCTGCTATTGGCTCCCTGGATATCTCATGTTTTGCTCCCTGGCAGCTGGCTGAGCCCCTGGCCTCTTCCACTTGGCTCACCAGCTAACCCATATTTCTGATCTATTCTCTCCCACCTGTAATTCTGGGTCCTACCAAGTGCCAGGTATTGTGAGATTGAGCCCAGGAGAGCCTGAGGGGTTTATTGCATACCTCACTCCACACTACAGAGTTCCCTCTACAGAGTCCCCTAGTCTTCGCCTCAAATTCCTAGAGCGGAAGCTCACCATTTCCAAAGAGAATGAACTCCATTGCTGGACAGCTCCTACTGCTGACAGCAGCTTCCACACACACAGCAGAAATAGTCTCCCAGAGTTTCTAGTTCTGCCACTTTGAGTGAGGGAGAATAGGCACCGGGCTCCTTGAGAGCTTACTAGCAGCCATTCATCTGACATACAAAACGGCCAGGTTAGAGAGTCAAACAGTGGAGTGTTTGTACTGCCAAGAGCGTTTGCTCTTCACAGTAGGGTAGGTAGGGACTTAAGTAAATACTTCTTCAGAGTGAAGGCTCCAGAAAACTTGCACCCAAGTGAAAGGGTCTCTTTCAACACCATCATCATCTCTCCTAACCTCATGGTGCCACAGCAACTTGTATGGCGCCTGACTTCGTGTATGGGGTTCTCTTTGAATAATACCTTCTGGGCCCAAGTACAGATTCACTCAAGAAAAATCCACCTGCTTACTTTAGAGCTAGCCGGCCCTCTTGGCCTTGTGTTTGCCCTGCCCCTTATTCACCACATCTGTCCCAGAACTGCCACGTGATTTTTGTTTTTAATCAGATCTACTTCCAAGGTCACCATTGAGAATATTCAGAACACAGCCTCATCTTCCCAGTCTTCCTTGCAGTTGCCTGAAACCCAGGCCTCTTCCACTCTGCTTGGCACACGGCTTGCCATCTTCTGTGTCCATTTTCTCCTACTTGGACTTTCCCCCTGAGACTTACCAAGGCTTACGTTTCTGATGAGAGCAACTCCAGTTAGTTTGGGAAAGTGTCTCATTATCCTGTAGTGCCGGAAGACAGTTAAAAAAATATTTATTCTTTGCTTGTTTTATATCATGTATTGTGATCATATTCAGCCCCATTCTTCCTCTTAACTCCTCCTGGATCCACCCCATGTACCCCACATACGGATTCTCCCAACATCTCCTCCCCTTTTCCTCTATAGCCACAGGAGTATGGTCAGCCTATCAGGGGTCACACCACGAAAGAAAACTGATCCTTCCTGCCCCAAAAGCCATCAGCTGTCTATAGCTCCTCAGTCCAAGGTGGGGACCTATGAACTCCTTCCTCCTCAGGCTTTAGGGTTCAGTGGCTTGCTCTTGGGTGTCAGCCACAGCAGCTGTGAGTGAAGTGAATGCTGTGTATGTCCAGGATACATTGTTTCACTCTGGTCCTCCCAAGCCTTGGCTTTTACAATGTGTCTGCCCAGTCTTCTGAACCTTGGAGCGGGGGATGATACAGATATCCCACGGAGCACTTAGCTTTAACACATAGTCTCTGTGCTTTGACCAGTTATGAGCCACTATCTTCTGGACAAAGAATCTTCACTGATAAGGTCTGAGAGCTATGCTATCCTACAGGCAGAGACACAAATTTAAAAGGTAGTCTGGTACTAAATCCGTTTAGCAGAATAGTTAGTGGTGGGTTTTCTCTCCCTACCAGGGCCTGTGACTCCCCAACCATGGGTTTTTGACCAGGTTTACAGGACCAGGCGTGTTTCCTCCTGTAAAGCAGTCCTTAAATCCAATTAGTGTGTTACCCTTATAACAGCTATGCCACTATTGCAGCTGTGGGTATCTTACCACAACAGGTCTTTATTTCGATGTACAAGGTTCACAGCTGGGTAAGACTGTTGATGGCTTCTCCCCCCCCCCCAGCAACCTACATAGCACTTTCCAATACTCTGAACGTAACTACAAGGAAGCCTCCTAGCCAGTACCAATGTGATTCCCTCCATAACTTGTGAGCAAAGTATATGGTGTCTTCAGCAATAGAGTCTTAACATAAAATTGTAGTGAGGAGTCAGAGCAATGGCAGTAACCTGTAGTGTTTGGGGGGCTCTCCAGGATGTCTCTGAATAACCATTCAAGGGATGGTATCCCACTAGATGTACAGCCTCTGACCAGAAGACTTTTTTGATGAGACTCTATGATTCCTTTCATTCATCCCCTTAGTATCTCTTGATACGCAGTTGTAGGTAACAGTGGAAGCAAGACTGCCTTCAGGGAGTTAACAGTCTATGGTGTGTGCAAAGTTAATAAGAGCAGTCTTCAGAAGCAAACTTTGTGTTCCAGGAAATTGTTCAAAATAGTTGATACTGATTTGAAATGAATCCACATGCAGAATCTGGTCTGAAACAAGCTTTTCTTTATTATTCTATTAATAGTCTGTTATTAGGCAGATCATTAAAGAGAAGTAGGTCATGATATCGAGCACTAGGCCGGCAGCGATATTTCTATGGCTTCTCAGCGCCTAGCCACTTCCTCAGACGCCATCCTTCTGAGTCACGCGGGAGCTCATTGGCAATGCAGAATTCCATGCCCTACTCTAAATCTCCCCGATGAAAATCTGCATTTCTAACAAGCCCTTGGGTGACTTGAGTTTATATTAGAGTTGGAAAGAATTAAACACCCTCAGAGAACCCTTTTTAACACTTCTTGGAAGACCTACTTTGGGTGGGAGACAAGAATCATTAACAAGGAGGTTATATCAGGCCCTAGAACAGTGGCCAATTTCTATGACTTATGCGTGCACCACATGTTAGGAGAAGCAAGCCAAGTTAAACTGCTTTTCTTTCTATTTAAAAATAACTTTTAAGCTAGTCTTTAATAGCTCCTCCATTTCCCTCACTTCCTCGAATCTCAAGTAACTTAACCGTCTAAACAAATCCCTTAGGAGGCAAAAGAGGGGAATGATTATATTAATAGAAGCACCGTTGCCATTAATTGAGTGACAGTTCTGCCAGGCACTACGCCAAGCCTTTTTTTTATCCTCAGAACAGCCCTCCTGGGTAGGTATTATGAACTCCATTTTGTAGATAAGACAACTAAAGCTTAGATCGATAGTATGACTTACTCAACTTTCCGTAGGTGATAACTGGCTGAACAGGGATTGAACCAGGGAAGTCTGTAGATGCCCAGAGCCTGTTTGTCTGCTACTCTAACCTCACCTCCAACCTGGAATTTCTGCTGCCTACTATGGTGGTAAAAACTAGCCTTTTTTTCCTGACTTGCTGCCCGCGGCTCTCGTCTCTTTGGGTTATGAATGTAGCTTTAATAATTGTAATAACCACGAACATATTCCACTGTAGGATTCTATCTTCCTTTCCTTCTTGATTCTGCAGTTACAAGGACTGACCGTAAGGACCAGATGGTTATTCCTAGATCACCCCTGAGCCTGTATTACCCAGACTCAAGCTCAGATCGCATGACCCAGAGCTCTTGGTCTGTGTAGGATACTCTCCTTGCCCTTATTGGTTGCCAGTCTTTAGGGGTAGAGAAAAGGAAAACAGGCTTTCCAGTTGGCGTGCCAGCTTCATAAAGGGAATGGTATTTCTTCCCACAGGACTGACCTCGATGGCAGGGAATGGCTCTTATTACTTTTCTCAGAACGATCACAGAGACTACTGTGTAATTATAAGTGTTGAGTAAGTGTCGTAAATAGGTGAAGTTCCTATTTCTATGTTTGACTGAAGGCGAACACTAAGTGATTGGGGTTGTTCACTGACCACTGAAAATGCCTCTTTTTTTTCCTCCAGTAGAGACAGCATCATCCCTCCAGTGTGCCAAGATAGAAACTTCTCCTTTATTACCCATTCTTATCATAGTCATCTTTCTGTTTGGTTGGTTTTTGTTTTTTATTTAATTTTTTTTTTTACTTATTCATTTTACACCCTGCTCACTGACCCCCCCCCCAGCCAGTCCTACCACATCCCTTCCCCCATTCCCCGACCCCTTCTCCTCTGAGCGAGTGGGTGGTGCCCCCAGGTATCCCACACACACACCCTGGCATTTCAAGTCTCTGCGAGGCTGGACACTTCCTCTCCCATGGAGGCCAGACAAGGTAGCCAGCTAGAAGAACATACTCCACATATAGCCAACTGCTTTTGGGACAGCCCCCACTCCAGTTGTTCAGGACCCACATGAAAACCAAGCTGCACATCTGCTGCATATGTGCGGGGAGGCCTAGGTCCAGCCTGTGTGTGTTCTTTGATTGGTGGGTCAGACTCTAAGAGCCCCAAGCATGCAGGTTAGTTGGCTCTGTTGGTCTTCCTGTGGAGTTTCTATCCCCTTCAGGCCCCACAATCCTTCTTCCTATTCTTCCATAAGAGTCCCCAAGCTCCATCTCCCGTTTGGCTGTGGGTGTCTGTATCTGAGTCAGCGTCTGAGTGAAGCCTCTCAAAGGACAACTTACTCCTGTCTACAAGCATAACAGGGTATCGTTAATGATGTTAGGGCTTGGTGCTTGCCCATAAGATGGGTATCAAATTGGTCCAGTTATTGGTTAGCCATTCCCTCAGTCTCCGCTCCCCTGTGCCTGCAGGATACATTTTGGGTTGAAAGTTTTGTGGGTGGGTTGGTGTCTCTATCACTCCACTGGGGTTCCCGCTTGGCTACAGGAGGTGGCCTCTTCAGGTTCCATATCCCCATGTGGTGAGTCACAGCTAAGGTCGCTGACCCCCATTGATTCGTGGCTGCTTCCCTTATCCAGGTCTCTGTCTCGTCCTGGAGATGCCCCCACCTCCTTATCCCTGTCACTTGCAGATTTCCATTCATTTTCATGGCCGTCTCTCCCGTCCTTCCCCACACCTGACCCTGAGCCTCTGAGTCACTTCCTATCCTCTCCCTCCCTGCTCCCTTCCTCCATCTGCCTCTTATGACTATTTTATTCCCCCTTCTAAGTGAGATTCCTCTCTTGGGCCTTCCTCCATCTTTGTCCTGGTGCATCCTTAGGAGCTGCCCTACCCAAATACTGTAGACTGGATATCCTAAGCAACAGAAACTCCTTTTCCCATTATACTAGACGGTAGAAGTCCCAGCTCAAGAATCCTGCTAGCACAGTCCCTGGTACAGACTCTCTTCCTGGCTTGCATCTGGCTGCCTCTTTCTTTCTGTGGCTACACGAGACCTGTCCTTAGTGCATGGGAAGAGGGAGCAAGAGAACTCTGGTCTCTCCTTAGGAAAATACCAATTATCAATATTGTATCCAGACTCTCGAGCCTACATAATTTATCCCACTATTTCTTCCATGTAGCTCAACAAGTAATTGCTTTGTACCCAGGGTGTAGACACAGTGGCTAATACTGCCAATGTGACTCCCTATCTGTATGGAAGCTTCAATCCAATCAAAGAGATGGACAATAACCAAATGGGGCTGAGATTAACAGCAGAAGTGTGGTACTAGATATTAGCTTGGTACTTATTGGTCCTGACCAAATCACTTACCTACATCTGTCTTATTAGCTACATAACAAAGATAATAGTATTTATTCATAAGGCTGTTAAGCATATTAAGATTATTACATTGTAATACTGATTTAGCACCTACCGAAAGTGCTAAGTGTTAGCTGTGGTTAGCCATGACTCCTTTGTGAAAAGGTCTCCTAAGAAGCTACCCTTCTTCAAACCATCATTTCCCCACAGTCTGTCCTCTCTACTGTCACTAAAATAATCTCCAGGTTTTAAATCCTCTGCCTAAAACCCTTTGGCAGCCTCCACCATCCAAAGAGTGGAGTCTAGGCAGAGATGAGGCTGTCAGTATCTTGGTGACCAATGTCTGACCACATTCTAGCCTCAGTACTCCCCACTCTCTGCCAGAGCTTTAGGTGCCCATGGCAGCACAGGGCTGTGTCTCAGCTGTCCCCTTTCTCATGCTGTAGGAGAATACGGTTGAGTGCACATTCATACCCTTACTATCCGGTGCCAATTCCCTCTCAGGCTACTCAGGTTAGGGGACACCCTTCTAGAATCATCTCTTGTAAAGCTGTTAGTGAATGTGCGTGTTTGTATGTGTATTTAATGTGAGGGGACAAATTTGGGTGTCATTCCTCAAGAATATTGGCCACCTCATTTTGAAGACAGTATCTCTCATTGGCCTGGAGT
>CM052703.1:16671377-16840945 GCA_028551405.1 Uromys caudimaculatus | reverse complement strand
CTCTGCCTCTGCCTCTGCCTCTGCCTCTGCCTCTGCCTCTGCCTCTGCCTCTGCCTCTGCCTCTGCCTCTGCCTCTGCCTCTGCCTCTGCCTCTGCCTCTGCCTCTGCCTCTGCCTCTGCCTCTGCCTCTGCCTCTGCCTCACCAGCACTGGGCTTACAAGTGTGGGCCACCATACTTAGCTTTTTACTAGGGCCTAGCTATTTAGGTAAATCCTTGGGGTAGAATCGAGGTTATACTGCTTACGAGGTAAGCATTTTACCAATTGAGCTACCCCCCAGTTCATCGTATGTATTGTTAAATGCACCACACGACGTCAGAATCTTCCTGTGTTGGCCTTCAGAGTTCTGGGATTATAGACATTCACCACCATGTCTTGCTTAGTACATCATAAATGTTTTTTGAAAGGGTGAATGGATTACCAAGGATCTGATATAATGTAATGGATGAGCTCTGCAGAGCTCTAATAAATGAACCTTTAATTGTCCTTAACCTAGTAGCTTTGGACTATAGAGCACAACATGATAAACTTTAAATAGTAGAGGGAAATGCTCCCTATATTGTTTTTCTCTCTTTAGAAACAACCATTACAATTGTTTTTAATATCCAAAATGACAAGGTGATGCAAACCTGCAGTCACTCAGAAGTAGAGACAGAAGGACCTCAAGTCCTAAGCCAATCTACATTGCACAGACCAAGTACATGAAGTACAAAATCTACTCCCAGAAGTCAAGAACCTAAGGCCAAGAATAATATTCCTCTTTGCAAGCTAGAAAGCAGGCTAACTCATCTTTCCCCATAACTTCGAATGACATCACAGTTCATGAGTCATAGCTCAATGTATAAATATATGTGTAAGACAAAAACTATTACAAAAACCTGTACAAAAACCATTAGGGTAAAATGCTATAACAGAAATGTAAAGATGCAATAGAAACACAGAGGTCAGAGCAGCTGATTAAATGACATGTTTTGCTTTCATATAAATTGTACTGAAGTTTATAGATTTCTATACTTTATATAGAAAAGATTAGATATAAAACAACAGAAAAAAGTGTGAAAACATCTGAAAAGAATCCTATGGTCATGAAATAACCTTTTTAAAAAATTACTTTTATGTGTATGCCTGTCTGCCTGCTTGTCTGTATGTGCACAGTGTGTGTGCAGATACCCACGGAGGTCAGAAGAGGGCATCAGATAACCTAGAACAGGCAGATATGAGCAACCCAAGATGGGTGCTAGGAATGGTACCCAGGTCCTCTGCAAAAGCACATGCTCTTAAATGCTGAGCCACCTCCCCTGCCTCTCACGAAATAACTCTTACTAGTATTTTAAATACATAACTGCATGTAAGCACAGCCTTACATTTTTTGAAAAGAAAATAAAGGGGAAAAACTAGGATCCTGCTATGATCTACAAATCTAATGTTCTAGTATAATCCCTGGAGTGATTGTCTCATATATTATTTTTACTATAGTTTTCTCAAGATTGAGCACTGTAATATAGGAAGTATAGTTTATAATATGGACACTTTGAGGTTTATTTTACTTAGCATACAGTTTACTCCCTAGGAGACTGTTTTAAGAGAAAACTAACCTTGTGTAGACACAGAAGAGGCATGAAACTGTATTCGGAAGTCAGAACTGATGGTGAACTCTGTTAAACAGTGCACTGCCAAAGAGTAGCATGCTCTTTGCAACTCCACCCACCTATGCCTGTTACTCCACCTGCAGACTGGCATGGCTATAAAAATAGCCTATTGCTGTTTTATGCAGTCTTTTCTCATCCATTAATTCATTTAAACATTTTAGTTGAGCCCTAAAGCCTGGAGATACAGTGGGACTGCAAGGTGTATCCTCTTCAGTCCTGGCTCTTCTTGCAAGGGATCTTTACCTAAAGGACTTCCAACCATCAAGGAAATTCCTGCCCTTTAAAAGATTATAATCTTTTCACTGGTGAATAATCTGAAAGTCAGTGTTTTATCTCATATCTCAAATTCTAATGTGAGATTTTTCAGTAGGAAGAATTATCATTTAATTGGTTAATTCCAATAGAAGCCTATCAAAACATCAAGGCTTCAGTTGGTGACATTGAGATACAATATTGAAGTACACTGGTTAAAATTAAATGCAAGATGTTTTTAAATGTGTTAAGTATTGCTAAGTAATCAGTGAGGTTTGGAATGAGCTGTGAGTCTTTGAATCACCAGAGCAAACAGTAGACAAAGCAGGGTCTCATGCACAGGGAGAAAATAAAGGGGCACAAGAAAAATGAAAATAACTATGTTTGATGACAAAATTGTAGGTTTTTTTTTTTTAATTTTTTTTTCAGTGTGGTCATTATAATGTTTCCCCAAAGTATTCTCTCTGCCCATTCTATCCCTTGGCCTAGTCTGGCAAAAGAAATAGATAACAATACAGCCAGGGCCAAAAGGAGCATTAAGGAGCCTGAATGAGATTCTAATTCCTAGTGTTTTCTTTTTTTAGATTTAGCCTTCCTTTCTAGGCCATCCAGCCCTCATGGTCAGGCTGTCTTTTTATCTAATCTAAATCCCACAGGCTGCAGTGAAATTCCATTTCTTTTTATCATCTCTCCAGAGTTCTCTCTTATTCAAAAGATACTGTGTGTTGTAACTTACCCCAGTTCCATGTTTTAACCTCCCCAGATGCATGAGACCTGCTCCTAACTTCTCTCAAGCCTTTGGGTTTCTCAGAGGAGGCTCTGTATGCTCTCCTGGTGTTCTCCAACTCTGGCTTGCCTCTCGGCACACTCTTAGGAACCTGGAACCTTCAGCCCTCTTATTTCCTGGTCCATGTTCCTTATCAAACTAAGGTTCTTTTCTCCACCATATTTTCCTGCCTACCTTCCATGTATTGATGGGGCTTTGTTCTGCATTGGGATATAGTAACCAGGTAAACACCACTGTGAGCTCTCGGGTCTGCAGTTAGGCAGAGCGAAGAACTCTAGCTGACAAATTATAACAAAATGGAATTTTATTTGAACATGCTCAACTGGTGTGTGGGTAAGTGTAGACTCCTCAGGTCCCAAATGTTTGAACTGAACCCTAAAGGACAGGAAGAAGTTTCTCCAAGCAAAAGGTTTGCCAAAAGATGGCAGTAAATGTATAAAGGCTCTGAGCAGAGGGAAGCGGGTAGCAACATCCAAAGTCCCCTCTGGGCTGTGTTCCACTCGTTAGGGAAATCGACCAACTTTCCTGTTCAGCACTGTTCCCTATAGCACTCGAGCCAGGGCAGACAGGCACAGATGGAAATGTGGACACACAAAGGGAGAAAGGGCCTTGGCTCAAAGGATGGTAAGAGACAGCCTGGGATACAGGCAAGGGCATCTGTGGATGAAGAGACGAAGGAGCAATAAGTCCTTGGGTGATCTGAGGAATTTCTCTGAGGACTGCAATTTGTACTTGGCCTTGAAAGGACTATGATCAGCAATTATGAAAGAAAAGCACGTTCCAGCTGAGGCAGGAGTTTGAGCTAGGAAAAAAAAAAAACCGGCAGAACAGAGACGGCCATGCATCCTTACGTGCTAAAGCAATTCTCATATGCCTGAGTCTCTTCTAACGAAATCGGAAACTCAGGGAAATGAAGTATTTGTCAAACACAATTTTTATTCCCCATGCATGCCAAAACAGCATGTCTTATCATTTTGATGGTGATAGTTCTAAAATCGCTTGTACCCACTCTTGCCTCTACTAATGATCCTAAATCTAACTTCGTCTATTTCTCGATGATGCAGGATCACAGTCATGAGAATAGAGTTATTTTATGCTGCGTTATAACTGGCTCTCTTTTACTCTTCACAGTTCTCTCTGTCCTCTGACAGCTGTTAGTTCTCTTTGAGTCCATCTCAGACAAACCCTGCCCCACCATGCTTCCAGCAGAACGAGTCTTGCTCTATCCAGTATTTCACAGCTTCCGTTCAGCCGAAAACCCAAGTAAACATGTGTTATGAAACCATCTGCCTCAGATGCAGCAAGCGTTGATAAATGCTGGTTAAATGAGTGATGGATTAGGCTTGGATTGGGAGCCTCAGGTTCAGGTTGATGGAGAGACCTGGGTAGTCCCTTCTGGAGCCGGATTCCAAGCTATGCAGAGTCAGACCTGCACATAATGAGCCTCTACTTTGCTATTTTTGTAGGGTTGCCTAGCAAGCCAAGTTGCCAACTGGCTTTGATTCTAGTGACTAACAACTGTTTTTTCATGCCCTGGTGATGTTGGTTACCATGGTGCTCTGGATGACACAATTGGCTTTTTTATAATTGCCTTTTAGTGGCTCAACAGATTTTTGTTTTCTTTTTTTTTTTTTTGGTGATAAAGATGTCGCTTATTATTTTTGTAGAACAAGACTTCGGCTTCAAAAGGTGGCTGCAATTCCTTGATTTTTAATCAGGAAAAAAAAATAGTGTTTTGTTTCTTCAATTCAGTGTGCTTGGTGTAGGATTGATGGGGAAGTATCCTTGTGTTTTCTTCTGGATTTGTTAGAAGAGGAATGTATGGAAATGGCGAGAACCCCACTGCCTGCTGTCCAGTAGCCGCTCCTTATCTCCTTCCAGTGCGCTGCTACAGTATTAAGATATAAACAGTAGGAGCTCAGAGCTTTCTGTTAACACGGAGGCTGTAATCGTTGGTACAATGAAACTTCTAGAGTCGATAAGATGGCTCAGCATGTAGAGGTGCTTGTCACCAAACCTGATGACCTGGGCTCCTCCCCCTGTGTAGATCTGTCTTAGTCAGGGTTTCTATTCCTGCACAAACATCATGACCAAGATGCAAGTTGGGGAGGAAAGGGTTTATTGAGCTTACACTTCCATGCTGCTGTTCATCACCAAAGGAAGTCAGGACTGGAACTCAAGCAGGTCAGGAAGCAGGAGCTGATGCAGAGGCCATGGAGGGATGTTCCTTACTGGCTTGCTTCCCCTGGCTTGCTCAGCTTGCTTTCTTATAGAGCCCAAGACTACCAGCCCAGGGATGGCACCACCCACAAGGGGCCCTCCCCCCTTGATCACTAATTGAGAAAATGTCTTACAGCTGGAGCTCATAGAGGCATTTTCTCGACTGAAACTCCTTTCTCTGTGATAACTCCAGCTTGGGTCAAGTTGACACACAAAACTAGCCCGTACAAGATCCCTAGGGTCCACACGGTAGAAGATGAGAGTTAGCTCCTGTAAGTTGTCCTTTGACTTCTGTACAGTACATGCATCATGGTACATGCACACACATGTGCCTCCCTTCCCCAATCAATCGACCAATCATCAATAAAAAACATTCTTAAATACATATAACCAAAAAGAGGCACCCCGTAAAATCAAGCTGCACTTGTAGCCTGCAATTGTTTAGACAGTATTTTAGAAAGAAAAAAAAAAGTTTAGAAAAAGAACTTTGATCTAACTTTTAATTTTTAAACTATTTTGGTTTTTTTTGAGATGGGGTTTCATCGTGTTGTCCAGGTTGACCTTCAACTCCAAATCTCCCTGCCTCAGCCTCATAAGTGCTGGAATTTGTAGGCGTGCACCACCACGCCCCCACCCCAACTGTTAATTTTAAGATAGCAAAAACCGAAGCCTTGAAAGAAAAATAGCAATGATAATCCTTCTTAGTTGCAAAACCCTTACATTTGTAAAAATCTTTTCAAAACAGAAATTTGGTTTTGCTTACTATGACTAATGAGGTCAGCTTTTTTTTTTTTTTTTTTTTTTTTTTTTAAATCTCCATTATATGTGTGAGGCATGTGGTACCTGTCAATCAAGTGTCAATGATTAGGCTTAGGGTTAGTCTGGGCCAGTTTTTCTCATACTCAAATTTGAGTAAGAACCACCTAGGGGTCTTAGTGAAATGCAGACTCTAACTGGAGAACTAGGGTGAGATCTGAGCTTTGGAAGCTCCACCCAAGTTTCCGGGTGCTGCCTGTCTTCTGGCCACACACATTGAGTAGCAAGTGTCAAAGCCACTGGTCCCCAAATTTGAGTGTGTGTAAGAGTCTTGTGCAGAGTTCATCCTTTTAGATTGTCTGACTCCCAGCCATCCCCAGGATCCTGATCCTGTGCATCAGAAATAGGGTTCCAAACAAGTACCCAGGTAATGTTCTTGCTGTCGCTCTAAGGAACTCTCACATGGCAGCCAGTCACAGTGCTGTCCATCAAAGGAATGAAAGATGCTTCTGGGATACCAGAAGGAGCAGAACGGGAGCCTCTGTGTCTTACGAAGTGAAGGTCATGGACGTAGCAGAAACCTTTGTTCTCTGTTACCAGGCAACATGCCCTCCTCCTAGCTTCTATTTTCAGTGCTGGAAACAATCACTTTACCAAAGTGCTGTGGCTATTTTTGAAACAATGAGGAATCGAGTCAATTATTGGCTGTTTTCTCACGGCAGAGGACGTAATCTAGCAAGGTCCGTGAAAGCTCTCTGAAGGTCATTCTTAAACCGTACGTAGCACAGTACCTCATATTGTTCAAGCCCTTGAAGGACATGTCAACCTCTTCCAATACAAACACGTAATGTGAAGTTTCTTTAATTACCCAACTTGCTATCTCTTTAAAGCAGAGCTTCCAGCCTCAGCTATACTGAATTCTGGGGCAGCTGTCTTGTACATCATAGGATACTTAACTTCATCCTTGGTTTCTGCTCACTAAATGTGAACCCCAAGTTGTAAAAGCCAACTCATCTCCAGGAACTGCCAGATGTTATTCAGGGATAGGGAATAGGCAAAACCTCCCCCGTTGAAAACCAGTCTTTCAATTGCTGTCTTAATGTATAGCTAACCATCTAAGTGGTCTGCCTTGTACTTTGGATGGTGATGCCAGGTGAGGATAGAAACTTATACAAAGAGTCACCAATGCCCAGCGTTAGGAGCACGCCTTAAGTTCTGAGTAACAAGAAAAGACCACCAGACTTACAGTAGAGCGGAAGTTAATTAACCTCAGACGTGTCAAGAGCTTAGTAGTGTGACATGTCAAGCCTCTCTCAGAAGCGATTGGTACAAAGGCCACAGAAGATGCCCTCCTACACCCTGCTTTAACACTCACCAGCTAGTTTCTGATTCACGGCAACAGAAATATTGTAGCTGCCCAGTGTTGGGTGAGAGACTGCAGCACTTAGCTTATGGCTACAGCCATTCTTTGTAAATTCAGAAGGGTCTTCTCCTGCCTGTGAAGACTTAGCATCTTAACTAAATGCACTGAAGGGCCTAGGGTTTGACGGACATCTCAGTATTTCCCCGTTCTTCATAGGTGTCAGACAATAACTATCGTGACACAAATCCTTCCTTTAAATTGGTGTTTTAGCCTGTATTAAAATAACCTATAAAGCTTTTTGAACCACAGATCATTGCAATGAACCCCCAGAGGTTCTGACTCAGAGAGTCTGGGATAGTACCTGATAACTTATTTCCAGCTAGTCCAGTGACAGTGATGCTGACACTTTGGTGATGCTGACAGTTTGATCCTGAAACCAAACTTTGAACATCGATGTCATGACTCTACCCCAAACCAGTCTTAATTGTGAGCAGCGTTGGAGCTAGGTTATCTGGGTGTGGGATTTCTTGTGCAGGATGTGTCGAGTGCTTTTGGAGTAATTCTAACCCAGAGCCAAAAGTGAAAGCCATTGAATTAGGTGAAAGGGCTCAAAGCATTCAGAGCGATGGGATCTCACATGTAGTACTGTTTAATAGAGAGAAGATTGGTCACCATAAATCCCACTTAATCCTACAGAACTGTGATTTAAGCTCGTTCGTATTCATTAAGGTTTATGTCTCCGGCTTCAACAAAACCAGCCCGGAGGTGTGCTCCAAGCAAGGGTCAAACTGTAGGTACATATTCTCTACTTTGTGTCTCATTAGGATGTGGGCAGCATTGGATCTAGAGATTGTAAATGAGAGAGAGGAAGGAGGCCTCAGGCAAAGAAATCTCTGGATAAAGGAGCCCAGAGCTTCTAGAAGTCAAGGAAAAACAAGGCCAGTGAGCTGAGCCTCAGGGTAAGGGTAGACTTCTGTAGTGTCTAGATACCGGGTTCAAGCCAGACATCAGATATTGTGTGGTTACCAGTTACAAGCGATACAAATGAACCTAGAGTAAAACATATTTTTTTTACATTTCAGAGACAAATATATACTTTGTTTTAAGAAAGTCCATTGGAAAGGCAGCAGATCTCTGTGAGTTTGAGACCAGTCTGGTCTACAGAGTGAGTGCCAGGCCAGCCAGGGCTACATAGTGAGATCCTGTCTCACAAAAGAAGAGGAGGGGGAGGAGGAGGAGGAGGAGGAAGATTGGATTAGAATACAGCAGAGTAGCAGGGCTGGGGAGATGCCTCAGTTAATAACGTTTCTGCTACTGGAGGATCTGAATTTGTGTCTCCATCACTCAAGTGAAAGAAAACTGTGTAGCTGTGGCAGAGGCACGAGGAGCCCTGAGGCTGACCGGCCAGCTAGTCTTACTAAATTGGTGAGAGGTTCAGTGAGAGACCTTGTCTCCAAAAGAATAAGGTGACTAAGAATAGAGGAAGGTGCTCAGTGTTGACCTCTGGCTTCCATGTACACATACACGTACACAAGCCCAGCATCTGCATATGGCCGGGGGAGAACATGCATTAGCCTAACCCCCACTGCTTTTTACTACTACCTTTTAACTCAGCCTAGAGGTTTTCCATTCATATCACAGCTGTATGCTCAAGGGACATGTAAAAATGCCTCGACTGTAGTAACCAGCATTGGAGAGCTTTCTGTCTGAAGAATTACCTCTTGCCTCTGGTGCATCACAATGAGATACAGTATACCCATGGACTTAGCTGACTTAAAGATTGTTACACTGGCTATTTTTAGAAATGGAGGGGGTAACTGTGCGAGGCCCCATGGCTTTGAACACTGCCAAGGGTGTGCCAAGCAGATCCTTCAGTTTAGCCTGCTCCTCTACAGCTGTAGCTTGGCATGGCTTTGCCTTTGTGCACATGTTCTCTTATTAGTAGTCATGAGTCTAAAAGAACACTGCCTGCCCTAGGAATATGGCCACCACGTGAGGGGGGACTATTTAATGGAAGCTGAAAGGGGGAGTTAACTTGTTAAAGCATCTACATAGGACACATATGTCTCAGTGAGTTCGAAAGCAAGCTGAGGCCTATAAAAATCATTTCACTCATTCCTTAGGAAATGTATGTCATTCTCAATAGCACCTCACCCATTCCAAGGCTCTTCTGTACCTTCTAGAGAGCCTCTCGACAAACTGGAAAGTTCTATATAATTTTAATAGTCATCAACCTAAATTGTCTCACAGCCAACTTTTCTACAAAATTAGAGACAAACTGCAAGGAATGGGCTTGTCGTGATGGCAAGTCATTTGACAGCTCCTAGTCAGTATATAGGGGTGGCCCAGCAGAGGAGGTCACAGTCCAAATTCATGGAATCTCATGAGGAAGCAGAAGAGGGAAGTGGGCAAATAAAAACCGCTCTTCCAAACACAGCATCAACCCACTGGAGGAGAAATAATGCAGGTTGGAGATTAACATTTACTGAGAAAAATGAAAACAGACACCTTAGGCTATTAGAGCTCTGTTACTCCAGGCTTGCCCAAGTCTTAGTTTTAAGCACTTTTAAGTCATCCCTGAGAGCCAATGAAATGTCTGATAACAGAGATGACCCTTCCAAGGCTCAGCTTTGCCTTTGTTTGCTTTCAGATTCTCCCCCTGCATCTATGACCAAGACCATGCCTCTGTTCGTCATTTCCTCCTCCACAGAGGAGCTCCTCCTCTGCTCTCCATGGCCTTTCTTAGGTCCACTGTCAGTCACCACATCCTGGAACACAAAGTGACAGAATGCTGTCAGCAACACTCTCTAGCACAATTCCTCAGCAACAACCACCATCGTCTTTCCTTTCAATGTGTTCCCCTTACAAACCCGCTTCTGCCTCACACCTTCAAGTGGTTTGTAGCTTTAAACTTTACTAAGGTCCTGTACCTTCAGCCATGAGCTATTGGGGCTTTTTATTCAAAAGAAATGTTCAGAGATATAACTCACATGTCATAAAATTTACTCTTTTAAATGTTTAATTTACGTCTTTAGTATACTAACAGAATTATGTAAGCATCAAGGTCATCTAATCTCAGAATAATTCCTCATCCTAAAAGGGAATTCTGAACCCAGTAGCTACCTATTTTCTTCTTTCCGCCATTTCTGACAGCCACTAATCTATTTTCTTTCTCTGTAGAATGGCCTGTTTTGGAAACGTCCCATGAATGGAATCACACAGCAGGCAGCCATGTGTGCCTGGCTTCTTAGACTTGCTGTGTCTTCAAGGCGTGTGTCTTTCACAGCATTGCTTTCTCCCTTTTTGTGGCCAAGCAACACTCCATTGTACAGACTTACCACGTTTTATTTGTTTGGAGACATGGGTTGTGGATACTTCTAGGCTATCGTTAATGGTGTTGGCCATGCATCATCTGTGTAGGAGTGGAACTGCTGGACCATGTGGTAGCTTATGTTCAGTAGTCTGAAGAACTTCCAGAGCACTGCAGCAGTGATAGAGGGTCCTCGTTTCCCATATCCTCTCCAACGCTTGAGATTTTTATAGCCGTTCTAGTAGATACATAGTGATAGTCCATCTCCATTTGGTTTGAATTTCCCTAATGCTTATAATACGTGTTCAGCATTTTTCACATGCATATTGATCAATTATACATCTTCCTTACAGAAGCACCCACTCAAACCATTTGTCACTTTTGTAACTGGATTGTCTTTTCATGAGATGTAGTATTTAAATCTTCATATATTCTAGAGACAGGTCATTGTACCATGGCGTATATCTGATGCCTTGCACTAGAGAACATACATGGTAAATGGTGGCTTCTGTAAAAACAATAATAATAATAGCTATTGTCCTAACTGTAAATGAGAAATATTCACAGAGTGTTGTGGCAGGAAAGAAGTGAGTAAAAGTATTCCATATCTACAGATTGGCTTCACATAAGACCACCTACAACACTTCCTCCTGAGCCTAGGAAAAAGAGAGATGCCGGGATAGGGCTCTGAAGGACCGACTTTTATAAGAGAAGGAAGGACCTTAGAAGTGTTTATCATGGAAACAGCTCAAAACAGGGCTTTATGGTTGTCACCCCTGTTTCCTATTGAAGTCTATCCCTAAGAAGGGAAGCTCCCTTCATTTGTTTGTCAATTTCTTTGGCTGTGAAGGAAAATCCTTACCTCTTAGTGTATATCAAATGTACAAAATGATGGACTTCATTGTAACTTCCGTGGACACACATGATCATATTCACAATCCTGAAGGGGGTCTCAGGCTGGTTGTAAAATGTTTCTGAATGGATTACATAGGTACTGTGTCTCAGTATCTTGATTAGCATATAAGTAAACCTTAAAATTCCTTTGTGACCCTCAAAATGACCTTATAAGCTATGGAACCTTTCAGTGTGTGTGTGTGTGTGTGTGTGTGTGTGTGTGTGTGTGTGTGTGTGTGTATTTAAAATCTTTGCTGGGGTTTTGCGTGCCTGTCTTCCTCTGTATGAGGACAACTTTGGGCGTCAATAATGTAGAATCTATTTATAAAACAGTAAACTGTCCATGTATCTGATTCTAGCATATGAACTAAGCACACGAACTGTGGAGCATGTGGCTGTGCTGTATGCAGCCTGAGCCCCTCAGCACAAAAGGCATTCAGTTATAGCAAACAGTTTTAAGAAATTGGTTCGCCTAGATTTTCCATAATGTCACTCATTTGTTTTGTCATTTGCTAGCGCATGTTAGCAGAAAAGTGAGAACAGGTGCCGTAAGTTTAAGAAAAATGTGTTGGAAATTGTTTTAATCTTTAAATCACACACATTCTAACAATTAGCATAATCTAATTTAAGCTGCAAAACACTTCGGTCCAATCGGATAGGAAACAGTTGTTTCATAGGGTAACTTTCTAGAGTCCCGAGGGAGGGTTGAAATATTCATTTAAACCTATAATATGCTATCAGAAATTAAAGGTTCTTGGTAGCATCTATCATACCAGCTTTGTATTTTTATTTGGTCTTCAGCCTAGTTCAGTTTATCAAATGCTTACCAGATATCGCAGAGGTGAAAGAACCTGTTTAAAGATGTGACCCTTTGTCCTGAAGGAGCTCACCCTCCAAGAAAGTCAGGGCGCATGAGTCACTAGTCCCAAGAAGCAGAAAGCTGCAGTACTACCAAAGGCTTCCGAGCCCAAGGCTGTGGGAGATCGGGTCTGATTCAGAATGGTGTCAGCCTGGGAGAGCGTCTCCTGTAGCTGTAACCTGAAGGGCCAACAGAGATGGGGTAGGGGCAAGCCATACTGTGAACAATTAGAAAGGGGACCAGGAAGAAACTTGGGAAGGAGTTTATCTGAAATACTCAGAGGGTAGACTGCTGACGGGATGTGGCAGAGCAAATGGGAATACTGGGAAGAGCCACAATGTACAGTCTAGATTTCACTAAACAAATTGAGTTTAGACTTGACTCTCTAGGTACTGTTAGTTGCTGGATGCTACCACGGTAGACACTTTTCCTGTTACTGTGACAAAAGAGCTACAAGAGCAATTTAAAGAAAGGGTTTCTTGAGCTGGGCGGTGGTGGCGCAAGCCTTTAATCCCAGCACTTGGGAGGCAGAGGCAGGTGGATTTCTGAGTTCGAGGCCAGCCTGGTCTACAGAGTGAGTTCTAGGACAGCCAGGGCTGCACAGAAAAACCCTGTCTCGAAAAACCAAAAAAAAAAAAAAAAAAGGGTTTCTTTAGCCGGCAGTTCTAGGTTGTATATGTGTCCACCATGGAAAACAGTCAGGGTCTTAATGTGCTTGGTCACACTGAATCTTCAGTTGGCAAGCAGAATGTGCCAAATGCTGTGCCCAGCTCCCCTTCACTTTTAGTCAATAGGAATCTATCTAGATGAGTTCTCTCAGACATCCCCAGAGGCTTGTGTCTCGGGTGATTCTAGACCCTGTCAAGTTGGCAGTCGATGTTAACCATTACATGAAAAGTTCTTGAATCTGACTGGCATGGCTAGAAGCATAGAAGCAGGTTGAGGTTTAGGTAGAAGATGGGGAAATTTTAGAGACCGTTCATAGCTGGTAAAAGTAACATCTTTCAAATATCATCTCCATTTCAAATCCCAGGGAGTATCTTAGCCTTTAAATTTGGATAGCTGTGATGGTTAATCCCAATTGCCAACTTAATGAAATCTGGAATTATCTGGGAGATGGCCCTCTAGGGTTACCTGTGAGGCTTTATCTTGATTGAGTTGATGGGCGTAGGAAGAGCCACCTTAGGGTGGCACAATTCCCTAGGCTCGGGTACTGAAATGTGAGCTGAATGCAGGGCTCCATCTTTCTCTGCTTCTTGACAGAGGATACAGTGGTCCTCAAGGTTCTTCTGCTGTGATCCTCACTGTGATGGACTGGAACTGTGAGCTGAAATAAACCCTTTCTCCCTTAAGTTGTTCTGGTCAGATGTTTTATCACAGCAACAGAATAATTAAATGATAGCTAATTATGCTCCTGGAGAACCAACTGCCCCTCTTTACTCTTGATGATGCCTTTAACAATAAACAAGCACACGCTGCTTTGGGGAATTTTTTTTTTTCAAGACTAACTCATCTGAGTCAGTACCTCAGGTTTTCTCCTTATAAATGCCTTAAATGTCTTGTGGCCGAGAAAGAAGAACCACTGGGGTGTGCATTTTATAAACAGGACCAGGAAATGTGTCTATATTATAAAAGGAAACAGATTGACCTGGAGGAAGGCAGTTAGAAAATATTTCAGCTAGGACTAATGGCAAAGGCCCCATAATCCCAGCTTCTCAGAAGATAGGAACATCCAAGTTCAAGACCAGCCTGGGTAACTTTGTGAGACCTTATCTTAAAATAAAATGGGCATGGGGGAAGTATTTTTTTTCTAGGTTCGATTCTATCAGGAGAAAGGGGGTGGGGGGTAAGGGAAAGGAAGGCCAGGCCTCAGTTTAGGACTGGACACAGTTACACAGCTGCAATCCAGCTCAGTCCCCTTTGGGCTGTTCAACTTGAGGCTTGTCACTAATCCAACGTGTGGCCCGGTTTTTTCCTTTGTAAGATGAGTGTAGTGCTGCCACCCACTTTCGAGCTCTTTTGAGAATTAAATCATTTGACATGTGTCAAGTGTTCCAAACAGTGTCTGGCGTGCATCAAGAGCTCGACAAATGTTAGTTAGTGCTTTTTAAGTTGTTAGACAGTGAAAACAAAACCTCTGCAACCTTAGTCAGAATGTTCCCGATATAAACACCTTAAACAAGGCAGGGTTTCTTTGGTTCCTGGTTTCATCCTGTCCCCATGGAGAGCCATGGTGGCCGGGAGAGAATAGCTCACATGGCCAGGAAGCAGAGAATGGTTGTGGAAAGAAGATTTCTCCTTTCCCCTTCTATCCCATCTGGGCTGAGGCCTGTTGATGGTGCCACAGGCACCCAGAGTGGGTCTTCCTCCTCCTAACCCTTCCTAGAATTGCCTTCATAGAAACATCCGGAAGTGTGCACTACTAACCTAGATATCTCTCAATCCAACCAAGTTGATAATCAAGGTGTCCGTCACATCTGCCTGTGCTACATTATGTCTTACTAAACCTTTTTACAAATCTACCAGCTGTGTGGCCAGTTTGTGGGCACTGGCTATTCTAGCTAAAGTATTGCTAACAAGTTACCCCCAAAACAGAGATAGAAAACAATTCCCATCTTATTACACTAATGGCTTCTAAGAAATGCTCGATAGGATAACTTTCCTCTACTTTACAGTACTCAGGCCATCACTAGGAAAGACATGAAAGCCTAGGTCATCTGAGACTGAAGCACCCACTTTCAAGATGGCTTCTCGAATCATGGTGGCTTCAGGGTAGTAGTCTCACAGGGTCTCTACAGCAGAAGTTGTTGTCTTTTATCAGCCAGCCTCAGGGATACAGAACAGACTCCTCCTAAGTGGTAACGGTTCAAGTAGTCCCAAGCCCACCCAGGTTCCGGGGCAGGACATATTAGCTGCAGCCTTCCATGGAAGCAGTTTCTAACAGTTCAGGTCTGCGAGCCTGCCTCTAGCACTGAGCAACACATGTCTGTATTTGTTCTGAGTATCAGGCTTCCGTTGGTAAGAACTTGTACACAGATTTCCAATTTTCAGATGGCCCTGGGGTGAGTTCGGTCCTGATTTTGGCCAAACAGAAACTCTATTGTGTTCTCATAAGCAGAAATCATCTCTGGAAGCAATCCAGATGCTTGACTACGGTTTCATTTCTTCTCCAGGAAAATCTCACCTGGCCATTGTCCAGAGAGTGAACAACGAGGGCGAAGGAGACCCTTTCTATGAGGTGATGGGTATTGTCACACTGGAGGACATCATAGAAGAAATCATCAAGTCGGAGATCCTGGATGAAACTGACCTCTACAGTAAGTGTGTGTCCTTCCTGGACTCGTGTGACCCCTGGAACTCATCAGTCTGATGAGCAATGGGACAGGGTGTCAAGGCAAGTCTGTGCACCAGTGTCACCCACCGCCATCCAGTGCTAGCATGGCAGGATAGCCTGGCCCACCTTATCCTGAGTCACTGGGGGCATGCTGGGAGGTGTTATCAGAAGGGAACTTTCCAGAACACGGTTAAAATGGGAAAGATATCTTGGCCTTCAAATGGGGAAAAAATGGCTAAGGGAAAGACAGTGTGCCCAAGGGAGGCCCAGGGTGCTCTCTGCTCTTGTTTCTGTCCCCTGCAGCATTCCCATGGTGGTTCTTTGTCTACCTAGAGGCAGAGCCCAGGTCCCCTTTAAGCTTTTGGCTTGAGCACAAGGCAGAGCAGTGAACACTGTCATAGTACTGCCTTGTGCACAAGCCGAAAGGTTAAATGCCCCTTGTTGGATGCTGTTCTTGGCCTTCATGCCTTTTAGCAGCACCCCTGCCAAGTTTCCCATTCTCTTTCCTGCCCCCATGGGTCAGGCCCCTGCGTGGCTCCTGTCCCTGCCTCTGCCTCTGGTCTCTTCCTCTCCCTGCACCCCTCAGGAACAATATGGCCTCCTCTTTGTAGTGAGTGGCAGCTTCAGGCCCATGAGCCTTATCAACGCTTTGCTTGCCAGCAATACAAGGGCTTGCTTTGTCTGTAGAATTGTCTACGTTAGCTAAATCCATGGGAGTCTCGGCTAGAAACTGTCTCCTCCCTAGAGTTCCATCTCCTAGGATAGCCACCCCGTTCCCTTCCCAGGGATAACTCATTCGAGATGAGCAGCCTCGGTTTGCCAGAACAATCTTCTAGAAACTGTTTCCTTACAGCAAAAGGCTGTGATACCATATGGCAGGGACACCCGTGGGCCAAGAAGAGATCAAATCTAACACATGGGCCAGCCCTTACTGAAAACAAGCTGAGTGTCACCGCTTCTCTTTGGGGACCTGAGGATGCAGTACTGAGCGTTCTCAAACAAGGTGGAGCTCAGACAGGACCTCTCCCGTTCCAGGCTCCCTTCTCTGCCCCCCCCCCCCTTGCTCTAGAACTCCCAAGATCCTTAAATGCAGATTGGCGAGGACTACACTGAAATGTTAGTGGTTAGTGAGAGGCTAAGCTAGTAGTATCTTCCTGGGGCAGTGATTTAAATAACCCCAATGCTTCAAGTGCCCACTATTAAAATTAAAGTAAAAAGGGGGCGATTGTAGAAATGTCTCTACTAAGAAAGGTTAATGACAGGCTGGCAGACACATAAGCAAATATGTCATGTAAATCAGAGGCCACTTGCTAGCGACAGCAGAGAAAATAGGTTCTAAATCTCTCCTTGACGCTCATTTTCTGGATGAGCACATTCCCGGAGGAGGCAGCCAGCGGTTCCCACACGGAAACCTAGGGGCTGCGAAAAGGCGGAGAAGCAGGATACTGTGTTTCTTCTTATGTGACTGTGACTTGTTATGCACTCTGGACACCTGGGTCGGAATCTTCCAACCTTCTCAAACAGAGCAAAAGTAGGGCTGAAGTGGGAGCCAGGAGCCCACAAAGGCCCAGAGGCAAAGGCAGGCCCACTAGAGCTGTGTGGATGGGGGACATTCCCAAGGCCTGAAATAAGCAAGTTCCAAAAGAAGAGAGTGGGGGAGAAGGAAGCTGGAGTCTGTGGCCCTGGTTTCCTGCTGCGAGGATACATCCCTGTGGTCTCTGGTGTATCTGGTGCACTGTACCACAAGCCCTACAGCCCTGTTGTTTTCCAGGCCGAGTTTGAAGAGAACAGAGACACATTGCTTTCCCCTTACCTCAGCGCAGGTGAGGTGGGTTAGCACTTCCAGTTTATTTTAACACTCTGGGAAAGCAACAGAGAAGTGGTCAAAGTAAACACTGCCTCCACTTGAAAAAATTGTATGTATATGTATGCACACATAATGTATGTAAATGTGAATCTACACATGTGTATACGTATGTAGACTTTTCCTTTAAAAAAAAAAAGATTTATTTTATACATGTGAGTACACTGTAGCTGTCTTCAGACACACCAGAAGAGGGCATCAGATCCCATTACAGATGGTTGTGAGCCACCATGTGGGTGCTGGGAATTGAACTCAGGACCTCTGGAAGAGCAGTCAGTGCTCTGAACTGCTGAGCCATCTCTCCAGCCCCCTAGACTTTTCCTTTTTAAAAAGCAAGTCAAAAACTACATTTGAGAGAGTAGGTTTCTCTGTGCATAGACTCCTATCCAGTGGACAGACTCTGAAGTTCCAGGCTCTGCCTGAGTCCTCATGTGAAGAATCTGCTTTTGGAAAATTATATACACATTCTTATGCCTTTCCCGTTCCTTTTCCTTGTATTTCCCATGATTCTTTCTTCAGAGGGTCTCTAGGGAAGCAAGAGAATTGTGAGCGGAAAGAGAGTGATATGGCTTAGCTACCACTCCTAGTGTGGCTTAAACCCACGGGAACAAGACTAGGTGCGCCCTGCTCTAGGGAATGGGAGACGGCAGAGGAAGAGACCCCAAGCCCTTTAAAGCCAAGAATACCAGTGGTTTATGCTTATATGACCTTGTATAAACACTGTCATGTACAGTTGCCTATTAGAGTCTGTGCAATAACTGCACAGGTAGAGAAGTTATTAAATGTCTTGTATGGATTAAAACAATCAAAAACTCTGATGCATCAGAGTTTACACAGCTCTCAGGTAAGGGAACCAGCCTTAGAACTCTGGGCATGGAACCCCCCCAACCCCCCATCCCCCCGCCAGCCTTCCCCACCCCTTCATCTACCACCTAAGCACAAACAACAAGGAACCATCTGCTGCCTGCCTGCTCCTACTGGGAGGGAACTGGGAGGGAGTTGGCCGAGCCTCCTACAGTTGGCACTGCAGAAGTGTGTGGTCCCAAAGAATCTGTGTAAGCATCCAAAGACCAACAATGGTTCTGACTGTCATATTTCCCCTGTGGCCCTATAGCTGACAATCGGAAAAAGCAGAGGGTCCCACACCGGGAGAGGAGGCGGCATGATTTCTCTCTGTTCAAGCTTTCAGACTCGGAGATCAGAGTCAAGATCTCGCCACAGCTGCTGCTCGCCACACACCGCTTCATGGCCACAGGTAGGACCTGCCCTGTCCACCCCCAACCTCAACACTTCTAGTAGAATCTAGCATGGCACCAGACACCACATCTCTTAAAATCCTCCGTCCCCATTACGGTGTGCCACTGCCACCGAGAACCAGGGTTTGAGGAAGAAGGCTGCCTCCTGTGGGGTCACAGGGTAACTCCAGGCTCCCTGCTGTGTTGGTGGAGAGGAAGTAAGTACTATTTACTGGGAAAGGGGTAAGGAAACCACTGCAGAACTTCCATTTCCTCTGCTCACTTCCTAGTGTGAGCCAGAAGCCAACCTCCAACCTACTGAGATTGGGGTGCCCCAGACTTTTGTCCCAGAAGGAAAAGCATTATCCTACCAAGCGACAAGCCCCTGTGTTTTGGTCCTCAGCAGGATTCTGGGTAAGGGAGAGCTCCGGCTGGTCCCATAGGGAGAGTCCTTGGCTCAGTGGTAGCTGGCTTGGGCCTGGGCTTGGTGGTCGTGGCTGGGAGCGCAGAGAGGCCTTCTACTGGAGATTAGATGTCAGCAGCTCTATAGGCAAAAGCTTTCTCCATGGCTTCCCTCGGCAGATCCCAGTGAAAAGAGACAGTCCATGTAAAGCATTTATTGTCATGGCAGAAAGTGGATGAGTAAAACCGTACCCCACTTCTCAGGGTGGGCCTGAGGTTAAATACCTTTTGCAGGGAGGAATGTCTGGGAAGGAAAGCTTATTGGCTAAGCCCTCCAGGCCTCTAGGTACCTCATTAAAATGGACATCTGTCTTGAGCCTAAGTGACCATAGGTCAGGTCTTCTACATGTGGAGGGTCTTGGGGTGTTGCCCTTACATGACTGATGGCCACAAATCTATGGGGGGCTGTGGCTAGTGACAGGGGCCTGGTACCTGGGAATAGGCAAAGCGCCTAACGTCCCTTCAGGGTTTTTGGGGTTTCAAGCCTTAGCTCACCCAGGAACCAGGCTGCCTTTCACAGTCCCACACATGACTAAGTACCATTTTTAGCTAATACAATATATATTTATTGAGGATATAGTGAGTGCCAACCAGAGCTGTTTCAGGTGCTCAAAGATGAGTAACTATAAAGTAGAGCCTCCTTACAGTATAGTTTTCAACATGTAATCTTGTCTGAATGTAATTTCTTAAATCATGGATCAATTGCCCAAAGTAAAGCAGCTTCATCTGCATAGTATAATAAATACTTCAAGTATCAATATATAATACCTATTAATAGTTAAGTATGTTAGATGATATTTTACATTATTGACAACTTATTATTTAAGTCATTACCTCTCTATTAACTTGAGATTTCATTTCAGCCAGCAGGTGAATGTTATCCAGATAAGCCAGACTCGATTCTCTGTACATCGTTCTACTGTAATATTAAAGACTTTGTTGTGTCCATGACTTAGCTGTCCAGGGTCCAACTCTAAATAAAACCAAGGAGAAGAGTCATAACAAAACTAACATTTCCAAAATGCTGACCTGTTTCTCCCAAGATATCAATGAAGCAATAGTCATCCCCAGAATGCATAGAGAAGGCCCCAAGGATGTTCACTGGGGATTAAAATTCTTCAATGGAGGGATTTGCAGAACCCCCAGCCTACTTATGGGTCTTGTTCTAGATGAAACCCCAGATGCTGCACTCGCCTCCTGCCAGCTTTTGCTGCTGGAATGGGGGAGGCACAGAAGTGCAGATGTCCATCCCCACCCCCTGCTGCCTTCCAGAAGTCGAGCCCTTCAAGTCTCTGTACCTTTCGGAGAAGATCCTGCTCCGGCTTCTGAAACATCCCAACGTGATCCAGGAGCTTAAGTTTGATGAGAGGAACAAGAAAGCCCCAGAACACTACCTCTACCAGCGCAGCCGCCCCGTGGACTATTTTGTGCTGCTTTTACAGGTGGGTGTCAAGGTCAGGGGACTTCCAAGAGCAAGAAGAGGGCACCTGCAGGGTGAAAGGGATTTCTGGTGTCTGTTCTTCACTTGTTGCAGGGTGCCTAGAGAACAAGGCCAATGGGGTAGGCATCCTTGCATTACCCACAGGAAAGCCATGGTGATGTAAGCATGGTATCCCGGGAGCTGTAGCTTCCCCTATGGTCTTTCATCTGAGCACTCGAGCATGTTTGGGCGATAGTGAGAAGTCTGTATATTCAGTAAAGGCATTCTGCTTCTGAACTAAAAGGGCCTGTGGAGTCCTAATATCTTGGAGTGTCTGCTTGAGTATCTCCTACTGCCTTCTGATGTGTAACTGATTCTTCTTAAGCCCTCTCTTCTGTTGATCTGACTCTCAGCATCTCTGACTTCCACACTGGCCCTTGCTCTGCCTCCTGGACCACATGGGATACATTTATTTTCTATGGTTCCCTGAAACATCTCCCTCAGCAGAGGGCCAGGAAGGAAGGCAATGACTGAATGAACAAAAGTATCAGTTGCCTTCCCTGGGTTCCTGGACAGGCCTGTCTTAAGTACATATCACAGCTGGGCATGATGGCACATGCCTATTATCCCAGCACTGAAGAAGCAAAGGCAGGAGGATAGCTGTGAGTTTTAGAACAGCCTGATCTACATACTGGGTTGGGGGCAGGCAGAGCTACTTGGCAAGACTTTTGTCTCAAAATAAAATTAATTACTTAATTAAAAGTGTCAGGCATCGTTCCACTGGAGCACAGCTAACCCTGTCCTGGCCCCTACTATAAGTTCTATCACTGACTCCATGTCTCTTCTCAGCAGAGTTTTATAGGCCTAGAAACAGTGATGGCTTAAGATACTAGTCAAGATCACATTGAGTTAGAACTGGCCTCTGTCCGTTACAGTCCACTTCAGCTTGTCCTTTTGTGCCATGATGCGTCTCATATATATCATTTCAAGTAACCTCAGAGAAATGATTGTTCTACCCCATAAATGGGGTCATTTTCTCCACCATTAGAAATGGATTGTGTTACATTGTGTATATATTGCAAGGACACATGCAATCCTTCATCTTATGCTTAACAAAATGTTTTCAAATAAAAGCCGAAGGGAATAAAATAGAAAGAAGGTAGCCTCAGGAATTGGAAAGATTTGCCTTTAAAATGTCATTGTTTCTATTTGCTAGCAAACCTTGGCTAAGCCAGTAAACCTCTCTGAGCCTGAATCAATCCATCTGTCAACTGGACATAAAAATGTTACATATGCCAGGTGGCAGTGTTTATTTGAAACATTTTATTATAGAAAAATAGCCAAAAAGTGGAAAAAAGAAAAAGGTAACTATTAGTTAACTTCAACAACTGTTGACATTTTGTCAAGAATTCATAATCCTCCCATTTTCAAATGTTTATTTTGAGAAATGCAAAGGTGCCAGGCATGGTAGTGTGCACCTTTAATCCTAGCGCTTGCGAGGCAGAGGCAGGTGGATTTCTGAGTTCGAGGCCAGCCTGGTCTACAGAGTGAGTTCCAGGACAGTCAGGGCTACACAGAGAAAACTGCAGGGCTGACTGTGAGAATCCACAAGGTGCACCTAACAGTATCAGCTGCATAGATGCAGCTATACACACTCATGGTAGTTATCACTATCATTGACAATGAATATTAGTTATCACTGTCACCGATGGTGAATTCAACAAGAACAGATTCTATCTCAGCCAGACCTGGAAATGGTCTCATCTCGAGACTTAGTCAGTGAAGCTGTTTACTACGTTCTGGCTTAGCTGGTGCTTTAGGCCTGTGTTCTCGAAAAGAAGCTACAGTGTATCAGGAAAGCTTGGTTATTCATGACCAGATGTTGCTTAGAATTCACCACAAGGGGCTTCCAAAGTGGGAGCTTGCGTTTCTATAAAATAAATCTAGGAAGAATTAACACTGCCCTGTGATAACGTGAGTCCATTGTCATGGCCACAAAAGTCCTTGGGGTCTGAGCGGATGCAAGAGCTGGAAGTGTCCATCCCAGCCTCAGGACCCTCCTTACACTCCTTCTCTCTCCAGGGGAAAGTGGAAGTGGAGGTTGGTAAGGAAGGTCTTCGCTTTGAGAACGGAGCCTTTACCTACTATGGTGTCCCAGCCATCATGACCACCGCTTGCTCAGGTATTCCAGTTCTCAAGCCCGAGTTTATCAGGGAAGCAGTGGGCTCCCCAAGAAAAGTCTAGGCTCAAGTCATGACTCTTCTTTTGACGCCTGTTAAAGACCTTCAGAATAAGCTGTTTTGCTTCCTTGGCTCTCGTTTTTCCTTCTCTGCAAAGAGGCCATAAAAATAACTTTTCTTTAGATTTTGTTTAGCTTTAAAAATAAGAGGAAGGAAACTGAGCTGAGAGTGGAAAAGGTAATCGTGTAGCAAGTGTTGGGTGGAGAAAGTGGTTTTCAGTAAGAAAGGACAGTTATTTCACTTTACTCCTCTTCCCGCCCCTCCTGTTTGATTGCCGGATTTCTGCAGGGTTAACTGGTGCTGGGGTGGAGTGGAAGGGAGATTTCCATAAGACGTTATGTTTTCTGAATTACTTCTGTCCTTAGATAATGACGTGCGGAAGGTTGGAAGTCTGGCTGGATCCTCTGTCTTCCGTATGTATCTCTCAAACCCCTTCCTCATGTCTTCCCTTCATGGTCCTGCCTCAGCCCACTTTGGGAACCTGAACCAAGCTATTTGAACACGGGCTGGTTAATGCAAATGCTGGCAGCTTCTTTGTAATGCTCTGCAGGGAACACTGCCTCCCACCAGGTACCCAGAGAGCACGGAGGCTTAGCTTTTGCGCCTCTGGAACTCGTGCAGTGGCTTCTCTGTGATGAATGCAGGTGTGGCTTGGGTGGGGGCACCATGAGTTACCAGCTGCCAGGGAATGCAGGCAGTTGATCTGCGTGCTCTAATGGCGTTCAGTCTTTCCTTCACTGTGAAGGTAATTCATCCTTGGCCTTTAGCTGAAGTGCTATAATTTTTTTTTTGTCTGTGATGTTTGTCCTCAGGAAAAGGTGACTGTGACATTCGGTGTTGTAAATCAAGGCTGGTGCAATCTGTTGCTTAGCCATTGCTCTTTCCTTGCCTACAACCTCTGCCAGCTGGCCGTGCATGCTGCTTGGGGGTGTGGACCGGCACAAGGCTGGTGGCTGGCTTGATCTGCCCTTCTGTGCTCCACCTTCTTGCTAGTTTCTGTGCAGAATTGGTGTGTTTGTGTGTAGAATGCATGGCTTCAACTGTGATCTAAATGTAATCTAGAAAGAATTTTCTCTAGAATTCCTTTAGATTCATTGGTTTAAATTTTGCAGTGACCACTTTAATGTCAAATGGGGTATTTTCTTTCACCATAAAAGAGATTTTACATAGTGTTTTATATTTGAATTTATCAGAAGGTTTTGAAACATTGTATGCCAAGAACAGCAAGGTAGTTGTCACTTCAGAATGAGAAAAAAGGGCTGGGTGTATAGAGCAGTGGTCAAGTAGTTGTCTAGCAAGGGCAAGGCCCTGAGTTCAAATCCCAGCCCCACAAAAAAATAGATAATAAATAAATAAGTTTACTAATTAAAATTTTAATAGGCAAAGGTGAAAAAATGATTTGTCCTAAATCACCTAGCCAGCTGATGACTTAACCTAGAGGGGGTATCTCCTGGGTCATAACTAGTTCCTGAAGCACAATAGATGCAGAGTTTAGATTCATCGTGGTCCAGAATTCAATTACTGTATAGACATGATAATTTGCCATGGCATTAGCCCACCAGCTGGCTGAAATGGAGTCTTAAGTATCTGTTCTACCCACGGGGATATAGAGCTCAAGTGGAAGCAGATTTGAGAGAGAGAGAGAGAGAGAGAGAGAGAGAGAGAGAGAGAGAGAGAGAGAGAGAGAGAGAGAGAAACTGTAATATAATATGGTATTTATGTCAGCCAATGACTGTCGAGCAAGGTTGATAAAAGAAGCATCAATTCTCAGTATAGAGAGTTGAAAAGGTAAGAGGCAGGTTCCAGGACCAGGTAACATGTAACCCCTTGGTTCTCAGAAGGAGACACTGTGCATCACTTTAGATCCTGCTCCTAGGACTGTAAGATGCTACCTAGAAATTCTAACTCTGCTCTAGCTATTCAAAAAGAGCTGTGAAAAAAGAAAAGCAGAAAACAAAGGTTTCATAGGTCTCCCTCTTCCCCTCCCCTCCCCAATTCATATGGACATTCTTTTAAAAGGGCCAGCAAGAGGGTTCATCAGGAAAGGACCCTTGCTGTGGATCTGACTGAGTTTGTTACCTTGGAGCCCACATTGGAAAAGAAGACACTGACCTTCACCCACATGCTATGCCACACCCACCCACAGACACACAAATAAACTAAAAACAAATTCAATCAGATAAGAAGATATTATCTGACTTCCTCAGATCCTAGTTCTAGCAAAAATCCTTCAGTTTTATCAGTGAGAAGAGTAAACTCACCTGTAGTCTTTTTTCTTCCTATTTTATTATTTTTTTAAGATAACATACAAAGCAATGGGTTTTACCATGGCATCTTCATACACAGGAGCCATTACACTTTGTATTTGACTGACTAAAGGGAAGCATTCAATTCTCTTTCCTTTCCCATGCTTCTGAGCCTTTGCACATACATGCTCAGGAAAGACAAAGAACATTGCCCGGTAGGGGGAAAAGGTTGTCCATCTTCCATCAAATCCTTCCCCGAGTGAAGTGTGAGCTAAATGCAAAGTCCGCCTCCACCCCAGTGTTGTTCTCTAAGCTGGTGCTGATGTCAAGGTCTAGGAGGCCCCAGCCCCACATTTTACCAGACAGGAACATCAAAATGTAGTAGTTGGGAGGTAGAACTTGAGCCTAAACTGCACCACAGGACAGTAGAGTCTTGTAGGGTCCTGACCTAGTAGGTTGAACACCTGTGATTTGTGTCTCAGTGTTGAACCTGAGATTACAGAGAATTCTCCCAAGTGTTCCTGAGTGTGGCCCAGGAAGCACAATTTATACTCTGTTCTCTGCCCCTTTTTGAGGCAGGGTCTCACTGTGTAGCCCAACTAGCCTAGAACTCGCTACGTAGATCAGAACTCACGAAGATCTGCCTGCCTCTGTCTGCAAGTCACAGTGCCTGACTCACACCCTTTCTTTATCTTGATTTTGATTGCCAAGAAATCCTGGAGCCCGTGATGAGAGCCCATGATGAGGGAGCCTAGTTTTCTAGAGGAGCCTCACATGAGATTGGGTACCACAGGAGCACACAGAGCTATGCAGGGGGCGGGGAGAATGAGCCTTCCATTTGCTTAGCAGAGTAGACATTTAATTTAGGAAGAACTGATTCTCCTATTGTCTGGGGTTTCTTGCGCCACTGCATCTCCAAACAAAGGCCAGTTCAAATACTCATTAACATTCTATGGAAGAATGGTTACCAGGTAGGTATAAAACCCCCTTCTCTTCCCCTGCTTGGATAAGTAATTTCAGATCAAATGTGCTATCGGAGATAAGGACCCAGAAGCCACCTATTTCATGTGCCTTCATCCTATAGATCGGTTTCATTTGGGTCCTGGGAAAGGATTCTGAGAATGATCAGATAAGACAGAGTTCTGTGTAGACCAGTTACATCAGGATTAACATGAGGAAAGGACTGAAGAACTTCGAGGTCCACCCCACTAAGCCATGAGGGATGGCCAGCGCCAGTTCTGTCTCTCGGAACAGAGAAAGGGGGAGAGAAAAGAGAAATAAGAAAAGAAAGAGGTGCTTTGGGACACGTGTGAGCTCTAGAAACCACATGATTTGATTCGTAAAGTTGACTCACAATTGAGCCGCTAGAATCCTGCCCTGCCATTACCTCAGGTCTCTGGCCAAACGGTAGCTCCTGGGAGACCAGGCGGTCTCTTAGCAGATTCCCTCACAGGAGCAGCCTGGCCTCTGAATGTCTACCGAGTGCTCTCCTGCAGTTGAACAGGCTACAAGTGATCACTTGGAGTGTGGAGGGCAGGGCACAGTGCTGGGCTCTTGCAGACTTGCCAGCTTAAGGTTGGCCCCTCAGAGAGAAGGCTGCTTATGCGCTCCCTCCAAGAGCACTGGCTGTGCTAGTCGCTGGCATCTGAGTCCCACGGAGGTGATTGCATATCCTCTCAGGAGACCTTCAGTGGAGTTGATTTTATTTTGTCTCTCTGGAAAGTGACTCCATAAACATAGAATTCCTGTGCTCTCGAAAGCAGGGTTTATTTTTTGCCAAGAAATGTGATCTTGTGAAGAACCAGGAACAGACGGTCTCACCCTCTTTGCTTTGTCTCTCTTCTTTTGTGTTTATCTTCCCTTTGCCACTCACATGCCCTTGACCCCTGACTCCTTAGTGCCTGTCTCTGTGTCTCGTACCTTCGCCTTCAGCAGAGGGGACTCTCTGGCAGGCTCCCCAGGTAAACATGCATGAGAATCTCGGGTCTCTGTAGATCCAGTGGGGTTAGCAGGCGGCATTTGGTCCCCTTTCACTGTCCTGAATAAGAACTGGTCTCTACCCACAGGCACATCGATGACTAAGACACAAATAGCACTCATTTGCATAGTGTCAGTTAGGAATATTTCCCTATATATCTGTGTATTTGTGTGGAATCATGGTTGAGGTGAGAAGCAATTTAAGTTCTCCCACATAATTAGACTCTTGCTGAGTGGAGGGATAAAAAGTGCAGCAGAAGAGATGGAGGGAACGATGGACCACTGTCCTACCTTCCTAGCACCTCTCTTTCTTCCACCTTTGCTTCCCTGTAGTTAGCTACTAACCCATTCCCCTCTTCTTAGTAATCTACTGAGTGATACTTGCGTTTCTGCACATACAAAGGTATGTAAAAGTGCCCAGATAGCTTTTCATCAGATATAACTCTGCCTGTTAATGATATAAAACTTGATGGGTTTTTTTTTTTTTAAATCTAGTGAAACCTATTAGAGTACTCAGTAACCCAGTGACTGCATTGGGTACAGTAAATCTGAATGATGAAATAGCTGTTTATGTTGTTTCTGTCTTTAGAAGTTGATCTCTTAGTGCCATGGAGTGAAGACCAAAGCAGGAGTGTATTAGATAAATTTTCCTGCAGTTAAAAAGTCCATTCCCTCCCTCTCTATTCCTCCCTCTCTCCCTCTCTCTCTCCCTCCCTCTCTCTCTATCTCTCTCTTTCTCTCCCCCTCCCTCTCCCCTCTCCGGCTCTTCCTTTCTCCCTCTCTCAACCTTCTTCCTCGCTCCCCGCCTGTTCCTTCTGATCCCCTCTTTTTCCTCTCACTGTCTGTCCTCTTCTGTCCCCTTTCTTTCTCTGCCTCTACTCCCATCCCCAGACCTCCTTCTCAGATCCCAAATAAACTTCCTTTTATACTAGAAAAAAAAGTCCATTCCCCACATTTGCTCCATCTGTTTCCCTCCCCAAACCCTCTGGATCCTCAGTGACCCCAAACCTGTTACGTCTGGTCCGTTGACCTGCTACATTGATTGGAAAGACCACGTCCTGAGACCTCAGACCTCATATTCATAACCTCAAACACAGTTATTTTAACTTGTCTCCCAAATCACATTTCCCATCAAAACCCATCTGGTTCCCATGTTTATCTGTTCAAGACAACTTAACCACCCTCTCAAATTTCACCAAAGTTTTCTGTCTCCATGGATGGTAATTTTCCACTAAGAAATAAAGCTCTTCTTGCTCTGTGAGAGTGCATGCCTTCCCAATGGCTACAGGCTAAAACAGTCAATGCCATATGCCAATCTGGTATCCACACCAGCTAAGTGGTCTAACCCCTGCATGCCAGCAAAATTAGAAATGACCACATCATGGACCTTCAAGTCTTGGCAAATGCCAAGACTGTACTGCAAATGAGCTGCAGAGAGGAGGGGTGCATATTTTTACAGGATTTTAAACCAGAAGAATGAAAGCAGACATATATTTTTCTTTTTAATTAACCCTTAACTAGCCAGACAATCCAGTTATAATTTCTCAGTGTAAAGGATAGTGGTAGTTCACAATATTTATTATGAAAAACATCTGTAACCCAATGCCAGAGAATAAACAGGCTCGCTGTGTAGCCCTTCTCCCACCAGGGACAGAGACTTCCTCCTATTCCCCCCTGGGATCAGGGAGTTCTTTCGACCTTCTCCCCATTCTCCATGACTGTGGATGTTTAATCTAATGGGAAACTGCTAAAAAGCAAGTTGAGAACAAGCCCACCCTTTTGGGGGTCTTGGTTCGGCTCTGCAGAGTGGACCAGTCATAGGTGCAGCAAGGGAAAGCTAGACGTAGCCGACACCTTCTCTTTCTGCTCTTTCTACCCTTCTTGCTGCCGAGCTCTATGTTTGGACAACCGCTAGCCGCCATGATATCTGGCTGGCATTCTCAGGACCCTACACTACAGCATTGCTTCTTATACTGACTCTTGTTTCTCTCCCATGTTAGCAAAGATGCCTGGGAGTTTTGTGGCAAGAAATCATGGGTTCCTTCTGGTCCCAGTCTTTATTTCTGCTCCAGAAATATAAGCTTATACACATATTAAATCTTAACCTGTCTTGCACAGGGGAAAAAATAACCCCTAGAAATGAAAGAGTTTAAAAAAAAAAAAAAACAACCCGAGTTCTGGAAAGAGAGGTCAAAACTTAAGAGCACTTGCTGCTCTTGCAGAGGACCCAGGTTGAGTTCCCAGTACCCACACAGCTCAGAACCTTCGGAAACTCCAGATACTGAGAATCCAGTGCCCTCTTCTGGCCTCAGTGGATACTAAGCATTCTACATGGTGTACATATGTACTTGCAGACAAAACACTTGCACACATACAAGTAAAATTTGAAAGTTAAGAAGAAGAAAATTCTTAAAAGAAATTGTCATTTATCTTTGTTTCCACAGCTGCTCTGGGAGATGGGCAGGGATTATTACAGGGAGACAGACTTACAGACATTAAGCCATCTGGTCAGTCTTGTATGTGTCGTAAGTAGGTAGAGAGATGAGGAATCCAGGTCCCTAGATCCTGCTTTCTCTTGCCTGGGACAGTTACTGCATCTCTACAAGTAGGCATTTTGCACCCCCTAGAGGGCAACGTTTGCATTAGCCATGCTAATGAATATGGTGCTCACATTGGACTAAGTCCAAGAATCCTTGTACCAACTATTTCAAAAATACTGAGCATGTGACTGCAAATCATTATCCATGAAGCATTTCTTTGAGTCTGAAGTAAGGAGAGCTTAGTGGTCCATGGATCACCTCCAGAGAACAGTGCAATTAGCTAACTTTGCAGGTGCTTTTGTTTAAAAATGAAACTTCTCCTTGGCCCCACTGCAGTTATCATTCCCTCTCACCAAATTCATTCCTTCGCTCTTCTCCTGACGGAGACAATATTGACTTGCCCATGGCAATCCTCCTAAATCCACTAAAACACAGAGAAAGAGACATCACAACCAAGGCTATTGTCTATCCATAATGTGCTTTGAGATCAAAGATGATGTCGTTTTTCTCCCAGAGTATACAAGAAGTCCCTAAAAATAATCTTCCAGCTTTGTACAATGTGGCAAGTGGAAATATTCCTTGGGGTTGGCTCTTGTGCAGTAAACATTTGGGAACCATTAACACACTCCTTGAAACGTGAGCAAGTTCATCTGGGATCGTAACTGGGGCTGACTTGCAGGGTTCACGTGGGGCTTGACGGAGGGCTGGCTCTTGGCATTTGGTTGTCTGATGTTTTTTAAAAAAACTACCAAGAATGATGAATTTTAATAATCTTAGTTTGTACTCTTATAAGCCTGTGTAATTAAACCCCAGCCCTATCTAATTTGGGGAGCACAGATGGCCTGTGGTAGTAACCATGACCAAAGGGAAGCTCTTCCCCCTCATCCTTCTCTGATGATCCAAAAGATGTAGGCAGGCAGGCACAGAGCCCCAAAATCTTCATGCTCCAAAGGGGAGTCAAGCATTATGCTTGCGGATTTTGAGTTTTGTTCCCTGTGAGGGTTCCCTAGATAAAGGTAGGCACAAGAGAGGCAAGAGTCCCAGAGCTATGTGACAGTCTTCAAGGTGCCTTAAAAGAGATTCTATTCAGCATCAATTACTATATAAAATATTCTTCCATGTCTTCCTCTACCTCTGCAAATTTTACTGCAATTATTCTCCACCCAACCTCAGTCACTCTAAGCTGCTAGCCAGGACAGACGGCTCTTGCAGCCATATACTGGCTGCAGTGTAGTAGATGGAGGTCTACCAGAGTCCTCCAGAGCAGTTAGTGATGCTAAGTAGAAAGCAGTGTTCCCTTCTACCCAGTCACCCTGGAGCCAGCTACATGGTATAAGACCAAAAGCAGGCCAGAGACATGTTGGCCACTTGGCCCAGCTCCTGTTGGTGTCTCTGTGGTCAGCAGCGATGTGTTCTGTTGTCTGATCTGATGCATCCAAACCCCTTTGCACCACACTTAGGGTTTTCCACTTTGCTTCATCCTCCAAGCTGTGCCTCTGTGCTCTTAGGAAATGCCAAGGGGAACTGGACAACTTGAACTAGTCTGCCATGCTGCTGGGACACTCGTCTGTTACTGATTTCTTCTCTTTTTCATTTTATTTATTTATTTATTTATTTATTTATTTATTTATTTATTTATTTATTTATTTTTCTTTTTTTTGGTTTTTTGAGACAGGGTTTCTCTGTGTAGCCCTGGCTGTCCTGGAACTCACTCTGTAAACCAGGCTGGCCTCGAACTCAGAAATCTGCCTGCCTCTGCCTCCCGAGTGCTGGGATTAAAGGTGTGTGCCACCACTGCCCGGCTTCTCTTTTTTATTAAAAGCATTTCCATTTTCATCTCCCTTGCTCTGAAGCCTCAGAGTATGTGCACAATTACCAAAATGCCGAGTCATCAGTGTCCTACCTATTGAGGAATGTCAGGCTCTAGGACACTGAAACATCCACCTTGCACGAGGTTCAGATGACCTGGGAGTTTCTTTGTCACTAGATGAGGGTTCTTCTTTTTTTTTTTTTTTTTTTTTTTCCTCTTAATTCCTTTTACAAGAAAGTTGTGTCTTTTGGTGTTGAAAATCTTTGAGATTTTATAAATAAACATCTAATGGTATATTTACTTTTAAAAAATGTTAAAACATGTTTCTCCTTACAACACCCACAGTGTGTGTGTGTGTGTGTGTGTGTGTGTGTGTTATATGTGATCCCTGAGTAAAAGCAAGGTGATCTCCTTATCGTGAATGTTCATGATGAGAGCTTCATGGAGAACTAAGATGTATTTGCCTCTTTTGTAGCCTCTGTTCCCTATAAGAAATGGAAGTAATTCAGGCAGATGTGTCTGCAGATGGGGAAAGTTCAGTAGATGAGATAGGTTCTATTTCCCTATCATCCTTTCCAAATAGTGTATAGAAACTCGACCCAAGATCAGGATATGGGGCAGAGGCTGAGAGCTGCAAAGCCCGTTTGATCAGGAGACGTGGAAGATGCGACCATGAAGCCGTGGGCAGAGCTCACGCCTTCTCCCCTGAGCTATGCCTGATTCAGTGGAAGCTGAGCCAGTTTTGCAGATCCTGCTCACGTGCCAAAGAAACTACCCTCCTGCAAAACTACCTGTCACCCATACAGCTACCCCAGAGGACAGAGCTCCGGCTTTCTTAGCCAGCTGCTAGCCTGAAGACTTACAAGTAGGTTTGGCCAAGCCAGAACCCATCAGTTTGTTTCCAAGGGACCAAGACCACAGTTTTATACAGCCACTGCTGCATGTGTCCCTGTGTTCTCAGTCACTGACCTGTCAGTCCTTAGTCACTCTGGATGGTCTGGTCCTCCAACACCTGTGAATGAGCCACTTCCACATGACTGACTCCAGGACCTCTCATCTCAAGCTCTGTTATTAAAGAGAAGGCAGAGTCTTGGTTCTCCCTAGCCTCTCCCCTAAGCTGCTAGGCCAAGGCCTGAGGCTTCTTGAATTTAACTCTATACAGCAACACTTCCGGCATCCTGCTCTCAGCCCTAGCTTCTTAGAGAAATGGCTTGCCCGGGTGACTATAGTTCACAGAGGAGAGGGAACTCTAAAAACCTCCCTTTAAATGAGATTTCGATTCTAAGTTAAAAATCCCCTCAAGGGCTGATAGGTACAGATCCACCCTCTCTGTATTTGTGCTGAGGAGCTGCCCCAGGTCAGGCTCTGTGAGTTTATACTGACGATGACCAGGAAAGGCAAGGGCTCGACCCTCACTGAAATGTAGAGGTAAACAGATCTATCGAATATGTAATTCATTTTTGTGAAAAGTGCTTTTTGAAGGACTGGAAAGAGGCAGTAACAGTGAATGTGGGTGAGCTTCTTGGGGTACCCAGATGAGGTCTTCAGAGAAGTGAGCATCTCCAGAGACAGCTAGGGAGTAAGAAGGAAGCCACCTTGGCAGGCAGACCTGGGAACCAAGAGATTGGCATCTCAGAGAGAGGCACTTCCATGATTGAGGGCGCCCACGGAAGCCAAGAGAAGAGAGGGGAGCCCAAGACCGAATCAGTCAGGAAAGTGGGGGTCAGCAAGGAGTCTCAGTTTGCTCAGGTAGAATCAGAAATGAATCTATGGAAACAGATCTCAGTGGTCTCCTTATATGCACACTTCCACTTTTTGTGATTTCCATTGCCCACGGTAATCGAGATCCATAAATATTAAACTGAAAATTTAGGAAATAGGGAATTTGCAATGTATAACCAACTTTTTTTCACAGTGTATATTATAATTCTATTTCACTAGTTAATACTTAGTGGTCTCTTACTGTATCTAAATTGTAAATTCAATTTTATCATATGTATGCAAGAAAGGGGAAACCCAGCATATAAATTGGGTTTTTACTATTGGAGTGTCTGGCACCGACTTGGAGTGGTGGGATCCCCTGCCCCTCCCACCACAGATAGGAAGCTACTGTTTGAGATTAGTAAGGAGAACAGATTGTGGCCCAGACAAAACTGGTGGTAACTGTCCTTGCGTAGAAAGAGAGAGAAAACAGAGAGAGCCCTCTGGGTTAGAGGCCAATGACAGGTATTGATGTGGTCCTAAGGGAGTAGGGGAGTTAGGGCTGATCCCAGGTTTCTGGGGCAAATAGACAAGTCACCAGACTCTGTAACTCACTCCCGCAGGTGCCGATCAGACATCTTGATTGACATGAGCAGCATCTCATGGGGCAGAATCAAACTCCTAAGTGTCTGCCCTGAAAGAACTTTGAAGACTTTGAGTCTTCACCTGAGCCTAGGTAGATCTGAGTTCTGAGAAGCCAGCAGGCTCCTTAGTGTCTTAGGAAGACATGCAGAAGGCATCAACTGGGAAACAGATGAGAAGGGCTTTGCATTCTCTCATTGGGCTGGTCCCAGTGTTGAGACAGTGCTCAGGGTCACCTTCAGCTTTCTTCACCCCTATTGGTCCTAGGGAATACAGATCACTGTCCATTTTTAAACCAAATGGCCTAGTCTTTACTGTATTTAAAGAAGCTATGGAGACATTTATGTCTGTGGCTGAAAGTCTGTGAATTATTCCAGGTTCTATTTATACCAGAATGAGCCTCTCTATGACCCACATTTTCAAGATCCATCCTCCTCAGTGCTCCCCCTCTGGATAACGCAAGACATTCATAATAGCCAAGAGGCTGTGCCCATCCTGAGCCCACGTTCTTCCTGGCTACATATCTCAGACATGCATAGTTTTAGGATTCTACAACCAAATATCCCTGAAAGATACTGAATCCAGGAACCCTAAGACAAGAGCCTAGCTCAGCCCACACAACCCTGTTTCTGCTATAAAACTCAAGGAGTTGGGCCTTGCTTTACAGGTTTGTATAAACAGGTGTAAGCAGCAAGGATAGAACATTTTAACTGCATATTAATATGCTATGCAACTTGTAACTATTTATCCTTATGGCTCATGGACCCACAGCCTGCCATTGCTAAGGCAGGCCAAGTTAGCCCCGCTAAAATATGGCTATCGTGATTCTGAAGATAAACCTAAGGCCTTGGTCTTTCTGTCATAGCACTGTGTACATTTGTACAGTTCCTTTTCCAGCAGAGAAGCACCATATACACAGCACTGTCCCTGTGTATCTGGGGGTCCTCCTATACCTAACTTAAAGTCGAGAGCCAAGACAATGCCCTCCTCTGCCCACCATCTAGGGAAACGGAGCACTCTGGCTTCCTCCCCAGACCAGGCTGTGCTTCACAGGAGGCAACACTGGCAAGCCACCCCCTTCTTGGGCTCTAGTGAGGTGTGGGTCCCTGTCCTTACAATGCTATAACTGCCTGGTAGTGCCATGGGACCTCGTAAACAGCGCCTTTCTCTCTCTTCCTCCTTCCTCTCACCCTTCCTCTTTTTCCCACCCGCCATTCCTTGTCTTCTTTCTCATTCCCCTCCCTCTTCCTCACCATCTGCAGTAAACCGGTCCCCTTCTCGCTGCAGCGGGTTGAATCGCTCGGAGTCTCCAAACCGAGAGCGCAGTGACTTCGGGGGAAGCAACACACAACTGTACAGCAGCAGCAACAACCTCTACACACCTGACTACTCGGTGCACATTCTCAGTGATGTGCAGTTCGTGAAGGTAACCCCTCCAGGAGGGCAGCGGGCCGGGCGAGTGGGACAGACCTAGGCGTAATACACATACCATTTCCCTGTCCCATAGCGTGCTGGGAGGCAGTTCTTCCCTGGCTGTACAAAGCCCTGCTTTTAGTAAGCTTTATTGTTGCTGTGGATCATAGTTATTGTTAATCATTTGTCACAGTCAAGATCCCTGATTCCTTTATTTCCTATGGAGAAACTAAGGCACAAATTAAAGAGAGAGGAGCTTGTCTGAGATGTGTTTCTAACAGAACTATCTTTTTTGGAACCCTGGCATTGGCACCAGAGTGATTTTATTCATTTCTTTCAAGGTCAGTTGGCAAGGGATAAATAAACCAAGCATAGAGAAAACCATGATGGTCTTCTATGGTTGTCTATTGACTTATATGATGGAATTTCTAAGCCTTAATATTAAAGTGGGTCACTAAAGGACCACTCTAAAAATGCATCATGGACAGATGCAGCCACCCTCAGTGGCCTGCACTTAAGAAAGGCTGCCCCTTTCTTTCCTTAGCGTTGCAGTACACAGGAGCCTTTTAAACTTCCTCCCTTTCTCTTTCATGACATTCAGCAACCATTATGAACTTGGCCTTGAGAGCTTAGCTAGAGCCCCACGTAGCCCAGTCCAACGAAACATCCAGTGAATACACTTGGTAACGGTACCAGCCGCTGAAATCAGACAGCAAGAGAGAGTAAATTCCTTCTGCCCAGACCACTGATAACTTCCGGGGTGTGTGCTGGCTGGTTTCATGTGCCAGGATTCTGCAGGTACTTTTAGTGATGGTCAGCCAATAAAAGTAGCCATGAATGGAAGGGGGGGAGGGAGGGAGGGAGGGAGGGACCACTGAACATTACCAGCAGAAGAGGCAGAACTTGCCAAATGGGGCAGAATGAGGGCTGAGTCCTTTATCTGAATCACCTGTTAAATCTCACTACCGCCCTCTGAGATAGGTGCCCTCTGAGGTAGGTGCCCTCTGAGGTAGGTGCTACCGTTGTCCCGTTGTGCAATTGAAACGAGGCTTGAGCATAAGATCATCTGGCTGAAGAATTAGAGTCAGGCTTGGGAGTCGACACTTCTGTCTGCTTCTGAAGCCCGAGCCTTGGGACACCAGGGACAGTTGTAGAAAGTTAGCCTAGGTAGAAGCAACCATGGACTAGCTGAGCACTACTTACAGATATGACTGAACATCCAACAGTCTGAGGGCGGAAAGGCTAACCTGAGACAACCACAGCCCGTGACTTCTAGCCTAAAAGACTTCTCAGTGCTAATGCAGACCTTCCTCAGAGGCGGGGTAGCAGGAGTGCAGGATAAAAGAACTAGCGTGCTAGCTCTGCTGGTTTGTAGTACTGGGCTCAAATTCAGGTCACAGACTGTCAGCTGTCTCACGGATATCTGCTTTGTGCTTGGCATTGATGAGACACTCTGACAGCTGCTTTTCTAGAGATTACATGGCAGTCACGGGGGTGAGGGAGACAGGTAAGCACACAGTAACCCAGGTAAGTTCAAGTGCTAGTGACTGAGCTATGGCATGAGCAGACTGGGCAGAGGAGACTTGGCTACCTTTGAAGTGGCCATCAGAGCAGGCTGAAGAAAGAACACTTGCTGAGAACTGGAGAGAGAGAGAGAGAGAGAGAGAGAGAGAGAGAGAGAGAGAGAGAGAGAAAACGAACTATGAATAGACCTACAGCAGTGGGGGTGTCAGAGATCCGAACCCTGGCCTGTGACAGGTGTGCACTGGTGAGATGAGAATGGGGCATCAGAAGCAGAGCCCTTGGGCCCTCCAGGGCAACATATGGAATTTGGATTCTATTTTTAGTACATTTCCCCAGCAATGGGAAAACAAAAAACTGTTAAGTAGTACTAAAAGTTTTCTGAAGCCACAGGTTTAAAGAAAGTTTGACTAATGCTTTAATCGGCCACCCTTCTCAACTTTAAAATGTTTATATGGGGGAAAAGGAGGGCTCCCTTTTTGGTTTTGTTTTGTTTTGTGTTTTGTTTTTTTCTTGGGTTTCCTGTTCACCTAAGTCAATTCAGGCTGCCATCACAAATCACCATAAAATGTACAGCTTACACTGCTATAAACTGGGAAGGGTCAAGGGGCCAGTAGATCCAGTGTGTGTCGAGGGCCCACTTCCTCACGGACCTTGGGTCCTCAGACATTAGAAAGCAGAGAAAGGGAGCAAGCACAGAAGAGAAGTCACAGCATCCTTCCTGTCCCCTCCTGAAGCCCCCCTCCTGAAAGCCTTCTCCTCCAGGAGTAGGTGTTAGCATGTAGTGTGTAGATTTGGGGGCTCACATGGCACCATTTATGGCTGAAGTTAAAAAAAAATCAGTGTCCATTTGGCTTGGTACTGTGGGATGAAAAATAAATGAGACTCTTTAACCATCGGGTGTAAGCAACTGTGAGTCCGAGGGCTGAGAGGAGTGTCCCTTGTCTTGAACAGACGATAGGACAATCAGACCTGGATTTGGCAGCTCCTCGAGACTGAGATGAGACCTTCTGATAGAGGACATTTGTAACGTTTCCCTACGTCCCCGCCCCCTGGAGCTAAGACAAGGTGACTTTCCACAGATGACAAGGAACACTGTTTCCCATCCTGAGAGAGTGGTGGTTGGAATCGGAACCCAAGGACAAATCTCAGGGGAACCGAGAAGCACATGTTCTTTTTGTCACACTAGAGGATCTTGCTCTGGTCCAAGCTGCTGGGAAACACAACGCGTGCTCCTTTTGGTTTCCACCTAAACATTTTAAAATCAAGAAGGATGGCTAATTAAAGCGTTAGTTGGACTCTTTTTAACCCTGTGGCTTCAGAAAACGGTTAGTCCTACTGAGGGCCACTTTTCAAATTCAAGAAATGTGTTAGGGTTTGGCTTCCTCCTTTGCTGTGTAATGTACGATTTTTCTTAAACCATAAGCTAAAAATCACCTCCTCCCAAATCTGAGGCAACTTCCCTACGTTCCTCTCCCAGCTCGTTCTCTCTCTCTCTCTCTCTCTCTCTCTCTCTGTCTCTCTCTCTCTCTCTCCCTCCCTCCCTCCCTCCCTCTTCTTCCTCCTCCTCCTCCCCTCCCTCTCCCTTCTCTCTTCCTCCCTCCTCCCCTTTCTTTATCTCCCTCCCACCTTCCCTCTCTTCCTCTACCTTTGTAGTGCTAAGGATTGAATCTGGGGCCACAGACACCCCAGGCAAGTCCCTGGGGACATAAAGCGAACACTGCGTGCAAAAGTGTTTTCCCAGGCCCAAACCCCAGCTGCTGGCTGTAGAAAAGGTCCTGAGTGACCTTCCTTGTCCAATAAACTAAAGTTCCCAAATTATTACGTTCAGGAGTAATATGATTTCAAGACAAGTTTAAAGTAAGCTAGAACGGTACACCTTATGGTTTTCTGGATAAGGTTTTAAACAAAGCCACGATTCATAGATGTTAATACATTATGAAGCCTCCAAAGAATCCTTGTGAATTTATTTATTTGTTTGTTTGTTTGTTATCTGTCCTGTAGGCATCATTGTTAAGCTAAGAACATTTGGCAACTACCTTACGGTGTTAATAACTTTGTCCTGATTCCTGTCACCATCTAGTGGTAGAATTCCTAAATTGCAGGGTCCTGTTTTGAAGGCTAATAAGCTATCCCCATGTCTCAAGTTCATAAAATGGCAAGAGACATTCATGAGCCTAAAGGTTAAGTTCTGGGTGCATTGGCTGCTAAGTCAAGATGCCCAAAAGGAAAATATTACCTTTCGTTAGTCTCAAGATAATAATTTAGGAAATGCTTAGATTATTAACTGGTCAAAGTATGAAAGACAATCTAAACTCAAACTATTGCTAAGACAGCATTGCAGCAGAGAAGAGAGAAAAGAAAAAAAGAAAAAATGTTGTCTTTTGAACATGCTTAGGTCCATCAGCCAATCAATGGGTATTTCTTGAGCACTAACAATATTCTTTGGGCACTGTGTAGTACATTAACTATATTTGAATATAAGATACAAATATGCAGCTGGAGAGGTGGCTCAGTGGTTAAGAGCACTGGCTGCTCTTCCAGAGGACCTGGTTTTGATTCCCAGCACCCACATGATAGCTCACAACCATCTGTGACCCCAGTTCAATGGGATCTGATGCCCTCTTCTGGCCTCCACAGGCATGCGACACACACGTGCTGTACAAACACGCATGCAGGCAAAACACTCACGATACATTAAATAAAAAATTTTAGACTAAAACAAAATTTCAAGATATAAATATGTAAATGTTTTATATAAAACTGCCTTGCAAGTCACTAAGAGGAGAAAAAACAAGTTAAATGACAATGACCAGTGTGGGTCACTAAACTACGTGGCTTTGTTTTTCAGGCCACTAAACTCTGTGGCATTTTTAAAGCATTATATTATCTGGATATCTGGATCTTTAAATGTGAGGAAGGAACCAGAGGCAGATTAAGGCAGTGTCATGTGGGGGGCACACCCACAAGTGGGATGGAAGGCCAGCAGTTGTATCACAGTGAAGGGACCTTGAAAAGAGTCTGGCTGCCCAAGTTCTGGGTCAGTGGCATGAGAACTGTTAACCATCAAGGCCATGCTGAGAACGTTACTTCACCTGTTTCTCTTCTTTTGTGTGTTATTTTTGGACACAGGGTGTCACAATATAGCTCTGGTTGGCCTGTTTCTATTTTCTTTAACTACTAGACAATATTTCTATTTAGCAGTAATGTGCTAAGTGGAACCATTGTTGGGGCTGGGAGTGTAATAAGCAGTACTCTATCTGTCTGGCATGTACCAGCCCTGGATTTACTCCCTAGCACCAAAACTTGCCCAATCGGAGAGAAATGACAAAAAGGGACCAGGGCCTGAGACTGCTTTTTAGAACAGAGTTTCTGTCAACAGCTTATCTGTTTGAGCCTTTTGTAGGTTTATTCATTATATTTTATGTGTATGAGTATTTTGCTCACATACATACATGTCTGTGTAGCATGTGCGTTCCTGGGAATTGAACCCAGGCCCTCTGCAAGAACAACAGAGGCTCTTTGCTGCTAAGCCATCTCTCTAGACCCCTATGTCAACAGTTGTTTTCTTACAGTGATGCATTAGCACAGCACTACTTCAAAGTTTAAAGAGTATTTATTTGTTAAAGCAGTGTGAAAGCAAGGCCATGAGAACAGAGATAACAAATCCGCGATATCTTCTCTTCTCTACAGCTACCCACTGACATGCCAACCCCACCCCTGAAGTCTACCCCGTATCCAGTATCCAGGGCACACACACACACACACACACACACACAGGGTTTCTCCTAATGCCCAGCCCTGGCATCTCTTTAGCAGGCATCTTAGTTCTGGTTTCTATTGCTGCAATGAAGCACCATGACCAAAGCAACCTGGAGAAGAAAGGGTCTACTTGGCTTACACTTCCACAGCACTGTTCCTCATCCAGCCACTGCCACTGCCTGGCTTCAGCCTCTTCCTCCTATTCTCTTGGGCTGTTGTCTTACTGAAGGCTTTAAGTCTTCTCAGCACCACTAATCACACTGACTGAGGGCCATTGTCCCTGTCTCTCTCCCTCCCCTCTCCTTCCTCCTTTCCTTCCCTCTTCTTCTCTTCTCCCCTTCCCCTCCCCTTTCACCTCTGCCTTCCCTCCCCCTCCCCCACCTCATGGCATGTCATAGACCATTTAGAAGGAAAAAGATGGTGAGTTTGACACCAGTCTTTGAATGTGTGCCTGTTACCAAATCAAACTGAGAGATGTGTGTGTGTGTGTGTGTGTGTGTGTGTGTGTGTGTGTGTGAGAGAGAGAGAGAGAGAGAGAGAGAGAGTGTAATAAGTTTCTCTACGCATGTTTTACAAACTCAGAGGGGCTAGTGATCTGGGCTAGTGACCCAGCTCAAAAGTGGCAAAACCAAGACTTGAGCCTTGGGTGCTGAGCAGACAGCAAGTTCCCTGCTATACTCTCTGGGACAAGGATCCTTTTGCCTTATTTGATTAAAGTAGAAGACAAATATAAATTAATGTTTTAAAGAGCACAGCTGGGGGCTGGAGCGATGGCTCAGTAGTTGAGAGTGCCTACTGCTCTCCCAGAGGACTTTGTTCCCAGCACTCTTGTGGAACAGATCCCAACCACCTGTAACTGCAGCTCCAGGAGGTTCAGCACCGTCTTCTGACCTTGGCAGGTGCACACACATGGCATACACAGACACACAGACACGCACAGCAAACACACATGGCATACACAGACGCACACAGATACCACAAACGCACATGGCATACACAGACACACAGACACCACAAACACATATGGCATACACAGACACACAGACACACACGGCATACACAGACACACAGACACCACAAACACACATGGCATACACAGACACACACAGATACCACAAACGCACATGGCATACACAGACACACACAGACACACAGACACCACAAACACACATGATGTACACAGACACACAGAGACACCACAAACACACATGTTGTACACAGACACACAGGCACACACAGACACCACAACATACATGGTATACACAAATTCGCACACACATGCACGTGTGCATGCGCACACACACACACACACACACACACACACATACACATATATACACACATATAAAATAATTCTTAAAAGAACACAGCTATGGTAGGGTCAGCTGCTTTCTTGGGCTTATTAAGTCTCATGTAGGAAATTTTCCTGTCCTACTGAAAACCTGACTTCAGACTCCTCAGCGAGGGAAGAAGGCAGGGGCTGGGGCATGAGGTGTTCTCAACAAGAGCACTGATTCTATTGAAGCTTTGGGTAGATGGTGAGCTGAGGCCCACATTTCCATGTTATAAAGTATAAAGCATCGTTTTCGACGGAAAACTGCCAGTTACGAGCACAGTGCTGCTGGGTCCTTTGAAATGTTTCATAGGGAGAGAACTGACACCAAGCAGGACTTGTGCCTCAGTTAAGTAGGTCTCAGTGGTCCCAGAGTGCCACCATATCTGTAGCCTTACATGGAACTTTCTAGAAACACAAATTCTGTTTCAGACCCTGACCTAGAAAATTAGAAACTTTCAGAATCGGGCCCAGAAACCTGGATGTAACAAGCCCTTTGAGTTTGATACTGAGGTGTGAGAGTCATAGTTCTGTATGGCCCACATCCTCTGATTTGGATGTGGCTTAACTGTGTCCCTCAAAGGTTAATAAGGTCCCCAACATAACAGTATTATGAGGTGGATCTTTCGGAGGTGGGACCTAGTGGAAAATGAGTAGGTTTGGGGAGCACCGCCCTTGTAGGGGATTAATATATTTTCCTAGGACTGGATTGGCTTTCATGAAATCAGGTGGCTGTCAAACAAGGCTGGCCTATGTGCTTAGCCCCTTGCTACAGTCAGCTGGTTGGTTCCCCTTATATGTCTGTGATACAGCCAGAGAGACTCTCACCTATTACCAGCCCCATGCTGGTTATTCTTTCCAGCCACCAGGACCTTGAGCTAAATAAACCTCTTTTCTATAGAAAGTACAAGGCTCAGATATTTCGCTACAGCAACCCAGAACAGGTTCATGCTGGTTCTTCCGAGTACACTACAAAGTCTACAGCAAATAAAAATGAATTTTGGGATTGGTGGCCAGCAAGTAAATGATCTATTCATTGTCTTTCTGCTGCTGGGCTCAACACAGCTTGGCTAAGGCTCCCACTTCATGACCTCAGGCCTCAGACCAAGCATTCCAAAGCACCCCGTGGAGCTTGTCTGCTCAGGAATGCTGGCTGCATGGATGGAGGATCTGCGTATCTCTCCTGAGCCTCTGTCCACTTCCTTCCAGATCACACGACAACAGTACCAGAATGCACTCACAGCCTGCCACATGGACAGCTCCCCCCAATCCCCAGATATGGAAGCCTTCACTGATGGAGACTCCACCAAGGCTCCCACCACCCGGGGCACACCCCAGACTCCAAAGGATGACCCGGTCCTCACACTCCTGAGCAACAGGACCAGCTTGCCGTGTGAGTCAGTCTGGTGATGGGTTGAACTGTTCTGTGATTAAAAAAAAGAAACAGCCCTACATTTCTGCTCCACTTCTGCCCAGCAGCCATCTTGTGCCTCACAGAGCCCAAGGTCTTCTCCAAGGCACAGAGGTAACCCACTCACTGTCCTCCATAGGCAGCTGCTCAGATGGTCTGAGAACCCCGGGCGAGGTGGTGTACCTGAGGATGGAGGAGATGGCCTTCCCTCAGGAAGAAATGCCCAACTTTGAGGAGCACAAGACACAGCAAGTTTCGATGTCCCCTGTCGCTGTTCCTCCAACAGCAGGTCAGGGCTGGGTCCAGAGCAGAAAGGGAGATCACTACTCTGGGATACAAGCATGGTTCAGAGCAAGCTAGCTTGGGGAAGCCCTGGGTCTCCAGCTCCCATCTGTCTGTCTGTCTGTCTGTCCGTCTGTCTCTGTCTTTGTGTCTCTTCTGTCTCTCTGTCTGCCTTTCTCTCTCTTTCTCTCTGTCTCTCTCTCTCTCTCTCTCTCTCTCTCTCTCTCTCTCTCTCTCTCTCACACACACACACACACACACACACACACGGGGTGGCGGGGTGGGGGTAAATCAGCATTTACCAAGCACCTATCATGTAACAGACTCATCTAATTCATCTCTCCAGGAAAACTCGGGCAATGATAGCTACATTTTCTGCCTGGATTCAGACCCTAACCACCCAATTCAGGATTTTTTTTTTTTTTCAAGATAAGATAGCTTGTAATCCGGGCTGGCCTCAAGCTTACTTTGTACAGAGAATCACCTTGAGCTTCCGAGCCTCCTGCGTCTGCTCTCCATTGCTAGGTTACAGGCACGTACTACCACAGTGGGGTCTTAGGAGCTGTGCAGTGTTAATTACTCAATCTGAGGTTCAGTGTCCTTGGTAGGGTAAGTTTCCTTGAGCAAGTGAATAACTATAAATAATGTAGTTATATCATAAGGCAGTTCCAAGTGACGCAGTGTCTATATTGGGCCCATCAGCGTATAGTATCCCGCTCTATAAATATTAGAACTACCCTATGTTAAGAAGACTGACATGGGCGGTGGTGGCGCACGCCTTTAATCCCAGCACTTGGGAGGCAGAGGCAGGCGGATTTCTGAGTTCGAGGCCAGCCTGGTCTACAGATTGAGTTCCAGGACAGCAAGGGCTACACAGAGAAACCCTGTCTCGAAAAAACCAAAAAAAAAAAAAAAAAAAAAAGACTGACATCAGCCCTCACCCCCACTGGTAGGGCCTTCCCCTTCCTCTGGGCCACAGTCTGTGGGAGTTTCCCTGTATTCTCTGATCCCCTTATTTGACTCATTCATTTCATGGTGCACTTCTGTCTTTACAGCGGAGTTGCTCAAAACTCCCTGTGTCCCAAGAGCAGTGAAATCTGGCTTGCTTCACTGAGGCAGACCCCAATCGTTTGACACTCCATATACCTACCTATCAGGCCAGCAGTTCCCCTACCTGGTATTTCAGGCCTGGCTTGTTCCACACCAAGTATACAAAGCAAAGATGTAAAAAGACTCCTAAGGTTGTGAGCCACCATGTGGTTGCTGGGAATTGAACTCAGGACCTCTTGAAGAGCAGTCAGTGCTCTTAACCGCTGAGCCATCTCTCCAACCTGACTCCTTAGGTTGTAAGATCAGAGAGGCAATGTGTCGGACCCAGAAAACTGGGGCATACAAGTCCCAGGATTTGGGAAACGGCTCACCCATACCCAAAGACCATGTTAGACATGGACTCCACATCAGGGCTTCCCGTGCAGGTTAGCTTCCAACATACCACCCTACCTCCCAGGATCAGATCTCAACTGGCGTGAGGCTTGATCCTTTCTAGGCTCCGAGATTGTAAGAAGACACAGGCATGTGCCCTGTTATGGCTGAGCACTGGGTTTTACAAGTAAAAGGAAGTGACATCTTGTGGCCTTAGATGTGCTTTTTGTCTGGCACAGACATTAGGTAGAGTACTTATATTTTCCTCTCTCTCCTGCCAGATGGTATTTAAGGAGATATAATTATTCTGACTTTGAGTAGACTGTTGGATTACAGGTCCTGTTGTCTGTCTATTCCTTTTGTGGCAGTAAAATGTCATTTGCCAGGAGTCAGTCTCTCTCTCTCTCTCTCTCTCTTTCTCCCTCTCTCTCTCTCTCTCTCTCTCTTTCTCCCTCTCTCTCTCTCTCTGTCTCTGTGTGTTTGACACTGTCACTCACAGAAAGGCCCCACCCTTCAACCCTGTCACTCACAGAAAGGCCCCACCCTTCAACCCTGTCACTCACAGAAAGGCCCCACCCTTCAACCTTGTCACTCTCAGAAAGGCATCCCTCAGAACCTTCCTGCTGACATTTAGGCTGGAGACCTGAGTCTGCTCTCCTTTCAGCTTCGGATCCTGAATGCTGTAACATCCGCCTGGATCCAGAGGCCAGCCCCTGCAGCAGCGACTCTGAGGAAACCATGAGCAAGAAGCTGCTGAGAACCTTGAGTGAGTATCTTCTCTCCTAAACCAAAGCTCCTTACCAAGTAGTAGGAAAAGTATGTGAGGCTGGTCCTCCCAGGGGGGAAGGCTTGCAAACTCTTACAAGACACACTCTGGAAATCCACATCAGGGTCTGAGCCAGCGCCACACCCGTGAAACTGCTCCAATCTGTCCCATCGCATTGGTGATCCCCTAGGACAGGAGTCTACAGACATGTCTTAAAGTCAAATTCTGACCTCCCTCACCTGTTTTTATAGGTAGGGACCTTTGGGTCATAGGCCCATTTATCATATGTAGCCACAGTGGCAAGATTGAACAATTGTAACAGAGACCTTAGAGCCTGTAAAACCTATAATATTTACTATATAGTCCTCCGATAAAACTGTGTCCAGGAGACTCCAAGAAAGGAAAGCAAAGGGCTGGGAGAGGTCTCCGTGGGTAAGGGTGCTTGCTGCCAAGCCTGAGGGTCTGAGTTTGAGCCCAGGACCCATGTGGTGAGAGGAGAGAGCTGACCTCATTTGCACACTATAGCGCCCACACAACCACGCACATATATACATACACACATGTGCAAATGCACATACCTGAAATAAATGTTCTTTAAAGAGGGGGAAGAGAGCATCCTCCTCCTGAGACAGAGGTCAGCCGCAGAGAGAGCAGGATGAAAATGATCCTGAAAACTCCCAAGAGCTGGAAACAAGTCCATCTTTGAGTCAGCATCACCTGGCCCAGAGTACGCAGGAGATATTCTTAACCAGAGCCCCTGGGAATGACTCCCAGTTCTAGCCACCAACTGTGGCCCATGGGACACCAAAGACTGGGAGACTAGTACTCTGTGGTGTCTGGCAGTCACTTTAGCTGGGGCCTTCCAGGGAAGGGAGAGAAGGCATTTCGGGGCCTACCCAATCCCTTCTGTGCACCGTGGGCTAGCACCGGGGATTGCAGCTTTTCAGAATTGCTCCTCTTATGGGAAAGTGCTCCAAGGTGTAAATGTGCTGACATCCGCACCATGGTGCAATGCAGGTTCCACTGCATGAGCGCACCAAAGCAGGGCTCTGTCTCCCTCCTGCCTCTGTGTTAAAGAGTCCTCAGGCCACTGACAGTGCATGAATGTCCTCCCTAGCTGCAGGTGGATGCTGACAACCTGTTTTTCAGGTGGCCGGAAAAGAAAGAAGTCAGCAGATGGAGAGAGAGCCTCTGAGGAAAACTCCAATTTAACACCCCTGATCACATGACGAGGTCTTCCCTCATTGGCTGAGTGTGAGACTCCGAGGCTTTGGGGGAAGACTCACCCTCCTGTCACTCGCTTCCCCCCAAGGCCTCCCATTGGTGATAGGACATTCTGCCCTCCACCTTTCACCCCTCAGTCAGTCTGACAAGTTTTATCAGTTGCCTTCAGTCTGACACAGAAGGAGATGTCTGTAATGGAAGATGCTAGAAATGGTCTTGTCTGTAGCATAGTCTAGAACTGGCCAGGGGATGACACCAAGCTGACAATGCCATTCTGAGGCTCCCAATGATAATCTTCGTTCTTTGGTGTCCCTGGGCCACAGGAGACCCAGGTCCTGTGATTCACCATTCTTTCTTCCAGGACAAAATTACCCTTTCTAACATAATTCATGCCCAACATTAGCTCAGACAGTGATGCGAACAGAGAGGTGTGCTGGAGTCTAAAGGAACTGGTGTAAAATTCAGTTCCAAGGACGGACAGATGGACAATGATACTTCACTGTTAGTGCGTGCATTCCCCCTGAAGCCCAGAGAAGGGCTGTTCAGCTGGAATAAAGAGAGAGGAGGCCCCGAGCCACTGTATCTCCCAGGGATGTCAGTTTGGGCTTCCAGAGATTAACCTCTCTATAAACTTGCTTCAGAAGAGGTTCAGGGAACACAGAGAACAAGTTGTGAGCCAGACACAGAACTTCAGGTTTTAAGTGAAAATAAAAGCAGGAAAAAAAAAACCAAAACAACTTACATGAAAAATTTGTAAGTTGTTACAGTTTGTGTAGCCATGATAAACCAAAGAGTGCCCAGGTCAGCCAGGAAGGATGTCCCGTGCTGTCACGGGACTTCACTGTGCTTGACACAGGAATGTTGAATGCTCACTTTTCTTTTCACACACCCCCACCGCAGGCCTCTCCCTTGCTGGTCAGCTAAGAATTCCAAAAACCTACCAGATCCAGGGTTTTTAGTCCTGGATGTGGGAGCAGATGCTATTCTAATCAGAACCACAAGATGGCAGAATGACCATGCATATCTACTCCTAAGACTCATGTAGGTGTTGGGAAACACAGCCAGCCTGAGGGAAAATTTAAGTCAAGTTTGAGTTTCTGATTTATTTCCCACCCCATCCTTGCACACTTCCAGTCAGTGCCCAGAGATCCAGTGCTGCCTGCTGAATCTCCAAACCATTCCCTAGCTGCCTCCCCCCACCCCCTGCCTTCCCCCATTCAGTAACAGGAAAATTCTTGCCCACTGGAACTTTATAACTCAGGGGTTGTTGACCTGGGGCCATTACCCCAGGGGAGTCCATAGTTTGACTCCAGAGGGCTAAAGAGCCCTTAAAACTGTCGGAACTTAGTGTTTTTGTGTGTTTTCCAGAGACTTGAAGCTTTCTTAATATTCTCAAAGTTCCCAGATCCACAAAGACTTTTTAACAGTTTTAAATAATGGAACTTTCAGCCCAATGTTTCTGCAATGCAGAGTGAATGCTGGGACACTTGAGAAGAGTGTTTAATTATAAGTGGTCATGTATTCTTGTCGATGGGGGAAGGTTGGCACCCACCAAGACAGGGTCCTTAGAAATCCCTGGCACACCACACAGTAGGGTCACAACCTACATCCCATATAACTTTTGCCCACTGTCTACCAAAACCACAGTAGGTATTGCCAAGAGGGCCGTAGCCCACGGGAGGGAAGACTGGAGCCAGAGATGCCTCTTCTGCGTGTGTCACTGACTTCACATGCCCCTTGTTTAGCCGGGCTGTCCTGAGGCTCAGCCATGCATGCGTTCTAGCTAAGTTCACAGCCACCTCTCCCTGCCTGCTCCTGCCTGCTCAGAATATAGTGCCAGTGCTTAGTGCTGGGTGTCTCAGACCTAGGCCAGTAAGTGATGAGTAACAAGATCTCACAAGGGAGCCTGCTGGGTAAACCAAGTTCCCTCTCATTCGCCCTTTGGCCACCAGGCTCAGGCCACTGCTGTTGCATTACCTCCCTCTGCAGAACCTCTGAGGGACCTGTCACCACCATTCCTTTCCCCAGCTCCCAACCCCCCCCCCCCCCAGATTTTCTTCAGGTTAAAATACATTTTAAAAAAAGATTTTAAAATAAAGCATTTATGAAGACTCAATAAATTGTAAATAATTTTTAAATAAAATAAAAATGTGTTTTCCTGGACTAGCTGCTTTGCTTGCCCATGGGATTCTGGCGTTCTAAAGCAGTTTCATTTGAGATGCCTGTTGGACAATGTACGGGTGTCAACAGCCCACCTGTGGCCCACCTGTGGCCCACCTGTGACCCACCTGTGGCCCACCTGTCACCCACCTGTGGCCCACCTGTGGCCCACTGCCTGCAAGGATACTCCCCTCAAGGCAGGTGCAAAGCTGAGGTAAGGTTACAGCAAAGTTCAGTTTTCGCTTTGGGAAGCCAGGTGGGTCGGATTTTTACAGGAATGAATGGCAGAAGAGGAAGTAAACATAAACCTGGGTGTAAATGGAGACAAAGGGGTATTAAGAGGATAATGAGAAAGGCCATCGGCTGCTGAACCCATGTGACCATGAGAAAAGGCCAGGATGTTGGAGGCCCGACCCACGCCCCTGAGACTCTGCTGGTTTCACTAGTGTGCTTCTTCAGACCTTCTGGAACATCAAGAGGGCTCCATTCCAGCAGTTCCTAAGCAAAGGCTAGAAGCAGGAACGAGAGCAGTGGGCCAGAGGCTCTGTGTGCACTGTAAGCTAGCTCCGGAGGTGGACCAGCCAGGCAGCCGACAAGCTATGTAACAGGACCGTTAGTGGGTTATGCTGGAACAATGTAAGGTTCTTCTCTGGAGGCTCGATCGGGGCTATTTATTCCTTAATACGGTAACAGTTGTTTTCTCTGGGCTATACTTACCAGGTGCTGTAATAAGGCCCCATTAGCTCACATCTCAAAACTGCCCCTCAAAGGCTGATACTGTCTGAGAAGTTGGGTAACTTGCTTGAGATTGTCCTGCCAGGAACTGGCAAGTCGGAGTTTCCTGTTTGCCCGCCTCTGAAGTCTACCCTGCACCCACACCCAAGAGGTCCTGCAGTGTCCCCCAAACATCCACAGAACCCCAGACACAGTACAGGACATGCTAGCCAAGATGTATAAACACACAAGGCCAAATTCCCACTTCATTTTTTTCTTTAAAATATTAAAAGCTTTTTTAGCATATTGGCACTGGCGTTAAGACATAAAGCTGTTTCCTTAAATAGTTTTGGCACTTCCCCTAGACAAAAATTATCTTTCCCTAGCAAGAAAAATACGCCCTAGTAAGAGTTTAGTGGGTAGGACAACATTTTGGAGGGCCACATTGATCAAAATTATTTTTTTAAAGATTTATTTATGTGTATGCCTTAGCATATGTAGATACACCTGGAAGCCAGAAGAGGGTGTCAGTTCCCCTTGACCTGCAATTCCAGGCAGTTATGAGGTGTCATGTGGGTGTTGGAAACGGAACCCCAGTCCTCTGCAAGAGCAACGAGCAATCTTAACTGCTGAGCTATCGCTCCTGCCAAATCAGGACTCTTTTACCCTCAACAACCAAGTCCGACTCCAACAGAGGTCCTGTCAGCTGATGGCTTAAGCCACACCTAGGGAGGACGCAAGAGATTCATCCCGGGCAGGCAACAACCTCAAGTTGAAAGAACAAATGTTAATTAAGGCTACAAATGGAAACAAATGGCAAGCTAACATCTAATAACCTTTACTTAATCCACACCCACCAGCCTTGGGCGCCTACAGAGAGAGCGAGCCCAGCCAGATGTTAGGATCTGTACAGTAACAAAATGAGGGCAGAGAGCTTGCAGAGCAGGGATAACCACTGCTGCCCTCAGGAGGCAGGAAGGCCAGTTTCGGTACCAACAGATTGACTGATTCAAAGAAAGGAATAAGGAACGACAAAAACAGACCAAATTCTGGCTCAAGGTCAAAGATCTTTTTTTAACTAAAAGTCCCTACTAACAGAACAGGGTGCCTTGGTAAGCTTGGAAAGAATTCTGCACCACACCCAGAGGAATGGGGATGAGTCAGGGATGACAGGAAGCAGACTGTTTCACTGGGGGGAGCCAGGCTGGACCTGGTGACTTCTGGAGCGATCATCTTTAAAACCGTAGGATTTTTATACCTCATGGGAGTCCTGGGAAATCCTGAAAAGCCACTCTTAAATATTCTGAAACATTTAAAAGTGGTTACTCTGTTGCTTAAAGCAAGGCATAACCTTACCAATTTTCCTCCAATACAACCTCCATTCGCAGAGGCCGGGGACAATGGAAATTGTGGGGTGTCTAAGCCACTATAATTTTTCCAATACGCTAGGGACATAGCAGCTCCAGCAGTTATGGCAAGAGCTGGTATTCTAGAATCCCTCTAAATGATTTCAGCCCAGTTTCTTAAGTGAAAATAAGAAAATGGCTGGCGTCTGAATGATAAACTTACATGGACTTACAGCTGTGATCCCACTCGAACTTTCAATTTCACAAACACGTTTTGTTTTGTTTCTCTACCTTTTGCCACTAGCGAATCCCTTTAAAGGCTTCACTCTAAATTGTGGGTGACAACTCATTAATGGATCACCAACTCAACTCCATTTTGTCTTGATCAGCATTTTTATTTTTTTAAGTGAAACAGAACACAACAGAATAGACTAAGAAAATATCACAATGTGCCACATTATCACAAGAGCAAATACCGTTTAGTGGAACTTTCATTTCAGTTAAATAGGTAAATCCACGTGTGTGTCATGATATAAATATTGGCCACAGTTGCCTTTAAAAACTAATGTTCCAGACCAGGGATACAACCATGCAGGAAGATCAGGGGACGAGAGACAGAGACGGGTGGAGATGATGAGGTTTAATGCCCCAGACAACACCCACAGTCACAGCCGGCTCCTCAGACAACTTGATTTTTGGGACTGGACTTTTGTACAGAGTCAAGCAATGCGCAGAAGCCCACACCTCCATGGGCAACACTCCTGCAGAATGCTAGAGAGGAAGGCAAGGTGATTACATCTCATATCAAAGTACTTTTTATTCTTAAATAACTTTAATCTGCTCTGGTTTCCAAAACGCTCTAACCCCAGGGTTCATTTCAAGAAATGTCTTCTCATGTGGGGCCAGCTAAACATCAGCTGCCTCCTCACGGGCATCTCTACTAAAGGACATGTACAGCTAGGTTTGCGCAGGCAAGAAAGTTGTGACAAGAACTGCTTTGGTGGCGTGAACTACTCAGTTGTTTCTTCACTGGATTTTGGTGACAGCTTCATGGATGGAGGTAGCGACGTAATCTAGGTTCCTGGTGGTCAAGCCGCACATATTGATCCGACCGCTCGGCAGCAGATAGATGTGCTTCTCGTTGACCATATACTCGACCTGCTTGGCTGTAGAGAAGACAGGAGGGCAGACACTGACGTGAGCAGTGGGCACTCAGAGATCACAGGACACTTGCCATCTTCCTTCCTAACTTAGACAAGCTAAACAAAGGGAGCTGCTTTGTCCATTTATGCAATCAACAAACAGAAAACTACTCACTAGATCCCAGAAAGACTTCTCAGTAATTAATATTCAATTTTCAGGAGGTTCACAATATGACTACAGCAGAAAGAGGAGCTTTGAATCCCAGATGACCTCCCAGCCAGACCTTGCAAGTTAGATACCCTTCTCAACTGAGAGCAACCATCAGGGCAGTATACCCTGATAGGGAAAACTGGTTACTCGACACTGGCTTTGGGTCTCCCCCAGTCTGGCTGCTTATTCCTGAGCATCCAACAACCTCCAGTCAGCATTTCATTTCACGGTGCATTTGACAGGAGCCCGTCACAATGTACAGATAACCGACAGGTAAGTAACCCAACAGGCTCTGTGACCCTGTGACCCAGACCCGGTGACCTAGGACCATCAGATCCTCAGCCTCCCTGGATGCAGCAGGGATTCCATGTTTGCAGAAAAACCCCACACATGCAAGCAGAAGGGGACAGATGCCTGCACGTCCTCAATCACTACAGTGATTTGTTTCTCTGCAAAACTGTGACAGAATTATAGCTTATTTTTTGCTTAATTAGCACATTAAAAGCAGAGTAGAATAATAAAATCGCGCAGGCTAGTGGGCAAGCGTGGCATGCTAGACAGTGCTCTAAGCACTTCAGTATTCTTGGTGATAACCTATCATGCCCATTTCACAGATGGGGCATAGGAAAAGTTCAATGTTCTCCTCTGCCTCCCCAGTGCTCAATGAAAAGCTGCATACAACCACACCTGGATCTCTATGTTTTCATAATAAAATGAGGGGAAGAAAAAAAATAGAACAAACTCTGTTGTTAAAACACAATGAATGAAGCTGAGTGGTGGCGCTTGCCTTTAATCCCAGCACTTGGGAGGCAGAGGCAAGTGGATTTCTGAGTTTGAGGCCAGCCTTGTTGTCTACAGAGTGAGTTCCAGGACAGCCAGGGCTACACAGAGAAACCCTATCTTGAAACTCCCTCCCAGCACCCCCAGAAAATGAAAACAAACAAAAACAAACGATGACTGACATCAGATGTGAACAGTCAGGTTCAGCCTATTCCTACCACTTGTCAAGTTATGATAAAACCATTTTCCTACTCTAATAGTAGGAGAATAATGCTCTCTGCGGATCCCCTCCTTGTGAGCTCTTTGAGGCTCTCACACCCTGCTTAGTCCCTTTTTTTTTTACAGTTGCACAAAGATGACTTCTCAAAGAACTCTACCCCACAATCGTGAGGACACCTACAGCTAACCGAGCCATTCGTCACTTTCTGGGGCAGCCTCATTTCAATACAAATCTGTAATCCAATCTTGATCACATCTTTCCTTTGGTTTGTTCCTTAGCCCATTTCAAGCTAGAACTGACAAGCCCTGACATTGGCCGGGGCCTCTAGGGTTTCCCTGACAGGAGACCGAAACACAGATCCCTCCCTAGAGCCACCAGGCTGACAGGTGAGTGGCCACTCTGCATCAGTCTAACAGCAGGTATCCAGCAGGCACTCAGACACGTCTTATTAAGAAATGGCTCCTCTATCACAAAGAAACTCTGCTGACAGCTGGCCGAAATCAAGTCCACTGGATTTCCCATCAGCTTTTAATCCCAACTGCCTACCCAATTTTTAAATGTATGACAAGGAGAGATAACTTTGCAACATCTTTTCAAGAGCACTACCTGGAGACTGCAAAAGCCCTGTTAAGTTTGGTCTCTAAGGAATCATATGTAGCATTTATACTAATTAAGGTAAAGCCAAAGGCACGTGACAATTTATGAGAAACTGGTTACAAATTAAAGATCCAAGTTACAAATCCTGTTATTTCCCAGCTAGCTCTGAGTCACTTTTCCACCTGCAAAAATGAAAGTAACAAAATCCTGGGTCAAAAGGGCAGACCACAACAATTCAATGCTCTTGAGACTGGAGGAGCTCGGGAGATCGGACTGAGAAAACCTAACGTGCCTCTGACCGACTGGCAACAGCTGCCTAAGAACTGCTGCATGTGTGCATACATGTGCTCAAGGCATGGGGGTGGGGCACTTACGGTTCAACCCGGTGTAGCTAAACATTCCAATCTGCTCAGTGATGTGAGACCAAGTCCCGGGGGTCTTGAGAGTTTCTAATCGTGCCCTGAGTTCAGATCTCATGGTCAGAATCCGGTCAGCCATTGTCTTCACATTACCTTTCCTGGGACATGGGCAGTGGTTATCAATACGCATCCATGAAGAGATGGTTCATAGAAATACTTAGGTTCAAAAGCTGTAATTTAAGCCAGGCAGTGGTGGCGCACGCTGTTAGCACTCAGGAGGCAGAGACAGGAAGATCTCTGTGAGTTTGAGGCCGGATTGGTCTAGAGTTCCAGGCCAGCCTGAGACACACAGCAAGACCCTGTGCCCAAAACAAACACACAAAAAACACCCTGCAGTTCAGACTGAAAGCTTATCATGAGCTTACCACCTATCTATGATGGTACCTGGGTTCCTGGTCCGGTGAATGAACAGCAGGGACACAGACACAGAGGAAGTGAGCAAGGACGGTGCTTACAGATAGAGTCAGCTATAATATACTAACACCGACAGTATCATGTACCCCACTAGGCCTAACTGATCTATTTATCATACACTTAACCAAGACATGAAAGCCATGTCTTCTTAAATAGGATAAAACACAGGTCTTCACCCTTATCTACCTTTCCGATGCCTGTGGTTTCAGCTATCTTTGGTTAACCACAGTCAGAAAACATTACGTGGAAAATTCCAGAAGCAAAGATTTCCTAAGATTGAAGTAGCTGTTATCAAAGCAGATGCTATGACGGCTCCACTCCTTTAGTGGTTGCTATCAGGAGCCTTTTCTACTCTGTGTCGTCTGTAAGCTCAATTACATTATCCTGTGTATGCACAGGAAGAGAAGAAGGGAGAGCCCAAAAAAACAGTCACACTGCCTTGAAGTCGGGCAGTCTATTCTTCGGGAATCCCTGTCTTCCAGCTTTACAGAAGGAAGACTGGGCTGTAGAGGAACTGACATCCATTGCAGGGCTTCTCCACACGTCAGAGGCTGCGCTACCCAGCACAGGTGATGTGGATATCAGCCTGGCTTTGAAGAAATACCTCAGTTTCAGAGAGGTTAAAATAACCGTATCCTGGGGCTGGAGAAATGGCTCAGCGATTAAGAACACTGTGCTGCTTCTACCAGAGGTCCTGAGTTCAATTCCCAGCAACCACGTGGCGGCTCACAACCATCTGTAATGGGGTCTGATGCCCTCTTCTGGCCTGCAGGTATACGTATACATGTAACAGCACTCATATATAAAATAAATAAAAAGAAAGGAAAATAAATTTTAAAAAATTGCATCCTGTGTCTCTGGAGATAAAAGGACTGTACTGGCTAGTTTTGTGTGTCAACTTGACACAAGCTGGAGTTATCACAAAGAACAGAGTTTCAGTTGAGAAAATGCCTCCATGAGATCCAGTGGTAAGGCATTTTTTCAATTAGTGATCAAGGGGGAGGGCCCCTTGTGAGTGGTACCATCTATGGGCTGGTAGTCTTGGGGTCTATAAGAAAGCCAGCTGAGCAAGCCAGGAGGAGCAAGCAAGCCAGTAAGGAACACCCCTCCATAGCCTCTGCATCAGCTCCTGCTCCTTGACCTGCCTGAGTTCCAGTCCTGACTGACTTTCGTGATGAACAGCAGCATGGAAGTGTAAGCTCAACAAACCCTTTCCTCCCCAACTTGCTTCTTGGTCATGATGTTTGTGCAGGAATAGAAACCCTGACTAAGACAAGGACAAAACCTAAGCAGCAGAATAATTCAGCTATGCATTCCTGATTCCTGCCCTCGCCCATCAGGATCCAAGCCCCTTACCACTCATTAAAGAGCTCAGGGTCAGAGAGGGTGGCGGCCACGATCCGAGCTCCCTGGGCTGGGGGATTGGACCAGGTGATTCGTACAATCTTCTCCATCTGGGAAAGGACCCGCAGGATGCTGTCTGATTCTTTTCCGACCACGGTCAGATTCCCCACTCTCTCATCTAAGGAGAAGATGAGAGAACCAGGCTGAGGCGCTGTCATGGTGTTGAGGGGCTGGGAGGCAGGGCTGTGACTCTGGAAAGCACTCACTGTAGAGCCCGAAGTTCTTGGAGAAGGACTGGGCACAGAAGAGCTCGAAGCCTTCAGACACAAAATAGCGAATAGCCCACGCATCTTTCTCTAGGTCTCCAGATGCAAAGCCCTGATAGGCTGAGTCAAAGAAGGGGAACAGAAAACGGCGCTGCGAGGAAGGAAAGCGAGTCAGGGTAGGGCATCCTCTGGAAGCAGCCTCAGACGTGGGCCCTTCCTTCCCACTTGGCACCTGGAAGGAATTTCTACCCAGAACCTTCCTGTGTTTCTTGTCTGTACGCATTCATTCATCCGCCAGTCACTCTGCACCCAGCTCAGTTTCAAGAACACCAAGCAGCAAACACCGAGCTGGGTAACCCTTCCTCAACAGTGTGCAGCACTCCAGGGTCAAGATGCAGCTTTGGCAACAGGGCTCCTTTCTGCACTTTGGAGGCGCTGTTGTGTCACAGATCCTTCTGCGGGATTCCTGGTATGATAAGCTAATTGAGGTCTGGCGATGCCAGCCTCCTCACATCAGTGCTGCCTTACCAGCCTCTCCAGAGGAAGCAGGCTTTCCATTCTAATCGCTCTCCCACTGCTAGGACAAACCTCTTCCCTCTCCTGAACTGTCCAAACCAGAAACCCAAGTGTGCCTTCACTCACACCCTGCAGCTCTTCCCTATGTCCGGTCGGATCCTTGGAGCCTCGGAGCCCCCACACCTGCAACACCTAACTTCTCTCCCAGCTGACTCTGCAAGCTTCCCTCAGATGTATTCCACACTGTGTTACCAGGGTAGACGCTCCCACTCCCCACCCCAGAACTCCAGGGAGCAAAGAGACTATCCATCAGTTCCTTAAATGCGCATACCGTCTGCCTGGGTGGGGCTGCGGCCACGCTCCCCCTCCCCCTCCCAGCCTTCCACCAGCTCCCTCCTGACCAAGCCTTCTTATCTCCTCCTGTGAAAGACTTCTTCCAGGAGGCTTTAGCCCATCACCAGCAATCAAATCCGTGCCGTACGCCCCACAGAACTCACGCAAGCCTTCTCTCACAATATTGGAATTACTTGAATACCAACTCCTGAGTTCTTCCCAAACAGGCTAGGTGCTCTTCAGGACCGGGGCTAAGTCTGCAAGGTTCACTACCACACCTAACAGCTGCTTAATAAGCATCCCATAAGCACACGGATGGAGAATATACACTTTGAGCTAGAAATTCTCATCTAGAAAGCAATCCTAAGAGAGAAAGTTTTGCCAGGCGGTGGTGGCTCACACCTTTAATTACAGCACTCAGGAGGCAGAGGCAGGTGGATCTCTGTGAGTTCAAGGCCAGCTTGGTCTACAGAGCAAGTTCCAGGACAACCAGGGCTACACAAAAAAACCTTGTCTCAAAAAAAAAAAAAAAAAAAAAAAAAACAAAAAACTAAGACAAAACAAAACGAGAGAGAGAGAGAGAGAGAGAGAGAGAGACTCTGTGTGTGTGTGTTTTACTACATAAATAAATAAATCAGGTCAAGAAATATGAAATTAAACACTCCTCAACCAATTTACCCAACCCCCCAAGATGGCATATCTCCATGAAACGATCATATAGCATAAAAAATGACGCTATAAACCATTAAATATTGTGTATATAAAGAAATAAAATGGAAAATGCTGCAAAATAATATTAACAAAATGATTCCTCCTTTGTAGAACAGCTATGCATTTTAAAAACCACACAGTCTCTGACACTCCATCCACCAAAACACTTACTAGTGTCCCTGGGAGTAATAAGATTTACAGTTAATATCTGTTTTCTTCTTTGGACTTCTCTGCATTTTCCTGTTCCTTCAGTAAGCAGGCTGTGGTTTCAAGTGATTAAGAAATGACAACTGAATAAACCGAATCCATGCAGCCTCCTTCACAGGGACGCTCGGCGAGAGCGGTTACCTTCATGACAGCAGCGATCTGCTTCCACTCTTCTTGAGTTGGGTCGGTCCCTGTTGGGTTGTGTGCACAGGCGTGGAGGACGAAGATGGAGAACTCGGGAGCGTTCTGAGGAGGAGAAGGTTACATCAGCTCCAACAGAGCAGGGGAACCGGGGATGGTCAGCAGAACATGGATCACAGTACGAGGGCAAGCACTAGCCATATTCTCAGTGTCTCGCACACATCTCTTACGGGCTACCCCAGAACCCACTCTATGATTTGGATAAAGTTTCAGACTCTCACTTATAAACTAATCCCAACGCTTTTCCTGCTGCTCCTAAACAGCATTCTCTACTGCCCTTCTGTATCACCCACCTCCAGATCATTCAGGAAACCCTGGAGGTCAAGTCCTCTCTTCTCTGCATCCCAGTAGCGATAGGACCGAATGTCTTTAAAACCGGCGGCAGAAAACACAGCATTATGGTTCTCTGCAAAGCAAAGGGACAGATGTTAAGTGGTTTTCAAACACAAGGTGGCAGAGTCAGAAGGAACACAGGTGAGCTTCGGGCCCTCAGGCTCAGTGTCTACTGGGTGTCATAGAGGCGAGCTATTGAGTTCTACCAGGAACAAGTTCAACCAGTTATAAGAACTCCAGACTTGCAGCCTACGGCAGGGCTGACTGCCTCCTGTGTCCATCTTTATGGAACCCTAAGGATAGAATACAACGCAAGACTATGGAGAATCTTGGGCAAAAGACTCCCGGTTGAAATTGGAGCAGTAACTTTCTCTGGCTGCTGCTATAATCCAGTGCTCAACAACTCCCCCAAAGCTAGCCCTTCTAGGGATAGATTACATCTTCCATTCAGTCACTAAGTGTCGTAAAGACAGCCCTCCCAGTTGCTTGGCTCGCCCCTCCACAACTAGCAGGCTCACCCCAGGTTGGCGATGATACGTAGATCGGTGTGTTCTTGTTGTCTGTGCCATTGTACCATCGCCCTAAGAAGTCAGCTCCAATTCGAAGGGCGCCTGTCCCTCCCAAAGACTGCACACCTCCAACCTGAAAGGGAAGATTTCGGGTCACAGGCTGTTGACAATGGTGGCATCAGCTAATATTGGAAAGAGTAAGCCAATCATGATGACATACTTTGTCCTTTTTCTGTCTAAAGCCCCGTATGAGTTCATCAAAACTTCCAGCAATTACTGGAAGATCCTATTACTTGCTCATCTTTATACGTGGGGAAACCGAGAGACAGAAAGGGAAGAGACGAAGTCCCTGCTCAGTCACCAGTGATCAGGGCAGCCAGGTCTTCAATCTCATAGTCTGACTCCAAGAGGAACTTCCATCTTGGACACAGGTAGAAGGACCTAGGCCACACTAATGTGTGCCTTGGAAGGGAACCCCAGCTGTTGAGCACCTATCCCAAGATCAGCCCTTTCAGTAGGACCCTGGACATTTACTTCAAGCTGGCCCTCGACTCCCATCTACCTATGGAATGCTGGTGTATTAATCCCCGGAGACGTGTTCTCTCAAACAAAGATGGCGGGCAGATTTTCTCCTTTTCTGCTGTTTCCTCTCAGCCTAAAGAGTCCTAATACAGGTGATAATGAAAGTCCTCTGTTTTACCATTTAGAAAAATACCTTCATCCAGAGTCCCATTTGGCCCTCACATACTATACCAAGTAAGTCCTATGTCCCCAGTTGACAAGAGAGAAATCAATGGTTCACAAAAGGACAGACAGTGTGGAGGAGCAGGAATGAGGTCTCCCAGCTCTGAATCTGCTCACTCTGTCTTCTGTATGTCACTCCATCCACCTGTCCTTGATCTGACCCTTCAAACCCTAAGCATAATTCTCAGTAGATATAAAAGACATAAATTAAATGTTGCCTAATGTATGTATAAATTATGTATAATATATAATGTATGTATAATATATGTATATGTATATGTATAATGTATGTATAAATAAATTAAATGTATGCCTACAAGATTAAGGAGAACAAAAGGATCACATTAAAAAAGTCTGTAAATCATGGGAGGTGGCTAGGATGTTGTCTTAGTCAGGGTTTCCATTGCTGTGAGCAGACACCATGACCAAGGCAACTCTTATAAAGGACAACATTTAACTGGGGCTGGCTCACAGGTTCTGAGGTTCAGTCCATTATCATCAAGGCAGGAAGCATGGCAGTATCCAGGCAAACATGGCGCTGGAGGAGCCAAGAGTTCTACATCTTGATTGGAAGGCAGCCAGGAGACTGGCTCCTACATGGCTAGGAGAGCCTCTGAGCCCACCCCCACAGTGACACGCTTCCTCCACTAAGGCCACACCTCCTAATAGCCACTCCCTAGGCCAAGCATGGTCAAACCACCCCAGATGCAGTACTAGAACATTTGCCTAGCATGTGAAGGGCTCTGGGTCCAATCCCCTAAAGAGAGAGACAGGAACAGACAGTGCAAGTGCCATGCAGTAGAGGCGCACACCTTTAATCCCAGCACTCAGGAGGCAGAGGCAGGTGGATCTCTGTGAGTCTGGAGCCAGCCTGGTCTACAGAGTTCTAGCAAGGGCTGTTACAAAAAGAAACTATCTCAAAACAAAACAATAAAAGAAAAGTGTGGTTTGACCGCCACGGGCTGAGGTGTTGGAACATGTGATCCCAGTAGATGGCGCTGGGGGGGGGGGTATGTAAGCTCTAGCAGGTACAGTTCTGTAGAAGTACTCACTGGGGAAGGGCTTTGAGGGTTCATGCCTCGCTCTGCTTCCTGTGCAGTCTCTGCTCCCTGCACACAGCTGAAGATGTAACTCTCAGCTGCCTGCTGCACCTGCCTTTCATTAAGGACCCGAACCCTCCTGAGCCACAAGCCAAAATGAACTCTTTCTTCATATGATGCTTTTGGTCCTGATATTTTATCAGGGTACCAAAAAGTAGTTAATGCCGAGGGACGCATAGCAAGCAGTCTCCTAACAGTGGCAACTTCATGAAAGACTCTAGGGATAGTCATAGTGGAAAGAAAGGGACTTTGTTCAGTAAGTTGGTTTTCTTTAAGGTGTGTGTGTGTGTGTGTATGTGTGTGTGTATGTCTGCGTGTTTGTGTGTGTGTGTGTGTGTGTGTGTGTGTGTGTGTTTGGGGGAGTGTGTGTGTGTGTGTGTGGGGGGGGTGTATGTGTGTGTACCTGCCCACAGAGGCCAGAAACAGGTTCTGAAACACTTGGAGCTCGAGTTACAGGCTTTTGTAAGCTACCCAGTGTGAATGCTATAGGATCCAAACCCCAGTCCTCCGGTAAGCAGTGAGTAAGTACTCTTAACCATAAGCTGTCTCTCCAGCCCTGCGTGATGATTCTAAAGACACACAGAAAGATATGTTCCTATGTTACTTGTAAAATTTCATGATTTAAGAAACATATTCGGCTCTCTTGAATTTGCTCTAGCAGTGGTTCAATCTTATATAAGACTCACAAGTACAGATGACCTTGAAGTAATGTGACATAAGCATGGATTCAGTCATTATGGTATTTGAAATAATAAAAAGATTAAAAGAAGAAAATCTCCCTTTAGAGGAGAAAAGCTGTCCTAAATTGTTCTAAAACTCTAAGCTAACACTAATGCTAAAAGACAGCAAAGAAAAATAATGCAGAGGGTAGAGGTCCTGAGGCTAGCCCCACCCTCCCTCCAGAAGCAAACTGTGTCAGAGCATGGGTACACAGGGTACACAGGACTGAAAACAATCCTGAAAACGATAAGTTATAAATCCACTTCATTAATATCAGCTACCTTGGCACTCATAACATATGACATGTGCAATGCTGAATTCTCAAACCGTCATGCCCTAAAAGTTAAACACTGGATGGCTTCAGAGACACATATCAATAATTAACAGAATAGCAACAATTAACAGAAATTGCTTTTTGTGAATAAAGTAGCAACTGGTCATCGTAGAAACTTTTTCGGCCAAGAAAGTCCTATATTTTGGTTAAAAAAAAAAAAAAAAGGAAAATCATTAATATCTAGGAAATAAGTTCAGACAATTCATGGACTCAGTCACTTGGACCCAAGTCACTAGACTGGTATCCAGAACAAGGAGCCAACTAGTTCAAACTTGACAGTCTCTGCATCTCCTTTCTATGTTGACATGTAACTGCTGCCTCTAGGAACAGGTCAGATATCATAATTCGCTCGTGTTATTTCACTGTGAGGCAAGCAGAGCCCACGAGAAGCTGTTTAGGCCAGGGGCACGCATCACCTGGGTACCATATCTGATACACACCACCACACAAGCTCCTGCCCAACCAGCTGAAAAAAGAATCTAGTGTGGAAAAGACCAGAGGCAGGGCAAGATCCCCGGACTCCCTGAGGTAAGGGCCAAAGTAGGAGACCGCAATCTCACTACAAGGAAAGGCACTGTGTCAGGTCTACTGTGGCTACCTGCCATGCCTGCCGAGGCTCAGTAACGGCGGAGCCTGAAACACTGCTCTATGGACATTCCATCTGAATCCTAAAGTCTGAAAACAGAAAAGTAAGAAGAAGCAGTGAGGGTCCCAGAAACTGGGCTCCTTCAAAGCAGGTGGTAACGTTAAACTCCGAGAGGAATGCTGTCTGCGGAAGATGAAGTTACTGCTTGCCTTCTCCTCGTTCATTCTTCACGGCTTGTCTCCACTGCCCCCTTCCTATCCGGGCCACTCCAGTTAACACTGAATCCGGCCTCCCTCCCTTCCCCATGGCTAACAAGCCTCCTCCTCCTCTCTTTCTACAACATTTGACAACTTTAACACAGTAAACGGAAGCAGGGGCTGTCTCTGTGATCACGTGTACATTTGGTCACTGCTGGGTCCTAGCATCTAGCAATCTGCCTGACTCTTCTGACAAGTGACTAGCTCAAACATCTGAGACCCTTAAAAGTCCTGTGAGCTAACTGTGAAACATGTACAAAATGAATAAGCAAGTCATGATCCCTACCTAGCCAGGATTACCTGCTGTGAGATGATCCCTAGCCAGGACCACAAATTGTGAGAGAAAAAAAGCCTTGTAAAATCAGACATTGTAGGAGCTGGAGACATGGCTCAGCAGTTAAGAGCACTTGCTGCTCTTGCACAGGACCTGGTTTCAGTTCCCTGCATCCACATGGTGACTCACAGCCATCTGAATCTCCAGTTCCAGAAGATCTGAAACACTCTTCTGACCGCCATGGGCACCAACCATTCACTTGACTCATGTATATATGCAAGCAAAATACTCACACATACAAAATAAAATAAAGATGTCTTTAATTTAGACATTCGAGTAAAGCCACAGTGAGTTCTGTTATTCCCAGACTTCCAATGGCCACATCATAATTCAGAGAACATAAATAACCGGCCACGCCTGAGAAAGTGAACGATTCAGCACAGAAGTGACCCTTGATCAGGCCTTGAAGATCTTAGCGGTGAGGACTAGAGAGTTAGTGAAGCAAGAAAGGGCATTCTAGGCAAAGGGAAAAGCCAGGCGTGGCTCTGAGTCCTGACAGGCCTGTGGGTCTGTGGAGCAGCATCACCCTTAGACTGGCAGGATCCCAAAAGGATAACAGGAAGAGAGATGCCAAGCTCAGAGACTGGACCATACTCTGGAGACAGCAACAAGGGTGCGCCATGTGCAGGAAGGAGCAGGTGGCGCCATTAGCTCTTTTTATAAGGAAGATCTCTCTACTTGTAGTGTGGAAAATGTACTGACATGAAAAGGAAGACTAGAGGTCGGAAGGCCAATGAGGCTACTACAAGAATCTACATGAGCTGATGGCCCAGGGATGGAGAGAACTTCCAGGAAGAAAAGAAAGGCTCAGAGCTCTGGAGCAGCAGGTACCCAGGATAATGCAGATGCCTGGCAGTATCTCAAAACAGGAACTTTACACAGCTGATAGCATAAAGACTATCAGTAAAGTTCAGCAAAACACAAAGAAGAACTAGACCAAGAAGGGAGGGTATGTTCCCAGGTCAAGGTCATGAGCCCCAGGCCAAGTTCTTACAGTCTTTGGAGGTCAAAACCCAGATCCATGCACAAGGGAACACTGTCGACAAAGTAGCCGCGTTGAGAATACAGTTTTCTTAGAGAAGCAGCTTCCCAATATGGACTCTGATTTGCCAACAACAGCCCCAGCTGATTAATCTATAGTGTAAGCAGAGAGGTACCCACTCACCATGCGTGGCTCAAGTTCCGAACTTTCAAATTTCATTAAGATTGTCTACTTTTGGATTGTGGTAAATGCAAATGCTTGCAACTGGTCAAACTGCAGAGAGTAAATGTCAGTGGAGTGTTGAGCCACAAATGGGACATCTGTAACACACTAACACACACACACACACACACACACACACACACACACGCACACAGACAGACAGACAGACACGCACGCTTGTGCACACACGGCTCAGGGACCACTGAGGAGAGAGTGGAAGATTTCTAAGAGCCAGAGTTGGGGAGGACTGGAACAACTGTGTGTTCTGGACATGACAGGATGCTTGCACTTAAGAACTCACAGCAGCTGCCCTCTCCTATGTAAGACCAGGCAAGTCAACATCCCAGCATGGAGTGGGAAGGAGATCATGTGGTGCCATCCCTAACTGAGGAGCTACTGGAGGGAAAGGTCAGTTTTTGTTAAGGCTGTGGCTCCTGGTAGGCAGCTTGATATTCTCAGAGGAGCAATAAAACTTACAGATTTTAAAACAGACTGTCCACTTTGGGGATTTGGGGGCAGCTCTCCCAACTTTGGGGATTTGGGGGACAGCTCTCCCATGCCATCCTCTACCCTGACACACAGATCCCACACCTTCCATTCCCCAAGGCAAGACGAAGCCTAACACAGAAATCTAGTTCGAACCTTGATTAATTACGTTTTATCAGTGACCTGGGTTCCAAGGCCTTCATCAGAGCCTCCCTGCTTCCAGAAAGCAAGCGTGTGAGCCACCTTTACTTCACCTGGCCATTCGACTTATCAGGGCATCTGGAGAAGAAAAACCTGCTGTAAACAACAGGTGAGGAACACCGCAAATGACTCCACAAGGTGGCCCTCTCAGTGTGTGAACCATGGCCTGCATTACCACGTGGCCTGGGGGTGGGGTGGGGGTGGGGTTGAGGAGCGCAGCCGATTTCAATTACACAACACCTAATCGGACTCTGGCTCTCCCCTCCCACCCAGCCAGCCAGCTCTACCTTGCTCAAACAACACTTTCCTTAGGTAACCCCTGCACAAACTTTAGTCTTTTGGGAGGCAGAAGCAGGTGTATCTCTGGGTTTGAGGCCAGCCTGGCCTACAGAATGAATTCCAGGACAGCCAGGGCTACACAGAGAAACCCTCTTGTGATGGTTTGTATATGCTTGGCCCAGGAAGTGGCATTATTAGAGGGCCCTGTATAGTGGGTGTGGCCTATTAGAGTGGGTGTGGCTTATTGGAGTAGGTGTGTCACTGTGGGCGTGGGCTTTGCCCTAGCTTCCTGGAAGTCAGTATTCTGTTAGCAGTCTTCACATGAGCTCTGCCTGCACCATGCCTGCCTGGACTCTGCCGTGCTCCCACCTTGATGATAATGGACTGAACCTCTGAACCTGTAAGCCAGCCCCAATTCGGGTCCGTTCACAGCAGCAAAACCCTAACTAAGACACCACTCTTTAAAAAAAAAAAACTCCCATTGGGGTTGTGGGGAGAAAAAGGGCAGTGCCCGTTCAAGATTCTGATTAAATCGGCTTGGCAGGGGTGTTCACAGGGTCCAGCTTACAACCTGCAGGGAGTCCCGGCTGGGTACACGTTTGCAGTCCAAGTGTCTCCCCATGCCCTGAATCTCTTCATCGGCACTTCCCACCATATACACCTTACCTCACCACACCAATGCTTGCACACATCTGTAGTTGTAGCACAGTTCAATGTGAGCACCTGAGGGAAAGGCTACAAGAACTACCACAGGTAAGGAAGGGCAGGGAATTCTGGTCCTTGAAGGTCGAAGGATCACTGACACCTTCTGAGAATCTGGGTAAAATTAAGGAAATTACAAAATTCCCAGAAATAAACAAAATTCTGCATATAATTTCAGAGGAAAGCCCCTATGCAAGAACCCCTGATAGGATTATAAGCTACAAATTCTTTTCTTTCTAAATTCAAGTGGCAGTGGTAGAAGCGAGTCTATACAACCCCAAACTCTTCTGAGTCCATTAACTTTTCTTTGCTTGGCTTTTCCAGTAATGACGTCAATGCCAGCAGCTGAAATCTGATAATGTACTGGATAAAACTGAGAAAGTGAAGCTGAGGTCCAGATAAGGCCATAATTATCTGCTTACACTGACTAAAAATATATTTGGTGGGTTAGAGAGATGGCTCAGCCATTAACAGTCCTGGCTGCTCTTCCAGAGGACCCAGGTTCAATTCCCAGCACCTACATGGCAGTTCAGCCATCTGTAACTCCAGTCCCAGGGGATCAAATGCCCTCTTCTGGCCTCCTTGGGCACCAGGCACTCACATATAGCACAGGCATTACATGCAATCACAATGCTCACATACATAAAATAAATAAAGATTTAAAAGAGGTCAGCTTACCTTCAAAGAAATAAAATAACAAAAATGTATTTTCTGGGAATCCTCAAGACATAACTTTCAATATCTTCAAGCAAATTGAACTTTTAATCTTTTATTTTTAGACATTTACAGTTCCTAATGGGAAACTATCCACACCCCAAACTCACCCGATTCTCCCTGATAGCTGGGCTGCGGTCCCCAAGTACTAGGCGAGAAGCACAGCTCCGGAACTCTGCCAGGCCCAGGATGGGCAGGTACTCGTGGTTGAGGCTACAGTCGTTAGCAATCTTCTGTTCGACTTTCCTCACTACTGGCAAAACCCAGGGCTGAGAGTCATCTGTGCGGTACGCTGAGTACGGAAAAGAGATGCAGGTGAACATCAGGCATCGTCCAAGCCGGCGTGTGTGTAACTACAAACAGAGAAAATCCCACCACCTTCTGGCCAAAGCAGGGCAGAGACAGAAACACGCTTGCTGCAATGAGTCCTGGGCACGCAGGACAGCCTCGCTCCCCCTCCCCCCGAATTCTGATCATACAGTTTTTAATGTGATCTCCAGAACTAGAATGCTGAAATTAAATTGGGATGCCACAAGCGCCGGTCAAGCAAGAGAGGGGCGGTGTCTGTGAATGGGAGCCGCCTCTGCGACCATGTCCCTATAACCAAAGGCCCAGAGACTTCATCTCCATGCCTCCCAGAGTGCTCCAGAAAAGCCTAGGTTGGGCGTGTCCAAACTGCAGCCCACAGCCTGCAGGTGTCCCAGGATAGCTATCAACACGACCCAACAGGTTTGTAGCCGATGACAATGTCATAATGCAATGTCAAAAAGGCTGGAGGGGTCTGGCTTGGAGCTACTTCACAAAAATCGCTGCACCTCCAAAAGCGACCAGAGAAAGGAGGAGAAAAACAGAATGTCTGCCTCCTCCAGTTGACATAAAAATGCAGAAGCGTGTCACACAGGAAGCCTATGTCCTGTGCCAGGTGCACAGCCACCAGTTACACAATGACCAAGGACCCACTTAAGCACATCTTTGTCCTCTCTGCGTATTTTGAAATCGGCCAGTGTTTACATTTTCACTGTTCGGACACACTCGATGCCGCCCAGGGCCTCACACTGATCTCATTCTATCTAGTTCACGATATTTAATCAGTCTACATAGTAAGCTTCTAGGCATTCCTTCAACATTTTAGTGCATTTAGCATATTCTTGGGCTGCTCTGACCTCTTCTTCCGATTTCCCCCTATGCTGCTCTAAAGTTATCCTGGAATCTGCAGGCAGCTGCTTTGGCCTTGACCCCAGCCAATAATCTCTGAGCTGATCCCAACCGCAGTCAGGTCACTTCTGTCTCTACTGAGTGAGCTAGCACTCCTATGTCTGACCAGGTGAGACCAAGCTCTAAGAGCAATTCTGACTAATTTTAGTTCGTGTATATCTTAGGATGTCTTATGGAACATCACACATTAACTATAAAGACTAGCTTAGCCCAAAACTTACAATTAAACAACATAATTCCAGCATTCTGATCCTCGGCATGAATGTACAATCTCCTCATCTTTATTGCCAGTTTGCATATTCTTTTATAAAACATGGATCACACTATCACAGGGTTTCCAACATGCATGTTCCTTTTTCACTTGAATATATTTTATAGGTATCTTTTTAATTAACTTGCTGAACTAATAGGGCTTCATTTATTTAATTTTATGTACATTGGTGTCAGACCCTCTGAAACTGGAGTTACAGACAGTTGTGAGCTGCCATCTGGGTGCTAGGGATTGAACCCAGGTCCTTCAGAAGAGCAGACGGTGCTCTTAACCACTGAGCCATCTCTCCAGCCCTTGTGAGTATTTTTTTATCGACGGTATCATTCTGATAGATGATGTATCTTCATGCCCCCATTCTGTCCTCTCTATCTGCCTGGTTCCCAAATCCCCGTCTATACACAACTGTTGTTAGTTTCTTATGCATCTGTCCAGAATTACCCAGTAACACACAGGCAAATCTGGCTTCCTGCACTTGGTAATCTACAGCACACTCACACTGTTCTGCTCCTTGCTTTTGCCCCTTGACAATCTCTTCACGTTTATGCACAGAAAGATTCTTTGTTCTTTTTCACAGCTCCTTAACTAATGAATAAGCCAGATTTATTTTGACAGCCTCACATTGGACATCCAAGGTGTTTACTTGGTAGGCTATTAAAGCAATTGTTTACTATTAAACACTATAAAAATGACACTTCAGTGAGCCACCCCACATACATGTCATCTCATGTGTGGACAGATACATCTGTAAGATGCAGGCTTGAAGCGGAAGTGCTGGTGGATGCGTGTTTGGACAGATACTGCCACGTTGCTCTCCAGGGCTCTCTCTGACAACCATCAATTCACATGAACAGCAATGTGATGAATGTCACTTCCCCCCACAGCCTCACCTAGTAAATTCCCAGCATGAATGTGCACTTTGTGTCAAGGCAGCTCCATTTGCATTTCTCTTACTATGAATCAAGTGGAAACTTTTCATGTGTTGAGCCATCACCATGGGTGAGATAGCACTCTTTCCTATACATGAATTACTATTAACCGTGATTTCATATCTGCTATTAGAAACACTGTGTTGAATATTCCTACATCACTAAGCATGAATATATTCATAGAAAATACTTCAAAGCGTAAAGCCACCAAGCCAAAATGTATACAACAAACTGAATACTTTAGCATTTGTAAGTCCACCTTGGGTCATGTATTTTTAATAGAAATAAGTGTTTTGGTTTTTTGTTTTGTTTTTTGTTTTTTTGTTTTGTTTTGTTTTTGAGACAGGGTTTCTCTGTATAGCCTTGGCTGTCCTGAAACTCACTCTGTAGACCAGGCTGGCCTCGAACTCAGAAATCCACCTGCCTCTGCCTCTCAAGTGCTGGGATTAAAGGCGTGCGCCACCACTGCCCGGTGAAGTAAGTGTCTTCTATTCCATCAGATAACTATATTTTCCAGATATGAGACATCTAAAAGTCCAAGAAATGTATCCGTGCATAACAGAAATGTGGACTGGAACGGTCTCTCCCCACCTAGAGTCTCAGGGCTGACGAATCAACTTCAGAATATGACTCATGGCATTTATATACGCTAACTCCCTTCAACAAATATTAAAGTTTACTTAACCAGGTGGAACCTGATTGGGTTTCTTTAAAGACATACCAAAATACCTCCTCCTGAGGGGGAGCTAGCTGTTCTTGGTACAGACCATCTGGTCAGATCGGCTAACACTGCCAACTGCTCCTGGAAGCCTCCGGGGGACTTTAGATGGATGCGATTACTGTGAAGGTCCTCACTTCTACCAACTTCATCCTTTGAAACCCAATCTAATGTTGGGAAATGTGGTACCTGTACCAGGCCCGGCGAGCGGAGCTGAATAAACTGGATGGTGTGTGCAGAGACAGTTAGATGCTCTCCTGTGGGAGTCCTACCACTCAAGGCCACTTCAAAGGGGACTCAAAAGGGGACTCCCAGAGTCACGGAATTGATGCATATCTGAACTACACAGAAAGGATAGCACCTAGGCTCACCACAAGTATAGAAAAGTGGGTCCTATTAACTTCAGATCTGTGACTGGATATTGCATATATGGTATTTACAGACTCATCCGAGCGACATCACAGAGTCAGACCCCTGAGGACTGAGAGCAGAAGGCTCCTGAAATGATCCAGAAGAGAAATAATGAAGTCCCAAAACAAGGCAATGATGGTGGGATACAGGAAAGGGAAGATAAGCAGGTGGACCTCTGAGGGTGTGAAAAAAACCAGGAACCCAAAGTCCAGACTCATACAGGTGGGACTGAGGAAAGGGTGGCTGGTGACCCCAATGTCCACTGAGTCTGGATAATGTGTGAATGGTGGGGAGAGAGCTGGTGAACACATGGTGGTAAGAAGAAGGGCCCTAGGAGAGGAGACCCAGTGTACTGGCTGGTTTTGTGTGTCAACTTGACACAAGCTGGAGTTATCACAGAGAAAGGAGTTTCAGTTGAGAAAATGCCTCCATGAGATCCAGTTGTAAGGCATTTTCTCAATTAGTGATCAAGGGGGGAGGGCCCCTTGTGGGTGGTGCCATCTGTGGGCTGGTAGTCTTGGGCTCTATAAGAAAGCCAGCTGAGCAAGCCAGAAGCAAGCCAGTAAGCAGCATTCCTCCATGGCCTCTGCATCAGCTCCTGCTCCTTGCCCTGCTTGAGTTCCAGTCCTGACTTCCTCTGGTGATGAACAGCAGCATGGAAGTGTAAGCCGAATAAACCCTTTCCTCCCCGACTTGCATCTTGGTCCTGATGTCTGTGCAGGAATAGAACCCCAATAGAACCCAGGATGGCGAGCTCTCATAATTATAGACACTCCTGGAAACTGAAGCCACGGTAATAACAAGGATTTACTAAATACTTTGTACATTTCTTTATTCTCATTTAATTATTTTAACAAACCACAAAATACAAAATAGGTATTAGGAGTCTGGAAACTGAGGCCATAAATTATTTGCCAAAGATCATAAAGATAATAAGAGTTAGGCTGATACTACTGAATTCAACAAAAGCTCACGCTCTGCCGTTCTGTCTCTGTCTCTCTCCCCCTCCCTCCCACCCCCCTTCTCTGTAATAGGTGATACCTAAGGAAATTCTAAAGCCCTCAGCCCAGAGCACTGTATCAGACGCCTCTTATCAGCACACTGCTGAGCTCTGCTCTGTGGCCTACGCATGGCCTTTCTTCCTGAGTAAGCTTCCGGGGTAATCACACAGGTTACAGACAAGCCCAGCAGTCTTGTTTGCAGAAAGGAAGAACAGGGAATTAAATGGCCGAACTAGCGCCCCATCCCCCTGAGGGTTCCCCTTCCCTCACCCACCTGCACCCAAGAGCCCATTCACACAAGCCTCTAAGACCTCTAACCTCTGCTCTGAGAAACTCTGATACAGCAATCCCATCTCAAGAGGCCAGAGACCACATCAAAAACTTCTAAACTAGACCAAAAGAAAGATAAGTTCTCATTTTAAAAAGGGGGGGGGGGGCGGGGGGAAGACTGGCTTTTTTAAAAAAGAGAGATGGCTCTGCCTCTGGGTGCCTACTACACACATGTAAGACCTGACTTCAGATCCCAGGCACTCACATAAAGAGCTGGGCATAGGCGTGTAACCCTAGAGCTCCCAGCAGTGCAGACAGGCAAATCCTGAGATCACCGGCCTGCTAGTCATGCCATCAGTGAGCATTAGGTTCAGTGAGAAACAGTCTCAAAAGATAAAGTAGAAGCAGTAGTGTAAGACACTCAGTGTCAACAGCTGGCCTCCACATAAATGCATACATGCATACACTCGTACACAAGTGTACATACACACAGACACACACACACAGAGTAAATAAAAAAATAAGAGAGAGACTTTGCATCATGTTGGACTTGTGTCCCGCTGTCCTTAAAAATGCTTTGAGAATCACTAAGCCTACCAGCTCTATGAGGTTAACAATGAAAACTGGGACCCGCTGCTCTGTTTACTGACAAGAAAGCTACTGAAATCAGTCTAGCAAGAAGAAAAATCTCCCGGGAAGCTATTGCAAGTAGGGACCAGCTAATGAGATTACAGTAGTGGTTTATTCTACAAGTGCCCAGCGTTGCTAGCTAGAACCTTGGAGGAGCGCTTCCATTACCTTTGGCCTTGGGAGGAACGACCTTCTCAATCAGTAATTAATTAATCTCCTTTATAGAGAGTGTGCAGAGGTGGGTGTGTACGTGTAACAGGACAGACGCACGTAGAAAGAGGCCTTTTATTCCCATTTTGATTACTCCTGTGTGAGCATCTATCGCCCACACAGAACAGGTCAAGGTAATGATCACATGGGCCTATATTCAACGGCTTTCATTACAGATTACACTTCACACATAATTGTTCCTGGTTTACTGACCCTTGGTTAATTGATGAGGTCAATACAATTACCCCACACTGTAGGATTACCCTATTAATAGAATCCTGGGGGTGCTGGAAAACCTTGGAGTGGACTTTTGATAGATTCTAATTGTCATTCATTCCTGGTACCTCATTCTTCCTCAGCTTCAAATACCTTAGATAACCTTTATCAGAGTCACAGGCACCCAGGTCTCATGCCTCTTGTCTCTGCAGGTTACTGGTTACCCCCAGGCCAGCTGAAAGTATCCCAAGCAGAGAAGAGTCCAGAGACCCTGAGGCCTGAGACCTGCCTAGAATCCCAGCTCTCCCATCTAGAGGTCAACCTATACTTTCTCACTGGGCCTCAGCCTCCTTCCTTGAAAACAGGAGAGCAAGAAAGCAACCTCCCAGAACTGCTGTAGGCAGAACGTACACTTACACACATAACTCATTTGCTCATGTTCTAAGGTTCCTGGAAACAGTGACAAAGGCAAGTCACTGCTGAGATGAGCATCTGAACCAAAGGCTGACTCAGGCCATCTGGACTGGAGGTTTTCTTGTGCACAAATATTTTATTTCTGAACCGATGTCATAGATTTCATTTTTCAGTTCTTAGGCTGAACATTTTTATTCAACTTCTTTCAAGAGACCCACTCAAAGAAATGACAAACAACAACAGAAATAGCTCACAGTTACATAACTCCTACTTATACACCAGACCCCACACAAAGTACTGATTGCATTCAGTCACCACCAAAGCCCTGCAAGATGGGTCAAGCAGTCGACCTTGCTAACTCTTTTATCTACATTATGCTGTAAATAATACATAATGGGCTGGATTTAATACAGAGCTTATATGGTGACCATTGTGATTTTTATTCAAGACAGTCTTTCAGTAGTTCTCCTGCTCTGGGGGCTGCTAAAAACATCAAATTTCTCTCCATTGGCAAAACAACAAATACTGACCTTTTTGCATTTTATTTTGAAAAGTTTCAAATATACATAGAAGTTGAGAAAATCATTTATGTCCAGACACCATCAATAAAACAGCACTTTAGGATTTTCTCTCAGCCCCTCCTATTCCTTGATGGTGTGTGTGTGTGTGTGTGTGTGTGTGTGTGTGTGTGTGTGTGTGTGTGTGTGTGAACAAGGGCTATGTGTGCACATCCTCTCTAAGAACCTAGATTCTGAATGGCCTTCGAGTCACCTTCTGCTACAAATCCATTTTTTCTTCCTAACCTAGCGTTTTTTCAGTTCGGGTTGGTTCCCTGCTGAGGACATCAGTCTGCTCACTTTTCTCCCCTTGGCTGGCCTCTGCATGTGGCCAAATGCAAACCAAGCTCTGTCTGTAGAGCTTCAAACATCAAAATGCCAGTTATGATGACGTCTCTGGAGTTAAAGGGTTTTAGAGACTTTACAACACAAACGACCTTGGCAGAAGGCTAACTTGGTTCAAGGCAAACAAACAATCAGGAAATGAAGACCCAGATGTGTGAGGCCTGAGCTGGGCTTCATCTCATCTGCTCCACTCTGAGAATAAGCCAAACCTACATCTTCCCCTGTGGGTTAACAGGCTTCCTAACTGGAGTCTGCTACTCGCTCAACCCGGATCACAGCTTCATTAGGCTAACAGCTCGTTCATTCCCAGTTCCAGCAGACCATGACGACAAAACTACCAGACTTCTCTCTCCTTACTATCCCATCGTTGCTTTAGAACAAGTACTATAAAGAACACAGGGTGGAGAAACAAAAACTACATTTGTGTCCCAGATGTTACACCTGTTCTGCGTGACCTTGAACACCGCCTCTTTCCAAGGACTCTGTATCGCCAGCTGCAAAATGGGTAGGTTGGTGATGCCCTCGTGGTCCCAGCCTTCTCTCCTCGGCCCCCTCTCAAGGAAGCACCAAACTAAGTCTCAGCATCTCCTACGCCCACCTCCCCCTAAGGCTGCTCGCATTCCAGGGCATTGCATCCTTACCTCCCACGCCGAGGTTAACCTTGCGGGGATCTGGATCATCCCGGAAGTCCGCAGTGAGCTTAAACACCAGAACCGGCGGGGCTTGCGGAATCTGGGCAAAGACTGACGGAGGCGCCATCGCGACAGAATGTGCCGAGACCTCGAGCACAAGCAGGGAGCAGCTCCGTGCGGCGCGGGGTCCGGTGACTGGAGGAGACTCTCACCTTCGCCGGCGGGCGGGGCAGCCCGCGTCTTCCAATGGCCGAGCCGCGTCCGTAACTTGGCAACGCGCTTAACCAATCACAACCTTCCGACTAAGAAAGGTTAGGCGGGATAAGCCTCTATTAGCCAATTCAAGAAGAGGATCTTATCGGAGGCTTGTATGATGCAACCAATGCAATGTACATCGGAGGAGGTGTAGGCAGAGACTGGGATGATTGGCGTAGCGTGTTCCAATCGCTGAGGCTTTTATTCCTTGGAGGGATGAGGATGGTGTGGGTGGCGGGAGTCCCCAGAGGACAGCCCTCTGACCTTCTGGGGCCTGGAAACCTGGGGCGGTGGCCCGTCCGTGGGAATAGTAGAGAACAGGTCTTTCTGTACCCGCTGAGCAGGTGGCTGTCACCGCCTGGCTCGGCAGTGCGCACGCTCCTGCGTTGGCCAGGCCGGGCTGACAGCCAAGTCTCCAGCACAGGACTCTAGTGGTCCGCCTGGACACGCTGTACCCGATGGTGGGTGACCTTGACCATCTCCACTCAGTGCTTCCCCAGAAAGAAACCTGGGAGTGTTGTCTGCCTTGATCGCTGGCAGGGGAGACCCTGCAGAAAGTAAGGGATGAGCACATGCTAGTTTGAGAATTTTACCACCACCCCTGAACCCCCGTAGGTAACCGAGGCGGGGGAAGCCTAACTCCAAAGGACCTTCAAGGATCTGGCCAGGCCTCCCTCTGCAGCATTCCTCCCACGCGTGCTGTCATCGATTGGCAGATATCCAAACTGCTGCTTCTTTTTGTCAGGTCAGGCTGCTCCTTGCCCTGAGATTCTATTTCTGTCCAGATCCTTTCTCCACCTGTTGACCTTGAAGATTCACGCCTGTCAGCGGTCGATAAAACCTTTTAACCCTCCATCTGGTTAGACATCTCTCTTTCCTGTGCGTTAGGCGTTTTGTTGTCGATGTTACAATTTTAGAAAGTATCCCGATGAGTAGGAACCTAACTCTGGAGCCAGGCAAGTTAGGTTTAGATGCTGGCTGCCACTGACCTACTTGGGCAGGCCTGTTCCTGCTCTGTAAGATGGAGATAATAGTGTTTTCCTCCGGGTTGTTGTGGGGATTAGGTGAGTTAAGACACATAAAGTGTTTAGTTGCATACAGTAAGTGCTCTCTAAATACTAGCTTTGTTATGGCATAGGGTCCACAGCCTCTCGTAGATGACATGATGCTTTGCCTAGGATCTGCCAAACCTCCCTCCGTTTCTTACACTAGATATTCACCAACTGCTGGAAGGAGCCAGTGCCTTGGTATTTTGTGAGAAAACAGTATCACGGCTTCCTTTGGATAACATGATAAATCTTCACACGAGTTTTCCATTCAGAGGATAAACATAAGCCATCGAACTTTGAGCAGTACTTGCTAAGCTTTTTTTCTGTCTTTTTTCTTTTCAAAAACATCGCCTTGTTTTTTAAGGAAACTGCCCGAAGCGTTTCATTAATGTTCTCCCCTAACAGTCACAAGCCAATACTGATGGTCCAACAGCCATCATGTTCTTGCAGTGCTTCCAAAAATCACAGCCGGAGGGCAGCTCGGGAGGGGTGTTCTGCAACCTAGCCTTCCTAGAATTTAATTTAGAAGTGTGGTCTTCACAACATTAGGCAACAATGTCATGGTCACTCCCTGCGTCATTCCCAGGGTTACCTAAACACTGTTGGTTTGGCTAAGAACAAATAAATAGTTCTCTCCTGTGTGCGCACGTGCGTGCCTTGTTCATTCAGTTAGGTACACAGCAGCACACATGTGCAGGGGTAAATATGCACATGTCTGCATCTGGGTGTGGGGACCAGAGGTGAACGTCAGGTGTCTCCCTCAGTTGATTTCCACCTTACTATTTGAGACAGGGTCTCTCACTGAACCTGGACCTCACAAATTCTACTAGACTCTCAGGTCAATGAGCTCCAGAGACTTGCCAGTGTTTGCTCTCCACACAGGACATACAAGCATACTGACTTGTCCATGTGTGCTGGAGTTGCAAACTCAGGTTCTCAGGCTGTACAGCAAGGACTTTTACAAGACGAGTCATCGGCCCAGCCTCCCAATAAATACTTATTGATGGCCTAAACAGCTCCGTAGTCAAACCTGTGGGGATGGGGGCCTGGATAGTTTTATGTCAACTTGACACAAGCTAGAATCATACGAGAGGAGGGACCTCAGTTGAGAAAACGCCTCCATAAGATCCACTTGCAGGACATCTTTTCATTAGTGATCAAGTGGGGAGGGCCAAGCCCATTGTAGATGGTGCCATCCCTGCAGTGGTGGCCTGGGTTCTATAAAAACGCAGGCTGAGTAAGCCATGGGAGCGAGCCAGTAAGCGGTTCCCCTCCATGGCCTCTAAGTTCTAGCCCTGCTTGAGTTTCTGTCCTGAGTCACTTCAGTGGTGGACTTTGATGTGGAAGTGTAAGCCAAATAAACCCTTTCCTCCCCAGCTTGCTTTTGGTTATGGTGTTTCATCATAGCAATAGAAACCCTAACAAAGACAGATAGGGACAAAGAAGAAGGTGCTGTATATAGTTGCTCTTCCTGTCCTATACATAACACCTGAATTTTAGGGGATGGGAAAGGTGGGGAAGGATGCCAATTTACGTAGGATTTAAATATCCTTCCCTCATCCCCCGCCCAGTAATGTGAAGTTCTTGGGATTTTGCATTTAGAACACTTCTGTCTTGAACCTTGTAGGCTGCAGCCTGAGTAAAACGCCGAACATGAAATAAACAAAATGCCTTCCAGGTCGTTGCTAATTTTAACGCTTTGACTTAAAATTGACTCAACACTGCCTCCTTGCTGAGGAAATGATCCAAGCAAAAGGCTTATGAAGAGTAGAACCAGGCAACCAGCCGAGAGGCCAGGAAAAGGGCAGCTGAGGTCAGAAGACAGAGGCTGGTAAGTCTCATCATCTTCCGACACGTTTCTAAAACTGCCCAAGGAGAGTCCTGCTGTCCCCTTTCTGGCTCCCACCCCACCCCATCCTCACCTCTTTTCTTCAAAAAACCAAAGCTGCAAAAGAGGGATTGGGAAGCCTCCCGGCAACAGCTGGATCTGGATCGTTGCTTTAGAATATATTTCTTTAGAGTACATTCTTTTGGAAATCTGAAGCCTCCAGGCAGTGATACCGTCTAAGAACACAAGAGGCAGAGCGTCAGTGGCAATTGTCTGGGCCTCTAAGCTAAGCCACGCCTGATTATTTTACTCCATCTTACCCCTGAGTGCATGTGTGCTGTCGATAAGGGCATTTAGAGTTTTATGCCGAACCAATTATTTCTTTAGAAACCTAAGCTGCAAGAGAAGATATGTTCAAGGGTCACTATGTGACCAAATGGTGGGTTCACCAAGCACGAACCCACTAAAAGGTTGTATTCTGCAGTGGTAACTGAATTCTCTTGCTAAGGAAAGCAGTCAGTTTTCAGCTTCTCCCTCAGATTAACTAGCTGGGGCCTGGGTGAGCCTTCGGGGAAGCCCAACCCCGACCACCTCAGGGTTTATACCAAACCAGGATGTGCCTTGCTGTGTCTTAACACACAGAAGGACATGCCCAGCGAGGCCTGGAGCCGACGGGATCTAAACTTAGTTCTGGACTGGATACTCACGTGTGCAGGTTTTATTTAAGGCTCCGAAGACTTTTCTGTTCCAAAGATATCAACAGGCCTGAGTGCAGTGAATGCTACCCTCTGCTGTTGACTGTAATTAACTCCCACAGCACCATTTAGAAATTGTGTGCCGTGTAATTTTTGTGCTTAAGAAGTATCCTAAGTACAACAGTTAGAAGCCTGACCTCTGGAACTGGATTTCCTCTGCATGTCTCCGTTTCCTCACTTGCAATATGAAGATAATAATAGTTCTACCGCAGGGGGTTGCCAGGAAGATTAACTTGTTTAATGCAGTTGAGCGGCTCCGTGTGAAAGCCCTTTGAATCGTATCTCACTAGAACTCAGCAAATGCTAACAGTGTTCGTCAAGTGTTAATAAGATTCATCATCATCTCTCATGTCACAAACTCTGCCTTGAGAGTTCTTTAGGCTTTTTATTGAACGAGGAGCAATGCAGGCGAATCATATCTAAGCTTGGATTCAGAATAAAATTCTAGCCTTGCTCTGTGTGGTAGTGGTGGCTAACCCTAGCACTCGGGAGGCAGAGGCAAGTGGATCTCTGAGTTCAAGACCAACCTGGTCTACAGAGCCAGTTCCATGAGAAACCCTGTCTCGCAAAACGACAACAAAAATCTACCTTTGCCTCTTACTAGTTTTGAGACATTGATTTACTTAATGTGTCTGAGTTTTCTGTTCTTATCTGCTAAGTTGTAGTAGATAGACGTGCGCACATTTAGCACATGGGTAGAGGTTATTATTATTGTCATAGAGATTACACTTTAGTCCCTAGACAGCTGGAAGGTAATGCTTGAGCTCTCTTTGAAGTCTGTTTGATCTGGCCTCTTAGCGGTATGCAGTCTGAAATCGTTTCTAGATGGAGAGGAGGCCAGGTGTGGTGGTACATGCCTAGAATCCCAGCACTTTCAAGGCAGAGAAAGAGCTTGAGGTCAACCATAGCTACTTAATAATTCAAAGAAGGTTCTGTAAAGATCTATAAGTGCTCACAAAATTTAAAGGGAACAAGGTAATATATTCAAAAATGAACTAAAGTATGAACACGGTAATAAGAGCCTTTTATATCTTTCTCCACAGAGAAAAAATGTCTTAGGAACCATCCCATAATTCTTCTAACATCTGAGGTAAACCTTCATTTGCACTTAAAACAGTGATTCTCAACCTTTCTAATGCTGCAACTTTTTAATACAGTTCCTGTGCTGATCCCAACCCCAAGATTATTTTGTTACTACTTCATAAATGTAATTTTGCTAGTGTTATAAATTGTAATGTAAATGTCTGATATGGAGGAAGACCCTGAGGGACTGAGGGGTCTTCACCCATAGATTGAGAACCACTGACTTAAAACAGCAAATAATAATAATAAAAAATAAATAAAAATACATAAATCACAAAAAAAGCATACTCCCTATGCAAAACACAAAACAAAACCACTTCAGAACGGGCCCCGTGTCTACCTAGATCTGCTCATCATGGATGCAGTGTCTTACTGCTAACATAATGCCTACTTTTTTGGAGATTTCATTTCTGTTCTTCATGACCAGATGCTGCTGCAAGCGTGTGCTCAAAGAGGCCAGAAGAGGGCATCAGATTCCTTGGAGCTGGGCTTACAAGCAGGCTGGAATGGAGTTCTCTGAAAGGGCAGGAGCTGATCTGCCAGCTGAGCCACCTCTCCAGCCCCAGTGACTTCCATTATATCTCCCTGAGTTGTGTCATTTCCCCTCTGTGTAGTTGGACATGACCTCAAGTCATAGGCTTTGGTACTAGATGGATGCCACTGAAAAGGTAAAGAAAGCACGCTCAATGCCTTTGCTGGAACAGTGTCATTTAACTCCTAAAGCAGTATCTTAAGACACTGATTGATGGCTTTACTCTTGCTCAAAGCCAGCAGAGACGTGCTTCTAACATTTGGCAGTAGAGGGCAGCACTACCCTTTTTTTGAGAAATGTTGAGCATCTAGGGAAAAAGCTCCCAAGGGTTGCAATTTTTGTTTTTAATTTTACTTTATCCATACAAGTTATTTTAAATTTTTATTTTTCTTATTGATTATGTTACTTAATAGAAAAAATTCATATCTTCTATTGCTTAATAATGGAAGACCGAGTAATCAGTGAAAAACAGAGGTTTCAGATGCCCTGCTGGCTGTACTATCTGGCAAAGGTAAACATTGGCTCGACCTTAGGTAGCCAGATAACAGTATTGTGTGAATACAGTAAATGCTTCTGAACTTTCTAGATAGCCTTTCTGAAGCAGGATGTGGGTTTTTTTAATGTGTGTAAATCATATGGTCATAACCCTGATGATGGCTTCTAAATTCTTACTCGCTGACCTCATTCCGCTGTGTCAGTGTTCATTCCTAGCTTGCTTGGGGCAGATCAGGGCAAATGCAGACGGAGCCCAGGTATTGTGACTTTAAGGACCGATGTTCCACAGGGTGGGGGAGGAACTTCTTTGCTGAAGCTGCAGTTGCCTAAAGTTGTGTGTAAACAGCTTGTGTGCTAGCCTGATTCTATTACACTATGATTTGAGTTTCTCTAAGCAATAAAAGGGGGGGGGGATCCTCCTTTTGTGCTGAGTGTAGCTCAATCTCTTTGTCAGGAGGACATAGAGGAGGGAATAATCCTAATTTTAGAAAATACATAACCAAAGTATTCTTAGTGTATTTGGGTCCTGTCCTAACCCTGGAAAGATTTTTGGCAGCGAATCTTCAGTGCTAACTTAAACAAACCTCCTGAGGAGAAAGTGGGTGGCAGACATTAGGTCTAGCCTCAGCCCTGGCTTGTCAACTGGCTGAATTATAACCTCTGAGCCCATTTCCTCCACTCTTAAGCAGAGATGCCTCTGAGATTTATTAGAAGGGCTAATTTAGAAGATGGCATGGCTCAATGGTTAGAGCACTGGCTGCTCTTCCGAAGGATTCTGGTTTGATTCCCAGCACCACATGTCAGCTAGCAACTGTCTGTAACTCCAGTCCCAGGGCTTCTGATGGCATCTTCTGGCCTCTGTGAGCACTAGGCACACATGTGGTACACAGACATACATGCAGACAAAACACCCATACACATAAAAATAAATAAATGAGTAAATTTTTAATTGCTTTAAAAGGTATTTAGATACCTAACAAGATTCTCTACCATTGTAACCCAAAGAGATCAATAACTGTTCTAAACACATAAGACTTTCTGCCTCTTCTCATCTGGCGTCTTTACATTGCCTGGATTGTTAGTTAATTGTCTTGTAACCTTAGCTATCTCCTAACTTGATTGCTAGCTTAAGACCTATAACCATTAGACCTAACTCTTTGCATTTCCCATGGAAAAAAAAAAAAAAGATATTTGGTGCCTAATCGGAACATAAATATTTGTTGATTGATTAAAGACAAGCTCTTTAAAATTACATAATTACAAAATTGGCTCTTTTGCTGTGGTTAAAAAAAAAAGGTAACATTTACTATGTTGACCATTTTAAGTACACTGTACAGTAGCGTTAGTCATGTTCACACTGCTGTGTAACAGCTTTCTAGACTTTTCCATCCAGGGTGAACTCTTCATAACCCTCCTACATTGCTAGTTCTTAGTTCTAAGAAGCTTCGTCGATTGAGCAAAACAAGAAAAGACTACAGGAGTTTTCAGGAGTTTGGCTGTTTGGGGGGAGGTGTAGATGTGTTCACTCAGAGACTTCCATTTTGGACAGTCTGCACTAGTCTCTCTAAGCTGTGGATTAGCCACAGGCTGTAGGCCTGGGCAGAAGCACCAGAGAAGAAGCACTTTCACGAACTGTTTATGTGTAGCACATAACTGAACACTAATGAGAAGAGAACTATCAGGGTAAAAAATATAAATTCACTTTCATAATTATTTGATTTTCAGAATAACTGAGTATTGTTATGTAGTGAAAACAATGATTCTTTTATGTGTGTGAGTATTTCATCTGCATGCTTTTGTGTGCACCGTGTGTGCAGTGCCCTCAGAAGTGAGAACATGTTGTTGGATCCCCTGGAACTAGAGTTATGAGCTATGATATGGATACTGGGAACTGAGCTCAAGTCTTCTGCAAAAGGAATAAGTGGGGGGCTGGCGAAATAGCTCAGCGGTTAAGAGCACTGGCTGCTCTTCCAGAGGTCCTGAGTTCAATTCCTAGCAACCACATGGTGGCTCACAACCATCTGTAATGGGATCCAATGCTCTCTTCTGGTGTGTCTGAAGACAGCCACAGTGTACTCATATACATAAAAAAATAAATAAATGAATATTAAAAAAGAATAATATTAACTATTAAAAAAAAGAGGAATAAGTGTTCCTAACCACCGAGCAATGTCTCTAGAGCACCCCCCCCAAAAAAAACCTGATCACAAACAGAAGCAGCCAACAAATATCTCCAAATCACTCTCATTATTAAATCAGAGTCATACCAATTTATCAATGCTTACCCACCACACCGATAAAAATGTAAAATACTGATTAGTGTTGGGGAGAAAGAGCATTGACATCACCGTTAAGGACAGTGCCACTTCATAGTCTCTGAAGAGAGCATCTCCTCAACATTAAGGTGTGCACACCATGTCTACTCTAAAGAGCCTACCCTAGTGAAATGTAGACAAGTCTGCAAAGACAGGCAGCAGCTATAGCCAGGTCAGCCTTGGCGAGTGGAAGCCCATGTTGCTGAGCCCAAGCATAACCTCCATCTCGGCCACCATAGCTACTTTGTTCGTGTGCCCACTAAGCAATGACAGAGGTGGCTGAGGAAAGAGGCTGACTGTCCACAGACTCTATATAGTAAGGGAATTTGTTGATGACTTACAGTCTGTAGTTCAACTCCCCGAACAATGGTCAGCTGTAGCTGTGAATGAAAGTTTGAGGATCTAGCAGTTGCTCAGTCCCACAAGGCTCGCAGACAAAGAAGAGCAAATCTTCCTTCTTCCAATGTCCTTATGTAGGTCTCCAGCAGGTGTGCCTAGATTAGAGGTGTGCGTACCACCACACCTGAAACTTGTGTCTTTCAGACTCAAGATCTGGATCACAGGTGAGCCTTCTGATTCTGGATTGTAGTTCACTCCAGATTTAGTCAAGTTGGCAATCAGGAATAGTCCCTACAAACAGAAAACCTAGCAATAGTATTGTTTTTATAAACTCTCAAATGATACTTTTGTTGAAAACTAACAGATTTGAAAGGGATTTCATAAGGATGCAAATTAATGTAGATCCTAAAAGTAGAAATTGGGTAGAAAAGGGGGAAAGTGAACAGGTACTGTCAAACATGTAATACTTTAAAACTCAACGTCTTTCTCAGTAAAGTCGATAGCTGTGCTACAGTTTGAGGCTGGTTTGGAAGTGTAAAAGTATTGTGAAACGCTTGCTAGCTGGTTGTGGTGGCGAGAACCTTTAACTCTAGCACTCAGGAGACAAAGGCAGGTGGATCTCTGTGAGTTCAAGGTCAGCCTGGTCTACATAGTGAGTTCCAGGACAGCCAGAGCTCCATGGTGAGACTATGTCTCAAAAACAAGCAGACAGACAGACCCTTTGCTAGCAAACTGGTGGTTTCTAAAAATATAAAGGGCAGCGAGATGATTCAGCAAGGAAAGACATCTACCACCAAGCCAGACCATCTAAGGTCAAGCCCCAAGATCCAAGGAGAAAACTGATTCTTGTCTTCTGTCCTCTGACCTCTACATCCTTGCTGTGGCATGGGGTTGCAACTGTATGCACATGTGTGCATGCGCACGCAAACACACACACACACACACACACACACACACACACACACACACACACTAATAAGTAAACATATATCCCAAGATACTTCATCCTGCAATTGAGATTGTTCCTGGTATCTAGTGGCCAGTCAGGAAATAGTTATGAAAATAAATGAGCATTACCTATCGTGCTCATTTACAAGCTCCCGTCTTTACAGGAGCTGATCCCAACTCCCCTAGTGCCCAGCCCCTACCCGACAAGCATCAGTAGGTAGCAGTATTCAGTATTTTCCTGGATCTATTGGTGCTTCTAACTGCCTTGCCCATTGTAGGGCTTTCTCTCTTTAGCAACATTTACATAGCGCTTACTGTCTTCCAGGTACAGGCTAAGTGGTTTACAAACACTAACTCGTTCTAACTGTATAACAACTGAAGTAGGTGGTCTTATCCCATCTAACAGATGAGGTAATTAAGGCGAAAAGCAGTCAAGCGATTCATCCAAGTTGGCTCAGCTAGTCAAAATAACAAGGATATGAGCACAGGCAGTCTGGCTCCAGAGTCCCCGGTTCCACCTTGCCAGGCTGCTTCCCACGTGATACAATCTATAGAAGGCATATATTGCTGGATAGTAAAATCATATCACGCTTTTGTCAGAGGATCTCAGAATATTTTATTCTGTCATACCTGGAAATCATTCCCCTAGCCTCCCTTTGAGAGAGAAAGGGTTTTAAAAAGATAACAGTGTGGGATTGGGTCACCGTTTGTGGATTTGTGTAAGGATGGGTGGTGGTGGTTTGGGTTTTTGAAAACAGCTTCTCACATTGTAGCTCAGGCCGACCTCAAGGTCGGGTTCCTCCTGCCTCAGACTCTCAAATGCCAAGATTAAAGCAAACGCTACCACACCCTGACATTATGTTTGCCAAGAAAGAGGGAGGTCCTGCTCCCGTATGAGGTCACTGCATTTGCTTTCTGACATCACATTAATTTCTAGGACAACAGCTCCAATTTCTGGACAGGAAAAAAAAAAACCCTGCTCTAGAAATGGAAGAAGCATGAGAATTACTTGTGCCAGAACTATTTACAGAGTAAGATGTTCGTGTGTGTGTGTGTGTGTGTGTGTGTGAGTGTGTGTATGTGAGTGTGTGTGTATGTGATGTGTGTGTGTGAGTGTGTGTGTGTGAGTGTGTGTGTGTGAGGTGTGTATGAGTGTGTGAAGTGTGAGTGTGTGTGTATGTGATGTGTGTGTGTGAGTGTGTGTGTGTGTGTGTGTGTGTGTGTGTGTGTGTGTTTCCATCTAACTAAAAGAAAAGGGTCCCCAGTAATCTAGTCCTAAATTGGAGAGACGTCTTGAGTTTGCATTTTTCTTTGTTTCATTTCATTTCCACTTTACTTAGTTTCAGTCCACCCCATAACCTAACGTCAGAGTTTCTTTATCTTCTTGACTTATTCATTCTGTCTCTAGGTCTTTGCTCAGCATCTACAGTGGGCCAGCACTGCATCAGGTGATGAAATGACATACTTGGTGAATAGACTGAGTACCTGTCCTCGGCTAGTCTGGAATTTAATAGGGGAAGACAGGTAACAGTGATGTGGCACCAATAATGCACTAAGATGCCTGTGGTAAGAGCTACATTTCTTCACAAAGGTAGAAGACAGTTCATAAAGGGGGATTACCCCGGGCAGAGACAACTCTCCCCTAGGCACCCTTCTTCCAGCAAGGAAGCACATTCATTCTGACTCAAACCAAGGTGCACTCTTATCGCCTGCTTATATTAATCTAAAGGTTCTGCATTCTGTTTGGGCAGTCAAATGGTTTTAAGGGAAAACATTGAAAGTGTTAGTTATTAGCTACATTTTAACTTAATATGATGATAAAGTATCATTTTTGACTTTTGTTTTACTATCATTTTTAGCTCTTGTTCCAAAAGGCAAAAGCACAAAGATATCCCTTTACATGTTATAATTTGTATTAACAAAATACAAATATTTTTATCTGATTAAGATTTGTGAGGAAGGTGCTGGAGGGATGGCTCAGTGGTTAAGAGCACTGACTGCTCATTCATAGGATCTGGGTTCAATTGCCAACACCCACGTAGGAGGCCGGGGGATTTGGTACACATTCATAATCTACACGCTAGGTGAGATGCAGTCAGGAAGTTCTCCGAAGTTCGGTGACCAGTCAGCCGAGCTGAACTGATGAACTCTAGATCCAAGAAGAAATCCCGTCAAAAAATGGGTGGACCACAATTGAGAAAGCCAGCAAACATCAGCCTTCCGGCCTCTCCACGGACCCATGTAAACACGTATATACATGCCAAAGGAAAAGAGGAGGGAAAATATCTGTGTTAATTATTTTTATTCTACATAGGACCCTTAAAGCAGTGTAGCAGAACATTAATGACTAATGCCCAGAGAATTGAGATGGCCACGGGAGCCAAGTGGGGCTGCAGAATCTTCTCCAGAAGATCATCGACTCGGAAAGAGGAGCCGATGCGAGAGACAAGGTCACACCTGGCATCTCTGGTTTCTCTGGGGAGGGCCTGGCTGTGACTGAGGCAAGGAAGGTAGGTGAGGAGCACTAAAGGGGTCATAGGCTTCTGTCAGGAACCACAGAAGGCTATTACCAGGAACAAGAAAGGAAGAAAGCCCCAGCATCATAGCCCATCAATGATCAGACAGCCAGCATCTCAGAAGTTCTCGCTGCCGCTCCAGCATGTGCCCTTGTTTAAGGCCTGGGACTCGAGAATGGTGGCATCTCGGCTGATAAGGATGAAGGGCCTCTCCGTTCTCCAGCATTCTGCCCGTGTTCCTTTCTCCTTTCGCCTTCGTGTTCTACAAAGTGTTTAGTGTTTCTGTCACACTGAGACTTTGGAATACGGGTTTGCATTGTCCTGAGTTTGCTGCGTTTATCTATAGGCTCAGGCCAGCAGCATAATGCCGCCTAAGTGTTTGTCCAAACTGCAAAATCAGGCTGAGTCAGAATCTGGATTTTAAGATCTCAGCTTTTTTTTTTAACAAATATACATATACATACATGCAAACACACATATACATACATGCAAATACACATATACATACATGCAAATACACATATACATACATGCAAATACACATATACATACATGCAAATACACATATGCATACAAGCACATCACTCATATACACAACAACTACTGATTATGATTATGATTATGATTATGATTATGATTATGATTATTTATTTTGAAGTTCCTCAGGTAAATCTAACATATTCCCAGGATTGACCATCAAAAGAGGAATACGGCAGGACCTGGTGTAGTGGCATGTGCCTTTAATCCCAGCACTCTGGAGGCAGAGGCAGGAAGATCTCTGTGAGTTCGAGGCCAGCCTGGTCTACAAAGTGAATTCCAGGACAGTCATGACTACAGAGAGAAACCCTGTCTGGAAAAGCCTGAGAGAGCAGGAGTGGGGGCAGGGATATAGGCCTAGTGAGGTGGCGTGGTAGGAAAAGTATTTGCTGTCCAAGCCTAATGACCTAAATTCAATTCCCAGGGCTAACACAAAGGTAGAAAGAGAGAACCGACTCTACAAAGTTGCCCTCCGACCTTCACACGTGTGGCACAGCCCATGAACACACACCCATGTGCATGCATGTGCGCACACAGTAATAATAATTTTTAGAGAGCATCAGAAGAGGGGAGGGGGGAAATACAGGTCTTTGCTAAGACACGACGTGTAACAAACAGACAATGAACTGAAGCGTGCTTTGAGCCTTACCACAGACCCTGCAGTCCTAGCCCTAAGAATCTATCCTGCCAGAACACGCATACAAAGACATACGTGCACGAAGGGTCTCTGTTAGGTTGTGTGTAGTGGCCAAGGTTTCAGAAACACTTTCAGTGTCTTCCTATTGGTGAATGATTTGCATAGTAGACTCCTCCTAGAGGGCATTGTTGCACCAAATCTGAATGAATGAGGCAGAAATGTCTGTACCCCAGGAAGCAGCTCCAAGACATGTACTAGTCACACAAAACAAAGCATAGTTGCAGTAACAATCTGCGATATGTAATCTTGGTTCTAGAAAAGAGAACCATATGTATACCTGAGCAAGTAAATGCTTACGCAGACCATTGGAGGATGCTCACCGAATTGTTGAAAGTGACTATCTCCAGAATACAGGAGGGTCAGCGCAAGTGTGACTGTTCCAAACACATTCCAGAGCGGTTGGTTCTCATGTCATCTGTAGTCCTGGATAAGAGAGTTATTTGAAGTAATTGCCATCTTAGTGTAATATTAAATGCAGACTTGTGTGGTGACTGGCATGGTTGGCTGACAAAAATAAAACAAATCTACAACATCAATTCAAATGAAACTTGCTAGGGCACCTCTGACTTTTGTTGTTAAGCCTGCTGCTTCTTAACTAGGGACTGGCGGGGATGCAGTCACTCTGGCCCCTCTGGCCCTCCTTAGGCTTGCGTGGATTCTGACTCTCTCTGGTTCTCCAGATAACTCACCTGTTCAAGCAGTTCAACTCTAGAAGGATTTCTATGTCACACTTTGTAAATTCTCAGGGGACGGAGGGCCACCTGCCTGCCTGAGTAGGCCTCCCCCATTTAGGTGGTGAAGCAAGTAAGTACTTATGCTGTAGTGGGTGGGGAGGCTCTGGGTCCTAATTACCTATGGCTCTTAGTCTGTAGAGCAGCAAGCCCTGGAAGCGCATAATGAGAGCAGCTGCTTAGGAGTTGGCACCTCCTCACCCCAGACCATCCCTTCAGCTCTGAGAGAAATGAAGATATCACTCTAACAGCAGTGAATAGAGTTAGAGCTGAGGCAGGCCAACAGAGAGAGAGAGGCTTCCGGCCCCCAGAGAGCCCAGTGGACAGCTCCTTAGAACCTGTCCTTCACCCTCTCCAACTCCCCTTTTATGTCAAGTTACAGAGCCTGACAGAGCTTGACAAGAAAACTTAGGTAGTGACATCCCCTGAGGGAGGAAAGTCCTGCTCATTTATCTGTGACAGTCAGAGTAGATGTCACCTACACATTTCTCTTGCCTGAAACAAGGACTTCAGGACAGCCCTGTCACCCTCAAAAGACCCAGTAGGAAGATACCAGACCAAGATTCATCTGCCGCAATTCAGATTCCTTGAAAAATAAATTCACTTTTAAATAGACCAGTCATGAAAACATAGTGTTCGTTTTAATTTTCCTCAGAAATGTACTACCTATAGTGTCAGATAACGCAAACAAGCGAGATTCGATTTCCACATATTTTCTGGGCCAGTCCCTCCAGCTGGTCTTTCAGGGCTCATGGTCATTTAAGTGCTGAGAAATCAGCCCAAGGTTCGATGCTGGGGAGTCTGGTCCTATGATTTTGCTGCCTTACACAGGAGTGTACAGAACAAAAATGCCTGTCCACACCCCCACAAGACAGGACTGGCCAGCATTGTCAAGTCTTCTCAAGGTGCCCCTTGACCTCTGATTTTGACATGGCTCAGAAATAATGGAGAAATCCATTTTAAATCCAGAGCCTGATTCAGAAGGCAGGGTGTAGAGCCAAGGAATCTGCGTTCTAGCACTAGTTAATTCCATGTATTTGTTTTTGAAAAGGGGTCTTATTGTAGCCCAGGCTAGCCTCAAACTTGATGAACAAGTCCTTGAATCTTTCTCCTCCTGTCTCCATCTCCTGAGTGCTGGGATTACAAACCTGCATGCATCACCACACCCGGCCTAGGCAGTACTGAGGCTCAAACACGAGGCTTTGTGTGTGCTAGACAAGCATGCAACCAAGTGGTTCTCACTGGTTCTGGAAACAGGTGATTCTAGGCTCTTCCAGAAGCCCTTTTGACACCCTCTGGTGCCTATGGTGAGACCTTTGGCACGGCTCCTAATGGCACTTCCAATCACACCTCTTGGTGAGAGTCCCTTCCCCTTGCCTGCTAAGCCTGGATCTGGTTCTCAATGGCTGTCCTCATTTAAGAAGAGGCCAGTTAATCATCTGGAAACAATCACCCTGAAGGTAACAACAGCCCCTGGCAGGGTACCAGCAGCGTCTCCCAGTGGCTGCTGTGTGCTCTGTTGACCATTCCTTCTAGGAGGCAACTCTCATGAAGTCCCTGCTGAGCCGGTGCTGCTGTGTGGTTTATCATGGTAGCTGCTGGTTTGAACCAATTCTTCCAAAGTAGCTCCCAGGTCCTCAGACCTTGGTATGAATCAGAATTCCCAGGAGTGTGATTAAAGTCTAAGGCCCAGGCCCCATGCCAGAGCCACCCTCGGGTCAAAACTGCTTGGTAAGTAGTTTACAAGCCAGCAGGGGAGACTCACACAGCCACCGCTTAAGAACTGCCACTTAAAAGGCTAGAGGTAATATTACATTAACCAAGTATTTCATACATTCACATGACGTGGTTTAATAAAATCTGTTCTCCATTCTCTCCCTTCCAGCTCCTCCCCTCGTCCCCTAGCCACTTCTCCCTTCCAAAGTCATGTTCTCCCCTCCACAACTAAATCCACTGTGTGTGCACGGGTGTAGAACCATCTTCTGGAGCACGGGTAGCCTTTCAGAAGCCACAACACTGAAGAGAACCTCTGTGTGTGTGTGTGTGTGTGTGTGTGTGTGTGTGTGTGTGTGTGTGTGTGTGTGTTATATATGTATGCATATAATATGTACATTAATAGATAGATAGATAGATAGATAGATAGATAGATAGATAGATAGATAGACAGACAGGGTCTCACCTACATAGCTCTGGCCTTGGTGGTGGTTGGGACATAGACCAGCCTGGCTTCAAACTCATGGTGATCTGCCTTCCCAGATGCTGGGATTAAAGGCGAATGCCACCACACCTAGCTTAACAATACTATTTTCTTTTCTTTTTCTTTTTTTTTTTCTTTCTTTCTTTCTTTTTTTTTGGCTTTTTTTTGTTTTGTTTTGTTTTGTTTTGTTTTGTTTTTTGGTTTTTTTGAGACAGGGTTTCTCTGTGTAGCCCTGGATGTCCTGGAACTCACTCTGTAGACCAGGCTGGCCTTGAACTCAGAAATCCACCTGCCTCTGCCTCCCAAGTGCTGGGATTAAAGGCCTGCAGCACCACTGCCCAGCTAATCCAGCCAATGTATTGCAAATACAAACCTCTCAAACATTACTAACAGAAAATCTAATTGCTTGTTTGTCTAATTTGCCCAATAATCCTCCATCAAAGCATAAAAATACTTTCCTAAAGGAAAAAGCTACAAGAATGTGTATTCTTAGCAAGAGGTCTACAATCAAAACTTTTAATTGTTACTGTTTTGAGACGGGTTCTTGAACTGTAGCCTCAAACTCACACAATACTATTGCATCTGAAGACAAGATACATGTCATGGGCGTGCACTCAAACTCACCCCCGGCACTAGGATTGCAGACGTGAGCTAGCACACTCAACAAAAACTTGAATTTTGCGATCTGACTAAAGGTTATTTTTAGCATTATAAAAATTATAGTGATGATAGTAATGAATATTTATTAGGCTATTTAATTACAATGTTAACACGTTATAATTAAGATAGAATTATATCACTTTCCCCGTCCTCTCTCCAATTCCTCCCTTGCTCCCCCAACTCTCAAACTGATATCCTCCTCTTCTTTGATTACACACATTTTGTGTCTGTGTACGTATGTGTATGCACAAATACATCAAACCATCTGCTGCGTCTTTTTGTTGTTTGCGTGTATATGGTTTCTTTTATTAGCCTGATGCTGATATAAGCACTTTCCACAGGTTAGCAGATGAAGCCAAAGCACAGAGAACTTGACATGCCAAGGTTTACACCGCTGCTAAGCAGTGGAGTTAAGATCTGAACCCAAGAGCCCATGTCTTGGGCACGGCTGCCTCCCTTGCATTCATAGATCAGCTATCTATTCTGAGACCCTGGGCCTGCATTAGTGATTGTCCTTCAAATATACTGTGATGAACAAGAGAACATCGGCCCTGCCTTTGGTTCCCACAATGCAGGGAGCAGGCCTCCAAAAATATTACCATGCTGTTAGCTACAGAGTGAGGACAGAGCCTAGACAAGGAGGACCAAGGGAGGCATCTCAGAAGACCGGAGGGCTAAGCTGCGATCTGAAGACAGGTGTGAATTAGCTAAGAGAACTGGAGAGAAGAGTGATGTTTAAAGGCCGAAAGTAAGAGAATAAAGCATGTGAGGAAAAACCTTCATTGTAAGGTATGGCTAGAGCAGAGTGGGAAGGACTGAGCAGTGATCTTGGGAAGATACACGAGTCCCGGTTTGGTGGACCTTGTAAAGTATAAAACTCGCATGTGCAATTGAGCTATTACCAGTAGTGGGCAGAGCATGGAGCTGGGCAAGCGCGTTCTGGCCTGCTCTGAAGACAAGACACATGTCATGGGCATGCAGTGGTGCCTGAACCCTGGGAGATCAAAAAACCCAGAGATAAAAGTCAAAGACAGCTGCAAGAGAGAAGGAAAGAGAAAGAGACCCTCAAAAGAGACCCAGACAGGTGACATAAAGTCCCCTAAGTCTACACAGTCGTAACCAGAGTTGAGAATTCAAACTCTGATCTTGAACTCGGTATCTCAAATATAACTTTTCCTTAGTATCTAAAATCACAGCAGATATAAAATATCTGTATTTTTCAGGAGTTCACTCCTACAACAAAAATCTGACGTGTGATTACTGAGAACACCCCCTGAGTTCTACTGAGGAAGCAAACTCCTGTCTTCTGGCCGCCTCCTGTCTTCCTGTGTGGCAGCCATGCCTTGTGCTGGGCTATGTTTTATGCTTTACCTCAGTATGTCCCCCAAGGGATGCTGTCCATTAACAGACACTTAGGATTTCTCCTCAGAAGTCCTCCTGTATGGCACCAGGGCATCTCTACACATCCAGGTGTCACTCTGGGTAGCCACAATTCTCCAAGGAGCAAACTAAACGTTAGCAGTGATCTTATTCCCTATACCAACATATATATCTTCTTCAAAAGGCAGATTAATAGACACCACTGCTTTTGTTTGATGTTTTATTAAAATGACCCATTGCCATTCTTTTTCTTTTAAACATTTTTTATTTATTTTATATATATGACTAATACACTGTAGCTATCTTCAGACACACCAGAAGAGGGCATCGGATCCCATTACAGATGGTTATGAGCCACCACGTGGTTGCTGGGAATTGAACTCAGGACCTTTGGAAGTGCAGTCAGTGCTCTTAGCCACTGAGCCATCTCTCCAGTCCCCCATTGCCATTCTTAAATATGTAAGTGTATGCAGATAGATAAATGGTAGATAGATAGATAGATGATTGATTGATTGATTGATTGATGATGGATAGATGATGGGCAGGCAGACAGACAGACAGATGTGAGATATAAAACATTGCAAACGTGGTTTTGGATTTTTTGGTTTTTGCTTTTTGTTTTGTTTTGTTGGGTTGGGTTCGGTTTGGTTTTTAGAGACGGGGTGCCTCTGTGTATCCCTGGCTATCCTGGAACTCACTCTGTAGACTAGGTTGGCCTCAAACTCAGAGATCCACCTCCCTTGCCCTTCTAAGTGCTGGGATCAAAGGTGTAAGCCATCACACCTGGCTGTGTATAAATTTAAAAAAAACAAAAACTTTTAACTTCTCCTTCTACCTGTCTCCCACCCCACTCATTTCCTATAACTTCATTAATCTCAATCCAGAACTACTCATTGTTGACAATTGGGCATATATCCTTATATGTAATTTTCTATACATGTATGCATATCTAAACTTTTTTTTAAATGAAAAGGTACAAAGTGCCTATATTGTTCTAAAACTAGTTTAGCCTGGAAATGTTTTGAGTTGACTTTAAACCTAGCATAGAAAGCGATGGGTGTCGTTATGACATTACTGTACACTTGTCATTAGACCTTGTGCTTTAACCCACTTGGAAGTGGGGTGCTGGACTTTGCACACCTCATGAAAGCACTCATCAGCAAACTGCACCCCTGCTTGAGACTTGCTTCTTAAGCTGTGTGATGATCTTCCTGACAGGGTGACAGCTTCCTCCGCTTCCTCCTCTCTGCCAACCAGTCTGTGGGGTACAAAAGCCCTTGGTGCTTTAACTGCCCTTTTGTTCTGCAGACAGCGGCAAAGAGCCCAGAAGAATGTCGCCTTGCTAAAGTTTTAGACTATGAATTTGCCGGGTTTGTCCGTCTCTTCCCTCCCTCTTTGAGTGGCTGGGGTGCTTCCCTCCCTGCCTCTCCCTCTAATCCTGCCGCTAAGGGATGTTTGTTGTTTTAATGCTCTTCTTACAGAGTCTAAGACTCTAGAGGATGTAGGTTCAACAAACAAACTATTGTCTTCACATTACATTCTTATTCTACAGGATTTAGGAGGCACTGAGGACTGGCTCCTGTTATCCAGGAAACTAACTAACTCGTGTTTGAGTTGTGCTTTTCGATCCCTTTAAAGAGCATTCTAGCTAAAGACTGGTTGACCACATTTAAACTGAAGCTATATCCTATAGCCTCAAACAATTCTGTTAAGGAGGCAAAGGTAGCATTGGGGAAGCAATTAGAAAGAGGTTGGCAGCCCTATTGGGAACTACAAGCCCCTGAGCAGTAGAAAGGGGGAAGCCCAGACTCAGAGTAACTTGGCCTCCAAGACAGAAGTTTTGATAATGATCTGAAAAGCTTACGCAGAAGGTAGGAGGGTTTTCAAGTCCCTGGTTACCAGGAGAGGATTCATATCTTCTTCTTCTCTGACATTTTAAGTTTCTGTTTAGGGACTGGCTAAGGTAAACTTGATGAAGGCAGAGACCCTGTTGTGTTTGTTCACTAATGAGTGTCCAGTTCATGGAACAATGCCTCACACATAGATATTCAATAGATGCACGGGTATGTGGATAGGTGGGTAGTTAGGTGGATGGGTGGATGGATGGATGGGTGGGTGGATGAATGGATGGATGGGTGGGTGGATGGGTGGGTGGGTGGATGGGTGGGTGGATGGGTGGATGGATGGGTGGATGGGTGGATGGATGGGTGGATGGGTGGGTGGGTGGATGGGTGGATGGGTGGATGGATGGGTGGATGGATGGGTGGGTGGATGGTGGATGGATGGATGGATGGATGGATGGGTGGATGGATGGATAGATGGGTGGGTGGATGGATCGATCGAGAGTAGATAAATGAACAAGCAAACTACCATGTTAAAGTGAGCAACAATGAGAAGATTGGCTAGTATCCCTCTCTGTTGGTGAGGTGTCTCTAACAGAGCACTGGAGGCACAGCCAAGCAAACCAAGAAGGTTCAAAACTTAAGAGAAATGGAAGCAACCAAACAGGATAAGAGAACTGCCCATGGCAAAGCTTGTCTGTATAAATTACAGTAGGGGGCTTAGTCTGAAATCAGCCAAAACGCAAACAAGATAAAGTTATTTTACACAGTTTTCTGTGCTACCTGCCTGGTCATTAGGCAACAGAGGGAGGAGGGGGAGGGAAGGAAGAAAAGAAGAAAATAATTACATTTGTTTGCCCCACTCTACTGTCTCTTGTTAACAGTATTACCATGACAGAGCTGTTTTTATTAATGCCTACTATAATTGTATTCGCTATTTAAGCTCATAGAGTCATTGCCTCCAAAACTTGCCCAGATTTTTTTCTTTTCCATAAACTCATAGGTTTTCCATTCTATAACTGAGTAATTGATTATTGAAGCAAAGTGCAGTGTTTTATGTTAATCTCCAGTGCGTCTTCTTATTGATTTGAGATCATCTTTCGGTTTGCACGGTTCACTTTAAACCTTGATCCTAGCTATCATCAGTCACAGTCAGGATCCTTTCCTATTGGTGTGGTCCACAGAGACAGATGATCGCCTCAGCCATGGGAATGGCTGAAGAAAACAGCTAAGTTCTAACGGACATGTGTTGTTGGCCAAGCGATACAGCATCAGCTATGCGTGGAAAAGAGAATGAAGCTCAGTTTTGATACATGGGGCAAAACTTGAAGGTCTAGCAGGAACGGAAGACCTGCCGAATTCTAGGTTGAAGGAAGCCAAAGTTGGAACTTCCCATATACGGAAGGACTTGTCGAGGAAGCCATATTTCAGAAGTAAAAAAGTGGGGGGCGGGGAGGCCGATTTGAAGCAAGTAAGGAGGGGAAAGGGCACATTGTTGTGGTTAGTAGCCAAAATGGGATCAGAAAAGATGACCTGGTAGCTTCTATGAGAAGGCAGGGCTCCCCCCAGGGGCAGGTATTAAGTTCTCTAGAAGTGTGACTAGGCTTCCCCCTACACTCAAGCCCGTGTTCCTCCATCAGGTACTCCTAGATCCTTCCGGTCAATCCCGCATTTTTGCTACTTTTGCTCTGTCTGTGGCAAAAAAAATCAATTACAATGTGCTCACATGTCCAGGGAGTGATACATTTTCCATCTGCTCCAAAAGAGCTCCGGACCTCTCCATCATGGCCCCTCCCACCTCACACAGATGTTTAACCCCGAGGCTCCAACACAAGGATAATTTCCCCAGTGCCTCTCCAGGCACCATCTCTCTGGGGAGAGAGAGGGAGAGAGAGTAAATGTTTTCATTCCAAACCCTCAGGGTCAGGTCTTGTTTGTCTAAACTGTGTTTGTTGTCGTAATTATCAGATTAGCTGATCTCTGGCAGCAAGTTGGGGGGCAGAGTAGGGAGGATATTAACCCCAGCAGCTTGGTGGCTCTGCTTTGTTTTAGGAATACCTCCGGGAGGAGCTGTCTCCTCCAACCTGAAAGATTTGCCTGGAATTCTTTCTGCCAATCGAGCCGGCCTTCCGGCCTTCTCATAGGCTGTTCTGAGTAAATTCAGCAGTCAGTGATGCTTCTACTGGGATCCAACAGGCATTCAGCCTAAGATGGGGGGTGAAAGGTCATCTCTCTGGAGATCTGCAGAGGGAGGAAAGACGGAGACTCTAAGGAGGAGCCGGTTAAGTGATTTCATGAAGGGTGTATGTCTCTCAGACCCGACTAGGAACCAGAAGCTTTCGCCTGGAGGACTTCCCACTCGTTTGCCCACCCTGGTCACTAGCCCTCCCTCACCCCACCCCACCCCACCCCACCCCAACCCCCACCCCCACCCCCACCCCCACCCCCACCCCACGGCATGCACGGAGTGCACAGCAAAAGTCCTGGTTCCATGTAGTGTTTGGGGATTTTCTGTTGTTTCCAAGAATGTTTTGGCTGGTTGTCTCAATTTCAAGATGTTCCCACCTGCTCTTTCCTGCCACCTATGAACTTCTGTCTAGTCTCCAAAGTTAAAGACAGATTCTATTCCTCACTCCCCAAAATACAAAACTACGAGTGCCTTTGCATCCTAATGACCTGATTTACAAATGGAGAAGTCTTGTCCCCGGTGTGTTACAGGCTCTTTCAGGGGGAGTTCTGCATGCAGATAACTTGGCAGAAGATCCCAAAAGCACAAAGAAGTTGTCAGCATCTTCCGTGCATCTCCGTGATGGCGTTTTCTCTCTCCATTTCCTTTCTGATTTTGTTGTTATTGTTAGTGGTGATTGTGGTGTTGATTCTGGTAGTAGTGTTATATTGTGGGAGGGGCTCTCAGACAATGTCTTACTACGTAGCCCAGGCTCACCTCTCCATATTCCTGTCTCCTCCTCTTGAACGATGGGATTACAAGCATGCACCGCCACACCAGTTCTTTTCTGGTATTGTGTTTGCACACCACACACACACACACACACACACACACACACACACACACACACACACACGAAAACCACTGTTTACTGATTTACTGACCATCTTCAGCAGTACAAGAACTGACTCCATGTATAATATCTTCCTAGAAGGCCACCATGGCTTGTGAGGTACATACTGCCACATTTATGGAGGCTGAGACTCTAAGACCGAAGCGGCATAAACAAGTTCCCACAACTGTTGGTGTAAAATGAAGACTGAGCCCTGCTATGTGCGTGTATGATTTTAAAACCCATACAATCCCGTCTTATTAGTTACTAACATGAAGAAACATTTGGACAGTTAGGGAAAATACACTTTCACCCAAAACCAAATTCAATCAATCAATCTCTGTGTATTTTTTCCCCCCAACAAATCCAGCTTTAGTAATTTCTTCATACAATTTGAAAGCATTCAAATGCAATAAACAAATTCCAAATAACATTTTTATACAACAAAATCGTTTTTGCTATGTTGTTAGTGTTAGTTTTAAATAAATGTGACTCATTTGTCCACGTCTATACTGTTTAAAAATCCGTCGCCACTGGAAGCAAATATGATTTTTCAAATGTTCTATGTCGTTCACATGGATTCACAAAAGCCCTGCGACTTAGACTAGTCATGCACTCTGATGTCTCGCATCTCCGTTTGTGTTGCCAGAACAGAGGCTCTTGAGAAGAAATGTTCAGAACCAAAACTGGGCAGGGAATTTCCATCTGGTGCTCTGAACTGTCTAAGGAGTGTGGGCGTCCACAGATGGCAACAGCAGCGGAGCTGATCTGCTCTACGATGGGAAATGTTCCTTCATCCTCTGGCCAGCCACGAAGCCATCTATAGCTCCAGTCTTCCCTGGGTCTCCAGGCCTGGGGCTTATCCTCCTGTTTCCCACAAGCCACTGTGGGGCCAGCCCAACAGTCCTCAAATATGTCTTCTCTCAAAAGCATTGATGGCAGAAAAGTTTAAATGCCCATCTTCCTGTCAACCCAGAAAATCTGTCTTACTTCAAATAAACACCCACTGTACTAGGAAGGCTTGTTTTGTTTCCTTTCGTTTTGTTTTTTTAAGCATAAGAGTTTTAGAGCACATGTTTGTGGTCCTTGCTACAGTAAAAATGAATTTAGAGTTCCTAAAATGCCTTGGCTGACACTGGCCATGAGTGGTTAGCTTGTTCCTGCTGTGATGGCGACGTGACTGGAATGTTTTCTGGACACAGTATCGGAGAGCTGACTGACAGTTCTGAGCCCCTTTGGGCTTATCTGGAAAGGTGGGGCTGAGTTAGATGAGTCGAGAGTTCTTCTGCTGTGAGGCACCATCATATTCTGTGCTCTTACAGAGCTGCATATGGGACAACGGGTTTAGAAGTATGACATTGTTCTTGACTTAGTGTGCACAAAGTACTCAGAATAATGCCTGGCACATTAGCGACGTCTATTGTCCAGGGACTCATTTTTAGGCACACCCCTCTGGAAATTTCATAAAGAAACAGTCCAGGATTGGGGAGATGGCTCAGTGGGTAAGACTGCTCGGTGCATGAGCGCCTGAGTTTGGATCGCCTGCACCCACATAAGCAAGCATAGCCTGGCTCAGAGGGGAAGGAGGAGGGGGAGGACGAAGAGGTGGAGGAGGAGGAGGAGGGGGAGGAGGGGGAGCTCTGAGGCTGCTGGTTAGTCAACCCCCCTCCCCCAAATAAAACAAACAACAAACAGCTATAGGTTCCTACCCTGTCTCAAGGGAATAATGGGGGCTTCCAGCCTCCCTAGCCTCTGCACATGGGCACACATACCTGTTCAGATGCACACAGGCGCACACACTCATGAACCACATACATACAAACACATGCCCAAGAACTGCGCATGGGTGGACACACACAGACACACATTATTTTAAGCAAAGAATTTAGTATTCAGATAACCTTAAAGCTTTTCTCTTAAGACCCTGATAGAAAAGGAGTCAGCTGTGGCTCCTGCAACCCAGACTAACCACGCCCAACAAAGGAGTGTTTGCTAAGCAAGAATGCTTCATTTGAAACTATAGTCTGTAATTTGGCCCTGGATTGGAATGGACTGTGTTTCCAAGTAGCTAGCTTCTCTCTCCCCAGATTTGGGGTTCAAGCACCACATTGCTAGATAGGCTCTGTGACATGAAAGAAAGCACATAATGAAGTGTCCCCATGGGCTGTGAGGACTATAACAGCAGAGAGTGGACTGTGACCAGAGCATGCAGGTCTGTAAGAATATATCAGCCTGCCATGGCAGTGGGGTCATTCAAACCTGGACCTTGCTCTGTAAATAGTGAAGCTATGTCTTCTAAACCTCCAGTGGAAAGGCGATTCATGGAGTGTATTATGAGGCTATGTCTTGATTCCTTCCCTCTTCAACTCTGGGGACTGAAAGTATTAAAGGAATCACAGATCCACACAATAAGGGGAGGACCAGAATCTAGAAGGATCCTGAATTTCTGCCTTTGAACAGAAGGGCAAAAATGCAGAAGATCGAGAAACGGTGGGAATAAGGAAACAAAGGAGATTTTAACAATTTTCATATACTCTGAGTGTAAGAACGATGTAGAAAGATTTATCATTAAACTAGAAGAATGGATTGCAAAGAACAAAAGATGGTAGCATGAATCAAGACTAAAAAATATGCAAAAGACTAATTATTAACCAGCTATATGATACAAAGGTCTAAAATAGATATCAGCTGCCACTTTGCAGGGTGGGGCTGGGGGGGAGGAGGGAAGAGCTTCAGCCAGAGACCTTGGTATCTGGGGAAGAGGTTCTCATGTCTTCCCTAGGCACCTTGGCCATCCAAATCAAAAAACAGCTAATTAGATATAGTGGCACATGCCTATAATCCCGCATTTGGGTGGTGGGAGGCAAGGCAGAGGCAGGAGGATCAAGGTCATCCTTAACTACACATGGAGTTGAAGGCCGGTCTGGAGAACACAACACTGTCCAACCAGAAGTAGAGCTGAGGTTGAACCACACTGGGGTTTTGGGGCCCCGCCTCTTAGTGGCACTGGCCCCGCCCATTCCTCCTTTATTTCCCTTGGTGCCCTTGTGACATAACTGTGCAAGCAACTCTTACTGTGTGTGTGGAGTGGGCGGTCTCGAGAACCTTCAAGGCCCCTTCCACTTTCTGAGTCAGCACTTCTGATGTAATTCTTTGCCTTGCTTCCTCCGCCGTCTCCCTTACTGAAGTTCGGGCAAGGGTGACGACTCATGTGATGGGTTAATGGCTGAGCCATCTCTTTGCTGGTGGATAAAGCCTGGAAAACTTGGCTCCAGGTCCACGAAGGAGTCGTTTGGCATCAGATATTAGTCACCACTGCAAGTGGAGGTTCTATCCCTAAGTACCTGAGCATTATCTTACTAGCAACAATGAATGATGATAGATAGTAATTTAATGAGTCCTTTAATGTTTGACGTTAAACCAGTAGACGCTGGCCTTCAGCTCACTAACAATTGGGGCAGCTCTAGGTCCTACGTGTGGAGTAATAATGCCAACTCCTGCCTAGTGCTCAGGTAACAGCATCACCTAGGTGCGGCTGGCCACATGCGTGTGAATCACCCTCAGAACACTACAGTGAGGCGGGCCCGTCACTGTCATTCTCAATTGACATCGGAGGCATCAGGAGTCACTTTACCAAAATCGCTCAGCTTGTGACAGTCTGGGAGTCAAATATGTAGGGAGGGACTTTACCAACTGCTTTCATGGGTCCCCTCTGGATCAAGCAGAATCACTTAATAACTCAAGCTTGGCTCTAAGAGGCATAAGGTCCTAGGTCCATCTCTCCCGTCTTTTAATGCTGATTTTGAGAATTTGTTACAAGAACTGCATCTCCGTGCCCTTTCTCACCGTGTCATCATCTGAGAGTCAACCTGCTTTAACCTGTCTGTTCTCCTACCTGTCTTGCCCCACTGATGCCCACACTGAGGGACTCTTGCCCTGGGATCCGCCTCTTCTCCCCTCATCTCCCACCCCTCTGTCCACAGCCCCGACTGCAGCAGGTCTTCCCAGACACTGTTAACCCCCTACAACTCACAGCACGAGCTCCTGATCCCTGTGATTTCTTCCTGTGCTTCTCATCCCCCTCTTAATCCCAGCGAATGGCCCAGGCGAGGCACATAAGCCTTCCAGACAGGAATCTCTCCCAACAATCATGAGCAGGGCATCTTCTTCCAAATGCCTTTCTGTCCACAAAAACTCTCCAGTGTGAACCTTCACTTCATCTATCAAGACTTTAAAAAGTCACTAGGTTTGAGAGACTGTGCAGCGTTTCTGGGTAACAAGGATTTGAGGATAAAAAAAGTTTTCAACATAATATTATAATTATTAAAACTCATATTACACTATTGTTTCCACCTTAGCCATACTTTTTACTCCAGTTTAAAGATTAAGATGACCTGAAAGGAATGAACTGGTATTAAAAATTATAATTCTGACTTTTTCAAGAACAATTTTCCCATCTTCTCATTGCCTTCCCTGCCTTCCTCTTGGCATTCAAGGTGGTAGAATCTGCATGAATAGGGGAAGGTGCTCTAGGAATACTCAGGAAATATTAGCCAGTGACTTAATCTCATAGCCTCTGGTGTTGCCTTTTACTGTCTTGCAATGCAAATCATTTCCTTTCCTTTTACTAACACCCATTCGAGCATTCAACTCAAACAGTGGTTTGCTTATGGCTTTCACAAATGTACAGTCTGCTAACCGCAAGACGACAGGAGGACACTTGCTCAGGGAATCCAGCGATCCAGAGGACACTGACAGACATGGGTTCAAAGCCCTCCCCGTGGGCAAAATGGATGCATTGCCAGGATGCTCTGGGAGCATTAAGGACAAAACAAGAACCTCAGGGCAGTGGCTCTCAACCTTCCTAATGTTGTGTCCCTTTAAGACAGCTCCTTGTGTTGCGGTGACCCCCAGCCATAAAATTATTTTGTTGCTACTTCATAACTGTAATTTTGCTACTGTTATGAATTGTAATATCAATATCTAATATGCAGGATATCTGAAATGCAACCCCCAAAGAGGTCACAACCAACAGGGTGAGAACCACTTCCATAGGGTTTCATGAACCATTGTGCCCTCTGCCCTCAGTCTCCCCTGCCTATGCTGAGATCTCACAGCCAGTGAGGTTCTGGAATTTGAACACATTCTCAACTCTGAGGATGCCTTGTGGGACAACCGTGATGGTTAAACTCACACCAAGTTCCCCTCTCACTGAGAGTTCAACACGTGTTGAACTTTCTGCCCCTCCATAGGAAGAAGGGACACTGGGCTCCTGGTATGGAAGTTGGATGCTGCTGTTTATTCCTGGAGAGATGGGAGTTACCTGCCCACTGAGGCCAGTGATCTGCTCAGCCTCTCAGACCTGCTAGGAGCCAGGTGGGGATGACAAGGGAGGAAGAATTTGCACCCTTCTGCTCATGCATGGACTTGAGGGGACGAGGGGGGGCCTGTAGTTGATATTAATAAAGAGGTCATTTTTTGTTTTGTCTTGCTTTGTTTTCTGGTTGAAATTTAGTTTAGCTTTATCTTACTTTTGTAGTAAATATTCCTTTATTTTATTTTTAAAATGTAGTCCTTGATTCTGCTGAACAAGGGAAAGGAATTTGGCTTAAGAAGAGAATCAAAGTGTCCTTTAGGTGTAGGGGTAATGGGCTAAACCTCTTCGGCTCCCAGAAGCTCGCACGTGTGCACCCACCAGGAACTATCTGGATTCGAGGATGAAAGACACACACACACACACACACACACACACACACCAGTTAATTTTTAAATGGCAGTTCTAATCCTTCCCGTGGCTGGCACACATTTCCCTCCTGTAATCCTGCCTTAGTGCCCTCTAATTGTATATTTTATCTTTGTTGCCCTGGCTCCTTCTGGGCGGCTTCCTAGTCTTTACTGCCCAAGACTCTTCTGGGCAGCCCTTCAGGGGCTGCATTCCTTCTCACCTACATTTCAGATGATTTTCCTTCTGCAGCTCTAAATCTGACCCGTCTCCCTCTGAATCATGGCGATTCTCCTCCTCCTTGCAGTTTCTAGCCTGCCTCAGTCTACCTGCCCAACAGTTGGCCATTGGCTCTTTATTGATCGATCAAAACCCAACTGGGGACAAGGATTTTCAGTGTTCGAACACACAAATTCCCAATTTGGGGGGTCAGATTAATTCAAAGCATTAGAACCAATCCACAACATTTGGGTCAGGAGTGGTGATGTCAGTTGAAGATCTGGAAAGCAATACAGAGAAGCTGACAGGAGGCAGAGGGGAGATGCTGGGAATGAGGACAATGATAGCTTATCCCATACCACAGAAAAGTGCCCCGCCCCGCCCCGAAGCACTTCCCATCCGCCTTGCTTGGCTCCAACCAAAAATAGCCCAGACCCTAAGAGGTCAAAGATGGAAACACCTTGGGTCTTAGAATAGCCTGGATTCAGTCAGGCCAGTGTAAGGAGAGCTTTGAGCTGAGGGTACTAGTTCCTCTGAGATCAGAACATTTAACTTCTCTGAGTACCTCATGGGTGATGGTGGCACTAGGCAGTTCTCAAGGGAAACTGTGGCCAGGTGTTCATAAAGGACCTGGAAGGTTAAGTGACCTGCAGCCCTATTAAGTGTTGGAATTTACATAGTTGAATCCTACCCAAAGTTGGCTGGACTGCTCTGATCTTCCAAGGAAAGTATTGCAATGATTGGGGGTGGGGACAAATTAGTAAAATTAGTCTGTCTGGGGAGAGAAAATAGGGTTGCAGAAAGAATTTCTCTCAGCTGAGCAGATACAAATGAAAAAGAGAGTTTTAGAATGGCACATGGCAAATCTAGAATAGAATATAGAAAGCTTCAACACAATGTTTAAATTTAATCTTTAAAAAGATAATCTCGGTGCCTGGGATCAGGGGAAGTCATCTTGTTTGCTGACTGTCAAAAAGAGATGCTTAGAAAATGAACAAGAAGCTGAGCATGGTGGCACACTCCTTTAACCCCAGTACTCAGGAGGCAGAGGCAGTTAAATCTCTGTGAGTTCAAGGTCAGCCTGGTTCACAAAGCAAGTTCCAGGACAGGCAGGAATGTTGCACAGAGAAACTCCGTCTTGAAAAACAAAACAACAGTAACAGCAACAAAAACAAAAGAAAGGAAGGAACGAAGGAACGAAGGAAGGAAATAGGAAAGAGCTTCTAAGAATAAAATGGCAGATGTGAGGTTAAAAAGAAACCACATGCCAGGCAGTGGGGGTGCACGCCTTTAATCCCAGCACTTGGGAGGCAGAGGCAGGCAGATTTCTGAGTTCGAGGCTAGCCTGGTCTACAGAGTGAGTTCCAGGACAGCCAGGGCTACACAGAGAAACCCTGTCTCGAAAAACCAAAAAGAAAAAAGAAAAAAAGAAAAGAAAAAAGAAACCATACATGTTTATTTTGGCAGTATGCAATAGAGAAGCCAGGGAGTCATGCAAAAGAGATGACAGACTGCCCTCTCACAGGCCAGTGGGACCAGTTGCTCTGTCTCTCTGGGATTTCTGTTAAGTTGCAATGTGAAGAACAAGGTCAGGGGTCAGAGATGTGTCACAGGTGTGTATCTGCCTCATGAAGCTCTCTCAGAGGTCTCAGCTATCGATAGCTACGTCTGGGACATGTACAAACATGGCCAGCAGAGCTGCTGGAGTAATTATGGTAACTGATTGGAAAGCCCAGCGGTCTTGTCTCTTGGCAGAAGTGGGACCATGCTTCTCAGTGTTGCCAGTTTCTATGGTTTTGAGCTACCATTGAAGTCACCAATTTAGAGGAAGCATCTGGGTGGCCTCAAGTGGCTCCTGTCCATTGCACCTCAAGTAAAGAGCTTGTCTGTGTATTGTAGCCTTAAGCCACACAGCCCACCACACTCTCCCCACAGGCATGCTTGGTCATGTTGGAGGAATGTGGTGTCCGCAGTGCTGGGGATGTTGAGTGCCCTGTAGCCCTGGCTCTATCCAGGCTGCCCTTGGGAGATGCAGGCACTAGTCCAAGAGAAGAAGCAGGAACAACTTCCTCTTCTATGTCCTTTAGCTCAGGAAACATCACTTGCTTGGTTTTGCAAAAAAGAAAAAGGTCTGGGGACAGGGTGCTTCCAGGACCACTAGGTACAACTTTGTGGCCTCAAGTCCCTAAAAACTCATCAAGCTTGACTTTACACACTGGAGGTAGGGGCAAAGGGGTGCCGTGGCACACAGCTGGGACATGCGGGCACCACTAATGCTTGCTTCTCCCCCACCAACCTACAAAGGTTTAGGGCCTCAACCTAGGAAGAGCACAAATGGCTGTGAGAAGCAGGGACGCCACGGGAGAGGGCAGGGGAGCCTCTTCAGGATGCCCTCCCTGGTGCTGAGCTGGGCACACAGTAGTTGCATAGCAACTCCTCCTCCTCCTGCATCCCCTCCACAGGCCTCCAGTTCCTGGGATGCCAGCTAACTTTTTGCTAAATGCCTATTTGTGACTTTACCTCGTCTTAGAAGAAGAAGAAGAAGAAGAAGAAGAAGAAGAAGAAGAAGAAGAAGAAGAAGAAGAAGAAGAAGAAGAAGCAGCAGCAGCCACACATGACTCCTAGTTCTTGTGTAGTGAAATATACACACCATAAAAATTACCATCGTGCCCACTTGTAAGTACACAGTATAACAGCATTAAACCCGTTCAGGTTGTTGTCCACCCACCCCAGGAGTCTTCTTTTGGGAAACCCGAAACTCTGGATCTATTAAACATAACTCCCGGTTCACCTCACCCTCCAGCTCCCCCAACCACAGGCCCGCGTTCCTTCTCTATGAAGATGGTTACTCCAGGAACATCCCTAAAGTGGGGCCACAGGGTATTTGTCTTTTTGTGACAACATTTCGCTCACAATGAGAACCCCCAGTTTTAAAACTAGATCTATTCCGAGGTCATCTGCGAGATGACTTAGGCATGTCACAGCAAATGTTGAAAGTAAGTGCCCAATTTCCTTAGAGAAGAAGGGAGATGGCTTTTCCTAGATCTGAGAGAAGGTGCCAGTGCAGGTGAGATGTGGTCCTCTTAGCCCCAGATGCAGCACTGGAACTAGGTACCTCTGCCTGTCTTGAATTCCTCTGTGTTGCCGCAACACGAGTTCAGAGAAGAGCTGACCTTAAGATTAACAGCCTTTCCATTTGTGCTTTCTGTAGCACGCATTCCCAGAAGGCTCCCTGTAGCTTTAATACCTGGTTAGACATGCAGTTAGACAACTCATATTTACTGAGAACTGCTATAATGCAGACATAGCCAACAGTTAAAGTGAAAATTGAAGTGAAGAACAAAGTTGCCTTCCTAACCTCTATACTCCCCTTCCCCAGATTATGCAGCAGTTGGATAATGTAGATGGCTGGTCCTTGAGCTCTCAAGATTTAGGTAAATTAGTGTAGCCCATCATCCTAGCCTCAGTGGCTGGTTTGGTAATGAGCTCATGACATAATTCCAACAAATGAGATGTGTCCATTTGTTGAACCAGGAAGCAAGAAATCTAGACTATTCTAAATACTAAGTCTTACTGACATTTCCCTGAAACAATATAATTTCTGGCTGTATTCTAAATCCCAGTCCTTAGTTCCACAAATAAGTGTAAATCCTACCCTTCATCAAAGAAGGTCAAGGCTTCTACAGCAATCCACAGCTGGTCAAAACTCAGAGCACACGTGACTTTGGGTAACCAGCCCCAACTGGTACAGCCCCAACACAACCCTGACACCCCAATCTCTAGATACACTGAGGAAGAGGAGGTAAGAGGGTTTTAAACACTGCAAATCACCTACTGTAAGATGCTGTCTTCTGGACATAACAGGCGTGCTGCTCCAGGGATATTACAGATACGTCCGATTGTCTTTAAGGAGACCTACACAATGACCACACCAGTTAATATGCTAAAGTGGATAGGGAAATTTCACAAGGCCCAACCCCTAGATGAACTACAGGCAGCTGACGGCTGCTGAGGGGGAAGAGAGGGTGGTCCTCTCCAAGGATGAGCCCCTGATGGGTTATCCAATCTCGTGGTTAGTCCTCACAGTACATACGAGCAACACTAAACGTATACAACAGGGTGTGCGCGTGCGTGCGTGTGTAAAAGTAATCATAAGAGATCATTAATTCCTGAGAGTTGTGTGGGGGCATGGGAGGAGTTGGAGGTGAAGGGAAGAGATGGAAAACATATAAATACAGTGTACTAGTGTTTGAAATTTTCAAAAAAAATATTTAAAAAATAACAGAACGGTCAGTCTTCAATTGAAACTCGCGCTAGGAATGTCAAGAGTCTTTGGGGGCATGCGGCAGGCTGGTCCTGCCTCAGTTATTCCTGAGGCCCGCCCTAGTTTGCCTGCAGCTATCTGGGTCGACAGATTCCCTTTGTTGCTTAGCCCTCATTGAGTTTGTTCTTCTGTTACCCATAACTTTAACTGTCTTGAGTTTCTGCTATGTGCTAAATTGTATCTCCCCACCTCCACCCCCAAAGTCCTACCCTGAAGCTCCACTGTAATGACATTTGAAGACTGAGTCTTTGGGAAGTATTTAGGTTTTGATGAGGTCATGACAGCGGGACTCTCATGAGAGAATTAGGATCCTTCGAGGAAGAGATAGTAACACACACACCCCTTCTTATAAGGACTCAGCAAGGAGGTAGCGGTCTAAGCTCTAGGAAGACAACTCTCACCAGAACCTGACCATGCAGGCCCCTTAAGTGATCCCAACTTCTAGTCTCTAAAATTGAACTGTTAAACAATCCACTACAGCAGGCTGGGCTAACGAAGACACCCACATGGCTCTCTTGGAACATGTGCTTAAGCAAAGCAGTTCAACTTCAGGTCCACCTTTACCCAGTGATGATGACTAAACCAGGGTGTGACTCGATCTCCCCCACCCCTCCCTACATCGCCCTGGGAGAGCTGGCTTTTCCCATGCCTGCAGTTCTGACTGCAGCCTCATGCTTCTGGAATAATCTTAAATGCAAGCAGCCTTGGGTGCTGGGCTACTGGTGACACTACCACCCAGATAAAGGACAATAAAAAAAGAACAAGGAGGAGGAAGAGGGGAAGGAGAAGAGGGGAATCCAGTGAAGAATCAACCTACCCACATCCTCAGCAGCAGCATGGGGCGTGAAACACACCAGAGTCGGCACGGCCAGGAAGGCCGGCCACTGGCATCGGTGACTTTGAAATCTCGCATGCTTTTGTAAAAAGTCATGTAAATTATGCATCCCGCCTCATAAGGCATCATTATTTCTGTAAATAAAAATGTTCCCTTAAAAAAATCATCAAGAAGTTCCATTTTATCCTAAATATTTGCGATAATTTTCTGGCCTCACACTGACATTGTTTACATCTCGATGCAAGAAGCTCACATACATCAGGAAGAGCGCTGGACTGGGGAGTTTTTAACCAGCTTAATCTTCTTGTTCTCCTGCTTCCTAGACACGCAAAGGTTTCTCTCTTTCTCTTCTGGGACAGATCTCACGATGTAACACGGACTAGCCTTGATCTTGCTAGCCTCCTGACGAAGCACCCTTGTGCACGGCTCATGCCACCTTCTGCTCACGCACCTTCTTTACTTACCTTCTCTTTGGTCTTGGATACAGGAGAATGCCTCCATTGACTTTTTCACTGAGCTGTTACGCTCCAAGGAATCTATATGAGACCAAGATCCCCTAACCCTGTGGCCATGTAAGGGTAACCTCCACATTATCCCAAGGTCGCTCTAGACATTTCCCCAGCCCAGACTTGCTCTTGTTCTGCACTTTCCTAGTCACTCTGGTCCCTTCTGTCCGAACCTTGTACCTGTGCTTCAGAGAGGGTCACAGGAGGTAAAAAAAAAAAAAAAAAAAAAATGGAGATTTGCAGGATGGTCAACTGTCATGTCATTGAGGATGGGAGAGAAGTCATATTTTTAAAATTTATTTTTCTTATTTTTAAAATTATATGCATGTGCACATGTTCACGTATGTGCATGTATCTGTGTATGTGCATGTGTGTACAGGTGCTTTTTGGAGTGTCAGAGACCCTTGACTCTGGAATAACATATGGTCATGAGCCACTGACATGGGTGCTGCTGCTGGGGACCCAACGTATCCGTGCACCTAACCCCTGAGCCATCTCTCCAACTTCGAGAGGTCTTTTTTGTTTGTTTGTTTGTTTTGTTTTCTGAGACAGGGTTTCTCTGTGTAGCCCTGGCTGTCCTGGAACTCACTCTGTAGACCAGGCTGGCCTCGAACTCAGAAATCCACCTGCCTCTGCCTCCCGAGTGCTGGGATTAAAGGCGTGCACCACCACAGCCCAGTGAGAGGTCAGATTTCTACATCTTAGATGCCTGATTGCCTGTGTCTGCTGTCTTCATTAAGGGAACTCGGCCTGTGCCTCCTACTTGCCTCAGAAACACATCACCTACAAAAGCAGGCCAAGCAGGAAAGGGAAGTTGATTTTGCTTTTAGCGTCTGATTCATTGGTTGCTTGGAGGGCTGTATTAAGAGGTAAACACTGCTCAGTGGAAAAGAATGCAGTGATGGATTAGCGATGCCTGCCACGGGCACACAGGGAGAACAGAGACTCGTGTGCTGCCACTGGCTGTGCAGCTCAGAGATCCAAGAGTAGTTGATTTTAAAAGTTCCAACAAAAGCTGGAAGGTTTTCAGAAAAATCTCAAATGTTGAAGTTTTTTCCTCAGAGACTTGGACCCCCGAGGCAATTACAAAGTCAGTCAATAATGGTTCATGTCTTATTTTTGATAGCATGAAGGCCCAACTCCTTATCTATGGTTGGGCTGACTAGGTTAACTGAATGTCAAGTCTCTTTCCTTTTGAATAGAATAGTATCAGCTCCATTCACTGGCCCTGGGTGTATCAGACCATTCACTATGATTTACATTTGCTGACATCACAGAAATTTCTGGAATGTTATTGGTCATCCTGACAGTCCAGCATGCCCATTGAATTGAGAACTGTAGACAGGAACAGAGAGTGACAACCTAAGATAAATGACTGACTGCAGAAACACATTTGAAAAAGAACCCATCAGGAGGTGGCTGGGAACCACTGCTCTCGGGATGCGCAGTGTCAGTCCTAACACAGCTGCTCAGATTCCACCCACGGGTTAAGAACTCTAGAGGCTTTTAGATCGAGCTGGGTATGTGTGCCCTGATTTCACTTCAAAGTGCCTCTTTTGGTTTTAGTGTGAGTTACCTTGAGAGTTTTTTTAAAATAACAAATATCTTTATTAAATAATTGCCTCTTTGCTGTGGAATTCTAAAGGCATCCTGAAGCATTGTAGAATGCAGCGTATTGGGGCTTTTGGGAATTTATCCTGCCGCTTTAGAGGCTGTGTATGCTACAAAGCAGAACCCAGAGTGGATTGCCATGGCAGCTCTTCGGTGAGAAGCTTCCTGGCTGAATGGAGGATGTGTTTTGTTCTGACCCCTCGTCTTATTGTGCCTCCACATAAAGCTACACACAACAATAAAAGCCCTAGAGATAAGACTTTTTAGCATTTCTCTGTGGTATCTAGCTCTCCTGGGGTTTCTCGCAAGCCCCTTGTTTGTCTCTGTTCCACGCTTCCCTTGCAATTGAACACCATTACCAGTTGCAATATTATTATCAAATGGTAGCTGTTGAAGAATCCTGTTCTACCTTCCATCCTTACTCTTTCTGTGAAAGATTACCCCCTACCCCTTATGACATCAGAGGGGTTCTAAATGTGTCCCTCCAAGTGCTAGACCCATGAGATGCTCAGCAGAAAGTGATGCAGGTGGAGAACAGAGGCCGGATGGAGACACCCTTAGTGAGCTCAGGAAGCATGGCGGATGGGTGGTGTCCCTCTAGGACCGATGGCATGCATGTGAGCCTGCAACAGGTAGACAGGAACTCTGCTATCAAGAAACTGTTCTGAATTGGTTTATCCCAGTGTCCCAGACATCCTTAACGCTGATGTCTTTCCCTCCTATTAAACGACACTGAGATTCTATTCGGGGAAACCCCGTATCTCTTGTATGGCTCACCTTGGGGCTTCTGTGTACTTACCTCGTCTGACCAGTCCAGTGTGAAAGGGTCTTGTCATCCCCTGAATCTTCCTCATGCATTCTAGCTCCCTTGTTGATCTGAGCCCTTCACTGGCCACACCTTGCAAAAATCTATATTGCACACATCTCCTGTTCAATGTTTGCAGTTCTGAGCTCTTCTCCACTGCCCCACCACCACCAAAAAAAGGCCAAAGATTTTCTTTTTATACTAATATACAGTGCAGCAAAGGTATAGCAGAGGGATGTTTGGACTGCCTGCAGGTGTTTACATAAATGGGTATAGTTATTCTAGAGGGCAATTTGGCATTCTATACCCAAAGTCTTAGAAACCTATCTTAGAAATTTATTCCAAGGACATAATCAAGGAATAAACAAAGATTTAATGTGTTGGGGTTTGTTTGTTTGCATATTTGTTTGTTTCTAAACTGGAGTCGTATTTATAATAGAAAACTTGAGAACAAGAAGAGATTGGTAGAGTCCATGGTGGTACATCCATAAAACAGGATACTACACACCCTTTAAGAGAAGAGTCTCTGCAAAGAACATATTGGCATAAAATCAACACCAAACTAACTCCCCATAAAAAACGCACATATGCACACTGCGGGCCCAATTCCATCACGGCAGCATGTAGTGAGTATGAAATATCCACTTAAATGAGAAACCCGGGCGGGTGTTCCACAACGCTTTTCAATAAGCATCTTCCACTGGGCACAACGGTTTATCTGTGCTCTCTGACTTTTATATATAATGCTTTTGTGTATCAAACAGAGACCACTAGAAAAATTATCAAAAATGGTTGATGATCTTTCACAAGCTTTGTTAGTATGCAGAGTCCCGGCTGTTCTAAATAGGATCCTGCTAACCCCAACTGGGACTTTTCTGTCTCTTGGGGGGGTTAAAGTTCCATGAGGAAGGTCAACGAAAATGTCTACCTTCCCTTTTCTAGCTGCAGGGCCCTGGATACAAGAGCTGGCTTCTGGATTATGAGACTGCAATTTTGAAAGGAAAAAAAAAAAAAAGATCAACACACTCCACCATCTATTTATTTAATATTAAAAATAATATTTCACGGAGTTTGGCTGGCGTCAGACTGAGCGGTTACTCATACAGGAATTCAAACAAAAGCAGCCTTGGCCCCAGGCCAGTGGGCTGGTGCTGGGTGGTCCAAGTCCGTCCTTAGCTCCGAATAAGTAGCTTGTAAGCTGCTTGCAGACCTGCTTTGGTTTGGGAAGATGATGTATTCATTTATTTATTAGAAATGTTTTAACAGGAAATGCTAATCGTTTGCGTTTAGCGAGAACTGCCAGGGAGACAGCTGGAGAAGCCCAGCAAACATTGCTGGGTGGAAGACTGCTACTCTTGGCCCTGGAGTTCAATCAGTGTCTGCTGTAAGAATGTTCCAGAACTTAGCACACCAACTTAGTGCAAAAGATCCTGGTTGTCTCACTTTAGAGCAAAAGAAAGGAACGGGAATCCATTCTCTAACCACCCCGCCTCCTCTCCCTGTTTCTATGTGTTCCTTAGGGACCTAGGGGTAGTTAGTGAGTACACATACTGGTTCTGCTTGGTGTGAATGAGTCAAGTTCAAACCTCCAGGTAGGATAATGGGAGCGGAGGTGTGAGCAACACATGTGTAACTTGAAGCAGTTTTTACTGTGACTGCGGATTGGGGTCATTCGTGGGTTCAGAGCTTACATGTGCGTGTCTTTGATGTGTGTAAGAGCCAACAGCAAGTATCTCCAAGGATTTCAGGCAAGTCTCCCAGGTGCAGAGTGTACTCCAGTATTGGGTCATACTCGGGGTGGTTTTTGTCACACCAGAGGGAAGATAAAGGAGGGAGAATAAATATGAAAAAATGTATACATACAGAAGGATCGTGAGCAGGTCTGTGCTTTAAGAATCCTCTTCCCAAGAAGTACTTGGAAGAATGTAGGGTTTTCCTCACGGGGGAAGGGCGTGGGGCATGGGATCTGATGTCTAACCCGGTCTGGCACGACAAATTTGCTGTTCCTGCCTTTCCAGATAACAATGGAAGTGAAGCCAGGCCCTGGAACCCAGTCAAGATTCCCAGAGATAAACCCTGGGGCAGCAAGAACGCTGTCAATGAAAAGTGGCTTAACCTTTCGCCTCCTGAGTCACAGAATTCCCACAAATGTCGTGTCCCCACCAACTCTGGCAGAACTCACCGTCACAGTCCAGACTTCGAAGCCACTTTGTAAACAGAGAGGAGGGCATGCTGTACTGTAAGTCAGAGCACTGATACCCCAGCACTCAAAACACTCTCTTCTAGAGACTACCCTTCTTCCCAAGTTCAAAAAGTTAGAGAACCCTTAAACAGTTTGTCTCTGCAAATGCAGTCTATAGCCATCTAAATGCCTTTAAACAGACCTGAATGCAGCATTCCACAACCTGAAGAGCGTCTAGGAGGACTGTGCTGAAGCAGTGAATCTCAAGGCAAGGGGAATCGGGGGAGGGGTGAGGGGCGAGACAAAAAGAAAGAGATGCTATGCTTTCAGTGTGGTTTGTCTACCCCGAGACTCACATTGGAATTTAATATCTATTGTGGGGCACTTGGAGGAGGGGTGCCTTCAATCAGATGATGTCTTTGAGAGGTGATGGGGGTAAGATAAAGTCATCAGGGTGGAGCCCCTTGATTTAATACCATGGCTGTATAAGAGCAGGAAGAGACCAGAATACACACACGCACATGCTCTCTGTCCCTTGCTGTGTGATACTCTGAGTCACCAGGTTGCCATCAGCAAGGCTATCACCAGATGCAGCCCCATGACCTTTGACCAGAACCAAAAGAAACTTCTTTTAGTTATTATGCTTCTTCCCTAGTCTGTTGATATTGTGTTAAGAACAACAGAAAACATAAAACCAATGGGTTTATACTGTTGACAACATCCTAAGAGTTAAACAAAAGTTGGGGATTCACTAAATGTCTTATTTAAGGTAAAAAATTGATTAATCTCTTTGAGTGTTGGGTTCTTCAACAAAATGAGAATGGTCTTTGAATCCATAAACTCGGATTTTTCCCCCCGACAACTGTCTTATTATATACATTCACCGCATCTCAAAACAAACACACAAACAAACCATTGACCATCATGCTTACCTCTAGGACAATGGTTCTCAGTCCTTGCTGCCCATGTAGTCTTGGAGAGCTAACCAATGGCAATGTCAGTATGCAAAGCCACTCCCGGAGGTGACACGGAGTTGGCCTGGATTGGCTCAGACACCAGAATTTCTCTTCTGTGGTCTTTGAAAGCATGCCCTTCTTTTCTTTGAACTAGCCATCTTCTCCCTGACCATTTCCACCCCAGAATCCCTGCATAGCATTACTTGAAAATGTCCCATAGTTCAAAGCCTAACTCAGCTTGCCCCTTCTCAAGGCCTTCTCTGATGACGCCCTAGGCCTTCTACATCCCTTCCTGCCTTGCACAGGAAGTTCTCCATAGCAACATTGAGAATGACGCTGATGATCCTGGTACCCAGCATGCCTAGCGGGCTCACATCATGCTGAGTCGTTCTCACGGCAGTGTGGGAATGCACGAAGACTATGCGCTGACTTCCCTGAGGTTACACAGCTGCAATGGCGAAATCCAGGCCCCAGAGAGAAAAGTTACACTTTAGTAACTCAGCTCGTGTCAGGCCCCCCACCATGCCTCTACTTCTACCAAAAGTTCCTATCTGTTACTTCTTTGCGTTTTGTTCCCCCCCCCCCCACACTCCCACTAACACTCTGCACTGCTTGTGCTTGCTGTCCTCAGATTTACAGTCACTTGTTGCCACTGGTATCCAAGCAGAAAGCATCAGCTCATGCGCGTGATCAGGATTTTGTTGTAGAGAGATCCACTTTATGTTGAAGTCTTCAGGGACACTTAATCTAAGAGCAGGGAGCACATGTTTGTAAATCTTACCTTTGGGTTTCGTCTTCTTCCTCATAATGTCACTGCCCTGTCAGCTCTGAAGGAAACCACAGAATGGGCCATACTTGAGGGAAGCCAAGATTTAATGCCACTGCTCCAGCTCAAGTGGCCGTGCCTAGAACTACAGCTGTGTTTAGCAGTCATTGTGAAGTACACACGCAGTGATTTACTGCAGCCCTGGTTTAGATTCCGTCGTTGCTTTGTCCTACCGCTTAGTGTGAGCAATGGCATTGTCACCAAAGCAAAGGGCGAGTCCCTTGGTCAAGAATAATTTGCCCGGGCAGTGGTGGCGCACGCCTTTAATCCCAGCACTTGGGAGGCAGAGACAGGCAGATTTCTGAGTTCGAGGCCAGCCTGGTCTACAGAGTGAGTTCCAGGACAGCCAGGGCTACACAGAGAAACCCTGTCTCGAAAAACAAAAAAAAACAAAAAACAAAAAACAAAAAAAAAAATAATAATTTGCAAGTGAACAAACCGATTTTTTAATTGGATGAATACATAGATTATGCTTTGATTCTATAAAAATATACAAATGACTTTCAGAATAAAAGTGTCCTTTCATGTTTAACTAGAGACTTTTACCTCTGGCCAATACGAAACAACCAGTGCGGACTGGTTCCCCTCCACCTAAAGCAACTGAAAAGTTAACAAAATACATTAAACAACAATTTGAAAAACACCAGATATCAGAAGGACCATCACCCCTGAGGATAATGTTGTGTACAACAATTCACAGCCTTGAGAGAGTTTCCAAGCCACAATGCAAAGAAAGAGAGCCAGGCAGAGGTGGGCAATCTCTCAGAGTGGAGAACACAGAGCTCAGGGGATGGGGAGACCACTGTTGCTAATCTTCATGGAACTGATACAGGAAGGAGAGCCCTGGCGGTTCTAGTCCTGCCTAACAAACAATTTTTTTATTTTGGTTGGTTGGTTGGTTGGTTGGTTTTTTGTTTTGTTTGATTTGGTTTTGGGGTTTTTGAAATAGGGTTTCTCAGTGTAGCCTTGACTATCCTAGACCTTGCTCTGTAGATCAGGCTGTCCTCGAACTCACAAAGATCTACCTGCATCTATCTCCCAAGTTCTGGTCTTAAAGATATGTACCACCACTGCCTGGATATGCCTAACAAGTCTCAAAAATAATGTTTCCACGTGATTTAACCAACTCATTTGGAACAAAAATCCAGAGTATTTTATAATACAGAAATCCTAGCACCAAACAAAATACCACTCAAGTGCTTGAAACTGAGTGACAGGTTACCAGACACAGAGGAAGCAGAAAAGTAAATGACCAGGTCCACACCCAGAGACCATTCAGGACACTGAAAACCAACATGGGGCAGAGACAGATGTTGAGTTTGTAAAGAAAGGCTTAAAACAGCTGTCATCTCTGTTACATAGTTCAGACTGTGAGCATGCACAGGAAATATCTTTTTGTTTTTTAAATAACAGTCATTCTATCGCTAGCTGCATGGTTTGAAAGAATATCTTTCAGCTGGGCTTGGTGATGCACACCTGTAATCCCAGCCCTCAGGAGGTAGAAGAAACACAGGTGTGAGGCCAACCTGGTCTACAGAGCAACTTCTAGGCTAGCCAGGACAATCTCACGACTCTTTGACTGAAACGTCATAGTCCTGAGGCAACTCTCTGCCTCCTGCCATCTCCTGTCTTTGAGAGCCACCTTCTGTCTCTGTGAATTGACTACTCTAGATATTCACATTCACACAGGGTGTCCTCAAGGTCTATCCATGTTGAAACGTGTGGCAGAACTGAGTAATATTCCAGTGGGCATGAGTGCTCCAGGAGCACTCACCACCCAGTGGGCATGAGTCGATTCTGCCTTTTGGCTCTTGCAACTAGTGCTGGTATGAGCATGGGTGTGCAAATCTCTTTCAGATCCTCCTTTTTCTGGTTTGTTTGTTTGTTTGTTTTTGAGACCAGGTCTCACTGTGCAGCACTGACTTAGAACTCACAGACCAGGCTGGCCACAAGCTCAAAGAGAGCCACCAGCACCTGTAGGAGCCACTGTGCACTCCCGAGATCCTCTTTTTAGTTTCGTTGTTGTTGTTTATTTTTAATTCTAATGGTTTTGTGTTTAATTACGTGTGTGTGTGCATGTGTGGAGTGGGGAAGGCATGCATGCACGTGTGTGAATGCACGCGTGAAGGCAGTGCCCTTGGAGGCCAGAAGAGGGAGCCTAATGGCCTGAGGCTGGAGTTACAGGCAGTTCTACACTGCCTGACATGGGTGCTAGGAACTGAACTCGGGTCCTCTGCAAAAGCAACACTTTTAAGCAATGACTGTCTTTCTCCACTCCATGTTAGTTCTTTTGGATACATGTGTATGGAAAAGTATCAATTAAGAATTGCATACCTCCTGAAAATACCTTTCTAAAGTAGAAGATTGAAGAACTGTCTGGTGCAATGAAAACACATTGAACAGAATCCTGCAAAGGGAAGACAGCCACAAATTAAAATACCCATCTGCAGAACAGAATAAAGAAAGCTGGACATGCCAACAATGTGTGTTTTTTCATATACCCCTGAAAGCCAATTGACTAAACAATATAATAATGCCATATGGTGTTTATAACATAAAGTAAAATGCATAAAGCAGCCCCACTGGCCTTCACCAATGCTGCACCATTCCAAGGACTACATAGGAGCCTTATAAAACCCACATCCACGCCTCCCACCCAACCTGTGCTCTTGATGTACATCGCACTCGGACATATTATAAACCCCATGTTACATTGTTCTTACTTTGTCTAGCTTTGGGGGAGATTTAAAAACAAAACAAAACAGGCAATTACTCACATAAAATAAATGCAAAGAAAATCAGGGTTTGAAGAGTTAAGGCTGTCAGGCAACCAGGACTAACATTTACAGAACATGCCACGTGGTAACAGAATCCACTCTTGTCCTGTAGGCATGGACTACTCACCCTGTTCATCTCCCGATACCACTGCTCTAAATCAGTTTAAAGGGATGTGAGACAAAGTATGTTCTCTGACCTCAGTGGAATTAAAATGGAAACAAACTAACAAAACAATCGTTGGGAAAAAATCCCCAAGCAGTGGAAAATTAAATGACAACTTCTAAATAACCCACGAATCAAGTAAGAATCAAAGGGGAAACTAGAAACTTCTTCCCTGGAAGAAAGTGGGAATTCATACTAGTATTTGTGGGATAGTGCTGAAGCAGTACTCACAGTAAACCCAGAGCACAAAGTATCTACCAGAAAAGACGGAAAGGGTAGGTCACATGACTCGGCAGCGAAAGGCATTTTCTGCCGGATTCCTGGGACCCACACAAAGGTTTCCAGAAGAGAACTGACTCCACAAACTTGTCCTCTGTCTTCCATGAGTACCGCTTCCTGAATACACATATTACACACACACACACAATAATAATTAATTGATATGTATAAGTTATATACATATACAAATTAATATAATTGATATATACATAAATATAAAAATGCACTAATAAATTTATCTAATTTTTTAAAACAAAGAAAAGACTCAAGGCAATGAGGAAAATTATCAGTGACTTCAGAAAACTAGGGGGGAAAAAGAGAGAAAACAAAATCTTAAGTTGAAACCATCAGATAATAAAACACATAGATAGAATTTTAAAGTAAGAAAAATATAAAAACCAAGGAAAGTAAACGTTTGGCTCTTTGAAGAGATTGATAAAATTAATAAACTGGAGCCAGGCTACTCAGGAAAAAAAGAAGATAAAAATTATCAACATAAGCCGGGCAGTGGTGGCGCATGCCTTTAATCCCAGCACTTGGGAGGCAGAGGCAGGTGGATTTCTGGGTTCGAGGCCAGCCTGGTCTACAGAGTGAGTTCCAGGACAGCCAGGGCTACACAGAGAAACCCTGTCTCGAAAAACAAACAAACAAAAAAATTATCAACATAAATTACAAAACAGGCAACATTTTTGCAGACCCCAGCATACACTGAAAAGCAGAGGAAATACTATGAAGAATTATACCAAAAAATCAATAACATGTAAAATAGACAAATTCCTTGAGTGGCATAACTACCAAAACTCACTCAAGAAGAAATAGACAATAAATTGAATATCCTTTCATAAAGCAAAGAAATCTAATTAGAATGCTGTTAGAAAACCAAACAACTAATACACCGAAGGGTGTGAGGGAATAGAACCCTTACCCACCACTGGAGGGAGATGCAAACTTGAAGCCACTGTGGAAATCGGTATGGAGACCCCTCAATTAAAAGCAGAACTTCCATCTGACCCTCTCCTAGCACCTTGGTACATAATCAAAAGAATCAAAGCCAGACTGCTACAGAAGTCCTTGTATACGCCTATTTACTGGGGCACCATTCACAGCACCAAATAACAGAACTAACAACTAGCTGCCCACAAGTCAATGGATGGGTAAAGAAATGTGGCAAAATATACACATGAAGTTTTATTCAGCCATAAAGAATGTCATTTGTAGGGAAGTGAATGGAACCGGAGATGACCGACTTAAGAGAAAATTGCCAGGCTCACAAAAAGACGAATAGCAAATGTTTTCTTTTATGTGTAGAAACTGGAGGAGAGAGGGAAGGACAGAGAGACAGAGAGACAGAGACAGAGAGACAGAGAGAGACAGAGACAGAGAGAGACAGAGAGGACCTGAAAGGTGAAATACCGTGAGTGTGGGTGTAGACAGAGAGGAGGTGATGAATGTAGTCAAAGCTTATGTGTGCGTGTATGGAAAAGCCATGATGAAATCCCTGCCTCTGCATGATTGGTATGTACTAATTTTAAAAACAGAAGTCGAATTTGTAGATAGCTTTTCTAGAAGGGAAATTCCAGGCTCATGTGGCCTCACTGGTGAATTTTCTCAAACACTCTAGGAGTAAAGAACACCGACGCTTTACTAAGACTTCCAGAAAGAAGAAAAGTAGGACTGCTTCCAAATCCATCCTAGGAGGGCTCGAATTACCCTGACAGCAGCAGCAGATAAAGACTGGAAAGGAAGTGTGGAGCCCGAGGCACAGCTCAGCCTCAGCGTCCATGCCTAGCGTGCAGCAGGCTCTGGGTTCCATCCCCAGCACGGAAAGCGGATGAGAACAACACAAATATATAGACGGATATCCCTCAGGAATGTACATGTAAAAATTCTAAACCACAGTTCATGCAAACAAAACTTCCAGAGATGTGTGGTTGGCACAGCTATCCTAGCACTGAAGGCTGAATTGGGGGTTCTTGCCAGTTTCAGGCCAGCCTGGACTATATAGTAAGCTCCAGGATGACCTGGGATAGAGAGGAGAGAGACCCTGTCTCAAAAACAAAAACTCAACAATACTAAAAGAATAATGCCTCATGAATGAGTTGAGAGTGGATCCAGACATACCAGGTGAGTCTACAATAAAGGTTCGATAATTTAGCACAGTAAAAGAGAAAAAAAAAATCTTCATTTCAGATAAACCATTTAATAGAATTGAAAATTCATTTACTATGTACATGCATGTATGTGTTTCTGTGTGTGTGTGTGTGTGTGTGTGCGCGCACGTGCACGTGTGTGCACATGCACACACATGCATGTGTACTGGTGTGTGTAGGCCAGAGGATAACTTAGGTGTCTTCTTCTGTTGCTTCACACCTTATTTTTTGAGATAGGTTCGTTCCCTGAACCTGGAACTCATCCATCCACTCAACTAGACTTGCTGGCCTGTGACTCCAGAGATCCACCTGCCTCTGTCTCCATTCTTGGTGCTGGGGTTACAGACCTGTCTCTAGCTGGCTTTCCACACTGGTTCTGGAGATCATCGCTTACACAGGGAGCACTTGACCAACTGAGCCACATCTGAGAACTCTACAGCTCACCACAGACTAATGATAAAAGCCACACTCTCTTCCTCCAGTCGGGAAGGCAGGAAGATAACCCCTCGTACCACTCCTACACAACACTGCACAGAGAACCTGCAACCGGCTTGAATTGCAGGGGAGAAACACCTTTTAAAGCCACTTCATCATAGCAACAGTATTTAGGTAGAAAAACAAACTATTAGACCTAATAATGAGTTCAGCAAGATTGTGTGATACAAGGTCTCTATGCTAGCTGTGATGATACCCTCGGGTAATCCTAGGGCTCAGGGATGAACAGACAGGAGGACCAGGAGTTTGAGGTCATCCAGAGCCACATGGTGAGACCCTGTCTCTAAAAAAGGAAAATTATTTTTATGGTGGCAATGCACTTTTGGAGCAGAATTTAAATAAAGTGTTATTTAGGAGAACATCAGAAGAAATATTTGGGTATAAACCCGAGGAAACCTGTGGAAGAACTAACTGCACGCTGGAAGCTAGAAAGCAACCCCCCCCCCAAAAAAAAAAATTATAGGGCATAATAAATTGCTTCTCTTCACTCCTGAACCGGGACCACAGTGCAGACCCTTGGGTCTGCCTGCGACCGCCCAGAAAGGCCTCTAGGTGGCACCCTAGCATTCGATTCCTTCGCTGCTGGCAGACACGCCCATCCCACGCTTCCTGTCCTCCCCACTCAGTTTCCTCCCAACACTCGACACTCCGCAGGACTGGAAGTAAAATCGTCTCTAACCAGAAGAGGATCGCAGACAGTATATCCAATGTACAAATCGGATCTCTTCGCTCAAGTAGCCAGTGGTTCGTTTTTTAGTTTTCTGTTGGCCTCTGTGGATCGGTTCACAAGTTCTCTGAATATTAAAAACTGCCCTAATTCCACACACCCCAGGTTAGAGAGGTCCCCTACCCTTCAAAGAAGATTCCTTTACACAGAGGTAGAAACTGCTACAAGAAGTGTTCCCCGGACTATTTGTCGTCTGAACGCGTGGAGGTTGAATTTCTTGGGAGCTGGGAGGTGGGCAGCTAGGATCTGGCAAGCTCTTCACCTGAGAATCAGGTTTTCGGGCACAATGCCCATCCCATTGTGGCTCAGGAGCAAACTGATGTTTCCTTCACGGAATAACCACCGACTTCAGACCACAGCGTTCACGGCGATTGCTTCCCCTAACCGTTTCCCTTTACCGAACACGGCTGCTCTGGTTTTTCCAATTTTGTTTAATATTTAGTCTGGAAAACAATAATGTAGCAGAAATCGCCATCCTTGATCTTGAGAGTAAAAAAACCACGCTTAAGTCATCTTGGTATCCCATGTAGCATTATGCCTTACCTACACAGGAAGATTGCTTTGTAGGAGACGTAAACACAGCAAACAAATGCATGGTGTATTCCAGCCTAATTGGAGACTAGGGACTGTAGTTGTGGAAGGCTGGTTCCAAGGTTTGCCCTACTACTCTACTCATGCTATTTCACCCACTACACCTAGGCTGAGGGGGTGCCAATGGCTGTGTGCAACCCGCATAGCACAGATACTGATTTCTGGAGTAGCGACAGTGTGGCTCTGTTTTCACAGAGCCAGTCAGACGCGATGAATTATCCTATTGGCTTCGACTAAGCGTCTAATGACTGCTCCTTCTGCTTGTTCTTCCGTTCACTTGGTGATCAACTAAAGGCAGAGTACTTGGGTCAATTTGCAGGCAACCATTTTGGGTTATTTCTCCGAGGTGGCTACAAAGTTTCATTCCTCTCTCCTTGAATCTGGCTGACTGACCCTTAGTGACTTAGTTTATCCAGTATCATGTGACAGAAGTGATATTCTGACACTTTAAAGACTAGATCATAAGAGTATGCAGCTTTGGTCGGTGACTTCGATCGGTTTGCTCTGGAATAAACGCTCAGAGCATGCTGAGGCCGTCCTGCTGTCTGGAACCCTCAGGTGGCTATAGGCACTGCTGCCATTTGAGAGTATCCTGGGGCGTCTGAGGGACCCATGTGTAAAGCCCCCAAGGGAATTTTTTTATTGCCTGGAACTATAAGAGATTATTTTTTTTTTTAAAGAAAGCTTTGCTTTTTAAGTCACACTGAAGAAAAAAACTTTCATTAGAGAGTATCAGAGTTCTCTGCATGATTTCACAGGTTGTTGTGAATTCTAATTGTGTTACATGTGTGTGTGTTGTGTGGAATATACATGTGTTCATATGTGTGAGTGAATTTTGAATGTTGTTATCTAAAAATAAATTCCTAGCCTACCTGATACGGAGAAGATCTGTTTTGAAAGAATTAAACTTAGCTAAAACTCTTCCCTGAGCCCCATCCCAAACACTGACCGTACCAGTGCTGGTTGCAGGCAACAGGTGTGTAACCAGGGCACCAAGAACATTTGCTGGCTCTGAGCCCCAGGAGCATTTGCTGGCTTTGAGAGCTCTGACCCACCTCCGGCCCCCAATGTCAGTGAGTCAGCTTCAACCCTGAGGCTTCACTCATCACATCTGGGTCTTCTACCAGGGAGACACCCAGTTCTTCCTTTTGTCCGGTAAGAAAGCAGACTGCTTTAGTCCTTTTCAAAGACTGACAGTGATGTGAACAGACACGAAATGTCACTCAGCCAAGGGAGAGAGATTTTATCCACTGGTGCTTTTTAAAAATATCCCCCCCCCTTTTTTTTTTTTTTTTTGTTTTGTTTTGTTTTGTTTTAAAGCAAAACAAAACAAAAAACCTCCTCATATAGCAAACAAGTGAAATCATGTTCTCACTCTGCTGTGCTTTAACAAAAGGCCTACTCTACTGTCAGGCCCTCTGGAGAAAGCATGCCGCCCATATCTGTCCTCCATGGACATTAGGCCAAGACCCTGCAGAAGCAGCCCCCTTACCCTCTTGGGTTTCAGACTCTCACCCAACAGTGCTCATCGTTCATGGCTAGAGAATCATTTACTTTAAGTTGGAAGCAAGTGCCACGAAGGAAGAAACATGGAAGGACTGGCTGGGTTGAAGGAACCATGCACAGGGAGTGCCCGAGCATCTGAGTTTGCCAGTATGTATAATACCGGTCAAGCACCAGGCCACCGAGGGCTATTATTATCACGCTCCATTGTGTAGTGGGAGGTCGGAGAAGGAAGAAGGGACCGGCAGGAGCTGTCAGGGAGGATTTGATGGAGGAGGCTGGTCTAAAGTGGACTTGGAGGAAGGAAAGAATTGGGAAAGGCGTCCTCCCAAGGGGAGCTGAGGGGGCTTTGCATCCTGTGGGGAAGAGACAAAAGCAAGGGAACTTGACCTAACCTGTACAGGGGTTTTTTGATTGAGGAACCATATGGTAAATAAGTATAGAGAGATAAGGGAACCCCCATTTATGAAGGAGCTAAAAAAAATAAAATAAAATAAAATAAAATAAAGATGTTGAGACAAGCAAAGATACCGGGTAAAGGGCAAACCGACCTTTAAAAAACCATACACACACTTTTTATTACATGAATTAATTTGAGGATCGAAGCATGCGTGTGCCATAGCATAGAGGTGGAGGTCAAAGGACACCTCTCAGGAGGTGGCCTTCCTCTACCATGTGGGTCCCAGGGATGGAGGTTAGGTTGTCAGGCTTGCTGACAAGCATCTTTGACCCACTGAGTGTTGAAGGTCCACATGCCAAATTTTTATTCTGCTCTGTACCATAGAATATGTGCAATACCCTCGTTTTCTTACATATAAATAACTCCAGTCCACATTGTAAAGATGCCATAATAAACTGTAAGCTGTGGAGACTGCAGCAGTAATCACATCATTGGTGCCATGGATTCGATGACAGTGGAGAGGGGACAATGAGATCCCTTCACGTGCTCAGAAACAAATGCTATTTATCTGCTGTGTTTCTTCTAGGAGATGCGATGAGACATCTCCCCAGTGAGGTTTTAGGGGAAACTCTTCTTTCCCACACCAATATTTCCCAGTTCTAAATTGGCATGCTGAAGTGGAAAGGCAGTGTGCATGTCTCCACCGCCCTTCACCAAGATTCAACCGGGGTAGAACTGCACAGATCCTGTCTAATTCCCAGATCACGGGCATCTTGCAACTCTCCAAGGCTGAGGTATCCCAAGGTAGTAAATCAAGTTAGGGGTGAGAACCATGAATCATAAGGGTTCTCCTTTTTTCTTTCTTTCTGTAAAGTTGTTCTTAATCTTTCTTTGGCACCTTTCTCCTTTGGGGGATGGGGCTCGTACTTAACCTAAGCTTCCTCCTCATAAAAGGAAGTAAAGATGTCTGATTCAATAGTAAAACATGTTAACCATGTGAATAAGAGCGACTTCGGCCACATTGTGACTAAAGGACCATTTGAAAAGAACCTCCGAGGTCCTCAAAAGCTGAGGTCTCTCCTATTTCATAACTATAAACAAAATTATGACTATTCTTCTAAGTCAAATTACCACTTGCAAAACAGCCACACAGCCAGAGGAAAACACATTCAAATGAGAAAATTTAGTTGATGGCACTAGACTTGAATCTGCGGATGTCTTTTGTTCTTGGGCATTCTCGTTACCCAGCAGGGCAAATGTGTGTTGGGTGAGCAAGTAAGTACGTTAGTGGATTGTAATGGTCCTAGCAAACAAGTGATCTTGAAGACAAGAACAGGGGAGAAATCTCCAGATCCAAAATGCAAAACAGAGGAAAACGGTGAGTGCAGAAATCGTGTGTTCTTCTATGAGTGTGGATAAACCATCACCAGGAACAAGGGCAGCATGTAGGTGGGGCTGCTTAACCGGGAAACCGGGAAATGCTCTTCAGGGGACTGACCTACCTATTCTGGTCAGGTGAAGACGATGAAAGACCACAGGTAAAGCTGAGGGGGAGAGATAATGAAGGGTAGTGTTGATGGTGGAGCCTGAGCCGGGCAGAGGCTGAAACCAGTTAAAACCGGAGCTTGGTTACCCACGCACTCTGGGATGCATCCACGCACTCTGGGAAGCTCTAGGTAAAAGAGCAACAATTAGCAGCTGACAGGATAGTGGATGGAAGGGAAAGAATAATCACAGACAATCAACCTAAGGGTTAGGACCCAAAATATGCAAGGAACAACAACAACAACAACTCTAAAGCAAAAAAAGAAGGGAAAAGATTAAAAATAGGCAAAAAATCTGCAAGGCATTTCTCAACAGAAGACAAATAAGTAGCATGTAGAAATGTTTGACATTATTAAACTTCAGAGAAATGTAAATTAAAATCACATTGAAGAAGAATGTCATGCCTGTTAGGGTGCCTTATCAAAAGGACAACAGATAACTTCTTGGGGATACGAAAAAAATGGAATTCTTGTACACTGTTGGTGGGAATGCAAATTAGTCTCACTAATCATAAAAACAGTACGGACATTACTCAAATTGAAAACAAATGAACGGGAGCTGGAGAGATGGCTCAGGGGTAGAGAGCACTGCCTGCTTTTCCAGAGGACCAGGGTTCAATTCCCAGCACCCACATGACAGCTCACAACTGCTTGTACCTGTAGCTCCAGAGGACCCAACACCCTCTGGCCTCCCCAGGCACCTACAGACACGTAACGCACATATTAGTATATACACACAAAAGTTAGTAAGTAAATCTTTAAAAACTGTAATATAAACAACAGAATAAAAACTAAAGGAATGAAAAAGGAAAGAATCTTGTCATTTGTGACCGCCTGGGTGAGGCCGTTGGACTAAGTAAAGTAAGCCAAACACAGAAAAACAAAAAGTACGTGAGCTTACTTATGTGTGAAACCTAAAATGTCTAGGAGAATATAATGATGGTGACCAGGAGTTGGAGAAGAGAAATTGTTGGCCAAAGGACATAAAGCCTCGGTTAGGCAGGAGAAACAAAAGACTTGCAGTGTGGTGTCTGCAGTTAATAATACCTCACTCCCTCAAAGATTGCTTCAGGCGTGTATGGCGAGTGTTCTCACCACAAACACAAGCAGATCCAATAAAAATGTAGGAAAATTACCAAATAAATCATTCTCAAAAGAAGAAAGAGACAACAGATATGTAGAAAATATTCAATATCTTTAGCTTTCTGGGAAATACAGATCAAAGCTACGATCAGGTACTATCTCACTCCAGTTAGAATGAGTATTATTTTTAAAAACAAAAAACAAAACAAAGTGACACATACTGGCAAAGATGTAGGGGAAAGGAACCCTTCCATGCTCTTGGTGAGATAGACACACATCAGCATAGAACACTCTGGAGAATAACACGGAGGTTTCTCAAAAACCTAAAAATAGAACCACCATAGGACCCCACTCCTGGCTACATACATATATCCAAAGGTAATGCGCTCAGCATGCAAACCGATGCTTACCCAGCCAATAGACAGCCAGGTGCCCATCAGCAGTGAATGGATGAAGACATATGTGGTTTATGTACAATGGAGTATGTAACTCAGCCCTAAAGAAGAATAAAATCCTGTCAGTTGCAGGAAAATGGATGGAACTGTCGAGCATCATGCTAAGCAAACTGAGACAGAAGCAGAGAGGCAAGAGTCACGTGCTCTCTCTCATGGGAGGAAACCAGAGCACAAAATAAAAAAAGCCAGGCATGGTGGACGCATCTGTAATCTCAGCACTTCAAAGGCAAAGACAACAGGATCGGGAGTTCAAGATCATCCTCGGCCATCAAGGGAGTTCAGAGACAACCTGGGCTACATGAGACCCAATCTCAAAAAGCTAAATAAATAAAGCAAAAACAGACCTGGAAGTATAAGAGAACGTCTAGGGTCTAAAAAGAGTCTCAAGGGAAGGAAGAGGGGGGTTACAGAAAAAAGCAAATGGAAATGATCATTGCATAATATATGCACATATGGAAATACCACAGCAAAGCCCACTAATCTGTACAATTACTATGTGTTAATAATATTTTAAAATAGGATAAATATATTTTATAAATATAATAATAAAGTGTTCTCTTAAAAATAAGTATATGAGGAAGTAGATAGATTAGTTAGCTCTACCTAACCATTATACGTTGTGTAGATATAAATATTCCTTTCATTTTTATTAAATTTATTTATTTATTCACTTTACATTCCAATATCAGCCCCCCTCCTCCCAGTACTCCCTCATGCAGATTCTTTCTGTTAAATAAATAAATAAAAACAAAATACAAAGGGTAGTAAATACATTTCCTTTTAGTACTTTGAATAAGTTACTCATCTTTAGGGATTCTTAGTTTCCTCCTTGTAAATAGGCTGATTAAAAAAATATATTGTTTATCATCTGAAACACAACTCCCACACAAGGCTGAGGGACCACTGGGAACGAGGAAATAGAAAGATGGTGGGAGCCAGAGGATCAGAGAGTTTGCCATGAGATCGTGTCTCTGGAAATGTCAGAAGCTACACCTACCTATACAGTCTCTCCGACATGGCTGCCTAAACTTGAGCTGAGCAAAGACAACAAAAGTCATGTACTATAGACAGGGGAAGCTCAGAATGCCTCAACCCTACAAAACAGAGCCCATGCATTTAAAATAGGGCAGGGAGGGATTTATTGGAGGGTTTGGAGGGAGGAAAGGGAAGGGGAAATAATGTAATTGTATTTAAATTAAATTTTAAAAGTTATTTTCCCCATATAATCTTGATCCTATACAGTTTTACGACCTGGAATATGGCAATATACATGAAGCACCTCTTATAATGCTTGGGACATAGTAGGTACTCAATAAACTGTGGCTGCCTGCTCATGTATTTGCCCGATTAATCCTTTTGTGGTTATTTTAAAGGATTTCGGTTCTATCCTCGTCTGGTTAATCATCCATGGCTGTTGGGCTTTTTCCCAGTTCTGCTGCTGACTCACCACTCGACCTTCGGCAGAGCTCATGTCTTCTCAAGCCTGGGTTTTTCATCAATAAAACAGGGTTAGCGTCTGTCCAATGCACTTCTCAGGTGGTTGTGAGGATAATTCGTGTGAAAGTACCATGAAATGCATAAAGTGCCCAGCAAATCTAAGGAATTACTAGGATTAAGTTCCCAGTGAATCATTCCCTCAGATGGAATGTCCATCACCCCGAGGCTGGGGTGAGGCTGAAGAGAAACTGGGTAACTTCATCAAACTAGTTATTGATTGAACCCTCTGGAATGACTCTGCTTCGTGGGTGCTTCGGTGGGGGCAACTGGTTTTGGACACCACTCGAGTATAAAGTGAAACCTCTTACACGTGATATTGGGAATGTAATCTGAGGTTAGAAAAGGAAAAGGAAAAAAACGGCCCCATTTATCAGGCGACCACTATGTCATACGCGCTACTGTAAAATTAGCATAGCTTCTTCTTTTCTGGAGATTGAAACTCTTCTAAGTGAGTAGAAGAGTGGGTGAGGCCACATCTGTAGTAAGCACACACATACGTTTGAACACACATGTGAAAGAGGCTTTCTACTGGATTCCAATTTGGCGAGCGCCAGTATCCGAGGGTAACTGAGTCCGGAAGAAGACATTCCTAATCAATCCACCCACCCCTCCATAGCCATCGTAATGACCTGCACCTCCTGCAGCCCCAGAGAAAGCTAAGGGTGGAGCAAAACAGAAAATGGTCCGAGCCTATAGTTAGTATCAGATTAATTCCGGAGATGTGGACCTTTTGGTGGGCAACACTTAGTGTGTAAATGAGGTTAAAAGGTCAAACCCTCTGACATCATTAAGACAGTTATAAACATGTGGTCCTTAGCTCAACAGTTTTCTTTCTGAAAATTTAGCAGCCTCTATGGCATGCCAGAAGACCCTACTCCAAAGTTTAAAACTTCATAGACTCCAAAGTTTGCCTCCAGAGGCTAGATAAACAATGAATAAAAATAATGAAATAAAAATGCTTACGAATATGCCAGCACAGAATGTTGTCTAGAGAGTAAACGCTTATACTAAACATGTGTTAACGTCATTACGTTTTTAAAAATGCAATGTGGGTTGTGGCAAAAATATTACTTTAGGGCTGGAGGGCTGGCTCAGTCAGTAAATGTCAATTCCTACACCCATGTAAAAGTGATGGGTGTTTGGTCTTATAAATCTCAGCACTGGGAAGGCTGAGACAGAAAGATCCCTAGTGCTCGCTGGCCAGCTACCCTACCCAGATTAGTGAACTCCAGGCCAATGAGAGGCCCTCTCTAGAAAGAGATGGGAGATCCTTCTGAGGATGACAGTCAAGGTGGCCTTCTGTCGTCCACATACAGGTAACACCCACAGGGACAGGGGTTTGAGGTTTGATTCCACAATGAAGTCTCTGGATTGCCATCTGGGCATTAGATAACGATTATATTCAGCATGGTCAAAGCCTCTCAACTGCGGCTCTTAGAAAAGTCCTGAGTGGAGCAGGAGAGTTGGCTCAACAGTTAAAAGCACAGGCTGCTCTTCCAGCTTCAGTTCCCAGCCCCCACATGGACGCTCACCACCCTCTGTAACTACAGTTCCAGGGAAATCTAACATTCCCTCTTGACCTCTGTGGGCATCAAGAACACAAATGATACACAGACATACATACTGACATAAAGAAAATACAACATTTGTTTAAAAGTCCTGAGCACACAGCGGTTCAATGACTAGTTTCTGAATTAGTAGGCCACAATAATTGGGGTTTTACTGAGCAGAAAAATCTGATGGAGTAAGTTCCTTTCAATGTCTCTCTACCTTGCTTCCCAGTCAAGTGCTCAGTCCAACGCCTGCTTGTTCATTTACTTCTGCATTGTCTGCCTTGACTTCTATAGGTTCAAAACACTTGGGTTTTTGCTTACCGAGCAAGCCTCCTCTCTCCATCCTGTAGCTCTGCTTTCTTCTCCAATTTCTCCTCCCTCCTTTCCTCTCCCTCTTTCTTTCCCCCAAGCACCCTGTTTTCCCATTACCTCTTCCTCCCAGAGCAGATTCTGGCTTGTTTAATTTCACAGTCCTCCACTCTCTTCACAAATTCAAATCCTGGCACATTAGCATTCTCTTTCTTAACTCTGATTTTCCCCTTTCCATTATAAGGAAAACCACCCAGTAAACCTCTTCACACAATGGTATCAGTGACAATCCATTCAGTTTCAAAGACCAAGGGTTTTGAGTCTATAAAAGGGTGTGGCCAGGCAATGAGAAACAAAGCTAATATTTGGCCAACTAATTTCCTAGATGACCTTCAGATCAAAGTACCACTTTCACCTTCTTTCTAAAATAAATATAACAAGACCCAGGTAAAGGCTTTGCTAGGAAGCAGGAGAACTCAGCTCTTCGGCATAGAGTCCAGGAGCTTACACTTAGGTTCACACTGAGATTTTGCATCTTGATAGAGTTGGGAAAATTTGTTTAACCTGCCTATGTCTCAGTTTCTCCAGCTTCCAAGTGGAGATAATAACAAGACTTCCCTTACAGGATGCCCTGAAGGCTAAAGAGTTACTATGTACAAAGTCCAAAATGGAGGTTATCTGTCATTGGTTGTCAATTAGTTTGTAAATTACCTACCAGGCTGGAGAATTAAAGGGACAGCTGCATTGCAGCATTTGTCACAGTGTTTAGTAGACAGGACCTGCCCAGAACATCTGTACCATGCTGAGGATGTGTGGCAGATAAAGGACCACTGTGTCAGCTAAGTTCACCAGAGATACAGAGCCAATAGAGAGATAGATAGATAGATAGACAGGTAGACAGACAGATGATAGATAGATAGATAGATAGATAGATAGATAGATAGATAGATAGATAGACAGATGAGAGACAAATGATAGATACGTAGATGATAAATAGATGATAAGTGCTAGATGATTGATATATAGTTAATAGATATAGACGATAGATAAATAGATGAGAGATAGATAAAGATAGATCATACATCCATCCATACATACATACGATGCTTTGTTATAGGAATTGACTTGTACAGTTATGGAGCTAAGCCCCACACTCTGTGGTCTACAATCTGCAGAACCAGGAAAGTGTGTGATATGATTCTGTCCAAGTCTGAACAAGGGGCAAATGGCGAATCTGCTGATCTGGGCCAGAGATGATGGTGTCTGATGTTCGATGTCCCAAGCCCAAGGACAGAAAAGAATGTCTGAGCTCCCACAAAGAGACCAACTTGCCCTTCCTCCCCCTTCTGCTCTCTTCAGAAACCCAGCAGATGAGGTTCCTGACGAGTGTGGATCTTCATTCAGCCTCCTGATTGAAATGCTAATCTCATCACAGACATATTCAGAAATCATGTTTTGCCAGCATGTTTTACATACAATTTAACACTGCAGTCCCTCGAAGACATGAGGCTCCTAGAGCGTATGAATATTGTCTTTGGTGCAAAGGGGACTATGCAGGACTTTTTTTTTTCAGGATGGGAAAGTTCATTTCAATTACTATATGAGCCTAAATTAATAACAAGTGTCTAATTAAAGGGAGACAAGGGGGACTGGACTATAAAAAAGACAATAGGCACTTAACAGAAGCTGTGGGAAGCAGACTCAGAAACAGACAATGGTATGCTGCTGGCTTTAAAAATAGAGGAAGAGTTTACAAGCCAAGAAATGCTAGCGCCTACCAGAAGCTGAAAAAGACACCGATCAGACCCCTATCCTCTATCCTATACTGTTCCAGAAGGATCTAGCTCTACCAGAACCCAGATTTCAACCCCATGAGGTTCTGTACTTCACACTTCCAGAACTGTAAGAGAATAAATTTCTTCTGTGTCAAACTACTGAGCTCGCGGCCATTTTTAACACCAGCCGCAGAAGCTAATACTGACTGCTCCTTTTATCCAGAGTCCCCGTCATGACACAGCCGGGGGCCTTCAAGGATGTCAGAGGAATGAGAATCGCCAGGGATAAACAGAATATTTAAGGGCATTTGGAAGACTGAAACTGGGGAATTGTGAGTTCAGTGGTGACCTGGCTACAGGGTAGCTTCAATGCCAGCTTAAGTAACTTAGTAAGGAAGTGTCTCATGGCACAAGGGCTGGGGTTGGAGCTCAGTAGTGGAGTACTTGCTTAGCACTCACAAGGCCCTGGGTCTGATCCCCAGTGCCTGAGTTGGGGACACAGGTACTGAAGGGAACACATTCTGCTGCCTCCTTGACTTTCTTTTGCCCTGGGTTTGGAGGGAAGGGTTCCGATCTATTCACACTAATGCAAGAGTTAACATCCAAAACTGTTGTTTTTGCAATTTTTAAAACAATAGAGTTTCTTTCTTTCCTAAATGCATCAGCAGGACCAATTGAAAAGGCCTGGAACCAACAGCCAAGATTAGCTTTCCAGCTTCCACTGAGACCTTGAGAGGCTGTCAGCCCTGCAGGGAACAGCAGCAAACCCTCACGCAAATGGCCTATAAAAAAGGCCTTGTCGGAGACACCTTGACCTGCGGGGCTTCTCTGGTACTCGGATTCCCAGCGGCCCTCCCAGGGTTACGCTCTCTCGCATGATGTATTTCCCCTGCCTTTTTTAGAGCAGCGTTATGCTCGCTTCAGGAAGCAGCCTCTTCCTTCTCATAAACACAGCCTTGGGTTCCTGACCAAGCGCCGTGCCACTCTGTGGGGCTTTATCCATCCATCACACCTAGCTGTCACCCTGGCTTCGATTGTGGAGAACTGGTCCAACTCCAAAGGTGAATTCAGGATGGGGAGAAGGAAGAGGCCGGCCCTGAGAGCAGCTGAGGGTCACACACACTCCGGGTTTCAGTTCCCGGGTAAATTCCTTGGAAGTTGGCTGGCCCGATGGTGAGCAAGTATTTCCAATGACCCAGTGAGTGTGGTGGAAAAGTTCTGACAAAGTCTCCACCACCAGGGCTAGGATTGGCCTTTCCTGTGTGCAGGGACCAAGGAGAGGGTAAATAGAGATGACGCAGAGAAACCGAACTCTGAAACGGGGTGGTGCACCTCGTTAATGGACGGGAAGATGCACAGAAAACGACGACGACAACAACAAAACAAACACAAGTCTGGCTCCTTAGGAGCAAGGTAGATTAGCCAACAATGGGAGACAAAAGGATTAATCCGGGCTCTGGTGATGGTATTAACCTTCCCACTGAAGACTTAAAAGGAGGGGTCATTAGCCAGACAATGTCAGTGGCTCAGTCCACCTTAAGAATGCTGTCATGGGGCTGGAGAGATGGCTCAGTGGGCTCACTGACTGCTCTTCCAGAGGTCCTGAGTTCAATTCCCAGCAACCACATGGTGGCTCACAACCATCTGTAAGAGGATCTTCTACTGGTGTGTATGAAGACAGCGACACTATACTCATAAAAAAAAAAAATTAAAAAAAAAAAAAAAGAAGAATGCGGTCATAGGGAGGGTCAGGAGTTCAAGGCTAACCTAAAGTAAGGAGTACAGCCCTGTATCTAAAAACTGAACAAACAAAGCTGAGGAGGTAAACGGTCGGGAAGGTGTAGCTCAGCGACAGAGTACTTCTTGGCCATCATGCAGAACGGGCTCAATCCCCAGAAAAGGGGAGGGGATGATTTTTTTTCTTCAAAAAATAAGTTCTCTCAGTATTTGCCAGTCGTTGATATTTGATAAGAATCCACTGTTAACTTAACCCTTGGGTGACAGCATGGTAAAATTGCTATTTTAATAAATGAACAATTCTAACTGTGAAGAGAATTAAAGTAAGTACTTTTCTAGGAAACTGAAGCAGATCTGCTGCACAAACTGAAAAGTCAGAGTCAATCCGCAGTGCAATCACGCTCCACAGCCAGGTAGTGGCCGTGTCTGTTCTGTGCTACCAAGCTGTCATTATGAAACCCTGCTTCTTAGGAGCAGCCAAACTTTGAAGTCCACACAGTCAGCGCTGAGTTTATCCAGGAGGGCAACTGTGGTCTGTTGTCTCCAAGCCACGCCCCCTTCCGGCTCCTCCTCACAGATCTCTCTGGAACCTGGTTCTCCACAATCACAACAGTACGGGAGGGATTATACCTTAGCTTATTCTGTTTAATAGCTCATTTATTGAAGTAAGGTCTTTCTGGTTTGCCCAGGCTGGTCTCACACACCTGGGCTCAAGTGATCATCTTGTCCCATGTTCCTGAGGGTCTGGAACTACAGGTGCAGGCCACTTTGGCAGAGGCAGGGTGCTCACTGTATCTACGTCTCCCCATCCATAATCCACCAATTTAATCACCCCACCCCCCAAAAACAGCTACATGTAATGGTTGATAGTTACGGTCAAATTGACTAGATTCAAAAATTCAGCAAAGTATACCTCTAGCTATGCCTCTGACGGGGTTTCCGGGAAGTTTTAAATGGAGAAAGAAGACCCACACTGACTGTGGGCAACACGGTCAATAAGGGCTTCCCAGAACGAATACAAAGTAGAACCCTGAGCTCTCATCAGCCTGATCCCTGACTGCACACTCTGTGACCAGCTAGGCAAGTTCGTGCCACCATCCTTCACTACCCTGGGGGACTGCCCCCTCACACTGTCAGCCAAAACAAACCTTTTCCTCCAACATTGCTCCTGTCTGATGTTTTGTCAGAGCAAAGAGAAAAGAACTAACAGTCCCATCCAGTTCAAAGCAGGCTTGTGGCTCTCATGGGATCCAATAGCCTTCCGCCATTTCTCATTTTTCTGTGACATTCTGCAACCCTCTGTCTGTTGATGGGCTTTCTGTTCTTTGGAAAGGTGGTACTTCATCAGACTTGGTGCCCTATCCTCCCTCTCTCCCTCCTTCTCTCTCCCGTCTGTCTGTCTATCTATCCATTTCTCTATCTCCCCCTTTGTTTGCGTCTCTTTTTATCTGGTAGCCTTGAACAGAACTCTACTCAAGAGCTCATCTTTGGCCTACTTCCAGCCCATTGTCCAGTCTCTGCCTCCATCCACCTCCTGCCATGACCATGGCCACAGCACCCCTAGCTCAGTGACTGCTAAGTCCATGGCCTTACAGATTCCCTTTCTGAGCTGTAATCTTGATTCCCCAAATATCACTTGCCATTTTTATCTGGATTTTTTTCTAAAGACTTTGTTATTTTTTCCCATAATCCTAACCAACGCCGAGCTTCAGTTCTCTCAGCTAAGCTCATCTCCCCTGATACCTCTTCCTCTTTTCTCATGTTCGGAAAACCCCCAAATCCTTTAGCCTTTTCTTTACAAAGTCCCCCCCCCCCAACTAATTCTTTCTCCAAGACAGACCCTCGCCATCTCACCTCAAACTCTCAGGGGAGCAAGTGGTTTCAGAAAAGTAGTCCCTGTCCCAAATATCTTCCCCTAAAGTCCAAAGCCCTATACCAAAGCATCACTTCTGAAAAACTGTCTTCTGAGTCTTTTAAGTCACAAAACTCCCAGAAAGAAGAACTCTGAGTTTTGAAATAGGAAGAGGAGTCTGGCAGCCATCTTTGTTTGCCAGTGCGTGTTCTATAGAGACCTTTAGCTTCAGGAACACAGGTTTTCTGAAGACTCTTGTTGTTTTGACTCAGGGTCTTATGTAGCCCAGGTTACCCTCCAACTCACAACAAAGCCAAGAATGACCTTCAACCTTGAATCCTCCTGCCTCTACTTCCCAAATGCTGAGGTTACAGATATGTGCCACCATGCCCAGAAAAGCATGTGTGCACTAATGGCTGTATTGATTGGTTGGTTGGTTGGTCCTGGAAAGTAAACAGATGGCCTTTTGTGCCAGACAAGCACTCTACTACCTAGCAGCTACATTTTCGAGCCAGGTTTCTGGTTTTTAAAAACAGAGATGTGATGTCTTCCCTAGCTATCTTGTAGTTATTTCCTTAAAGCGGTGGTTTTCAACAGATAGGTCATGACCCCTTTGGGGGAAGAACAACTTTTCCACAGAGGTCACATGTCAGATATCCTGCATATCGGATATTTACACTACAACTCATAACAGTAGCAAAAGTATAGTTATAAAGCAGCAACAAGCCAGGCAGTGGTGGCGCAGGCCTTCAATCCCAGCACTTGGGAGGCAGAGGCAAGCAGATTTCTGAGTTCGAGGCCAGCCTGGTCTACAGAGTGAGTTCCAGGACAGCCAGGGCTACACAGAGAAACCCTGTCTCAAAAAAAAAAAAAAAGAAAGAAAGAAAAGAAAAGAAAAAAAGAAAAGCAGCAACAAAAAAAATTGTATGGTTAGGAGTCATCACAGTTAGGTCATGAAGAACTAACTGTACTAAAATTCGCAGCAATAGGAAGGCTGAGACCACTGCTTTATTATTTTATTAATACACATTGGTGATTTAACTGCATGTGTGTCTGTGCGAGGGTGTTGGATCCCCTGGAGTTACAGACAGTTGTGAGCTGCCATGAGGGTGCTGGGAATTGAACCCAGGACCTCTGGAAGAGCAGCCAGTGCTCTTAACTGCTGAGTCATCTCCAGCCCTGAGAACCACTGCTTTAAGGAGGAATTTTTAAAGACTTACGTGCAGCCAAGTGCAGGATATATGCCTGTAACCCCAGCTACTCAGAAGCCTGAGAAGGATTGTTGGAGCTTAGGAGCTTAAGACTAGACTCAGGAACGTAGCAAGATCCCCATCTCAGAAGACAGACAGATGGACATGCAGGAAAAGGAAAGAAGAAGGAAAAGGGAAGAGGGAGGGACTTCCACTGTTTTCTGTTCTCGGTAACTTCTATGAATCATTTTGCTGGCTCTCTTGGTGTTGAATAACTAAGGATATAGAGCCTACTGGGTCCTATATTTTGCCTCAAAGAACCCTTTCATTCTATTAAACAGACATATTTGTGCAGCCATAACTGCATCTGCAGTTTTTGTTATATAACTTTTTACTTATAAAATCACTTGTAATAGTGCCAGGTTAGGAGAAAACAGAGGAGGGATCGTCAGCTAAAATCTAGGGGAGCCTAATTAGGGCAAAATGTCCCAGGAGCCTGAAAACGCGCTAAAATAGTCAACAAAGAAAAAAAATGGAAAACACAAAATAGGAAATGTTAATAATGGTTTAATCCAGGTAATGTGCGCATGGATACGCATTATAACATTCTACCTACTTTTATATGTGTTTCAACCTTTTTATAATAAAAAATTAAGCACATTAAAGAGAAAAGTAATTTATAACATATTAACTATTCGCCACATTTTATTAACTATTTTGTGTATATGTGTATGTGCAGGCTTACATGTATGTGTACATGTGTATGTAGGTGTGCATGCTTATATATTCTACTAACTTTAAAAGCGAGCCATAAAGAGGAAATGGATATAAACTCCCATCCCAGCTAAGAACTACTCAAAATCATTTGCTGTTGAGAGAAGGAAAATCAACCAGTTGTCTTCAATGGATCGATGCTGAGTATATCAACCACACGGTAGGCTTCATGCTCTGGAGTAGTTGGCCAACACAAAACAGACTCCATATTGTTTCGTTTAGTTATTGTTTTGTTTTTGAGAGAGAGGGGGGAGAGGGAAGAGGGAGAGAGGGAGGAAGAGACAGAGAGAGAAAGAGAGAGAGATGAAGTTTTGTGGGTAATGAGGTTGAGGATGTAGGAGGAGTTGGGGGCGGGACCCCCCTGCCCCCATCTCCCCAGCGCTGAGACTACAGCACATACACCAACAGACCCGGCTTTCTGCATGCGTGCTCGGAATCCTAACCCAGGTCATCATGGCAAGCACTTTATTTACTTTTTCATCTACTGGGCCATCTCCCCTGCTCTATTTTTAAATGTTTACATCTAATCTTCCGAAATAAGAAAAAAGAGTAGTGGAGTAAGAATGGTAGGAAATAAATCTCTCAAAATAAGTAAGAATGGACCGACCCAAGGTTTCCCAGCAGCAGACCGGCTGTCTCTACAGCAGAACACTGTGTGAAGGTGTGTTCCACAGCCACAATGGCCATCCCGGGGAGGGACAGGCGCTGAGGTGAGAAAAGTGCTACAAGCCAGAAGGAAGTGAAAGGGGGCGGGACATGTACATTCTTGCATTGGAGAAAAATAATGAAATTATATTTATTACTTTTATTTGGAGTTGCACCAATTCTGAAAATATATTTACAAAACTGAGGGCACTGGTTGTATCAGGAGTGGACACCAGGAAAATCCAGCATTTATTCCCTTTGAAACTTGAAAACCATAAATTGAATATCTATTCAAGATAATTAGTGGAATTATCATTAAATAGAAAATACCACTATTCAAGAAAAGAAGAGGTGGAGTCCAGTCAGTGCGTTTTCCGGTGAGAGCGGTCTGGCACAGCCACGAAGCCTCTACTTACTACATTTTACTGTGATTTCACTACTTGAGGCTTTAACACTGCTCTTTGTTGACCTGCCCCATGCAATAAGTTTAATTATGCAAATGAAGGCTGGAGCCCTGCACTGCCCCAGCTGAGTGGCTGGAGGAGAGGTATTCCTTCCCCACCCTTTATACCATGCTTTGGTTCTCCCCTCCAGGACAAGACTTTTCCAAATGTTCCAAACTTTATCAAAGGGGGCGGGACCGATGAAACAACTTTTAATTCCATTTAAAAGTTCATGTGGTTCTGTGAGTCCACTGGGCATATTGACTCTGAAGTGTTTCTTCAGACCCAGGCTTCTGGATTTCACCAGAATGAGTTCTAGGGCAGCAAACATGGAACTCAGAAAATGCCTCCTGGAGCAGGGAAAACCACTGCCCTGGGGGCACCTTTCCTACACATCGGTCAGGGGTGAGTTAGCTCCAAGCTGCCTTCCGACATTTATATTCTGCTATTCTGGAGATCTGAGATCTCCATACCGTGGGTCATTAAAGAGTTTGGAGGTCACATATCAGATAGCCTACAAATCATATATTTACATTATAATTCATAACTACAGCAAAGGTACAGTTATGAAGTAACAACACAATAATTTTATGGTTGGGGTCACCTCGACATGTAGAACCGTATTAAAGGGTCACAGCACCAGGAAAGTTGAAAGCCACTTGAGTTATGAAGCGAATTGTTAATCCCAGCACTTGAAGGATCAAGGTGGAGCAGCAGGTGTCAGACGCCAGCCTGGCTTGGACAGGGTGCTGGGCTGGGGTATGGCTGTCACCTATGCTTGTACATTTTTATTTGGACCTGACACCTTAATGAAACTAGTGTTTGCTTGTTTGCTTACTTGCTTTTTGAGTAGAGAACAGTAGCAGAAGGAAGAACACTGAACCCCAAATTAGTACTTGGAAAAAGCTGAGGACAGATCCAGTTTTTACCTCAAAATCCTTAAAAATCTCCCAAAAGGCAGCATCTGGGAGACTCTTCCCTGAGAGCTTGGCTAGCCTGAGAGGAAATACTTTAAGATTCTGACCTGGGAGACTCGAAAACAAACAGTCCACCCAAAGCAAAATGCAATGGAGCCAGTTGTCAAAGGCACCATCCCAGCCTTCAGAACCTAACCAGGCAAGGATTCCAGACTCCTGGAAGCCATTTTCATGTAGTACAAGGGCTAGAGATACAGTTTAGGACCAGAGAGAGAGAGAGAGAGAGAGAGAGAGAGAGAGAGAGAGAGAGGAAGAGAGGAGAGAAACCTAGAAAGAAAATCCTTATTTCTCATAAAAAAAAGAGAAAGAAATGGGAGATCACTATTGCTAGAAGTCATGCTCTCATTTGGTTCAAGACCCTGGGATTGAACCCCAGGCTGGGAGGGGAGGGGGTAGGATGTGTAGGACTAGGGGATGCGGCGGCTCGGTGATAGACCTTACTTAGCGTACAGTAGACCTTGGACTTGCTAGCACTCATCAGGGGAGGGAAGAGCAACTCACAAGATACAGCTGTTATGGAAAACAGAAAAGAAATTATCAGTAATATAAGATACTGGGGCTGGAGAGATGGCTCAGTGGCTAAGAGCACTGACTGCTCTTCCAGAGGTCCTGAGTTCAATTCCCAGCAACCAATGGTGGCTCACAACCATCTGTAATGGGATCTGGCGCCCTCTTCTGGTGTGTCTGAATAGTGACATGGCTCAAGCTCAGTGGAAAAAAGAATTTGCCACACCAGTCTGAGGACTGAGCAACAGGAGACTTCTCCAGCAAACTGGCCTGCTAGCTAAACCAGCCAAACCCACTAGCTCTGGACCTGGGAAAGACCCTCCACTCAGTAACTAATGAGGAGAATGATCAAATAAGAGACCCAGCTCCAACCTCGGGCCTCTGTACACATGCACACACATAAAAACATGCATGCACATGCACAGGGGCACGCTCCCAAGTCCACATAATGAAAGAAAGAAGGAAACAACAAAAATCAATAATGCAGGAAAAAATTCCCATACTAAAGGACATGAAGTAAGAGATTGAACCTGGCCACGGGACCCAACACCAAGTGAAAGCGTCCCTCCGTGGGCAATTATATTGTGAACTGTCACAATATTTGGGGATGGGGGTAGAAATCTAGAAAGATTCCTGAGAAAAGAGGAATGGTTTAGAGTGGATTAAGACTTCTCAGCAGTAACATAAAAAGCTAAAAGAGAGTTGAGCAATGGTTTGTAAAATCTGGAAAAAAAATTCTGAGTAAGGATTCTAGATCTAGGTAAACCATCCATGAGGTAGGAGGACAGAGTCTAACTTATGTTCGGATCTGCTCGGTCTCAGCACGGGCTGCGGGAAGCCAGTGGGGAAGTAGAGGAAAGTCGTCTCTGACTAGGGATACCTCCATCCTTCCAGTCTCAGATATTGTGACCTTAAAGTTCTCTCTTCCATATGTACCTTTAGAAAGAAAATGGGGCTCAAGAGTTACAAGGTGGTTAAGAGCACTTGCCCCTCTTCCAAGAGGACCCGGGTTCAATTCCTAGCATCCTCACAGTAGCTCACAACCATCTGTAACTCCAGTCTCACAGGCTCCAATGCCCTCGTCTGACTTCAGTGGTCACTTGTGGCATATATGCATACATATATGCAAGCAAAACACTCATAACCATAAAATGATAAAAAAAAAAAAAAAAGAACCGGTTTGCTGGGGGGGTGGGTGGCTGTATGTTTTTGAATAGCATGTTTAATGCTATTTAAATAGCATTAAATATTAAATATTTTAAATAGGTGTTTAGTGATCTGGTGAATATGTCAATAGCACTGAAGACAAACTTCAGTGATCCCACAGCTTAATTTGGGGCTCATGTTGAATAATATACAATCTTGAAAATGTAACAAAGATTGAGGTGCCAATAACAAGGAGCTGACTTCCGCATACCGAACAATAGATTGGATGTAGCAGGAGACTCCTGGATGAGAGAGAGCAGAAGTTAATAGCACTGGCTTGGACCATGAGTGCCAGGGGTTATGTCTACAGCCAAATGTATGGCAAAGAGTGAAATGTAGTTAACTAGCAAACCCAACTTTTAGCTGTATTCAACTCTTCTTGTCAGAAAGTCCTCGTTATGGACCAGAATTGGATCCCAACCCTTATTCCCTTTGCCCTATTTCATATTGTTATTTTCTTGCAAGATGCAATCTCTTAAGATAGCCCAGGCTGACCTTGAACTTCAGCTTCTTCATCCTCTGCCTACCGAGCACTGGGATTACAGGCATGCACCACCATGCCTGGCTTCTAGCTTGATATTTCTATCTGATTTCTGCACACAGACCCACCTGCCACCTCTGAGAGGGCGATCTAAGACCCTGACGAAGATAATGAGAAAGTCAGGTAAGTACTGCTGCTACTGTTGAAACTCATTGCCAGGTTAAAATGTATTAGTCGGAGCGTGTTTACTCTGTGCTCTCAGTTATAATCAATCGCCTGCTGAATCTGGGGCTAGCAGCTTCATGTTGGGTGTGTGGTACACATGTCTTAACATTTGGAACAAGCCCCACTTTGTCACTTTAACTTTGTAATCACTTTCATTAAAGTTCACAGCCTAAAACTAGCTGCCATTACAACAGGAAAGACAGGACCCAATGAATATGCTCAAAGCTCTTTTCCCTCCCGATAAGACTTCTTTGCCCTTTGGCAACCACGCAAGCACTCAGACAAAGCTTGTTAAAAGAGGTTTGACGTCTGTCAAGTTTACCAGCCTGGATTACATACCAAGAACTAACCTGAAAAGAAAGGAAGAAAAAAGGTTGATGGACATGAGAAAGAGTATCTACAACGCTCCATAAGGGCAGGAGCTCTTCTGCGTCTTCCATGATCTCTCTGACACTCCTTCACGGCTAACAGTTACTCAGTGAGTGAGTAAATGGGAGAATTTACACCCGGGTGCCGGGTGCCGCAGCTTCCAACCCAGGAAGGAGCACAGAACACAAGAGGGCTCAGAGGTGAAAAGAACGTTGGTACTGAGCTAGACGGAGGTTGGGATGGAGCGTGCCACCACTACGCCCTGAGCTTACTGCTAGCGTTTTTAAGACTTGCACTTGATATTTCAGTAGACTACCTTTGCCAGTGGCCATGTGGTCTGAACAGTTCCCTATCCCATTGTAAGGACAGGGTGGAGATGGCATAGGCACCAGCTAATTTCTGAAGTTCGGACGTTTTAGAGTACCAGCCAACACTTTGGGTCCCCTCGTAAGGCATTGTAACCCCATCCCAGCATCTTCTCTGGTGTTCTCAAATTTCCCCAGACCACTGTGCGCAGCAAACTCAGGAATGTCATTTCCAAACAGTCACAAGGAAGAGGAGCTGTCCAGGACCCTTGCCTTCACAGTGTGTCAGACAAATATTCCTCGGACCTTCTTAGCAGCCATCTCAAACACTGTTGCAATTTGATGAAATCCAGATGCAGTGACAGTCACCCATTGTATGAAAAACAATTCCCAGTGCCTTCTGAATGTAAGCAGTGAGCCCAGGACTCTTAGCACTTGCCAATTCATCAGGAAAAGAAATATCTAGTATTGTCAGACATGGGGGTGCACCCCTTTAATACCAGCACTTGAAAGGCAGAGACAGGCAGATCTTTGAGTACAAGGCTAGTCTCAATATGGTCTACATATTGAGTTCCAGGACAGCCAGAACTACATAGTAAGACCCTGTCTAAAACAAGCAAACAAACAAAAAACAACAATAGAGGGCAAAAAAACTAGATTAAAGGTGGGAGGCCAGCATACTCTTGTAATCCCAGTTCCTAAGTACTTGGGAGTCTGAGCCAGAAGGATCCTGGGAGGTTGCTGGCCATCCTGTATAGCTGAATTAGTGAGCTCCAGCTTCAAAGACAGACTGTCTCAGTTCTATAAATAAGGTGGAGGGTGATCAAGGAAGACGTGTTGATCTCTGGTTTCCACATGCATGAATACATGTTCAACTGCACACACATGAACCAAAAAAAAAAAAATGTTAATATAAAAATATAAAGGGGCTGGGAAGAGCGCTTAGTAGCAGAGTGTTTGCCTGGCTTCTGTGAAGCTCTCCCTACCCTAAAAAAGAAATGAAAAGAAATATCCAGTATTAAAGGGCTGGAGGGTAGCTCAACAGTTAACAGTCGCTCTTGTGGAGGGCCCAAGTTCAGTCCCCAGAATGTGTGCCAGCTGGCTTGTAACCCGAACTGCAGGGGATCCAATGCCTCTGGACATCCTGGACCCCCCTACTCATGTGCACATGCATAGACATAATTAAAAATAAATCATTTTAAAATATTTATTTAATTTTATGGATTGTGCTACATATGTACAAGCCCAGAGAGGTCAGAAGAGGGGTTAGATTCCTGTGAACTGGAGTTTTCGGCATTGTGAACTACCATATGGGGCTAGGAACCAAACCTAGAGCCTCTGTGAGAGCAGTAAGTATCCTTAAACTCTGAGGCAACTCTCCAGACCCATCTTTTCTTTAAGGAAAGAAATCTCCACTGTTAGGCTGGAGAGATTTCTCAGTGGGTAAAAAGGTACCTGCTGCCAAGCCTTTTAACCTAAATTCAATCCCAGAATCCACATGGTGAAAGGAAGGAACCAGCATTGACCTCTGACCTTTACACACATATATCTACATACGTGCACCTGCACACACAAATAGGATAAATTCTAAAATATAAAACTAGAAACCTCTGGTATTGTTGTAGTCCATTCTGATTACTACAGAAATCTTGAAATTACATTGATACTTGTGACTGCTTTTAACTTAAGGTTGTTGGTGGACTTACAGCTAATGTTTGCTATTTGCTAGGTCAAAAAAATCACATGTGTAACTATGTCTATTTTATTTAAGATTTTTTATTTGAATATAAATGTTATTGGTTTCCTTTGTAAGCCTACTTAATTTGTTTTATTTCTTAAAGGTATTCTCCTGAGTAGGTCATATTAGCACACACCTTTGATCACAGCACTTGGCAGGGAAGACAGGGAGAGACAGGTGGATCTCTGTGAGTTTGAGCCCAGCCTGGTCTACAGTTTGCTTTTTAGTGTAGTCTCCTGAAAAGAGAATCTATCACCCTTACCAGAATGCCAAAGTGGTCTTTGGTGTACGTAGCTGCATACCCTTACACACACACACACACACACACAGAGAGAGAGAGAGAGAGAGAGAGAGAGAGAGAGAGAGAGAGAGAGAGAGAGAGAGTTTAAGACCCCTATTCTAAGTTCAGTGTGGTGACAGATACTTTTAATCCCAGCACTCAGGAGGCAGGGGCAGGTGGATTTCTGAGTTCAAGGCAGGGCTACACAGAGAAACTGCCCCCCCCCCCAAGTCCCTAGTTCAGATCTAATTGGCCAAAGAACCAAAGAGTTCTTCTGCCTCTTGCCCTCCTGTTTTTCTTTCTTGTGACTGCAAAAGAGCACCTTTCTATCCAGCAGGTAACCCTCAAGAATTCCTGCGTTCTTCCAGCTAAACTGGAGCAACCTCTAGGCATGGACAGGGTCTAGAAAGTGAACGTGGCTCCATTAGGAGAGACTGGCTTTTCCTTGGCCTGCAGAGCTACCATCTTTGTCTCCCCAACCTGAGCTTCTCTTCCTTGTTCCAAATCCATTGTTTGATATAAATATTGACCTGAGGGGTTAAGAAAAGCGCACTCTAGATGAACAGAAACTGCCTGGGAGAGACTCAACAGCAGTCAGAAACTGAAAACGAGAGAAGCGGGCAAAGGTCTCCACACAGCCTACGCCAGCTTCGCCACCCCTTACTTGACTTCACCCTTGGTGGCTGACACCAGAGTGAATAGGGTGGGCATATCCTTTCGGACAGAAAGGCAAAAAAAGCGAGGTCATCCAAACTGGCCAGATGCCTGCCCTAGGTCGCAGCTGGCTTGGCAGCGCCCACCAATGACCAGACCCGCGTGCTTTGCATCCTCCTGAGGACCTGCTGAAAGCGGCTATCTAGTTTACAAATGAGGAAGAAGCCTGGAACACAGGCATCCTGGCCCCTGAGCAGGGGCGGGGGTGCTAGCGCGAGCGGTCGTCCACACTGGCAGCTCCCAGCTAAGAGTTTATCTACGCATCCGCAGCCGGAAAGGAATCAGCATTCCTGGGCTTGTGACTGAGAGAAAATTAATGTCGAGGTCAGCGCTTCTGAAGACTCCCCACCCTAGCCTTGCTAACACCCCGGGGCGAGATTTCTATGCTGGAGGGGCGGGGTGCCCCATCTTCTGGTTCTGGCTAAGATTGGGATTTCTTAGAAGGTTAGCGGGGGTGGGGGGAATGGGGTTGCAATCATTGGCCATAAATCTCAAGGAACCGTCACCGTTTTACAAGGGAGTTCGCGGGGGCTGCTTTTCTCCCTCTAGAAGTCTATTTACATCGGCAAAATCTCCGTGTTAATGGACCTGGGATAATGGTGTTTACTTGACCAAGATAAAGCGCTCAGCTTCCTGGGGGAGCGGCTGTAAAATGTTCTGGGGGTAGAGGTGGAAGGGGAGCCGTAAAAGCGGGCGCTGGAAGGGCGGGGGCACCAGGTTCTCCTCCAGGTCCGCCCTCTCCCTCCACCCCTGAGGCCAGGCAGAGCAGCCCAGGCCTCACCGGCCTAGGACGGTTCCCACATAAATCACCAGGGCCAGAGTCTCGGGAAAGGGCGCATTTTTCATTGCTGGTTACAGGGCAACTCCAGACAAGGAACGAGAAACAGAAGTTGTCTTTAGATAAACGGTTTACCAGAGCGTGCGTCCTGCCAGCGCAGTGCTCAGAGCACAGGGCGACTCTGGCAGCCCTCTGCCCTCAACTACAAATACCTCCCAGAGACACTCCCACTCCCAAAAACCACCCAAATCTAGCAAGGCAGGTCCTCCATTCTCTGACCAACAGAGCAGGAGGGAGAGGGAGCCAATAGAAAAAGAATTAGAACTTCAGGATCTTAAGACACAGCCGAAGTGGTACCCCGGAAGACTCTGGAGTTCGAAACCGTGAGAATCTACCTCCGAGTTTATCAGCTATGTGATCTCCAGCAAGCGATTTTAACACCCTGGGCTTACAGTTGTAAAAGTACCACCTTCTTGGCCTGTGTTCAAAACGAACTGATTACATCTAATGTCTTTTGTATAACTTGTAAAGATGGACTTATTGATCAGAGATCCCTGGATGAGCCTTGAGGGCTTCAAGAAGCCGCAGGCATAATGAACAGGGATAGAGAGTAGTGTGTCCAGTGTACCCTCGGAGGAGAGGTTCGTAGCTCAGCAGAGATCGCAAATGAGTATCCCAAATACTGATGAGCCGGGCGGTGGTGGCGCACGCCTGTAATCCCAGCACTTGGGAGGCAGAGGCAGGCTGATTTCTGAGTTCGAGGCCAGCCTGGTCTACAGAGTGAGTTCCAGGACAGCCAGGGCTACACAGAGAAACCCTGTCTCGAAAAACCAAAAAAACAAAACAAAACAAAACAAAAAAACCCCAAATACTGATGAACACTGCTCTAGTTCTGCAGACAGTCCTGTGTTTAGAGTTCTGGCCCTGCCACGTACTATCTGATAGGCGCCAAGTTACTGTTTCCTCCTCTGAGAACCCAGTGATTGCTGGCCAGAGCCCAACCTTTCCGAATACTAGAGAAAAGCGCACAGTACTGCTAACTAAATGTTAGCTATTTCTGCACATCAGACCCTAGTCCTGTAACAAAGATGCTAAAATGCTCAAGCACCTTTAGATTCTGTACTCAGGTCTTCTCAATCTGAAGGCTGGGGTCATTCTTTGGCCCTGGACACCAATCCTGGCCCCACACATAGCCTAGTCGGTTCTCAGGCCACGCCTCGCTCCTCACCGCTCAGGTGTAATATCTTTCATCTTCCAAACTTGGGGAGTTTCGAGCTCACTCTACAGCCACTCTTTGAAGACAGCTTTAACCCCGCAGGCCGCCAGGCGCCCAGAGCTCCGCTATAATCCGGATTCAGAGGCCGAACTCCCTAAGCTGGTCGCCAAAAGAGGGGAGCCCATCAAAGTGCCCGGCATCCTGGTAGCTCCAGGTCTTGTTTACTTGTAGCAGTATGCTCACCCAAGCGGGGCGACCTGGAGTTTGGAATCAGTCTTTGGAACCCTGGGTAGGGGCCCTGGAGCAGCAGTCCCCGGCCCCGCGCTGCTTCCTATCTCAGGCAGACAGGTTTCCTTCCCCTGGAAGGTCAGAGGCCAAGCCCGGGAGAGTTCTGCTCCCCCTGCCCAGGCCCACCCCGAGTCCCGAAGCCCGGTTTCCAGCAGTGCCTGCTCCACCCCTCCCAGCTCGCCATCCATTAGTGTAATCCCCTGTCCAAACACTGCGGCCGGACCGACCAGACGTTGGTGTAAACAGACCCGAGGGGACAATTCTAACGATATAAATAAAATAACCATTAATAGCGCAAATCGTTCGATGAGCCACAGGCCGAGCACCCGGGACTCCAGCCTCACCCAGGTTTTGTGTACACTGCGTGGACACCACGCATCCGTTAGGTGAAAAAGAGTTTCTTGTCGCAGGCGAAATCTAAACCCAGCACAGGTGAGGTTCCCACAAGCGCGTCAACACAGCCTAGACTCCTGACGCGCACAGGACGCTGCACGCATGTGGCTTGGGACATACGCACACACTGAGGCCTCCGCTTGTGCTAATGTAACCACGGGAGCTGGCCCCACGCACAAGTGGGCTAACCTCCGCCCCCTTTTCAAAAAACATCTGAAACGTCCGCCCAAGGTGCGCAGAGAGGTCCAGGGCTCACACCCAGAAACGGAAAAATCAGCCTCTACTTATCCCGGGATTAATTACAATAAATTAACATTTATTGGGACATGATAATGCCTGGTGTTCTAATGGCGTCACAGAGGTATTCTTGAACCCTCGAACAACCTGGGAGGTGATTTTAGAATCTCCAGTTCCACGAAGGACAGCAGAGCTGAGAGGGTACAGATTTCAGAGAATAAGGGAAGACAAATTTGAACCCAAGACTCTTGCATCCCCGAGGTTTCCTAGTAGCACATATTCCGACGTGAGGGTCCAGAGCCTGGCTCCTGAGCATCCCTGTCCTGGCCGCCTGAGTGGTTTCGTGTCCAATGGACGGATGTTCCTATTTCATGAATAGAGCATGGGCAGAGCGGCCTGAGACAGGAAAGAGGACAGCTCAACTCAAAACAAACAAACAAAAAACAATCAACAACAACTTGGTCCCCGTTTCCAGGGACACAGCCTTGCAGCTTTCCTCGCCTCCTGAGGTCGGGGCAGCCAGGCAGTAGTGTGGGAGAGACAGACAACGTCCCAGGAACTAGGACTCCAGAGACCAGCATGCACAAATCAAGCCCAACCCTCCCCATGTGGGGCAAGATCTCCCCGAGTGGGGTGGCTGTGTTAACCAGGCTGCTGGAGACCTGGCACGGGCAAGATCTGTTTTTCCAGCTCATCGGGATGTTGAGCTTCTGCATTTGCCTGGAAAATCTTGCATTATTTTTTACTGGCTCCCTCGATCTTGGAGCATCGATTGGTGCATGCCGGAGGGGGTGGTTGTGGTATTCCTCTACAAGGTATGTTGTGGTGTTATTAAACCCTTGTTCATTGACAATGCTTATTGTGGTAGTTACTATTAACTCTAATAAGAGGTTCAGAAGGCAAACCTGTATCAGGAGGGAGACAGCTGGGGGGAGGGGAGGGTAAAGCTGGGGAGAGATTTATTTGGAAGTCAGCCTCCAGTCAATCCCACCACCCAAGCATTCTTCTAGGAGACTGTGAACCTCCACCCAGGCAGACAGGAGGGTTTGAAGTGCCAAGTAGGGATCCCCAGAAGCCTAGAGAGAATGGCGTCTGAAGAGTCAGTGGGGAACCCAGCCTGGTTGTCCAAAGGAGGGAAACATGAAGAGAAAGGGGGCTGGGTGTGGGAAGCAAGGAAGTCAAGCCAACCTTGGTCAACTTTCTTTCACTGAGTCAGACAGAGCTCAGGGACCCCTTCTGTAACACAGTTCCGTTAATAGGGCGGAAGGCAAGAGTTGGTGGGAGGAGCAGAAGCAGCAATGGTGGACACTTAGCATGGGTTTAAAGCAGTGTGGTACTCTTCTTCAGTGCTCATCCCCAGGAACTGTGTCATTCTCCCAGTCCTGTAGAAGTGGCTCATTCAGAGTCTGCTAGTTTCTCTTTCTCTGAGGAACGAGAGAAGAGAGGCTCTAACCACCTAACCATCGGGTTGCTTGTAGGAAGAGCTGATATTATCTGTATGGACACTGATGGGGTTCTCGTTGCTGTTGCTGTCAGCTGTATTATTTATATTCTTGCTATCAGTTCCCAGAGCTAGTTACCATTAACAGGTTTGGAGATGGTCCGGCTGCATAGGATCTAGTGGAAAAGCCACTTCCGAGATAAGGTTTTCTTGCCCAAAACTAGGAGGGGAGGAAGAAAAAGCTGTAAGGGAGATGCCCTCCTCCTGGTAGGTCCAGAGCAGAGGATTTATTTGCATTCCAGTAAGGACACTAATTGGCCAGATCTTTATCTAAACATGATAACAATGACATGAGACTTTAGAGATTCCTTTACAGCAGCTGAAAAACAAAAAAAAAAACCAAAAAACCAAAAAACAAAAAAAGATGCATTCACCAGGAGCAGGAAGCTTGGTTAAGTTTGGAAGTTTCTGGGGCTGGGGGTGGAGGGGAGTGAGAATGGGGGATGGGGGTTGGGGCCAGAGGAGGCAGCTGGGACTCCACAAGTCATTTCCTAAAGATTAAGAGAACAATTCCTGCCCCTTCTCCACCACCCAGTTCAGAAAACAGAGGGCCTGGGAGGCCTGGGAATCCAGCCCCAAGCTCAGGCCCTCACTGTTCAACTCTTCCCTGCAGGGATTCAGCGGCCATCTCTCACAATCCCTAAGCAGAAACCACCACAAAACTTTCCTAGTGTTTCTCTGAAATGTTTGTGTATTTGTTTTAGAGACAGGATGATCTGGAACTCATTATGTAGCTGAGGCTGGATTTGAACTCCTGATTCCCTATTCTTCTGCCTCCATTCTCAGTGCTGGGGCCACAAGGGTGTGGCCCCCCTTACTACTATCGTTCCCTCCAGTGTTTTGCGGTGTTTTATTTTGTTTTGTTGAGACAGAGTTTTTCTGTGTTGCACTGGCTGTTCTGGAATTCTCTCTCTATAGACTAGGCTGGCCTTGAACTCATGGAGATCCACTTGTCTCTGCCTCCTGAGTTCTGGGATCAAAGGCATTTATTTGTTTATCACCACCAAGTCCACTTCTTTAATCCTTACAACAGGTCTATAAAGTCCACACCATTGTTATCTTCTTTTACAAAAAAAAGTATATATTTTTATTTTATGAGTGTTTGCTGGCATGAATGTATGTGCACCATGTGGTGTCTGGTGTTCACAGAGGTCAGAAGAGGGCACTGGCTCTCCACTGGGACTGAAATTATGGACAGCTGTGCACTGCTCTGTGAGTGCTGGGAACTGAACCCAGGTTTCCCTGCAAGAGCCTGAAGGGCTCCTAACTGCTGAGTCATCTCTCCAGCCCCCATTTTTATCTTTTATGGATGAGAAAATTGCTACTTGGTGAGGCTGAAATTTTGGCTTAAGGTCACAAGGTCACAAGGCTGTGACATGGGCAGGGCTCCACTCCATCTAGATCTGGTGGGCTCTGAGGGCAGGACTCTGGTCCAGGACAGAGGTAGAAGGTTATAACTCAGAGAGAGCCTTTTCCAGGACCACACCCTTGGATACAGAGCTGCCTCTTCTCTTTGAAACAATCTTCCTTCATACAGCATAGGGAATCATGGGGGCCTACCTACTCATGAGTAAGCTCCAAAAGTTTGTATATATCCAGCCACACAGTATTTGTGGGCTTGACCAGTTGTGAGCAGTGCAGAACATTCATGCCCACACATGTTCATTCATTCATCGTTCGTTAGGATGGAGATATATATATATATATACACATATACATATATATACATATATATATGTCATTGTGGAGCAGAATGTTTCAATGTAGTCTTATTACTTTCAAACATGCACACAGTGTCACTACAATTCTAGCAATAAAAATTTATTTCTTCTTCTCTGGCTACAGCTTAGACAGGTCTTTCCCGGGCCACTCTGAACAAGACTAATTGTAAAGATCCCATAAACTGTATGAAAGTAGAACATCCAGTCATGGAGGTTAGTTTCATATAAATGCTTCTCTCTCTATCTCAGTTCACTACCAATAATTCTCATTATTGTGGGGTGTCGGGGAGGAGGGAGGAGAATTCAGATGGAGTGTTACCCCATGTAATGACCATCCACTATGCACAAGCAAGGCTTTAATGTGGTCTGCATTCATGGAAAATTCCACATGCCTATCCCTGCAGAGATCCATGTCTGTTTTTATAAAGAGGAAGACAAGCAGGTAGACGCACGAATCAAGTCAGCGTCCATCTGTTTTGTCTCTCAAAGTGATACAACCGTCATCAATCTCAAAACACAGCCGCAGATTGAAGGTTAAAAGGTGGATCAGATGGTGGCCTGTTGTTTGCCATGAAGCTAAAGACGCAGGAAGAAACCCTGAAGTCTAGTGTCCTTTAGGAGACCAGTGACTCAGTGGCTCCCCATACCCTATATAACATGCAGTTAAGAAGGGTAGGTGGCTAAGATGATGGGACATGGGACATGCACAGGAAGGCTGGTTGGGGCGAGAAGATGAAGAATTCACTATTCTTTCCTGGATTTGGCCCCAGAAATTCAAAGCAGTCTTGGGTACAATTCCTAGCTGGGATGACCTCAAGGCTGAACGATCCTGGCATACAAATGGTGCTTCACCTGTGTGAGGTGTGGAACCATTTGACCGAAGTCAGTCTGGGAGCCCCCATTTACTCTTAAGGGATGCCTGAAGTAGGGGCCTCGGGTTCATCTCCAGCTCTGCAATGGCTTCTCTGTAGAGCCACAATAGAAGGAAATGCAGGCTCCTCAGGATCAGCCTGAGGGGATTTCCACGGGGAGGGCTGCCCAGCTTGCCACCTGGAGGCTACGCCCCGTGGGGCCCCTGCAATGCTTGCTAAGGGATGAAGGTGGGGTGGGGTGGGAAAGACATTTTTGGAGATGGAGCAGGTTAAGGAATAGGATCCCTTTCATTTTCCGGAGCAGGTCCGGGCACAGAGCTGGTATTTGGGGAGCAACTAGAGCTTAGGAGTGGGACTTTGCTCAGCTAGGTCGACCCCATTTGGGTAGCACTGATTTGAAGCCTCGCTTTTTTTTTTTTTTTTTTAATACCAAACACTTGTGGGAAATCAAGGTTTTAAAACAAAAACAAAACTAACAAGTTCCAAGTGCAGAGCTCAGATGGGAGAATATGGAATAAAATGGGGAGGAGGTGAGCAAAGGAAAGCCAGAATGTGGGGAGGGGTAAGGACTGTTTGAAAGGAAGCTGAATGTATGGGGAGGAAGTGTGGGAGAGAGGATGTGGGAGTAGGGTGGAGGGGATAGGGGCGAGTGAAGGAGGGAAGGGGCTCCGAGAAGAAAGGACAGGGAGTTGGGAGCAGAGTGGCCTGGAGCAGGGAAGGAGGGCGCGGGAAGGCTGTGGGAAGGGAGGTTCTGGGATTTCTACAGTCCTGGACTCTGGAGTTCCGCGGAACCCCTGCGTGCCTGAACCGGTGAGAAGATCTCTTCTCTGTGGTGAGAAGGTTTAAATCTTGGAGACAGGTTCAAGGACAAAGACGCAGCCTGCGCGGAGGCTTTTAAGTCCTGGGTTTGTTAGGGTCCTGAAGCTGGAAAGGCGCCCTGGGAAGAGTCCGCAGATGGCTGAAAAAAAAAGCGCGATTTTAGAGAGACAGTGCCTGCCAGCAAGCAGAACCATCGTGACCTTCAGCCCCCGCAGCCTGGAAGCTCCCAAGTCCTTGGACTTCGACCCAACACTGGAAAATCTCGACATGGGCTCGAATGCGGTGTCCTGAGGCCTGGACCTGGCTTCTGGGGCGCATCACGCTTCTGATCGAGTGGCCTTGAGTCCCCCACCAACACCACCCCCGGGCCCATCTGGAACCTCCACTCTCTCCACCTCCTATTTGTAGCCAATTCCCAGCAACGCTCACATCTTACGGCCCCACGCACCGCCCACCTCAGCGCACTGAAGGTAAAACCCAGCCTTGGGAAGAGGAGCGGTGAGCCCTAGATGCTCCTGGAAGCCAGAGGCCAAGGTGTCCAGAGACTGTAGTCTTCAAGGACAGACGGAGGGAGCATCCTGACTAACCTAGGGAATCGCTGGGCGTCCAAGTGCGGACTAGAGTCGAACTTCCACCCCCACCCCCTCCCCAGCACAGACGAAGCCAAATAAAAACACACAGGAGAGAGATTTAAACCAGCCACCCCAGCAACGCTTTCTTGCAAATGGGAAAAGTATTTTCCTTCCTCAAATGGTTTGAAGTTATTCTTCCTAAGTCTTTCCAGGGAGACTGGGGAGACTTTTTTAGGTCTCTCCAGAAGGTCAAGGTTCCTACAATGGGGTTTGCGATTGAAAGTTGGCAATGGGGGGGGGGGGGTAGTTGGAGGAAAAGATGAGAAGAACAATCTGTGCCCCAAAGAGGATTCTCCCCCTCTCCCTCCCACTTTCTGTTCAGCGAACCTCGAGAGCAGGCAAGGCAGACACTCTAGTTTGAGCGAATTCGTTCGCCAAAGACTTAACCTTCTGAAGTTAGATTATATTTTGGAAGGTCTGTAGACATTGAAATTTAGCTACAGGGAGTTAAAAAAAAAAAAAAAAAAACTACGGAATGCATTCCGAATTCCAGTTAAATCCTCTAGTTAAAACTGCTCGCTGCATTTTAAAATAGCACACACATCAATACAAATAAATGCCCGTGGAAGGCAGCCTTTGTTTGAGGCAGTTCGTTTGAAGAAATATTGAGTTTCTGTCGACACAGCTAGTCTTCTGACTTCAGTGTGGGATTGGCATAATGGAACTGGTTTTGGTGAAGAAATCTCGATTTACATTTTTTTCTTAAATAGTGTTGGAGTAGTCGGAGATGTGAGAGACGCTTCACCCTGAGAAATCGAAACTCCTAGCCGTGGCCTGTTATTTATTCCACAGACCACACAATTCGCTGGATTTGGACTGATTTCTTTCTCAGGAAGATAAATGATGAGTTATTTTTAAAAAGTTAATTCCAAACAAAATCTAGAAAAATTGTTCACGCGTGCAAAACAAAACTATGTGCTTGTAGCCCACTTAAAAGTTTATCTCACAACATGAGCCTACTACGGAAACACACACACTCAAGAAATTAGATAAGTTTGACACTTTCTAGAACTAAGCGACATGGTTGGCATTTCCTTAAAATTATACAACAGGCTATGGCTCAGCGTTAGAGACCAGATTCATAACTCAAATCAGATAATACATTCACATTCTAACCCAGAGAATGCATGCAACATTAGACTGCTCTGGAATTCGGGGACAAATTTCTAACATCTCTAAGCTAAAAAAGCACACACCATTACTGCCACCAACAAAGCAACAAAATTCCATTTAATGTCATTGTTAAAAATGAAGTCCTTTCTTGTTTCTTTTCTTTTTTGGTGCACGCGCGCGCGCGCGCGCGTGTGTGTGTGTGTGTGTGTGTGTGTGTGTGTGTGTGTGTGTGTGTTCAGAGACAGCAGTCAATATTATTAAAACCCACCTAAAAATTTATATTTTCATGCCGGCTGAATTTACAATATTATTTTTTATAGTTGAACAGAAAAATCACTAAAGTGCTACATTGAGATTAAAAAACCGGGACAACTTTCAAAGTTAATTTTGTGGCCCTGTTTTCATAATTAAGTAGCTGTGTGTGCAACGAGACAAACAGGCAGATGGAACAAAGACTATTGAACATTTGCCTATTTTATATGTGCAGAAGTGAGTGACTTCGTTAGAGTATAACACAAACACGGCTTTTAAAACTTGCCACATTTTCAGTTGGTAATGCATTTATTGTAATAGCTAACACGAGGTATAACTTTAGTTTATATGCGTCTATAAAGCACCCCCCCCAGGGAATTTGCCACCACTTCAGCAATATCTGTAATCAAATACCCGATGGGAGGAACTTGTGATACGTTCCAGTTGATGGAGGTGAACCCAGGCAGACATATAGACTAAAAACCAAGCTGCATAGTCATATTTACTTTATCTGACAGTAATTGGCTGAACTGTCTTATAGGAAAACCTATTGTTAATTGAGCACGAATCCAAGATTTCTAAGATCTTTTCAGACAAGAGAATACAAATGCCTCAGAACATACTAGTAACCGGATACGAGTGGAACTAGATTCTGTGCTCCGATAAGCACAGTTGGCAGGCACAGGCTGTGGGGGTGTCTCAGGTACCCGCTGCTGACTCGGGAAAGAGAGGCCACCTGGATAGGATTGGCCTGGCTAGGATCCTTGTTAGGTACCCGCTACTTAGAAACCAGTATAAGTCAAGACTAGACAATTTGGAAAGGGAAATTGGAGATGACCCGAACCCGTGCGCTAGGCAAAAATCAAAGATCAATGCTAAAAAATCAAAGGGTGAGTGGAAGTCCCCAGGGTGCTGGATCAGCGGGGTGCCGGGATAGGGATGGGAAAGGTGGGCTGGTTAGGCCATAGATGCCATATACTGGCGCGTTCACCAGAGTCCTTACAAGCCCGGTCCTGTCCAGCTTGCCAAGAAGCAAGTTGGCCTGGCTCCTCAAGAGAGAGAGCTGTCCAGGTGTGTTTTGAGGATACTTGACCAGGTAGTGTCGGCAAAGGGATTTGGAGGAGACCCTGCCACGTGCTCCTGCAGGTAGGGAGCAGACAGCCATCTGCGTGAGCAGAAAAAAAGAGGCCAGAGTGGGCCTTCTCGGCCGCAGCAGGTGTGTGGGTGTGTCGCTGAGATGCAGGCGTTAGACAGAGGTGGGGGTGGAGGTTCACCCAGCTAGGGTTCTGGGGCAAGGTTTAAGTGAGGCCGAAGCGCCCCTAGCAAACAAGAAACCAAGCAAGGAAAAATGCGCTTCCGACAGAAGCAAAGGCTTTTTTATCTTTTCTTTTATCCAGATCTTGAAATCACTTGAAAGCTAAGAAAAATGGAGAGCAGAAAGGAATAGAAGCATTTCTCTGCGACGGTTTTGCCTTGCAGTTGGCGGCAGGGTGGGGGACTAAGACTGGAGCATGGTTTCCTTCTGGTCTTCGGACTGGCATCTGGGACGCGCAGCGCACGTCCACTCAAAGTTCCCCACCCTGCAGCGCGGCGCACTCACCCCACCTCTGGATGTTTGCGCTTCGGATCCACAGCCAAACCAGGCACACTCTTCCCTTGTTGGACTGGCAGGCCCTTTGTAGCGACCACGGCCTCAGCCTGCAGCGCCCACAGTTTGAAGTCTTAAAGGAAAAAGGCTCCTGCGACCAAGGAATGGTTTCAAGGAGCCAGGGCCTAAACACAGATGATCTTTCCCCATCTCCCCCAGAGCACGTGGAGGGAGCCTCGTCCCAGCCTCCCCCATGGCCCCAGAAGCTGCATCCCCGTAGTATTTCCGCTCTCCCCCAAGAGCCCCGCCTCTCACCTCCCAACCCGCTGTTCTTTCTTTCCAGGGCCAAGGGCATCAGCTCCTCTCGCCACCGCCTCGAGGTTCCACAAGGCCGCTCTGCGTGTAATCCACATTCATGCCCTGTCTACAAGTTTCCCAGAGCGTCATCCTCAGGCACGGTGCCATCCAGCGGTCCCTTCCAGTTGAGGCCAGTCTCTCCCAAACTGTGCGGTTCTACTGTCGAGAGAGAGAGAGAGAGAGAGAGAGAGAGAGAGAGAGAGAGAGAGAGAGAGAGAGAAGAAGAAGAAGAAGAAGAAGAAGAAGAAGAAGAAGAAGAAGAAGAAGAAGAAGAAGGGGCGGCCTATGAGGAACCCTACGTTGAAACCAGAACTAATTCTTGTTTGCTTTTTTCCAAGGTGTGCTGCCCAAGCATTTTGCTCTTAACCTCACAATGGTGCCTGCTACCACTCAGAGGGCTAGGCATGTAGTCGGGAGGGTATCAGAAGGTGGTCCTCACCAGGCAGTTTTCAGAATCTGAGACTACATATATTCTCCCTGCAGAATACAACGACGGTTTCAAAAACCGAGTAGAGGAGAGTTAAGGCGTTGCGGAAAGTTGAGGCCTACACCCAGACTCCCTTAAGAAGGCGGCCTGAGCTGCAGCCACAGCTGGGTTACCTCCCTTCTGAGACCCGAGCCACCCAGTGTGTGCAGTGGAAATCCAGCCAGGTCAGAATCAATGCAGTCAACAAACACTGCTTTGACCTCCCACAAAGAACAAGGGTAGTTACAAGTACTAAGCTCTTTGCCTTAGTAGACAACTGAGCTGTGCTTCCGACCTGGTTATCCCTTAAAAACAAAAAACAAAAAAACACCTACCACAATAACCCTAGAAAAGGCAATTCGGTTCCTTTATATAGGCCAGGAAACTGAGAACAAACGCCCAAAACCAAATACTGAGTCAGGCCAGGACTGGAAGCATAGAGCCTCTGGACACCAACAGAATTCGGTCGTCTTGTCTTCTACAGACCTGCTCTCTGAAGCCACTTTGAGGGCTGCAAGGGCAAATACGATCTGCACTCCTGCCCTCAAGGACTCACAATCTAATGTGACAATCGGCTGACATGAACAGCTATGGCACTAGGTTGGGGACTGACAAGTGACATTACTGACTAGCAAGTTCGGAGGAAGAGGACCTCCAGGTTAGGTGGTCTGGCGGCGCTTCCTTGGAGGTATTTGAGTAGAATCTCGGAGAACAGCTTTTCATTCGTGGAAATGAAGATGGGAAAGTCACTCCAGGTGGCTAGGACAGCTACAGCAAAGATGAGGTGGGATTTGACACGTCGCTCATATTTCCACAGATACAGCACTCCTCGCCTTAGAAATCCACAGTCTGGTATTTACTGGCCAGGAAGTTTTCCTGCCTTGAAGCAGCTGGAAAACCACAGTGTTGTGGCATTCTTCCAAGACTTTGTAGGCGCATGGACAGTGAGCCTCTCAGAACTGCCCCTGGTCGGGAAGGTGCAGCTAGGTGGAGCGGGAATCGGTGATTCGGACACCCGGTTCTTTGCAGCTTCTCCCACCGCGACTTGGACCTCAGGACCCTATTCTAGTCCCTGTCTATTTCTGGTAGCTGCAGCAACATCCCACAGGGCGGACGCAGAGGGCGTGGCCCACACACGCCAGAACCAATTGGGAAGGAGGCCAGGATGCCGACCCCGCCCCTTGACGTGACGCAGGGCCCCCGGACAGAGGCTTCACAGCCCCGGCCCCAGTCCTTGCAGTGGCTGTAACAAAACCCAGACCCCCAGGTCCCGGCCAATGGAGGCGATTTAGACTGGAGCTGGACCGCGTCTGTCAAAAGCTCGACTCCGCACCACCGCGGAGTCCAGAAGAAGAGCTGGAGCCACCGCACTCCCTCCCCGCCCCCGCCGGGATTTATTGAGTATTTGGACTGGACAATTAAGTGGCCCTGATGATGTTACCAAGCCCGGTCACCTCCACCCCTTTCTCAGTCAAAGACATTTTGAATCTAGAGCAACAGCGGCACTTCCACGGAGCACACTTGCAGGCGGAATTGGAGCAGCACTTCCACTCGGCTCCCTGCATGCTGGCCGCGGCTGAAGGGACACAGTTTTCGGATGCAGGGGAGGAGGACGAGGAAGAAGAGGGAGAGAAACTGTCCTATTTGAACTCACTAGCCGCTGCCGAGGGCCACGGAGATTCGGGTCTCTGTCCTCAGAGCTATGTCCATACAGTTCTTCGAGACTCTTGCAGCGGGCCCAAGGAACAAGAAGAGGAGGTTGTGAGTGAACAGAGCCAAAGTGAGTAGAGGGGGGAAAGGAAACGCGCCCGTACACCTGGGGCAATGGCTCAGCGCCCATAAACAACCTATAAACCTTGCCAGCATGGCCACCCGCCCGTTTCACATTCAGCTAGGGTCATGCTTGTGCCAGGTCCAAGGACAGCTTTGCAAAGCACAGGTACCTGAGATGGAGCTGGGGCAGGGGAAAAAGAGGAGGTGATTCTGAGAACCACTCTTTCCCACCATACCCGGGAAGGGAGCAGGCGCAGTCCCCGAGGGAAGGAAAAGTGGTTATTGCAATCCTGGTTCCTTGAGCGATGGGTGACAGGGCCCCAGAGGCTGGATCTTAACTTCTCCGTGTGTGTGTGTGTGTGTGTGTGTGTGTGTGTGTGTGTGTGTGTGTGTGTGTATTCGTTCTCTCGCACAGCCCTCTTCTCAAAAAAAGGATCAGTTGTCTGCCATTTTTCTGTCTTTCTTCTAAGGTGAGGTGAGCTCAATGAGGCCAGGGCAGTCACCCCGGCTTTTCCGAAAAGCCAGTTCTGATAGACACCACCTTACTTCTGAGCTTGCCAGACTCCATTCTTACACCCGTAAGACTCGGCGGAGGAGAGGGGATGGTCGGTGTGTGGGAGCGCTACCCATATCAGATGACCGCACCAAGTCACACCCATGAGGTGAAGGCCTCTAAAAGTTCATAGTACTCGCTTTGTGTCTCATACTGCACACGGAGTAGAATGGTTAGTTTCTAATTTAGTTGGGGATTCTGAACGCTCAGCAGATCGGAGGTGGATTAGGCAGGAAAATCAAGATAACTGAATAAGTCCATAAGGAAATGTCTGAAAGGGAAACAGAGTCGAATAATCTCTTTTTTCAAGTGGAGATTTGATCTAGCTGAGACCAAGATCTTTTTCTCTGACAGTTCGCCAGGCCTAACACAGACATGAAACTGTCTAAATAGGCCCATCCAACTTTTTTCCTATGTAAGGTAATATACAAATATTGTCACAGTCATGTTCTCAGTAGTTATGGGAATCTTAAAACATTTTTGAGCTGCACATACGCCTTTCACTTAGATATTTCCAAACAGAAAAATTTTCGCAACCAACCCATGCATCCAGGCCGCCTGTCCCCAATACCAACTCTTTTCATACCTTCAGGAGGGTGGAAGGCAAACGAGTTTGCAAATATTGTCGGGTGTTCCGCGGTCGCCTGAAAATTGTCATTAGCCCCTGGACCCGCACACTTAATCTTTTTTCTCGCTGATGCTCAAATTTAATAAATGCGAGCTAATTACTCCCCCACCGAACATGCCTTCTCCCGGGGAGGTGCTCCGCCTGACGCGGGGGCCCTTGGGCACCGGGAACCATGAACTTTCCCCAAATCTAGCATTTACTACGGAGTGTTCTGTGCCTCTGGGGTGTAGGGGTGGTATCCTAGAAACTAGAAAGGCTAATTAATGTGTTGCTTCTCCCTTAGAAAGCTGCCAGTTGAAGAAGTCTCTGGAAGCGACGGGAGACTGTAAGGCGAGCGAGGACGGCGAGAGGCCGAAGCCACGCAGCCGCCGGAAGCCGCGGGTGCTCTTCTCGCAAGCTCAGGTCTTCGAGCTGGAGCGCAGGTTCAAGCAGCAGCGGTACCTGTCGGCGCCCGAGCGCGAGCATCTCGCCAGCAGCCTGAAGCTCACTTCCACGCAGGTGAAAATCTGGTTTCAGAATCGCAGGTACAAGTGCAAGAGACAGAGGCAGGACAAGTCCCTGGAGCTGGGGACTCACGCGCCACCGCCGCCACCCCGCCGCGTGGCAGTGCCGGTGCTCGTGCGGGACGGCAAGCCGTGTGTCACGCCCAGCGCACAAGCCTACGGCTCACCCTATGGCGTGGGCGCCGGCGCCTACTCCTACAACAGCTTTCCCGCCTATGGCTACGGGAACTCGGCCGCCGCCGCTGCGGCAGCCGCAGCTGCCGCAGCCGCAGCCGCGGCTTACAGCGGCAGCTACGGCTGCGCCTACCCGACAGGCGGCGGCGGCGGCGGCGGTGGCGGCGCGGCCTCCGCGGCGACCACCGCCATGCAACCCGCCTGCAGCGCCACCGGCGGCGGCTCCTTTGTGAACGTGAGCAACCTGGGAGGCTTCGGCAGCGGCGGCGGCGCGCAACCCTTGCATCAAGGTGCCGCAGCCGGGGCCGCGTGCGCGCAGGGGACCTTGCAGGGCATCAGGGCTTGGTGAGGTCTGGGCGGGACACGCGGCGGGCGTCCTACCGCACGCTGGGCGCCGCGGGGATGAGACACGAGAAAGGACGACCCAAGGGCCAGGTCCCCTCGTTAAAATAAAATACAGACGTATCGCTCCTTCGAAGGAGCCAGGGTCGCAGCACACTCCAGGCCTGGGGCATGGGGCTCAGCGGAGAAAGGACGCCCTGGTCCAGTCGTCAAGACTGTCTGAGACAGAAACATCGGCCGGGTGCCAGGGAAGAGGTGGCACCCCACACCCAGACTCAGCGGGGAGTGCGGGAGGCTAGGACTCCGGCTGCCGCTTGCTCTCCGGAGGAGGAGGAGGAGGAAGGGGGGGGGGCTTTTCTCCTCCTGCCTTCCCTTGGTGGGGAACCAGATCCAAGGGGGGGGGGGAGAAAGAACAACAAAAGAAGAAAAATACTTGGAGAGAGGGTGTGAAGGAGAGGAAAATGGGGTACTAGCTTGTGAAATTCCACCGATCCGCAGCCCCTTTGCTAGCCCGGAGAACCACAACGCAGTGGATTTATAGTTTTCCAACTGTTTCCCTTCCGAGACAGACTCCGCCCAGATCCCTGGATTGTCGGGGGACTCTTCTTGGAGACCACCACCGCAGTGAGATCGAAAGTTGGAGGGGGGGAAGGGAGGCAGCTGAGCAAATCCAAGACCTGACGGCCCAACCTAGACTGTCGCCAGGGTGGTTTCCTTTCTGTTTTGTATTCTGTATTCCGCACGTTATCTCTATATAACTATATCCACACGCCGTGTACACATCCGCTGTCACACACTACAGGACTCAATAAAGAAGGTGCAATATTTCTGAGCTGTTCGGCTTGCTGCAAGACTTGTTTAGCCCCAAAGATTGGGGAGGGACCCCCTTTAAACAAGGTGGGAAGTGAGAGAAAGTACCCTGGCCATCTCTGCCTGGTGCCCCTGAGCCAGGCCCCTGGTTGCAAGTTTGGTCTCTTCTTCAGCTTTGTTTGTTCATTTCTTTTTAGTGTTGTGAGCCGAACAGGCTGGAGGGAGGCTCTGGGTCTCCTGAGGTCGGGGACTTTGTAATCTCCCCCACTCCCGACCCCCGCTACATTTTACCCAGATGCACTGACTTCGTGCAGGGGACCCGCCTTGGTCAAGCTGGGACTCTGCCCCACCTCCAGGGTCTCCGAGGAAGAAGAAAAGTTGGCCTCCAGGCTCAGCCTTGGGCGGATCCTCCCTTGGCTGCCACCGGGCCTTGGAGCTCGCCCGGGGGCGCTGCGCCGCGCCGCGCCCCGCCGCGGCCGAGCTCTCCCCCTCGGCCGCCCTCCCTTCTCCCCCGGCGGCCGCCGCTTTATGCGGCTCCTTGTCACTTGCGGAGAATGCCTGTGCGAGGCCAGTGCTGCCACACGGCCGATTGTGAGCGTGCCAAGGCGGTGAATGGGGAGGCCTCTGAGCGCCGCGCCATTGTGGAACTGGCCTCGGCTGAAAGGCGGCTCCGGGCCGGGAAGGTGCGGAAAGAATGGCTTTTTATTGGAGTCCCGAACAAAAGGTGTGGTAGGAAGGCGAGGTCCCCTGCGCGAACAAAAACCCCAGCGCGTCGGATTGACGTCCCCCCCGAGCTCCCCATTGCTTCTCAGAGCGGGGGCTTTGTGCAGCAGTCTGCTCAACCGAGGGACGGAGAAATGCACGGGGGGTTTTGTTCCCCGCATTTTTTTTTTTTTTTTTTTTGTGTATGGGGGAAGGGGTGGCCGGGGGGTGGTGGTGCGGGGGCTGGGCGGGCAGCAGGGAGGGGCGCGCTGATTAAGCCGGGAGGGCCAGGGCGCTGAGAGGTTCAGCGGGAGTCGGCCTCCTGAATGCAGGGTCATTATTGCTACAAGTTTAGCAATTTCGCCGGTGCTGGAGGGGGTGGGGGCTGTTGGGTTGCTGCGGGGCCGCTGGGCTGGGGAACTAAAGAGGGACTGGAAGGAAAAAAAGAGGAGAAAGGCAGGAAGGCAGGCTGGTCGGTAGGCAGGCAAGACAGTATCCCCAAACCCTCTGACCGCCCAGGATGCCCTTGTCCCCAAAGGACCTAGCCCGAGGCTGTAGAAGAAGTTGGAGGGAGGAGGGAGACCTGCCTCCTCTTTGCTCTCTGGTAACTGAAGAGTCCCAGAGCTGGGCTTGAGTTAGTGCACAAGACTCCTGAACCTTAAAGTGTAAACAGAATAAAATACTGAAAATTGAAGTCCTTTGAGATAAGAGTCAGAGAAAGATATTTATGTTGTTACCTGACTAGTAAAACTAAAAAAAAAAAAAAGAAGCCAACCTTCTCTCTCAGCCCTAAAACCAATGCAGTGCAATGTTGTCCTTTTTCTGGGACATTTTAAAAGAGATTTATTTGTGTATTTATTTATAAATACACAAATATATAAATAAATATATAAATATATATATATATATTTATAAATGCGTGCTCCATTTGCATGACAGAAGAGGGTATCATCAGATCCCATTACAGATGGTTGTGAGCCACCATGTAGTTGCTGGGAACTGAACTCAGAACCTCTGGAAAAGCAGCCAGTTCCCTTAACCACTAAGCCATCTCTCCAACCCTATCTGAGACATCTTCTATCCCCCATCTTTCTGGTAAATTCCTGCTTCAAGGCCAAGCTTCTTTCCTGAACCCCTCAAATGGAGGTGACCACTCCCTAACCCATGCCACCAGAGTCTCAGGTACTTTCCAGTATTATAATGTTATGTGGGGTGAAGACTTATTTGTCTCTCTCCTTCTATGTAGTAAGGTCATGGAGGCCCAAGCTAGCATTACTGACGCAGACATTACAGTAAGATTCGAAGGCTGTGAGAGGTCTATACTTCACCAACTCTTTCTTTGGTGCTCCACAGTCATGAAGGTGGCTCTGGTGGTGTCAAGCTGTGACCTTGGTTTTGGCTGTGAGGGAAATGCAGGGGGAGCCTCTTGGCTTACCCATGCCTGGACAGGACACCTGGCAGCTCGCCCCAAAACACTGGCACCCTGTTCTGCTTGCCTTACAATAAGGCACTGTGCTTCCAGGAAAGACTCTCTCCCCTCAGACATCACACTTCTTCCTACAGCTCAAGGTGTAGGCAAGGAGCCTTGGTGATGACCTTGAGACCACCTAATCTGAGGTTGGGGAGGCCTTGATAATAAGGAACTGTGGGGTCTGGGATTCCTCTGCGCTCACTAGGTGATGATAATGACAGTCGAGCCAGACTCAGCCTGCTCACTCCTAGGAGCAGCACCCCTTGCTCTTTGGGGGTTTCCTAGGTAGCTACCCCAACCCCGATGACACCCAATCTGGCATCCTGCTGGACTGTGGACTCTCAATGCTCCTAGCACCAGATCCTCACCTTCCCTGCCGACTTCCTCCTGCCCAGTTGGTCTCCCTTGAGCCTGCATCCTCTGAGGCTCTAAAAGGAATGCAGCCCTCGAAGAGGAAGCACAGCTGGGCCTGTGTGCTGACTTCCTTGTGGTTCTCCTGTCTTAAGATACTTAAGCTCGCCTGGACCAGCCCTTCCAGCCCCCTGCCCCACTCTGGAGGCCTGCATATTCCAAATATAAATAGCTCCCGCTGCTTTGTTAAAGGATTTCAGTGATTGCTGGGGTTCCAGAGCCAGGAACATCAGAGAGTAAAAATCTTTGACCAGTACAGCATTATCCAACGTCCCGAGGTGGGGGTGGGGGAGCAGGGAAGCTCTTTCCAAAGCCTCTGCTCTATAAGACTGTCCTGTAAGCCTAGAGGGATCCCACCCACCCTACTCCCTCGGGCCTTCTTATTGCCCAAGAGCCCTTAGGTCCTGTAAGCTGTCTCTCTGGGGTTCTACTGTCTGTCACTAAGTTAGAAGGATAAATGGTCATTTCTAGCTGACTTCTGGTTAGGTGGGCAGGATCCCTAAATCTGTGCATAAATACTCTCCACAGTGACTTAACACCACACCAGACTTAGGAGGCAAGTAGGCAGGAGTGGAAGGAGAAATAAGTTCTTTCTGGCCAGTCAGATCAGGTTCCTACAGAGCCTGATCTCATGGATCAGAGGTAGGCTGTCCCTATTCTAACCTCAAAACTAACACCACAAGCAGTACCCACCTGGAGTAGATTGGGTCCTTGAATAGACCTCTCAGATTCTTTTCTTTTCTTTTTAAGAATCTACAGTGAAATGCACAAATAGGAAGCGTACAAATCAGCGAATAGCCACAAACACTCAGCTGCCAATCACTTGGCTTGGAAAAATTAAAGCGATGGCCCAGATAAAAATAACTTAGGCCAGTGCTTGACGCTGTGCATGCTGAGAATCAGGTTTCCAAGGTTCGGAATTCTACCTAGTAGGCTCCTGCCCCAGCTGTGCCACTCACTGCAGGGAAGCCCATTGAGGGCAGAGCTGTCCCAAGGCCCGGCAGACCCAGACAGGTGCAGAAAAGTCCCGGACCCAGTCCTCTTTAGCCCGGCACTGTAAGAGAAAAGGGTAGGATCCAGAAACCTAGTTCACTGCTGGCTGCTCCAGGATCCTGGGATACCAAGAGCTAGACCTATTGGTGGCCGAGTATCTCCGCAGGGTGGGGGCTGACGCTTCCGTGGAGAAAAGCCTGCAGAGGCAAGAAGGTTCAAGGCCCTCCCCTAGTCTGCTTACTTCTTTCTTTCTTTTTTTTTTTTTTTTTTTTTTTTTTTGGCTTTTCGTGACAGGGTTTCTCTGTATATCCCTGGCTGTCCTGGAACTCACTCTGTAGACCAGGCTGGCCTCGAACTCAGAAATCCACCTGCCTCTGCCTCCCGAGTGCTGGGATTAAAGGCGTGCGCCACCACTGCCCGGCATCTGCTTACTTCTTGATTTCAGGGATCAGAGTCCCAGAGGGGATTTCCCAGGCGCCCGCTCCCAATTCCAAGGACCTAGAAGGACATAGTGTCTGTGAGTAGACACTGTTGATGTCCCGGCTCTGTACGGGGAGAGGCTGGATCCTAGGGACCTCCAGCTGCAGATGCCAGAGGGCGGGAGTTCTCAGAGGGTGGACCAGGGCTGCCAAAGCCGACTGAGCGGGGAGCGCACCAGCAAGCCCCGAGGGCCTGACCAACCATCAGCAGACAGCGTCCAGACTGGAAGAGCCAGCTGTATCGATTGCCACCACCTAGGCGAGGAGCCAGGCCAGCCCAGTACAGAGGTAGGAATCCGGGATGCGGTGCCACGTGTCCACCGGGTGGGCAGGACGTGCTGTGAAGGAATCCTGATGAGGGCAGCGACCTCAAAAGCACATTGGCTATACTGAAAGAATGCTTTCCCCCCGCCTGAACTGTAGGTACCAGATTAAAAAGCAGCGATATGAAAACAGAAAGATACATAAGGGGGGGGGGTATAAAGAAGATACAGTAAACTGCTAATAGCAAGGCGGAAAAACAATAGGGCTAGTACCCTGGAATCCCAACCCCTTCACTCCTCCCCGACCCCCACTACAGCCTTCCAGAGTCCAGCTGATGGAATTGCCTGACTATATTCTTATTGTGCCTGTCTTTTATTTGAGAGGTGTATTCACATTGCTGCACGTTAACAGGCAGTTCATTCAAACAATTTTAGAGTGTTTGATATACCACAATAAATTTACCATTCCTCTACTGACGAGCAACCAGGTGAGTTTAGAGTTTGGGGCTGTTGTAAGGAGGTACTACTGAAGAAAATTCTAGAACAGTGTACAAAAGAGCATTCTGAATAGAAATCTCTCTCTCTCTCTCTCTCTCTCTCTCTCTCTCTCTCCACACACAGGCTCTCACTGTGTAGTTCTAGCTGTCTGGAACTCTCCGTGTAGAGCAGGCTGCCCTTGAACTCACAGAAATCCACCTGTCTCCTGAGTGCTGGGATTAAAGGCGTGTGCCACTATGCCTGGCCAGATAGAAATATTCTGTATCAGTGCTGTCCAGTAAGGTTTTGGAGGCACATGAAAATGTGAATTGAAGAATTTAATTTAAATTTTTTCAAAAATGCAACTAGAGTAATTTAAATTTAAAAGCACCTCAAATGGCTAGGGTTACTTACTCTATATTATCATAATTCCAGTCCATCTTTGGTGACATTAATACACACTTGGCATTAAATATGTACCAGGTTGGTATTAATACACATCAGCTTCAAACTCAAGATTCTCCTGCCTCAACCTCTCAAGTGGTGGACTACAGGCACGTCCTATCATGCCCATGGACGGAGGGCATTGGCTTATATGCCCTCCATCAGAACACCACATGGCCTCCACTACTTAGTATTTTGGGTTTATTTGTCTCTAATCTTCATCATTTTAAACAAGTGTGGAATTTAAAACAAACTTTTATTCACATGTATATTCAGTTGCAAAACTGGTTAGCCACGGTGGTGGTGGTGGTGGTGGTGGTGCTGGTGGTGGTGGTGGTTGTGGTCATAGCTATGGAGTTTCTGGGAGTCTGAGAGATGTTAGGCATGTGTATAGCTTACAGTACCCCATGGCTGCAGTCAGATCTGCACCCCACCACCGCCGGACTCTCCTTTAGGAATGGGATGCTGCAGAGCATGTCAGGAAGGGGCTAATACTTAGAGATTGTTCAGCCCTCACAGATCCTGTTACTGCCCACCTCCCTTCCTGCTGCTGATTGAAATATCGAATGGAAGGAGACAGCAAGCTTGCCTGGCAGGTTGAAGCCAGGGCAGAGAAACCAGGTTTGGTTCTGACTGCAGTTTCAGTGTGTGGCTTGGCTCTCATTCATCAACTAGCATTAACAATCCTTGGCTACTCTATCTCATGTTGTACCACAAAGTCATCCATCCCTGGGAAAGGGATAGCAGAGAGACTTTCCACTATGTGTCAGG